>PVHT021183696.1:12342884-12455835 GCA_004024745.2 Catagonus wagneri
CGACCTCTTACTCCTCCGCCATCTTGCCGCCTCTCTCCATTGTTTCTAATTATTTCTTTAAATTGTTCTATTTAGGGTAACAGAATCTGGGCTACATGTTTTATAGGACAATAAGACTTACAATTATTTTCTAGACAATTTTTATTATTGATTCAAAGAATACACAAAGGTAAGACCCTACCTGTTTAAGCTACTATTACTTCTCTCATTTCTTCTGCTTCTTTTCATTCTCTCTGTGCCAGCCATGCTCCTCCTTGCTCTTCCTCAAATAGCCAGACATATTCCTAACTCAGATTTGGCATTTGCTGTTCCTTCTCCCTGAAATACTGTTTCGTGAGATATTGGTAGAGTTAGCTTTTTTGTGCTTTCAGGTTTTTTGTTAAACTTTATCTTTAGGAGTTCCCACTGTGGCACAGTGTGTTAAGGATCTGGTGTTGTCTCTGTGGCAGCATGGGCTTGATCCCCCACCTGGGGGATCCTGGGTTAAGGATCTGACATTGCTGCAGCTGTGGCGTAGATCACAGCCGCAACTTGGATTCAGTCAGTAGCCTGGGAACTTGCATATGCCGTAGGTGTGGCCAAAAAAGAAAAAATTTACCTTCTCAGTGAGCCACCCTAGTCAGCATTTAAAAATTCAACTTCCCATCTCTATACTTTGTATCTTCCCTTCCTACTTCGATCTTTTTCTCCTTAGCACTGATTACAATCTAGCATATCACATATATGATTTGTTCTTTTCCTGTCTTCCTCTCCACAATTTAAGCCCCTAAAGGGCAAGGTGATTTTTTTCACAATCACATCCTCAGTGCCTTGCAGAGTGTTAGCACATCTAAGTATTCTATACATGTTTGTTAATTTAATGATTGAAAGAAAGAAACAATTTCACCATGTCTGGTCATATAACTAAGCTTTTTCCTTCTTCAAGTGTAATTGTGCTTAATGTAAATCTTTCCTTCTGTGTATAAGTCCAAAGTAAGGATCTTGGAAGTCATAGAATTAGTTTAAAACCTCTATGATATTTGAAATCATCACTGTAAATAGAGGGTCAAGGTATTACAGATGTACGTGGCTTTTGTAAGACTTTAGGATTAGTAAATTATATTTTTTGTCATATGGCTATCTTTATTTTTATTCTGAAGAATAAATAAATAAATCAGCAGAAAAAATATTTAGATAGGTGGTATGCAATGACACCATAGGGAAATGTATTTGATGACTTGAACTGTGTTCCAAGCAAATTATAATTGCTGCCCAGGAGAGAAAAGCAAAAACCAAGAAATTGTTTCTGCCTTTATTTGGTGGGAATTCTGTGCACATAAGGGACTTGACAAAAAATAATGACAAAGGAGAGGTAGAACTATTCATAGCAAGATATTTATAATTTCATAATTGGGTACAAGTGAAATGAAACTGCCTAAAATGGAGGGAAGTCATAAAATTTTTTAAAAGCATTCCCCCACCCAACACCCCACAAAAAAAGCTGATTTGTTTTAAAACAGCCTTATCTTTGTGCCTGGCACTGTGCCTAGGAGTTTGTTCACATTAAAATGGTAAGCTCTCCAGCAACACTGTGAAGTGAATACTATTTTCTCTATTTTGCAGATGAGAAAATGGAATCTTAGAGAGGTTATACACCTTGCCTTAGCTACTGAACAGCTGCTAAATGATAAGAAATTCTGCTTTGCATGGTCCTCCTAACCATACAACATAGTTCTGCTCATGGAGACCACAACCTGGATGCAAAGCCTCACAGCCATTTTTTGGCTGTTTAAGCTCAACTCCATGGGGCCAGACATCTTTAGGGTGTCTCAGGATTAAACTTCCCAACTGATAGCAATAGCAAATGCATTTCATAGCAACTTTTAATATACATTTTTTTCATAGCCATCACAAACAAAAATAAAAAAATGCAAAGTCACATTAAATTCAGGGGGTAATTTGAGTTTACAGCAGTTCTTTAAGCTCTTCAAAGAGTCAGTCTTAAGAGTCGATATCTGGAAAAAAAAAAAAGGGAAATCAGGGGAGAGAGCTAATTAACCTTATTGGTTCAGAGATGGAGAACCCCCTTCTTCCCTGTTTGGCAGTGAAATCTTGCATCATGCAGATAGAAACAAAGGGAGCCATAGGGTGGTGAATCAAATGCCAACCTGGAAAAAAAAATAAGATCTGGTCTCAGTGGAGTAAACATTTGGAAATGGGGCAGAGATGATGAAGATTTGGGGCAGAGAGGATGGAGAAGGAAAAGTCTTGGAAAAAGCCATCATTTGGTTGGTGCAGTTCTTTCTGTTGTGAGGGAAAGCCTTTCAGGCTGGTTTTCCAGATTGTCCTTTACTTCCATCTTCATTAGCAGTTCCCTGACCCAGGACTGCCTGGGAGATGTTTTCAAACATATTTTATAGTGCTCACCAGTTCTGCTGACTCGAATGCTATTAAATAAAATATTATTTCTTTTTTTTTAAACTGTGGAGAATAGACTACATATATATTATAAACCAATAACTTTTTTCTCAGTTAAGTTTCCCTAGCTACTATTAAAACTATACCCATTTTTCCCTAGCTATAAAATTCTTCCTGTATTATTGGGTTAAATTGGTCATAACCCACGGTGGATTTTATATTTTGTGATAGTAATTTAATATGTTGTAGCATAAGTAGGTTCAATTTGTTTACTTCAGTGACTATGTTGGAGTGGTTAAAAAAAAAAGTCAAGTTCCCTTATGAGAGTTTTAAGCCAAATTCCCTCTGTCCAGATGGTTCCTGCTACTAGGCCAGGAAAATGTAGAGCCTCCCTATTTCCTGCTGATTTGTTTATAGTGGCCCTTGATTGCTATTAATGATCCCCAGCTGTACTAGTTATTCTCTTCCATCTCTTCCACCCTCATTAACCCCATGGGGTTGGTTCCTGCTTTTTTGCCGTCTGATCCTTCCTCACTTCTTTACAAAAGGAGCAAAACTTTCAAGAACTTTCTAGGAAACAACTGGAAAAACAGAAATAATTAATTCTGGCCATAAAGGCATAAATGGCAGTGCTAACACCTGATCGATTCTAGGGAAGGCTTCAACTTCCATTTTTCTCTTAACTTTCTACTCATGCAACCACACACATGCTCATTTTCACTCACCTTTAAAATAAATAATGGATTCTGAGGCATCTGAAAAATACAAGACTCATGCATGCAAATATCTTTATCCATTTCACATTGCAGGGGAGATATTTTAGGTATAGCTTTGTCAGATCTTTAAGTTTTTTTTATCACTCAGAGCTCACTCTTGACTACCACTTCCCACTCTTTCCTTGTAGGCTCTATTTCAGGCGCACAGTGTATAAACAAAAGTACCATACTGTAAACTAATTTCCATTATGTTCAGAAATGGAATATTTATGTAGCCCTTGTTTGAGATAGATAAAATGTTCTGTAAAGGAAAACAATGGAGAGGAGAATCAGCTCAATTTTCATCCTTGTAGCATCTGGTTAGAACTTGAAGAAGAAATGACTCCATGAATTAAAGTCAATGAAAGTATCTTTTGCCTTTGATGTTATTCCATATCATCTTTTACCCTTCTTTGCTCTCTATCTTAAATACTAAGCTACACATTCCCTTTAAGATTTTTTTTTATGGCCACACCTTCGGCATATGGAAGTTCCCCTGCTAGGGGGCGAGTTGGAGCTTCACCCACTGGCCTACACTACAGTCATGGCAATACCAGATCCTAGCTACCTGTGACCTAAACCTCGGCTTGCATGCTTAACCCACTGAGTAAGATGAGGGATCGAACACGCGTTCTCATGGACACTATGCTGTTTTTTTTTTTTTTTTAACTGCTGAGCCACATTGGGAACCCTTTTATGGTTTTTTAGAAAGTGCCTCTTTGTCTTTTAGTAGGGCATGTGATCAAAGAAATAACATCCATAGTACATGTTCTGACTGCTGGGTGCTATATCATATACTTTACATGTGTTGCTCTTTTATTTCTCACAAGACTTTTTGAGATAAATTTTGAAATCATTCTCATTCACAGAGGGAGATACTGAGACTAAGAGAGTCTGGGTGCAAACATCATATAGGCAGTTCTTCCTTAAGAAGTAATTGAACTAATTTAATATCCTAGCTTTTTTTCTCCTGAAGCTAAAATGACTGAGAAAGAAAAATCTGCTTTAGGGGAAGGAATCTGAGGATTGAGACCAAGGGGCTTGCTATTAAGCAGCATCTTAAACCTGTTGTTGGGAGCAGCTGTGGAGGGCTGCTAGGATTAAATTCATCTAATAATCTCACCTCTGTTCCTTTCTGAGGAAGGAAGAACAGCTTGCTTTTGATTTCGTTACTGAATGGTAGAAAGAAATCCTTATGTCACAGGAATAAAGAATATACATTTTTAAGTAAAAAGACTTAAGGGCTTTCAGATATACTTATGATGCCATAAATAACATTTATTAGCAACAGTTTTCCTAATTTGGCCTGCTAAATTACTTTTACAATCTGTGGGTAATTTTTCTGTTATTTTGTGACCAAATTCTTTGAGGCAGTTGCTCTTTAGCTGTTTATGGGAAAATTAGGTAACATTGCTAAATTGTATATTAGATCATAAATCATGTGGGGATTAATTTTGCTACCTGGACCCTTTTTAAAAAAAATTTAGATTTTTCAGTCTTTTACTACTCTTAATAGTTTCTCTGTTTAAAAATAATCATTATCAGATAGTGTGTATTTAGAGCTGTGACCAGTGAAGCCAGAACGCCTTCCACCATCTCTCCAGGAAGGATGTTTTGCTTGTGGGAACACAGGTTTGCTGAATGAATTCCCCTGGTACAAATACACTATTTAATGCTGCACATTACACTGTGCTTTAAGTGAACAGATACATTCCAAAATCAAATGAGGACTTGGGGAATTGCCCACATTTAACCAAATAACCAGCTGTGCAAATGTTAAAATGCAATTGATCTACTACAGTATTTGAGAATCAAGGAGGGTCATTTAGTTCAATACTCAGATGGTTACCCAGCAGGGCTGGAAGCTCTGCAGGTCCAGCCGTGACTGATATTGGTCATTACTGGAGATGATCAAAAAGGCTGACTGGGCCTCTTTTAATCCTGTTACCATTCCATTTATGCATTCCTCCCCTCAATTTCCAGATCCTGGAAATTTACTCCTTAAAATTTGACTAAGAAGAAGGGTCTTTTGATACATTTTTTCCCTCTCTTCATTTGAATCCTTACTGCTATATATACATGACAAAAACATTCAGAGAAAAATCATTTTGCATCACAGACAAAAACTAAGAATCTTAGTCAAAAATATTTTTGTTTTCTCATGTCTCTTTCTTGTTTCTTGTTAATCTATCCCTCGCGCTTTAGACAAATTTACTTTGTTTTATGATTTTCAGCCCCTAAAGTCTGTATTCACTGTTGTCCTTCAAATGGAAATAAAACTCTTACACAAATCTTAGATTTCATATTCTTCTATTTCCTTTATATTTTTCTTCTGTGTTGGCTATTTTTCACTCAGCTGTATTTTAATGAGTTATTCCTGGTGACTAAAATATTGTCCTGATATATATGCACACACATAAACACATATGCATTTATCTATAGCTATACATATATAGATAAATAATTTGTTAAAGAGAATTACACATTCCACTTAAAATTATAAAAGCATGTTTTCAGGTCATTTAGAATAGGATTGTTGTAAAATGTTGTTGAACTGATCGTCAGATCCTTTGCTCTTTAGATAAGGGCTCTTATAACAAAAAGAAAAGTATTTCCTTTTGGCGACACATAACATTTTGAGTTTCTAAAGTGTTATGGAACAATGATTTAGCATGTGCTTAAGAAATGTAATTTTGGTGCAAAAAATATTTATTATTTAGGATGAAGAATAGCCTAGGTTGAAATATCATTTTTTGTTGAGATACCAGCCAAAAAGGAGAAAGTTAAAATTTTTCTTTTATTTAAATAGCAATCACAGCCTAAATTGTTGAAAAATAACACCTGAGAAAAACTTAGAAACTTATGGAAAGCAGTGTTAGTGTGTAAACGGGTCTAGGAACCAAAAGATGGTATGAAGTGGACAGAAACTTTTATTCTGTATTTGCTTTAGTGGAGTAAAACACTGCCCAAGAGGCAGAAAAACTGGTTTTAGTGTTCTCTCTCCCCCAACTAGTCATGGGATTCTATTTCCATTATTAAGTCATCTGTTTGCAGGTGATTTCTCTGATCACTTTCCACCCTAAGTTCCGAGGAATTCTAGAGATATTGACTTTGAGATTGTTTCATAAATCATGTATACACACCAACCAATCCAGTCAAGATATCAGTGTTATCAGGCCCAGGAGTGACCCTCTAATTTTCCATCACCATAGCCTGAGCTCCTGAGCCAAAAAAAGAATCTCATCTGATGTTACTGAAAGGTTGCATTTGAATAATGAAATTCCACTGCAGCTTGAACGCTCAATTTCAGGGGCAAAATCTGTAAGTTTAGTTTTATTTTATTTCATGGCCTTAGAGTTTCAAAAGACAGCCTCTTTCGTGGATGATTTGTGTGGAGAGCAAGGACTAATAGGTCCATTGCACTTTAAATATTTTGAAGTTAGATTGCTCTGTATCTCTCACTATTAAGAAGTACAGGGAACAACCAAGATGCGTATTTAAAATAATTTCCATTTCCTAGATTTAAAATCCAGTGCCTACTCCTTCACAAAAGGATAGTTAAATTTAAAATTGCAAAGTCACTAGAATGCTTAGTATCTAAGGTCAAGTTGCAGGCCTTCCTTTATCTCCTTTTGTGTAGGGAGGAATATTTTTTATATTGAAATTATTGTTCTGTTTTTCACAATATATATCATGGATGAGCATCACTTACAGATTACCAGTAAATGTTTCGATGAGGCGAATTGAATTAAATTGCCCTCTGATAAGTGGTAGATAAATAAAGAGTGCTTATGCTCACCAGCCAAGCTACATTTGTTCTGCCATTTTGAAAAAAGATGAACAACCAATTAAGCTATAAAGCTGTTTTTGAATTTGTAGTCTAATAGTAGGCTAGATTCTAGGTTGGTGCCTTTGAATAGTTTCATTCATGTTGTTAACCTCAAGTAAAACTGATAACTCTGTAAATACAGTATTTTTTTTTTTTTTTGGAAACAAAGATTTTCACCCATGCCTTCTGGTACGTAACTTACTTCTGGCTTCTAGATAACTCTGGCTTCTTTCTACTAAGACTAAGTAATTCAGTTAGCTATTTAAAGAGATCGTCTCCACAAAATCAGTTTAATCCCTCCAACTAAAACATATACACAGCTTTCTGGGTTACAGTTAGGAAAAGGTCAAATAAAAAGAAGGAGCAAGTTGAGCAGTGCTAGGAAATAAAAGGGAAGTAGGCATAAAAGGGAGGATGAGTCTGGTTGGAGTCACAAGGCAAGAAAAATGGGAGGAAGAGTTATCATAAAACATTTCAAGGCCAGATATGTAGAAGGTGAAATATAGCGGATGGGGTAGCAAAACACATCCTTGTCTTCAAGTTATTGCAAAAAATAAATGAGGGCTAACGTCAGAAAGACATGACTGAAACATATATGAAGCCACATACCTTTAACAAAAATTGAGTAACAAGACTTGCTAGTAAAACCAATGAGTACCAAAATAGGAGTTTCCCTGTGGCACATAATGTTAGGGATCCAGCATTGTTACTGCAGGGGCTCGGGTTGTGGCTGTGGTGTGGGTTTGATACTGGGCCTAGGAACTTGCACATATGTAGCCATGGCCCCCCAAAAAGTGACAAAATATCATTAATCTTTTCATTACTAAATGTAATTAGATTGGCGTTCTACATAGGATAGCATATATTATGGAGAAGTATAAAACATTTGTGTAAACTGCATCAGAACTTACATAACTGAGAAAGCAAAATTATGGGAGAAATAACGATTAGCTATGCTAAAATAAAAAGCCCTCTCTATCTGATTAGTACCCACTTCAGATATTGATGTGGTCCAAAGTATTGTCCACACTGCTTTCTAAGAGTTCATTTAAGCAGTTTGGCTACAACTTGATGTTTTCCTTTATTTTTGGCTGCATAGCATTTGTGTTTACCTTATTTCTGGTTGTTTGCTTTTGTTGGTGGAAAGTCAGTAATGATTGGAATTGGTTCATGGTCTGAATTGGAGAGAATTTTCATTTTACACTTGGTATTTGCCAACCTTTTATTTTAAAACAAAGCTCTACTTTTTACCTAGGCCTGGTCTGAGGAAAATAGGAGTCTGGTACAATGAACTAGGCCATTTATTTATTTGCAATTAGTATTCTTCTCTCAGTTATACGTTTTTCACAGTCAACTGCTTTGCTAAATTAATTTCTTTTGTTCCTTTAAATTGTATTCCCTTTAAACCTTTTCCCAGTGGTAAGGAAAGCTGCAAGTAAGAAATATGGTCTACGATGTCAATAATAAGGTTTATTTTTATTTTATTTTTCTGTTATATACAGAAAAATAAATACATTATCCACCAGCACTGGTGTTGTTTTATCAGTTAGATTCTTTAATACCACAGGAAAGAGGCACACAGGAACTGCCTTGGCAAAGTGAGCTTATTAAGTTTATATAGAAATATTGGGTGGACAGTTCTAAGATTGATACGTACTATCCCTTTTGGAGAACTGAAACCATAGCTCTGTATTATCTAGGATCTAATAGGAATATGAGACATTTTTTCATTTAACATGCTTCTAAAAAGTGAGGATTTCATTGACTTGGCTTATCATCTTTCAGTATGGGGTTGGTGTACCGGGTAGTTTCAGAAAGAAGCCCTTTAGAGATGGTTGGCTTCACTTTAGACCTGTTCCAATGTGGTTGTCTTTGGCTAGCACACTGATTATTGCTGCAGTCAGCTGTGGCCAGAGAACTGAGGTTGGTTTCACTTGATATACATTTGAAAGCATCATATACAGGAAAGAACCAGTTCCAGCCACTTTCCGTAGGAGGCTGCTGTGGGCTTGGCAGTCATCTGAGGTTACATGAACCTCCTTCCATCATATTCAGTAAAAGTACCACTTTATTTTTTTAAATTTTTATTATAGTTGATTTACAATGTTTTGTCAATTTCTGCTGTACAGCAAAGTGACCTAGTTGTACATATATATATATATTCCATTTTTTCCCCACATTATCCTCCATCATGTTCCATAACAAGTGACTAGATAACAGTTCCCTGTGCTATACAGAAGGATCTTATTGCATATCCATTCCAAATGCAATAGTTTGCATCTACTAACCCCAAACTCCCAGGCCATCCCCACTCCCTCTCCCTCCCCTTGGCAACCACAAGTTTGTTCTCTATGTCCATGAGTTTGTTTCTTTTCTGTAGATAGGTTCATTTGTGCTGTATATTAGATTCCAGATATAACTGATAACATATGGTATTTGTCTTTCTCTTTCTGACTTGCTTAGTATGAGTCTCTAGTTCCATCCATGCTGCTGCGAAAGTAAAACTTAATATCATTTCTCTTATTTAGTTAATTTCATTAAATTAGTTATTTCCTTATTTAACTTAGAAAATGTGGTAGGAATGGAAGGATTCAGGAAAAATTATTCTATGTTAAATTATGAAAATCTACATGTTTTTATATCGAGACTAGTTTCCAACTTCATACTTTTCTTCCTTGAAATCACACACATTAAATTTGAATGTATTGCAATATATAAAGAAGTTAATAGACATTATTTCATAAAAGTTAAAATTTCAGGGCTTATTATATCTGTGATCTGTATGCTTAGTGTGACATGCCTGTAGTTTAGAAACTAGGACTTGTTAGAGACTTGTGAATTTCCAGTGATAGTTCATGGGTTGAGTCTAGAAAATTCTTCCCTTTCCTGAGTTTGAGAGTTCAGTTTTATTGCTATAAATAAAACCTTTTTTTTTTTTAAAGATATTCATATAGAACAGAATAAACTGCTGACTTTCTTCCCACAAGTTTTTGCTTTTTTAATGGTCTATCTTATGAGGCAGTTAGCAGGAAACAACTGACACACCATGTTTGGGGTGAGGTGGGCAGTAAAACAATGAGTGGAAGGGGAGAAGCTCCTCAGATAATTTAGTAGCCTCATAAAACTGAATTCTACCAGGAGCTGTTAGATTCAGTTGTCACATCCTGAAAGGGTTTAGGTTTGCTCTGGAGGAAGTTTCTAGTGGGTTTAAAAGCGGGTTTGTGACACAAAAGCCACAAAATGTGTGGAGCTTAACACTTCCACTTGCCCAGTCACACCCAATTAAAAACAGAGGACTGGAAAGAAGTAGCTTGGTAACTCTAAATTACACAGGAACAAGAGGTTAATTACTGAACCTCTCTAGCCATCTGCACACATTTAAAGTTTGAGAGAAACAGTTGACTGTATTATTTTGATGACTGCAGGAGAAATGCACTTACTCTACTTATGGAATGTGAGAATAAAGCTAACATTTATGGCATATTTATTACATGCGTCATACTGTGTGTTAGTGCTTTTCTATATCACTTAGAATCCTCAAGGCCTTTTGTGTTGGGTCTTGTTATCCTCATTTACATCAATGAGAAAAATGGGCTCAGAGAGGTTAACTGATTTACGTAAGGCCCCAAGGTAGTAAGAAGCCCATTGGGGCCCAAAGCTGGCTGATTTAAAGTCCAAGGTGCCTTCAGGGACTTGGAGAAATTTATTTACTATTGTTCTAGGAGCAATAAGAAGATTCCTCATGGAGTTATTGTGGGGAACTGCTCACTAATTAAAAGGATATTAAACAACTTGTAAATAAAATATGGTGCCTCTTTCATATATTTGTTTAACAACACCTGCCTTAAGCTAGCACCAGGGATATTTTGTGTGTGGTAGAATAAATCAGGAATAAATAAATAAATCGGGAATGAGTCCCAGTATACATCCCTAAGAAGGATGAGAGATGGACATATGAATGAAAACTGCAATAACATATAAAGAAGAGCTAGAACATGGGAGCCTCAGATGAAAGTGTGAGCTCCACCTGATGTTATTTATTTGTGTTTTTAGAATTTTTTGAGGCAAATTTTATACACAGTGAAATGGACAGACGTCATATGTACCATTTAATGAATTTAGAAAAGGTGTGCATCTGTGTAACCAACACCTCAAAGCAGGCACAGTACACTTTCATCATCTTAGAAAATCCTCTCATGCCCTCCTCCAGTCCTTTCCCATCTTTTAGCAATTGGTCTAATCTCTGTCACCATAGAATTTCAATGTGAACTACATATAAATGAAATCAGTTGGTATATTCTTTTTTCTTTGGATCTAACTTCATGTTATCAGCAAAACATGTCAGAGATTTAGCTCCAAATGTTGTTGATTGAATGTATAATTCCTTTTTTTTTTTGCAGAGTAATATACTGTTTTATAAATATACCATAATTTGCTTTTCTGTTTATGGACATTGGACTGTCTACAATCTTTGGCCTGTTGTTATTTGATATTCAGGTCATTCACTAGAGCAGTTTTTGGTTATACCAGCTATTTATTTATTCATTTATTTATTATATTTATAAATGCTATTTCATTAACCAATATCTTAATGTAAAATATACATTTAGGGTGAGATTATTTGTTACTGACTGTGGATATATGTTCATATTTTTAAAAATTTTCTTGATAATTTAAAAATTGTTGATATTTTGACAATCTGATTCAGATTTCATTGATTTTATTTTGCACTGTGGCCAGTGAGGTTCTCATACCTGGATTAGCAAAATGTCATTCTAGACACTTGTCCATTTTATGTAGGTTTAATCTAGTTGAGGGGAGTTCCCTTCGTGGCTCAGTGGTTAACGAATCCGACTAAGAACCATGAGGTTGCAGGTTCGATCCCTGGCCTTGCTTTAGTGGGTTAAAGATCCGGCGTTGCCGTGAGCTGTGGTGAAGGTTGCAGATGCGGCTCGGATCCTGCGTTGCTGTGGCTGTTGCGTAGGCCGGCGGCTACAGCTCCTGTTAGACCCCTAGCCTCGGAACCTCCATATGCCGCGGGTGCGGCTCTACATAAAGGCAAAAAGACAAAAAAGAAATAAAAAAAAATAATCTAGTTGAAGCTGGGATAATACAGTTTGTAAGTTCACTTATTGGTTAAAATTGAGTAACATAATCAAAAATCTACTTTCTAGGCACAAATATAGACTAGTTAATACATCAATAAGATGAAAAGAAAGGATAAATGATGGAACCTCTGTCCTGTTTCTTCTGATTATAGATGTCCCACACTTTGCTTGGGTGAGCCAAATACTATAGATGACATGAACATCTGACATATATATTGCTCACTGAGGGGACTAGTTTCAATCTATATTAAAACCTGTTAAGCTTAATTATTGTCTCCTTTATTCTTTTAACTTTAAAAAGTAAGTATAATTAGAAATGTTAACATTTTCTACAGTTAGTACGGTGGCTTGGTTTATTCATATCCTGGGGTGCATGCATTCCACTTTGGTGACCTCAGATATAGAGTGTGCATTAGTGGATAAATTGTGGACCACCTAGCAGTCAGAATGCTAATTTTAAAAATTATATCACACCCAGTAATTCACTGTAGAACTCTTTACCAGTCACTTCATATCTTTTGGACGTTGTTTGCAAGGTAAGGTATTTGGACTAAATAACTTCTAAGGCCTCCTTGTACTTGATACTGCAGTATTTAATTCATTTTGTCTTTGTGTCCTTTTCATTTTCTCAGGGGACTCATCTCTTAATGTGATCTCCCTTTTATTACAGTGATGCCTCCTCATAAACTTTGAAACAATATTGTGCACTTAGTTTCTCATGTATCTTTCCCCCTCTTATAGTTAAGTTAAATGTCCTGTTCCAAAAGGACTCCCAATAGATGTTCTGCCAAGAGCAAGTAAGAGGGCAAAGCTAGGGCCATCTGTCTGGTAAGATCCTGAGGCAAATATTCAAAACTCAAGGATGAGAAAAAGAAGACAAATGCCTACAGCATATACTCACTGTCCTCGAAAGTGTTGGCAGTAATCTTAGAGCACTTAGAAGCAGGTAGTCATAGCAGGAAGGTTTATTTTATTGTTTCCTTGACTGGGACTTGGTTCTCTTTCTAGGGTGAACTAGTAACTAGTTATTTTTCTGAATCGTTACCTTAATGAAAAAGTTTAGCATAGTTTGGAAGATCATTGCAATAACTGCAACATAAAGTACTTTGAGTTTTAATCATCATCTTACTATTGAATATCTGAGTCATTAACTTTAGGAACAGAAGGATTAACACTTATTTAAAAAGCAGAAAGAGAAGAGGGAAGTAAGATTTGAGAAGGAAGTTGGGCTGCACTTTGATTACATTGAATGTCAAATTGCAGAGCTGGGGCTTTATCCTGTAAGCGAGGGGGAACCATTGATACTTTTGATAACTATGTTTTAGGGTAAAAACAAGATTGCAGACTATGTATAAGATAAAAATGTAAGTGTTAACAAAGCAAGACACCTAGAGATTATGTAGTGATGGGAGCACGTGGCATGGAAAAATGAAGTAGATTTAGAAGGGAAAAAAATGTACAAATTGGTAACTGACGATATTAGAAGAAATGAGAAAGTGTCCAAGATGATACTGAGAGAGGTTAAAAATCATTTCCTGTGAAATCAATAAATTTAAATAAGGTAATTATAAATACAGGTGTGTATTTATATCTTACATAAGATATACATGTGTACATATATTTTTTATCGCTTAAATTCTGCTAAAGCTAAATTTTCTGAAGGAGAATTACTATTTTTCAGCAAACGAATCATAATGAGTATACTATTGAAAAACATTAAGGTTTGCTCTCACCGTATTCTTTCCACCCACTCTGGCAATGCTATAATGAGGAGCTATTAGTATTTTAGTTGTCACCAGCTACTCATGCAAACTACATTAATTTTGTTGAAAATGGTCATTAGGAAAGTTTATTATTTTTAAAGTGTTAACTGATTATTGTATAAGTATTATGTATTCACTAATTATTATTCCTTTCCATTAATTATATATAATTACTTAATTCCTAAAAGCAGATGATTCTTGTTTTGCAATGCTCTTCACTTCTGTTAATTTGGCTTACCAGATAATCCTTTATACTAATGCAGAACCAGACACATGAGTGTTTGGAGTAATTTGATAAACGTTAACTTGTTAATCCTAATGAGTTCTTGATATCAAAATGAAAAACTCTCTTTTGCTACCTTGTATCCTATGGTTACCATCAATTTGAAAACTGAATAATATCTGAATAAGCAAAGATAATGAAACCATATATAATGCTAGATAATCTATGGGAATTGGTCCATTTCCCCAACCAGGAAGAAAAATAAATCATACCTGAGAAATGGAATTAAATTCTTCTCCTTATCTCATAAACAGATAAACTTTAAAGGTCATAGTTTTAATGTGAAGAGGAAGTAAATATAGACAAATATAAGTATAAATCAAGTAGAGGGACATTTTATCCCTACACGCACAATCTCAAATTTATTTGCAGATTGATTCAATTTGGGGATTCAGTCTGATATAATTTGTTGCACCTTGCAGACATAAACAAATGTTGTATGAAACAATTTAATATTGTGCTACTTAATAATGTGCTTTTTTTTTTCCCCTATTTTCAGCATGTCTGTTTTGGTAGTTCCTACCAAATGTTAAAATGATAGGTTTGAGTGTCAACAAATGCCATCTGTTATTCCAAACAGCATATTTCCTTTCTTTTCTTATACTCTAAATCTCCACTAGAGACACTTATAATTTCAGTTCTTTTTGCAAGTATCTCTTTTCACTCAAGATATGATCATCAACATTTTATATAATAGATGCTTAGAAGAAAATGTTTAAGAAAGCAGAATGAACAATTCACTGCAAAATAGAATAAGTTGGTTTAGCCTTATATCTTCTGCCATTGTAGCATGTTAGAACACATTTCAAAGATCATTTCCTACCCTTATGATGAGACTGTCACAGGAGTTCCCGTCGTGGCTCAGCGAAAACAAATCCGATTAGGAATCATGAGGTTGCAGGTTCAATCCCTGGCCTCTCTCAGTAGGTTAAGGATCTGGCATTGCGGTGAGCTGTGGTGTAGGTCACAGACGTGACTTGGATCCTATGTTACTGTGACTTAGGCCGGCAGCTGTAGCTCCAATTTTATCCCTAGCCCAGGAATCTCCATATGCTGCAGGTGTGGCCCTAAAAAGCTAAATAAATAAATAAATAAATAAATAAATAAAGTCCTTCACAGAATGAAACCACTATACAAATATAAGAATTTTGAATAAATGAGTGGTTAAATTTCAGCTTAGACCAAATGACAATAGGAAATCATTTGCCTATTAGGAAACATTTCAGTGGTAAAAAATGTGAATTAAAACTCACTGTTTTTGGAAGTTCCTGTTGTGGCTCAGCAGTAAAGAGTTCGACAAACATCCATGAGAATGCAGGTTCAATCTTCGGCTTTATTCAGTAGATTAAGGATATGGCATTGACATGAGCTGTGGTGTGGGTCGCAGATGCAGCTCGGATCTGGTGTTGCTAAAGCTGTAGCTCTAATTTGACCCCTAGCCTGGGAACTATTACATGCCACAAGTGCAGCCCTTAAAAGCAAAAAAAGAAATTAAAAAAAAAAAAACAACTCTCACTGTTCTCATTCATCAGGGTCAATAAATTTGAATGTTACTGATTGTCTTATTAGGAAATCACTTTACTTAACATAAAAGAATGGCATTCATCTGAAGAAGATGAGCTATTCTATTCCAATAAAAAGCAGGTAAAAGGAAAGTGAAATAGTTGTTATGCACAATCATACAGTTACTTAGAACAAACAGGAGGAACCAAATTGAGGGAAAAAGCAGCTTGGTGTTGTAGGAAGTGCATTTTACAAAAATGTTTGTTTATGAAGTGCTTTTCTAATTGTAATGCAGTCTGTTTCAATAGTCCCTCCTAATCCACAGGGGAACTGTTCCTTGATCTCCAGTGGATGCCTGAAACTGCAGATGTATCAAATTCCATATATACTGTGTTTTTCCCTATACATACTTATGATAAAATTTATTTTATAAGTTAGTAAGAGTATTTTATTAATAATAACTAATAATAAAATAGAACATGTAGGAATTCCTGTCATGGCTCAGTGTTTAATGAACTCGACTAATATCCTTGAGCACGTGGGCTTGGTCTCTGGCCTTGCTCAGTGGGTTAAGGATCCGGCTTTGCCATGAGCTGTGGTGTAGGTTGCAGATGTGGCTTGGATCTGGCATTGTTGTGGCTTTTGTGGAGGCTGGCGGCTGTAGCTCTGACTCAACCCCTAGACCCCTAGCCTGGGAACTTCCATATGGTGTGGGTGCGGCCCTAAAAAGACAACAACAACAACAAAAGGGACAATACATGATATGTAATATGTGAATGTGATCTTACTCTCAAAATATCTTTTCTTTTTTTTTTTTTTTTTTTTTGCTTTTTAGGGCGGCTCCTATGGCATATGGAGGTTCTCAGGCTAGGGGTCCAATTCGAACTACAGCATTTATTTTAACTAGGTATTTATCATACACTGTGGCTATAACTTTTGCAGTTTGTGTTTTTTTTTGTTTGGTTTTTTTTTTTTTTTTTTTTGGCTATGCCCATAGCATGTGGAAGTCCCCAGGCCAGGGACTGAACCTGTGCCACAGCAGTGACCTGAGCTGCTGCAGTGACAACACTGGATCCTTAATCTGCTTTGCCACAGGAAAACTCCTAACTTTTGATTTGAGATGTGACAGCAAACCTAGCCCAAATTTCTCTTTCACAGTTTCACAGATAAAAAGTTTGTTCTTACCTAAATCTTAGCATCTTCAACATATGACTTTCCTTTTCTTTTCTTAAATCGAGAACTTTCGCTTTTACAACTAATAAAGCACTTCATGGCTTCTCCTGGGCATATCTGCATTGCCAGCATCACTACTCTTGTGCTTTGGGACCATATATTAAGTAAAAGGAGGGTTAATTTGACACAAGAACTTATTACTGAGACAGTTGATCTAATAACCCAGAAGGCTACTAGGTAAAAAACAGGCAGGATACGCTGGACAAAGACATGATTAGTGTCCTGGATGGATAGACTGGTATGGAGAGAAATTCCATCATGCTATTCAGAGTAGCTTACAATCTAAAGCTATTAATTGTTTATTTCTGGAATTTTCCCTTTAATATTTGTGTACCACTGTTGACTGCAGGTATCTGGAACTGTGGAAAGCAAAACTGTGGATAAGGGTGTGGGACAACTAAATTCTAAAATATTATTATCATTATTTAAAGTCACAGATGTGCATTCTAAACCCTAGTGGGCAAGCTATCAGGGATACCTTGGACAAATGTTTCAACTTCTCTTGAAACCTAAATCTACTCCATTCTAAAGTGATATAGTAGGACTAGATATTCTCTAAGGTTGCTTCAAATTTCAAAATGCTGTTTCACTAAAGTTCAAATAAATATGTAGCAGCTTAGATGAGTTAAAAATTACACAGTTATATAAATTAAGAACTGTAGGTTCAGATCCATTTAAAAATGATCTACAAGTGTTAAATTTTTCCAGCTTTGTACATTTCTATAAATTGAGATTCAGCTGTCTATTCATGCTAAATTGCAAAAAATGTAGCCGTATGTCATTGATTTGCCATCAACATTTTTAAAGTTAGATTGTCTAACTTTAGTAATTATAACAAATAAGATTAGGTCTCTAAAATAATGAAGCTTTAACTTCTCAACTTTATTGTGTAATATTTCTTTTTCCTTATTACTGTATAGCAGAACATATTTCAATATAAAATACAAACTTATTTGGTAGACTTAATTAAATTTCAGAGTTGGTATGATTTCCCTAGACTCATAATTATTCCAGAGAACTCTCTGAAAAATATAACAGAATTTTATCTTTTTCTCCTTTACATATTCTGAGAAAATTACTATTCATTATTTTCTGTGGGGAGTTACCCTATGACTTGGTATACTGAAATTCTCCATTGACATTTTCCATTTTTACAAATAACAAAATATGGGGATTTTCCTTGGGTAAACACAGGAGCTAAAAAATTGAGTCACAGTCATTCAAATAAGAGAGTAAATTTTTGTTATATTCCGTGCAGTATGTCCTACCCCTTTCCCCCTGGTTATTTTCTAGCTAACACCACTTAAAATGTAGGATAAAATGCTTAAATCTAATGGTGTTTATTTTATCAGTTTGTCATTATTTGTGTTCTCATCAATTTTAAAGCTCAGAAAATGATTCCTAAATACCTTCCTTTAAAGGCAATTTGGCTAGTCCCTAAATTATATCAGCATTCTGCTTTTATGCAGTTAAATTTATCAAATGAAGAAGAAGAGAGAAAAATATCTCATGTATAATTTGGATGTACTTTGCAGGAAAGAGCGGCAATATAAAGAAGATTTCTATTCAGAGAAATAGAGTTAATGGAAACCTGTTCTCCTGTGACCATACTCTTTGTTTTTTGTTTTTCATTTACCCTAAATTTGTATATTATTTTATTATTTTTTTATAACAACCATAAGTTTTTCAAAGTCTGTGAGTATCTGTTCTGCAAAGAAGTTCATTGTGTCCTTTTTTTAGACTCCACATGTAAGTGATAGCATTTGATGTTGGTGTCTCATTGTCAGACTGATTTCACTTAGCATGATAATTTCTAGGTCCATCTCTGTTGCTGCAAATGCTGTTATTTCCTTCCTTTTAGTGGCTGAGTAGTATTCCATTGTGTATATGTACCACATCTTCTTTATACACTACTCTGTCAATGGACATTTAGATTGATTCCACATCTTGACTATTATATAGAGTGCTGCAGTGAACACTGGAGTACATGTGTCTTTTTGAGTCACACATTTCTCTGGATAGATGCCCAGGAGTGGGATTGCTGGATCAAATGGTAATTCTATTTTTGGTTTTCTGAGGAATCTCCATACTGTTTTCCACAGCAGTTGTACCACTTTACATTCCCACCAACAGTGTGATAGGGTTCCTTTTTCTCCGTAGCCTCTCCAGCACTTATTTTTTGTAGACTTTTTGATGATGGCCATTCTGGCTGGTGTAAGGTGGTACCTCATAGAGGTTTTGATTTGCATTTCTCTAATAACGAGTGATGTTGAACAATTTTTCATGTGTTTTTTGGCTATCTGTATGTCTTCTTTGGAGAACTGTTTAGATCTTCTGCCCATTTTTCGATGGGGTTGTTTGTTTTTTTGGTATTGAGCTGTAGGAGGTGTTTATAAATTTTGGAGATGAATCTTTTGTCAGTCGATTCATTTGCAAATATTTTCTCCCATTCTGTGGGTTGTCTTTTCGTTTTGTTTAGGGTTTCCTTTGCTGTGCGGAAACTTTTAAGTTTAATTAATTCCCATTTGTTTATTTTTCTTTTTATTGTCATTAATCTAACAGGTGGATCTGAGAAGATGTTGCTGTTGTTTATATCGGAGAGTGATGGGCCTATGTTTTCCTCTAAGAGTTTTATCGTATCTGGTCTTATATCTAGGTCTTTAATCCATTTTGAGTTTATTTTTTGTATGGTGTTAGGAAGTGTTCTGATTTCATTCTTTTACATGTGGCTGTCCAGTTTTCCCAGCACCACTTACTGAACAGGCTATCTTTTCTCCATTGTGTATTCTTGCCTCCTTCATCACAGATTAGTTGACTGCAGGTGTGTGGGTTTAATTCTGGGCTTTCTATTCTGTTCCACTGATCTATATGTCTGTCTTTCTGCCAGTACCATATGGTTTTGCTGACTGTAGCTTTGTAGTATAGTCTGAAGTCAGGGAGCCTGATTCGTCCAGCTCCGTTTTTCTTTTTCAGGATGTCTTTGGCTATTCTGGGTCTTTTGTGTTTCTAAACAAACTTTAAAATAGTTTGTTCTAGTTCTGTGAAAAAGGTCCTTGGTAATTTGATAGGGATTGCATTGCATGTGTAGATTGCCTTGGGTAGTATAGTCATTTTGATAATATTGACTCTTCCAATTCAAGAGCATGGTATGTCTTTCCATCTGTTCGTGCCAGCCTTGATTTCTTTCATCAGTGTCTTATAGTTTTCAGAGTAAAGGTCTTTTTTCTCTTTAGGTAGGTTTATTCCTAAGTATTTGATTATTTTTGATGCGATGGTAAGCAGGATTGCTTCCTTAATTTCTCTTTCTGATCTTTTGTTGTTAGTATATAGAAATGCAGTTGATTTCTGTGTATTAATTTTGTATCCTGCGACTTTGCCAAATTCACTGATGGGTTCTAACCTTTTTCTGGTAGAGTCTTTAGGGTTCTTTAGGTATAGGATCATGTCATCTGCAAATAGTGATAGTTTTACTTCTTCCAAATTGGATTCCTTTTATTTCTTTTACTTCTCTCATGGTTGACCCACACTATATTTAAATAGTATGAGCACCCTAATTAAAATTAGTCGTTAGCATGAAAAAGCCAACCCTATCCATATCTTGTCTATAAGAAACTCACTATAAAGACATAACTATGTTAAAAGTCACACAGTGGAGAAAAGATGAACATTAACCATAAGGAAGTTGGTTTGATTATACTAATATCAGGACAAGTAAACTTAAGAACAAAAAGTATTTGTAGGGATAAAGGATTTTAAAAATGATAGAGGAGTCACTTCCTCAAGAAGATATAAGAATCTGAATAGGTATGCTCTGAATAATGGTACTTCAAGTTATGAAACACCAAATGGGCAGAAATAAAATGATGAATTGACAAATCTACAGTTATGATTAACTTGCTGTATCCTAATAGAGCTTTTTCCTTTTGTTTTCATGGTCCGTATGCCTCTTCCTCTTATAAGGGCACCTTATAAGGATAGTGGATTAGGGTCCCATTCCTTTTTTTTTTGCTTTTTGGGGCTGTACCCTCAGCATATGGTTGTTTCCATGCCATGGGTAGAATCAGAGCTGTAGCTGCCAGCCTACGCCATAGTAGTGCAGGATCCGAGCTGTGTCTGCAACCTACACCACAGCTCACAGTCAGTGATGGATCCTTAACCCACTGAGCAATGATCCCCTCAGGGATTGAACCTGTGTCCTCATGGATGCTAGTCAGATTTGTTAACCACTGAGCCACTATGGAAACTCCTCCATTCCTTTTTTTTTAATTGGTGTATAGTGTTATAGTGTCATGTACAGTGTTATGTAAGTTTCAGATTCACAATATATAGTTATTATAAAATGTTGGCTATATTCCTTATGTTATACAATATGTCCTTGAAGCTTGTTTATTTTATACACAGTAGTTTGTACCTCTTAATCTCCTACGCTTATCTTCCCTTCACCCCTCCCCTTGCCCCACTGGTAACCACTAGTTCTCTATAGGTGTGAATCTGTTTCTTTTTTTGTTATATTCACTAGTTTATTTTTTGAACTCCACATGTAAGTGATAGCATACAGTATATGTCTTTCTCTGTCTGACTTATTTCACTAACATATTACTCTCCAAGTCCATCCGTGTTATTGAGAATGGTAACATTTCATTCTTCTTTAAGACCTCATTTAATATTAATTACTTCCTTAGAGGACTTAACTCCAAACACACTCACACTGGGGGGCAGGGCCTCAACATGTGAATTTTTGGAGGAACACAATTCAGTTCATAACATTCTGCCCTCTCAATCCCAAAATTCATTTCCTTCTCACATGTCATACACTCACACCATCCTGGCACCCACCCCCCTGCCCAATCTTATCCCATTCTGGCATCAATTCTAAGTCAAAAGTCACATCCAAATATCATGTAAAGCAAGTATGGGTGAGTCTTGTATGATCTTTTCCTGATTCACAATTCCTCTCCAGCTATAAATCTGTGGAATTAGACACATTATGTATTTCCAAAATACAGTGGTGGGACAAGAAGAGGAGAGACAGTCCCATTCCAAAAGGGAGACATTAGAAATAAAAAAGGAGAGTTCCTGTCATGGCACAGTGGAAACGAATCCGACTAGGAACTATGAGGTTGTGGGTTCAATCCCTGGCATCGCTCAGTGGGTTAAGGATCTGGCGTTGTCGTGAGCTGTGGTGTAGGTTGCAGATGTGGCTCGGATCTGGCATTGCTGTGGCTCTGGTGTAGGCCAGAAGCAACAGCTCTGATTAGACCCCTAGCCTGGGAACCTCCATATTGCGCAGGTGCATCCCTAAAAGGACAAAAGACCAAAAAAAAAAAAAAAAAGGAAAAAAGGGATCACAGGTTCCAGTCAAGTAAAATTCCATTAGATGTTAAAGCTTGAGTATATCCTCTTTGGCTCAGTGCTCTGTGTCTGGGCCCAAGGGTGATCGTTTTGACACCTCCACATTTCTAGGTGGCAACCTCACCCTTGTGGCTCTGTGGGATGGCCTTTCCTCAGGCCTATGTAGCAGCCTCCTGCTACAGAAGGCGGAGGAGGCCTTACCTTCTGAAATCATTGAGGAAAGAGTCTTGTCCCCTGGGGCTCTGGTGAGAGGAGCATTCCTGATGGTCTCTGAATTCCCTTCATGTTGGTCCTTCTTTTCTTTTCTTGAAACATAATGCATGTTCAAAGCTAGATAGATTTATTGTCCCATCCTATAGAATCCATGAAAGCCAAGAGCCTTCCTCCATTCTTTCCCATTTTCTCTGTCCTCTTTAGTCCCAGCTGTCAGTTCTTAAAGCAACAGAAATTTCTTTTCTCGTAGTTTTGGAGGTTACAAGTCCAAGATCAAGGTGTCGCAGGTTGGTTTCTGGTAGTTCTCTCTTCCTGGATGGCAGAAGGCCACCTTCTCACTGTGTTTTCATGTAGTCTTTCCCATGCGTGTGCATGGAGAGAGAGAGAGAGAGAGAGAGAGAGAGAGAGAGAGAGAGAGAGAGAGGGAGGGAGGGAGAGAGAGGGAGAGAGAGGGAGAGAGGGCAGGGAGAGAGAGAGAGAGGGGCAGGGAGAGAGGGAGAGAGAGAGAAAGAGAGAGAAAGAGCATGAGCATGCCTCTGCTGTCTCCTCCTTTTCTTATAAGAACATCAGTCCTTTTGGATTAAACACAACCCATATGACCTCATTTAACCTTAATTATATCCCTGAAAGCCCTACCTTCAGCTATAGTCACATTAAGGGTTAGAGTTCGAACATATGGATTTTGTGGAGGACACAATTCCATCAACAACAAGCCCACAATATTTTGTGGTTTAAAAACAAATGACATGGATTTTGCTCACAAATTTTCAATTTGCCAAAGCTCAGCAAGTTCAGCTTGTCTTTGCTCTACTCAGTGTCAATAGGGCCAACCAGAAGGTTGGCGCTGGAATCATTTACTTGCATGTCTAGCAACTGATGCTGGCAGTCATCTGGGAATTTAGCAGTAGCTCTTGACTGAACACCTACTAGTTCCATGCAGTGGGTGGATTCCAAAGGTGATCATCTCGAGAGCTCCTGAAAGCCAAGTAGAAGTCATGTCATCATTTGTAACTCAGCCTCAAAATCATACAGCACCATTGTGGTACATTTTATTGGTAAAGTGCTATTCTGTTACATCTACTTCTTGATGGGGCAAGGATCTGGAATATTGCTGTGTAATAAGAAAAATTGCTCTGGCCACTTTTTAAAAATACATTCTGCTGCACTATATATGGTTAATAAGCTTTCAGGGGTATAAATTGGAATCTTCTCTTTGGTTTACCACTAATCACATCTTCTCTCGCACGTTATCATAACAAGCAATCAATCATAAATTCTTTTTACTTCAGAATCACCAAAAAGACAAGGGCAAAAGCCAACAGGAATTTAGACATAGCTCAGCAATTTACAGATTTATTGACTATCATTTGTTTTAAATCTAATGTACCTACTTATAAAAAAGGCAAGAGTATTAGCATAAACTTCTTAAAAATTTATTTTTAACCTGGAAGGTGGCTGGATGTAAAAAAAAGAAGGAAAATAGAAAATACAATAAACTGCTTTGGAAAAGAACTTGAGAGCAAATTAAAACCTTTAAATTATCCTACAGATAAATATTATATGTTGAGGCAAACATGTGACACATTTTTTTCAAGTCAGTGTGTTAAAATTACTTACATGATTGAAATTTATATATAAAATATTTTTAAGATTTAATAACATATTTAATAAAATAAATTCAATAAAGCATTTCATTTTTAGTTGGTTTTGATCGTTCATTATTTTAATTAGTGGTCTTTGTAAAAATACCCATTTTTGTGTAGTTTGCTAGTTGTACTTCATGTTACAGTGGTCCTTTACTGTTTGTTAGAGGACATTACAAAGAAAATCAGAAATCCACTGTAAATTCTTCTTAATTATTGTCTTCTTTTTTCAACAATCACTCCCTTTCCATACAGCTTCCTCAGTTTCACTTTCTTCCTCCTTTTTTTTCTGATTGGGGTGACATAACATAGGAAAGGCACTCCTAAATGGTTGGGAGTTCTTGAGAACTTCACAGGTTAGAAACACATTAACCTATGGTGGTCATAGAGAAACACAAATTGGTATTTTGTTCCCGCAAGAACGGGCATTGGGTTTGTCTTCTCTTTGACCGGTGCCAGGCAAAAATGAAAAGCCAAGTTGTGTTGAACCACTAATAATTCTCATGGGCATTAAATTTTAACTTTGTCAGAAGATGAATTTGTGAATTGTAGAATACTGGATCTTTTGAGTAAAAAGTAAAAACATAAATGAGGTACACAGATTTTTATGCAGTTTTGAATAAAAAAACCAGCATATTTTAGTATGCCAGTTGACCAGTATGTTTTTCAAAGATACTCTTATTTTCGTATGTGATGTGCAATTATTTAGTTTAGGCACTTTGCGTCAGTTCTGGCTGCTATAACAAATGATCATGGATTGGGTGGCTTAAATAATGTACAGTTATTTTTCTGTTCTTGGGAAATCCAAGATCAAGGTGCCTGGTGAAAACTCACTTCCTGGTGTAGATGGCTGTCTTGTGCCCTCACATGGCAGAGAGCAGAGAGAAGCAATCTCTGTAATTGCTCTTACAAGAGTGCTAATCCCATTCAGGAGCAGACTGCCCTTATGACCTCATCTGATCCAAATTTCTTCCAAATACCCTATCTCTTAATACCATCACATTTGGGGGCTAGGGTTTTCTTATTACAAATTTTAAAAGAACACAAACATTCAGTCCATAATAGACCAGTAATTGATTAATTCCTTCCTTCCTTCCTCCCTTCCTTCCTTCCTTCCTTCCTTCCTTCCTTCCTTCCTTCCTTCCTCCATTCCTCCATTCCTTCTTTCCTTCTTTCCTGTTTAGGGCTGCACCCTCAGCATGTGGAAGTTCTCAGGCTAGGGGTCGAATTTGAGCCACAGCCGCTGGCCTACACTACAACCACAACAATGTGGGATCTGAGCCATGTCTGAAACCTACACCACAGCTCTCAGCAACACTGGATCCCTGACCCATTAAGCGAGGCTAGGGATCAAACCCGCATCCTCATGGACAGTAGTCAGTCGGATTTGTTTCCACTGAGCCATGATGGGAACTCCCTAGACCAATAATTTCTTGAGTGAAGAAGGGAAAAGGAAAAATTGAAGTATGGTGAAAAAAATGAGGTCTACATTTAGAGGAAGCAATATGCCATTTGATAATAGATGAAATGAGTAAACTTCATTATTGAAATCGAACAATTTGATAATGTCAGTGTCTGGGATACTTATTTAGAATGTACAAATACCTATTTATTTCTCAGTGGAAATTCTTTTATTACTATTTCCCATGATAGAATGGCACGCCGACTAAATGCTGGAGTACTTCAAGAAGCAGACTGTTACATGTCATCTGTATTTCAGAGACTAATTTATTCAACACTAAATTTTTCTTGGACTAAAAAAATAAATAGATAAATAACAACCAAGCTTGTGAAGGTGGATTCTGATTTTAATTTGGAGCAGTTGTACTCTTAGAAAATTTGTCAACCAAAACATACAAATTGAATCCTATTTATTTTATTGCAGTTAAGTCATGAGTGGACATTTTCCACACTATCCCTTAAGAAATAAACAATAAGGTAAGTTACTTGTTACAGTATTTATTTTCCCAATATGAAACTAATTAGTGAGTTCATTCTCTTAACAGCTGTCTTTGTTGTTCAGAATTTTCCTAGGAAGATCAGGGCCACTGCAATGTAAAATAGACCTTAAAAATCTAATGATAGTAATAATAAAACCCCCACAAACTGTGAGAAATTAAGTAAAAACAATAAATAAGTCATTTTACAAGAATTCAATAATCTTGAACTTCCTTTTCCACTTACCCAAACTGAGGTGGTTTTGGTTAGTGTCAGCGGGAAATTTTACCTGAAAATGGAAAAATATTAGCAACAAGCCAACCTCAAAGGGTTCAGTGAGTTTGAATAAGTATTCTGAGTTCAAACGTCTATTGGGATCTTAATTAAACCCCCACAGTCTGCCAGAGAAGACCAAAAACTTAGAGCTGGCTTTTTTCCAGTATTTCAGAATCTTCTTGCTCCTATCAAAATGTTAATTTCTAAATTCCCATATCCCTTAAGTTTAATATCTTTCCCATTCATTCTCAGTGGGTGTTCCTTCACCACAGATTTAGTAAAGTTGAAGGTAAGTTTATGCATGCAGAAGATATGCAAGGGTAGGTAAAAGGTGAAAATATATTGCCAAAGAGGTAAAGCTCAGAGTTTCAAAACCTTGATCCAAGTGAATTACGAAAAACAAATGTGAAGAAAAAAGGTTTAAAATTCTCCAAAGCATATAAAAATGCATGGCAATAGGTAAAAACAGGGTTGAGTTAATAGGTTACATAAACTAAATGTCTTTTAATTAGGTCTTTATAAAAATAATTCAATTTTTGGTCAATTACACCTTAATAAAGTTGAGGAAAAATTCATGCTATGAGCTCTTTGCTTTGCACTGCCATGCAAAATTTGTCTATTATCTATTCCTCATTCTGTCAGAGAATGTCATATAGTGTATGCCAAGTAATTTTTATTATAGTGATATGGAGGTTGAGACTTCTGAACATCATTATTTCTCTAACTACTCTTTCAGACTACCCTCATTTTGTAAAAAATAGATCTTAAAGTAGGCTCTCCTCCATCCAGAGTAATTCTCTTTTACTTGATTTTATTGATTGCAGCCATAACAACACAAATTTCCATGCTAGTGTGTTCAGAATTAAAACAAATTGTGAAGAAATGATTAACAGAATTGGCTCTCATGTAGTCCTGTGGTAAATTATCATTGGATATCCTCCTAATCTTTTTTCTGCAACTTCTAATGAAATATTTGATTCAGGAAATGGATGATAAAATCACTAGATGAAAGAGTGCTACAAATACTCATACGATGTCAAAATATTGTCACAAAGATTATTTGAAAGTCACAAAGGGGAAAAGATGTAACTACACAAAAGGAGGATCAGGCCATCATCCCCTTAACAGGGAATTCAGTGTTAGCATTATAAATGGTGCAGACATTATGTGCTTCTTACTGTGATGCAATGTGAATTGCAAAGCATTGTCTAAAGTATTCAGTCTCAACACGTTCCAACATGATATTTGGTTCTTAATTGGCTTGTTTGAACAAGGCAGTTTTTGGACCATTGGCAGAATTTTAAGATGAAATGAGTAGTAAATGATATAAGGAATTATTGTTTGTTGAGTGTAATAGTATTATTTTCTTATGCAGAGAAATACTACTTTCAGAAATTATTTATAGTAATGCAGTGATCTAGTTCAGGATGAAGTGTCATGATGCTTGTATTTACTCTATTATTATTACACAAAGTTAAGTAAATATAGCAAATGAACACTGTTAATGGCGATGATGGTTGTATTATTCAGGGTTCTTCAGAGAAATAGAACCAGTAGGGTGTGTGTGTGTGTGTATTTGTTTTCAGGAACTGGCTGACACAGTTACGAGTTTGGCAAGTCCAAAACCTTAGGATGGGTCAGCAAGTTAAGACTAGGAAAGAGACAATGATACAGTTGAAGCTTGAATGCTGCCTGCTGGCAGAATTTGCTCCTGCTACAAGGAGGCCAGTCTTTTGGGCTGTTTTGAACTTCAACCAATTAGATGAGGCCCATCCACATTATAAAGGTCAATCTACTTTATTCAGATCCATCAATTTAGGAGTTCCCGTCATGGCTCAGTGGTTAACGAATCTGACTAGGAACCATGAGGTTGCGGGTTCCATCCCAGGCCTTGCTCCGTGGGTTAAGGATCCGGTGTTGCCGTGAGCTGTGGTGTAGGTTGCAGAAGCGACTCGGATCCCGCATTGCTGTGACTGTGGTGTAGGCCTGCAGCTACAGCTCCTGTTAGACCCCTAGCCTGGGAACCTTCATATGCTGTGGGCGGAGCCCTAGATAAGTCAAAAAGGCCAAAAAAAACCCCCAAAAAACCCCAAAGTCCATCAATTTAAACGTTAAGCTCATCCCAAAGCACATTCACAGAAACATCCTGAATATATTTGCCGAAATGTCTGAGCACTGTGACCCAGCCAAGTTGACATATGAAATTAACAATTATAATGGGTATGTAGGAATTCATTCTATCACTTCTTCTACTTTTCTAGAAGGTTAAAAATCTCCAAAATAAGGGCTTTAAAATATTTAAAATTAACTTAAATGTATCCACTTCCTATGAGAGAGTAGCAAACTGAAAATACTTTGTTTCACAAGGCTCTTTACAGCATTACACAGGGAATAAAAAAAGAAAAAGGAAAAAATTTGAAGACTTTGATGTATAAAGTAGGAAAAACAGATGTAAGAAGTATAGTGGTTTAGTTTTCTGGTGTATTTTATGCTGCATCTGTGAGGAAAATGAAAAAAATAGTTTCTAATCTCATAGACGCTCTCAAGAGAAGTTTTAAAATTGCAAGTCAAAATCAATTACTTCATTCACTAATATTTTATATGGACATATTTAAACAGGGTTTGAAATAAAATGTCATGGCCTCATGGCTTGTGGTGCTGAGACAAATTTTATTTTAATTATTTGAATACCGTCTTTTCAGTAACCACTAAAGGAGATTACCCAAGCAGTCTGGAATTTTGGGGCAAGAGATGAGAAACAGCATGGCTGCTCTTGAGATTTATGACAGAGACCAAGTTGGGAAAGAAAAGAAAAGCAAAATCTGTTAGTGTTGTTTGTGATAATAACTAAGGAACTTAGAAGATGATTTTAAAAGAAATTGTGCCTGAAGCAGTGATTTAAAGCAAGACAATGGGAACATTGGAAAAACTGCAAATTGGAAATGACCATGCTTACCAAAGAAGTAAGGAGGGAGAAGAAGTAAGTAGAAGTAGGGAGGTGTGTACTGGGGCCCCTGCAACAAGAACAGGAAGCAAGTCTTCTCCTTCAGCTTTCCAGGTTCCCTCTAGTGCCCTGTATTGGTACAGTCCAGCAGGGAATCAGCTAGGTAAAACAGAAATGTGGTTTACAGATCTAGCCCAAGCAACACAAAGAGTAGAATAGAAATTTGGTTTAAAGTTTACTACCCAGGAGTTCCCAATGTGGCTCAAGGGTGTCGTTGGCTCCTTGGGAGCACTGGGACATAGGTTTGATCCCTACCTGACTCAGTATGTTAGGGATTTGGTGTTGCTATAGTTGTGGCTTAGGTCACAACTGCTGCTTGAATCTGATCCCTGCCAGGGTGGCTGAAAAAAATAAATAAACTTTACTATCCAGCACACATGTCACTGATATGAGAGCCTTTAATATAGGTATGAGTTTTAATTTTATCTCAAGTAAAATAATGTGCTTTAGAATACAGAAATGACTATACACATCAAAAAGTATCTGGCTTCTTTCTTTCCTTAGTTTGCCTTGGCCATCCTATTCTTAGTACTCCTTCTTTTCAAATGGAGGAGAATGAGAAATGGGTAAGAGCATATATAAGAATATATAGAAATTACAGTATGAGGAGAAGATAGAAACCATGGCAATTTCTAGTCTGTATTCTGGGAAATGTGGATTTCTGGGGAACACAAATGCCTTTGTATTTCATTGCTCATGAAAACTTCCTTTCAAAAGTCTTAAGCACAGGAGAAAATATGATCATATAAACCAGGGATTGAAATATGATCTAAAACAAACTTCCACAAGCACATTTTTGTTTTATATTAAAAAAGAAGGTCATTACATATGGTTGCTTATTTTAACATAAAATATCACCCCCCCATCTTTAAGGTGCTCCAAGTTTAATCTGTGATTTGGAGAAACAATAGCACATAACATTGTACCTATGGGTACAAAGTTTAAATGTGGTACACATATCACTTAAATATAGAAGTGATGTAGGCCTGGTTAAATATAAATAAAGATGTACCTAGGGACTCTCACATAGATCAATATGATCATATGTGAAATTATATGTATTTAAAGCTATATAATTCGGCAGAAAAATCACAGGATAGAAGTTCTGAAGACTACTCTTACATCTATCCCTTAATCTGTGAAGTCTTTAGCAAGTTACCTGACTTTTTCTAGATTATTTCATCTTTTAAATGGTGGCAGTGTGCAGTTTGTACAGTGGATTCATGTTTGAGTTCCAAATCTCTGCCAAGTCCTACATTTAAAATATTTACAACAACTTTATTTAAGTATTATTGTTTTCATATAACAGAATAGAAAACTAAACTTCAAAAGGAATAGAAAAAGATAAGGTCAAAGGTGTCCAGCTAGGAGTAACGACATTTGAACCCATCTATTCTGTCTCTAGTCTAGGATAAAATAAACAATGTTAGTGATTATGCTCATAAAGTCTGAAGTGATATGTAAGTCCAATGAATTCAAGAAAATTTCTCATTCAGCTTTCATCATTTTATTTATTTTTTTGCCTTTTGTCATTTTATGGCCGCACCCGCGGCATGTGGAGGTTCCCAGGCTAGGGGTCTAATCGGAGCTGCGGCCACTGGCCTGCGCCGTAGCCACAGCAATGCAGGATCCGAGCTGCGTCTGCAACCTACACCACCGCTCACGGCAACGCTGGATCGTTAACCCACTGAGCAAGGACAGGGATCGAACCCGCAACCTCATGGTTCCTAGTCGGATTCGTTAACCATTGCGCCACGACGGGAACTCCAGCTTTCATCATTTTAAATCAAGAAGGAGATTTTTAAAAATCTATCAAGCTTGTGGGTAGCAAATCTTAACCCCCAAAATTCAATCCTTTAAGAATAGGAATTGTGTTTTGTCTTTTTTTCCTCCTCCAACTTAATTTGCTATGATTTACTCTATTTTTTTTAATGTTGGTTGAAGTTATCCTAATAATCATTCTGTTTTTCACTTCTTAAAAGTTTTGCATGGGAGTTCCCGTCGTGGCTCAGCGGTTAACGACTCCGACTAGGAACCATGAGGTTGCGGGTTCAATCCCTGGCATCGCTCAGTGGGTTAAGGATCATCCGTTGCCTTGAGCTGTGGTGTAGGTCACAGACGCGGCTCGGATCCTGTGCTGCTGTGGCTACGGTGTGGACCAGCGACTACAGCTCTGATTAGACCCCTAGCCTGGGAACCTCCACATGCCGCGCAGGTGTGGCCCTAAAATGACAAAAGGCAAAAAAAAAAAAAGTTTTGCATGAAGGAAGAAAAAATATTCATTAAGTTCACTTCAAAGTGTGTTTTATTCACCAGAGAAATGAGAAAGCCTCATTGTTCCAAAATAATTCATATTCATACCACGTATTTGATGGTATTTTTCAACTGGCAATGTTCTCCCAAAACTGCTTTTAAAAAATACTTTTTTTTTTCCAAATCCTAGTTCACAATTCAAATACTCCATACTTCATTAAATTTTTTTTTATTTGAATTCCATCAGTATTTGGAGTTCATGCCACATTATTTACCATGTAACTATGTAATAAAAGAAATGATTCTTAAGAAAGACTAATTTTCTTAAGAACATGCAGTATTTGATGTTAACACTCAAGGTTTGTTCTACATTGCTACATTTTTTCCAGTGTATTATTATTGTTGTCTTTCTGAGTACCTTGAAACAAGTTGTATTTTCATTATTATGCCAAAATTTTCTAGCAACAACTGTTACATTGTGGTTATTCCACACACTTATTTAGCATTATTGCTTCAGCAAATTTTTATTATTGTCATGGTTCTGCAAACTTTCAACTGCTATGCACATAGACTTAGCTTCAATTTTTACTGATAACCTTCTTTTTAAAAGTACACCTAATATTTAAAGAGTTGAGCAAAAGAATGCATAAAAATAATGAAATAATATCTTTTTACGGAGTTTCTATAATTATTTCCATGGAAATGTTAAATGCCGTAAATTAGTTACTTATAGGAATGAATAAGTGAAAAAAAAAAAACTGCCCCAGAGAAAATGATTCTCATTTAAAAACAGACTATATATTAGCAACTAGAAGTCATTGTTACCTGGCTCATAATGACTAGCTGAACGTGGCTTTTTCTGCTCTTGTTCTGTGGTTGTCCCTCAGCAAAAAAGGATTATCCATTCCTCTATATCACCACCATTATTGGTGCTAACCAAAGAGCAGGGTAAATTTTCTGATAAGTCAAAAGGTAGACTGTCTAAGTGTCAGCTTTCCCTGAGACTTTTCTTTCAGTCTCACAAAATTCAGGTCAGTAAATCTGAACCCCTTCTGAGATTGAGTCCATAGAACAGGCATTGCTGGGTCAGGTCCAGACCAGCGCTAGCCATCAATCGTTGTGCTGACCTGAATGAATTCAATCAGAAGGCTTTATTCAGTTCCAACTTAAAAAAAAGTTGTCTTAAAAAGTAAAAGGAATCTCTTCTATTACATCTACCTTCACACTACAAGGTCTATGAGGAGAAAAGGAATTGTCAGAATAGATCATGATCCTGATACCACATTTTTAGAATCAGATTATCCAAGTAAGAGTTAATGCACTTCACCCTGTAAACTGTAGAAGAAATTGCAGTCATTGCCTAGTTAAACCTTGGAAGAAAGAAGAATTTCAGTCTTTGGTGCTGTCAAAGTGACACCATTCATCATCTTTGAATTGGCTCTTGGCTTTAAAATAAACTAGAGATCCCCTTCAGATCCCCATAATAAAGGCAACTCCCTGCTATAGCTCATCTCAGTTTTGGAGTTGATGGCAAACAAACAAACAAACAAACAAAAAAATTTCAAGTCCTCCCAAGAATACAGCTCACTGGAGTCAAACAATCTCAAGGAGTTAGTGAACTAGGTATTGATTGTAAACACTAGACTTGTTTGTTATTTGATTTTTCAATTTTCAAGGAATGAGGTGAAATTCACATCTCTCCAAAACAAAGCATGCTCTGGTTCCTGTAAGCCAGAGTTTACATGACTTGTGTTCATTTGAAGAGAATAATTTATATTGGCATGAATAAATGATAGCAAGGAGTTCTGTCTAAACAAGATATATAATATTCTCAGAAAAAGTTTGGACAGCAATGTAACATCTCCCGTGTTTTATATTATGAGCAAATACAAGAACAAAATCATTTCAAAATCACCTACACATTCAGATTTTTTTAAACTGGATTTCTCAGATGGTGTCCAGGCATCACTTAGAGAAACCGGGGCAGCTTCTATTGTAATCAACAGTCTTCATGCTAAGCTTGCCTAGCAAACTTGAAAGCAGATGGTTTACAAAGGATATCAGAGTGACATTTGTCCTTTTATCAAGTCTTTTTTCATGAGATTAAAAAAACATATATAGCCAGTAAATTTTTTAGAAAACCACAAACAAGCCTGTTTGGTGGGAGAGAAAATTTCTGCATCTTTAATTTAATTTGTAGACAGGAACCTCGCCAGCTGTTACAAATTCAGCCCTGCTCACTGATGCTGGTAAATATATCTGTACCAAATATATTTGCAGGTTTTCTTTCCTTTTGTGCACACTTAATCTTAACCAGATCCTTTGGATTAACGTGATAGCAGTTGAGTATTAAGCGCTGTCCTCCTGAATTCCCTCTTTTGCTGATCAGAGTTTTGTTGCTAAGGGGTCAGTAGGCATATTTATGTCATTAAATCTAGAAATAAAGGCTTAGTAGTAATTAATGTGCTTTAATTCTAGTGGTTTAAAAACCTATACAGGAGAGTGATTAAAACTGATTTTTATTTTAGTGAATGACCAAATAAAGAGATATGCATAGCTCAAAAGGAAGAGCATGTACAATAAGTGAGGAAGTATTAATTCTGATCTCATTCTGGCATTAGCTGTGGGACCTATGAGCAGTCATTTGATGGAGACTCACTTTCGTATCTGAAAAGGATGATGGGCTGAGATCCTGTCCAGCATTAAAATTCTGTGGTGAGCTAAGGTCCCACACTGAGCTGTTTTAGATTTTACTGTCCTAAAGGGAGAGCAATAAATTTCCTTTCCACATGCAGTGCTCTTAGTAGAGGCATTTGTGAGTAATGGAATTTTATAATCTGGTCCCACATTTATACAGACATTTCACCAACACCTTTGGCCTCCAGAAATCTATTCTGTTCTCACAGTAGTGAGAACTAAAAATTGTGTCTGTAGCTACAGTGTGAGAATTAATTACATTAGTGAAGATGCTCTTGAAATCCACTGAATTTCTGCATTTTGAGTGTTAATTTATTACCTAAAGTATATGGGTGGACTGAAAGTCTTACTTTGCATGCCTTGTAATGTGTCTGTTGCTGTTCACATGTTGTGGTAGGCTGGAAAATGATCCCTCAAAAGATAGCCACTGCAAACTCTGAATGATGTCAGTCTCAAAATAAAACAGCCCGTTATTTTGTCATCAAAATAGATTCATTTAGGGAGTTCCCGTTGTGGCGCAGCAGAAGTGAATCTGATTAGAAACCATGAAGTTGTGGGTTTGATCCCTGGCCTCAATCAGTGGATTAAGGATCTGGCATTGCCATGAGCTGTGGTGTAGGTTGCAGATGCAGCTCGGATCTGGCGTTGCTGTGACTGTGGCATAGGCCAGTGGCTCTGATGAGACCCCTAGCCTGGGAATTTCCATATGCTGTGGGTACAGCCCTTTAAAAAAAAAAAAGGTTTTTTTTGGGAATAGCATAAAATTGCAGTTTGGGACAGACAAGCTGTGGTGAAATCACAGGCATGTCCAGAGGATAAAGGAGAAGGGCTTGCTTTGTTAGATTTTAGGAGGACATTGGTGAGCGTTGTTTTGAACAAAAGTTCATTGGAGAACAAGAGTGTATGGTTGTGGCTGCTTCTCACTGGCTGTATGCAATTGTTAATGCATTGTTGCTGGGGCAGGGAGGGATCTTTTCTTAAAAGCAGGTGATGAAATTCCCGTGTGAAAAATGTTCTTCGTTGTACCAGAAGAAAAGAAACGTTCTTATCGTCATGGATAAGAAGTTGAGATCAAGAGAATTTTATACTAAAGAGATATACAAACAGACTTTGCTAAAATAATTCTTATCTTCCCTCTTCCTGCTGATTATGCAGGCTGCAACAAGTGGCCTTCATTCATTTTATTTTTAATTTTTAATTTTTCTCTTTTTTTAAAAATATAAATTTTATTGGACTAATTTTATTTATATTGACTTAGAAAGCTGTGTTAGTTTCAAGTGTATAGAAAGGAAATCAGTTATCCATATACATATATCCTTTCCTTTTCGTATTCTTTTCTCATACAGGTTATTACACAGCATTGGGTAGATTACTCTGGGCTACATAGTAGGTCCTTGTTACTTATCTATTCTATATATGGTAGTGTTTATACGTCAGCATGTAGAAGTTCCCAGGCCAGGGATCCAGCCAGAGCTGCAGCAGTGACAATGCCAGATTTCTTGGCTCCATTTTAAATGTAGTTTTCCCTATTTATTCTCACTTGGGAGTAAAAGATCTTTGCAGACGTGATTAAAGTAAGGATATTGAGCTGGGGCAATTATTCTAGATTATCAATGTGGGCCCCCAATGCAACCACATGTATCTTTATATAAGAGGGAGGCAGCAGGAGATTTTACACAGACAGGAGAGAGTAATGCATTGTGACACTGGAGGCAGAGATTGCAGTGGTGTGGCCAGAAGCCAAGGAATCTGGGCAGCTGCCAGAAGCTGGAAAAGGCAAGGAAAGGGATTCTCTTCCAGAGCGTCTGGAGGAAGCAAGAACTCTGATGGCACCTGATTTCAGCTAGGTGAAACTGAATTTGTATTTCTAATCTCTAGACTGTGAAAAGATAAATTTCTATTATTTTTTAGCTCCAAGACTGTGGTTATTTGTTAAAGCAGTCACAGAAAACTAATTGCATACCCAAATATATTTTTTCTCTGTTATAACCAAAGACCATGTACATGCAAGAGATTTGGTAAACAGCTGGTCTTTGGGCATCTTTCCTTCTGTTTTGCTTCTGTTTGGCATCTCTTATGATATATCCCATACTTAATGAGAATTTATTTTTTCAGATTAGTTTTAGGAAAACATTGTGTTCATGAGGGTATGGTGTGACACTTTGATAATGAAAACTACACATTTGATGTTTTCCTTGAGGGTTTACGTCTCCAGAAAGTTGAATATGAAATAAATATTTTGTCTCAACAGATAATAAATGCTGTATAAATTGTCTTATGTCCAGATATCAATTTTTATTTTTATTTGTTATAAATCATCTAGAATACTTATCTACATTACAAGTAGAATGTTATGGTCTTCTTATTCCCATGTAATCAAATCACTGTTAATAAATATAACTTAACAAACAAGCATATCATATGACATCATTAAGAGGCAATTTTATTTCTGTCTCCTACTCCCTGTTCAGAATGTGTCCAGAGAGGCTATTCTCTCAGGGATGAAAATAGATGCAGACATCATGATTTTTCAATCATTCTTATGTAACAAATCTTCCGTTAACTTTATATCTAGAACATAGTCTCAAATTGGTAAACAGGATGTGTGGGTCCACATTAATAAAGACTGTGGATTTGATTTACTCTCAAAGTATTTTCTCCAACCTGTATTGAGCAGCCTCAGTATGGAAGTCTGCAGCAGGGATGGAGCCATGCCTGGTTTCTTCTCCTTTTTTCCACCAAGCCTGAACCACCATGTCGCCCTGCTCTTACCACTTGTTAGTTCCTTCCATTGTTCGGTGCTGTTTCTTATGCTGCAGGTTTGGAGGAAACCGAAGAAAGTAAAGTGAAGGATTTAGAAAGATCTGACTTGGAGTTCCCGTTGTGGCTCAGTGGTTAATGAATCTTGACTAGGAACCATGAGGTTGCGGGTTCGATCCCTGGCCTTGCTCAGTGGGTTAAGGATCCAGCGTTGCTGTGAGCTGTAGTGTAGGTCGCAGACGCAGCTCGGATCCCGCGTTTCTGTGGCTGTGGTGAAGGCTGGCAGTTACAGCTTCTGTTAGACCCCTAGCCTGGGAACCTCCATATGCCGCAGGTGCGGCCCTAGATAAGGCAAAAAGAAAAAAAAAGAAAGATCTGACTTAAAATTGTGCTATCATTAGCTGAGTGTGTGCTGTCTGGTTCCAGTGAGTGATTATCTCCTTCATATGTGGGGGTCCCTGTGCCCTGCTTTGGTTCCCTTGACACCAGCAGATGAATCACTAATCTCACTTTGGGGAGATCATGAAGACTCTTTGGTCTTAGGCATCCAGTTTGATGTATCCAGCCTTCTTTGTGCTGGGTTCTTTTTGCCCCAGAAGGTCCTATGGGGTGGGGCCCAAGGTTACCCCCAGGCTGAATCTTTTGCCCTGACTACCTCTGAGAGAGCAGCTCATGGCCACATAGCAGAAATTTCTTGATTCTATTGAAGGTAGTTATCAGACCTTCTTTCCATCCCCATATTGTCTGGGAGTTATTCCCAGGCTACTCTTTGTCTCAGGCATGATTTGATACATGTCCTCTGTGTTGCTCAACTCCAGAGAATGCATTTCAAAGCTCTAAGAATTGTCCCCTTGAAACACGTCACCACTTAAAAGGCTTCACATGAGAGGAAAGACATCCTTCCATTAGAGTGAGTGATAATTTCCTCAATGATATTTTCCTCATGACATCTTTATCCTTTTTACATACTCTGACCCCTTTCATAGGTCCCTGATATGTTGGGAAGATTCAAAAGTCACGGAATTGGTTCATAGAAAAGTTGTTTTAATATCTGCATATATGTATTTCTGCCACGTCTCCTGTGGAGTTTGCTCTCCCCAGTACTGACACTTCAGTTACTGGAGTAGAAAGAATTGCATTCAAAAATCCTAATAACCTGTGGTCTTTCAACCCTGGCAATCATACAACCATATAAAAAGTAACCTAGAGCACATATGTCTAGATTTCTCTCCAGATTATGAATCACAGTCTCTGTGGTTTTGTGACTAGGAATCCATTTTTTTTTAAAGCTCAAGAGATAATCCTAATAAGCTGTTAGGTTTTGCTTCATTAATAGTTACATTCAAAGAAGCATAAATGATGTGATGCTCATAAATGTTTGGGTCTCTTTTGGTGCAAAAACCATGGATATTGTGAATGATGCTTTTGTAAATAATTCTAAGCACTTTCCAACCTAAAGTTGTATTTTTGTTTATAAAAATGTGGCAAATTCCTAAGAATATCTTAGTAGAGAAATTATTAATCTATGCAGTCTTATGCTTTTAGACAATTTAGATTTTTAAAAAAATTTCTTTTACTACAGAGTCATTTAACAGATAAGCAAGCTTGTATCATATGCATCCATAAGTTTTTGGTGTGTCATTGTTAAGGAGGTTAGCGTTAGTGGAGGAACCGTGATTTCATTAATATTTTCAACTCATGCCCTTTCCTGGGGCTTATAGTCTCTTAAACAGAGAAATAATCTTGGAATATGTTTTGATTTACTTTCAAAGAAAAAAAAAACAGGAAAGTATGCTTTTCAAATGTATAATATAAAAAATATATTTTAACTAAGTATCATAATTAAAAACTTCAAGCAGCCAAATAAAACTTATCACAAAGAAAAGCACTTTCTCTGCTGATTCATATATGCCATTGTGCCTTCAGATAACATTCAGAAGCCACCTGATATTACATAAAGATTTGGGCAATGTCAACATTGAGTAAGCAAATTATTTTGAAAACTAAAAGATACTTCACACAAATATTTCACTCATGGACATGTTTTAATAATGAATTTAAACTTTGCTCACCTTGAGAATCTTAAATCACAATCTTAAATCTAGAATGAAACAAAAATTATATTTAAATATTTCAAAGTTCATGTTTAAAATCAGTCCGTGCAGAGTGACATAAGGGGCTGTGTGGGCAGGGTAAAATTCTTACCCCAAAATATCAGTGCCTGATATATTAGCATTAGATAATTTGTCCTTGTCTTCTCTCTTCAAATGCAAATATTCCCTCAGATTAACACATTACCAACATAATAAAATAACACTTTATTAGGAATAAATTTGCCAGATTTTTTCCTTTTTGACAAGGAGACCTGGTGACAGATTAAAGAACTGAGATTCTGGAAACACATAAGTGGTAATGAAAGAGAAAATATGAGTGCAGGGGTATTTCTGATTTCCCTGAAAGACTGGTTCTGTGGTAACTTTTATTTATTTAATTTAAATTCCTTTACTCCCTTTAAATTCCTCCACAATTTTAACTACCACTGAATTTGTTATATGTTGCTATAAAACACATTATCCCAGAACTTAGTGGCTTAAAATAACACACAGTTGTTATTTTATAATTTTTGTGGATCAGAAGTCTGGGCACAGTTTAGCTGAATCCTCTGCTGCATGGTCTCCTAAAAATGTAGTCAAGGTGTCACCTAGTATTGGGGTTTTGTTGGGGAAGGATCTCCTTTGAAATTCATATAGATGGTTGCTCGCAGAATTCAGGGTAGAAGGAACAGACAGAAGGCCTCGGTTTCTTAGTGGCTGTTGAGCAGAGGCTGCTTTCAATTTGTTCCACCTGGGCTTTTCCAACATAATAACTTTCTTTGTCAAAGCCATCAAGAGAGAGAATATGCTAGCCAAGTGGAAGTCATAATTTTTTCTAACCTAATAATGGAGGTGACATACTATCACTTTTGCCATATCTTATTAGTAAGTCATATATCACTAGTTCCAGCACACTCTTAAGGGGAAAGAATTATATAAGGATTCCTAGCACATAGGAATCAATGGGACCCATCTTAGATATCTGTCTACCATAACCATGAACGTGCTAAATCTAAATCTTCAGCTCAATCAAGAAAACACATGTGGATCCCAAGAGCCACAGTCCAAATATGCCTAAACCTGATTAAAAGTATCAACAGCCACCCAGATTCCCATTCTAAAAACTTTGCTCAGTAACTCTCCATTTTCTTTCACATTCCATAGCTGGTTTGTCCCTAAGTCACACTGATGCTTTGACCAGAATTTTCTTGAATCTGTCTAATCTACCCAACTGTCATTATTCTCTGTTGATCATCTTCCTCTTGGACCATGTGTGTGTGAGCCTTCAAAGACTCTTCCATTGGTCTTTCTCTCTCCACTCTACTGCTTATAGAACTTTGCTCTGATTATTTCCCCTCCAGGAAATACTGTCTTTTTCTGTCACCATTCCTTGACTAGCAAAACTCTCATGCATTCATTAAGACCCAGTTGAAATGGGTCTAATTAATGAAAATCTTTTTATACCACATTTGAGAGAGCAAATGCACTTTCTCTGATATGGTGGAGATAGATGATATATAAAAAAATCCCAAGAAAATTTTATTCCAAAAACAAAACTTTTCAAGTATGGGCGAAGACTTGTATTTGTTATTCTTCTAAATTTAACTGTAAAACTTTACATGCAATTATAAAGTAATGAATGCTATTTCCAGTTAATAAGCATTGTATAGAAGAGCTACATTTTTTTCATTATGGGTGTTTTTCTGTGTTTTGCTGTTTCTTTTGCTCTGGTTCCGTTAAATGCAATGGCCAGCAAAACACACCAGCATTTTAAAGTTATTCAGCAACAGAACGTTAAAATATATAATTTCATCGTGATTTGTGGAATTATCTAAACAAATTAAGAAAACTATTCTCTAAAGCATTATAGCGTACGTGGTAAAAAAAAAAATAGCGACTAGGAGTGCCGGGGTTTAGTGCTAATTATGTCACTAAACAGCTTTGCTGCTATTATTTTTCCACTATGGGTAAGAATCTTTATCTAAAGAATAAAGAAATGGGACTACTAGGTTATTCATTTGTAGAGAGAAATATGGGAAATCCTGCCTAGGTTTGTGTTGCCCAAATTTGCTTAATCTAAAAACCAGTTGGGCCTTTCCTAAGCTTTCAGATTCTGGGGCCACCACCACAGAACTATTAAATAAAGATCTCCAGAAGAAAGATAAGATTCAGAGGGTTTAGCAATCTACCCAGCTGGTTCTTTGGAATAGGCAAATTTAAGAAACACCATCTAGTTCAGACCTTAATGTTGGCTCTTCTATAAAAACTTCTGTGAGCTTAAAAAAGAGTCCAATTCCCTCCTCTCAGAGGTACTTATTCTGGGACATCCCCAGCTTTTTTCGTTTGTTTGTTTTTTAAGGTACCACCTCTGAGTTTTAGGAATAACTGGGGTGAATCATTATTGTGGCCGTTCTTCTTTTGTCTATTTCTCTGCTTTCTCCCTTCCCCCAGTTCTATTGAGGTATAATTGACAAATAAAATTGTAGATATTCAAAGTGTAAAAACAAAAAAGAAAAGTAAGGGACTAGATCTGTGGTATTTAACCTCTGTTCTTCTGAAACCTAAAGTGCCAGTGCTTTAAGGGTTCTGATGCAGGATCTAGATTGTAGACTCAACCTTTACTCTTTCACCATTTCTTCAACCTCCACCACTAAGTGTGTGTATTTTCACCTCTGCTAATTATGGCTGCTGTCCCTTGGACTCGAACACTTTCGCTTTTGCTGCAACCACCAAGTAAAACTGCAGCTGGCCAGAGTTAGCTGACATTCCTTGCCTCATTGAGCCTTTCTCGTTCTCCTTGGGCTCTACACAAATGAATATTTCTCTACGAGCAAATTCCTTCTAAGCGAATTTGACTCTAAGCATTTTTATTTTAGGTATACATTTTTACTGCTACGAAATTGCTAGTCTCTGGACAACTTAGAATTTTTTAAACAGTTATAAATTCAAGGTACCCCTTTATTTTTATTTAATACATATAGATTTATTTTTTAGTGGGTTTCACCATTATAAATCAATTTCCTGAAAATTTCAGGTTAAAAAATGAAATCGTCTTATAGTAATTGCTTTAGTTAAAAGTCCAAGACTGTAAACTTGGGAAATCATGTTTATTGTTGTATTGCATATAGAATTAACACACATACTAGTTTATATTAGGCTAGTCTCCGGCCCTGATCACCAGCATATTAGGAATTTTCCTTAACTTCCCACTTACTGTTTAGAATTAAAAAATATTTTTGTTGGGAGTTCCCGTCTTGGCTCAGCAGAAACGAATCTGACTAGGAACCATGAGGTTGCGGATTCGATCCCTGGCATCGCTCAGTGGGTTAAGGATCAGGTGTTGCTGTGAGCTATGGTGTAGGTTTCAGACGAGGCTTGGATCCCGTGTTGCTGTGGTATAGGCTGTGGTGTAGGCTGGTGGCTCCAGCTCCGATTAGACCCCTAGCCTGGGAACCTCCATATGCCTCGGGTGCGGCCCTAAAATGACAAAAGACAAAAAATATATATTTTTTGTTGTTAAATACACTGTGATTTAATCTTAACATGTTCAGAGGCTTTTGTTTTCCTGTAGTTGTCTGCTATATTATTGGTAGCAATGGAGGGAGATAGAGGATTCAGAAAAGAACATTAAGATATTATTGAAGAAATGGTATTGCTGACCTACTTTTTTCTTACAGTAGGTTTTTTTTTTTTTTTTCCTAGCTGTCAGTTTAACATTTTATTTAGTCATTAGGGTGATCTACTAAGAAGTTGAGTGGGGGTGAGCATTATAATTTTCTGTTGAGAGCTTTGGGTGAACAACTGAATATGGCCCAAGACATGGAATTTGAATGGCTCCTGTGCTTAGGATGACTATGTTGATACATGGAAGCTATATAAAAGATTTTATTCTGCATATAGAAAATGAGATAGAGAACTCCCCATAGAGATGCTATACTTCTGGCAATCAGGAAAAACTAATATTTCACATATTAAGATCACATATTGTCCTGATTTATCACAAGTTTGAATATTTAATTGCTTTGTGCAATAATTGAAAACCTACTTCTCACATGCACCCTGATTCTTTGATGATAAATATAACTTTTACAAGAAGAATCAATATTAATTTGACAGGAAAAACCAATAGGCTGGTGAAGTTATTGTAATACTAATTTGACATTTCAGGATTACTTTACATTCATTCAATATATGTTTATTGAATGCCTATTCAGTGATAGGTACTAGCATCTAAGATGAATGCTATATAATTGTACTGCTATTATATGAGCGCATCTTACCACGATAGGGAGAGACAATAAGTAAGAAATGGCCAGCTTTTTTATTAGGTTCTCTCCTACCAGGTGACCTCAGGCTGTGTAGATAGACTGTGACCAGTGGCTGTTGGGAGAACTCAAGCAAGTCTTATTTATTCCAGCTTATACCAGACATCCCTCCTTGTTAAAGTGCTTCCACTTACTGCCAGAGCTGAAATTTTAGGCCCTAGAAGAAGTCATAGGCAAAAACAGAAAGTGCAAGTTCATCTGTATAAGGCATATGAGGATATCTATCATAACATTGCACAGGATATGACTTTTGAATCAGGGGGACTAAGAAGCATTGGAGGAAATTGTGTTATTGTTGTAGACCAGGTCCAGGAAACCAAACCAAACCAAACCAAAACAAAACAAAACCTTCCCAAAAGAAGTTGACTCTTCACAAAAGTGCCACGAGGTCCTTGAAGCCTACCTCTCATTTGGCTGCAATGATCAGAGCTGTGGCCAAGGATTGCCAGACATGGTCAGATCTACATTTACTGAACTGAATTAAATGGATTTTTAGGCAGAGGGACCAAAATAAAAATATGATGACTTTGGGGTCAGACTTAACTAGTTTTCAGTCCTGGCTTTGATAACAGGCAAATTATTTTACAACTCTGGGTTTCATTTTTCTCATTTGTCAAGTGGAATAGTACCTATTCTATGAAGTAGTTGTGATGATTAAATGGTATACCATGCTTTTAGTTGCTAAAGACTGAATGAGTCAGACAAATAAACGTAAAACTCCAGGTCTAGCCCAAGAATGTGGTCTATAAACATGTTTCCTTTCCTTTTATATTTCTTTCCTTAGACTATCATTTCTACTGATTCTTTTCTTTTTCAGGAAATGATTTTATAAGAATGAGCCTATACTCCTAATTTGATAACCAGGATCTCACATTAGAGTTTTTGGTACAATAGGGAGTAGCGGTTAAAAACACGGACTTTGAAACGTTTCTTCTAGTTGCAAAGCTTAACTCTGTCATTAGCAGGTGGAATGGCTGTGGGGCCTTAGTCTGTAGACTGAGAGCAGATAGGATAGATATGAGAATTATATGAATTAATACATTTAGAGCACCTGAAACGTAGTAAGCCCTTAATTAAAAATTTTTACTTCAGAATTTTTATTGAGATGTATTTGACATACAATATTGTGTAAATCTAAGGTGTATAGCATAATGATTTAGTGCCTTTATATTGCAGTATGATTGCCATTGCAGAGTTAGCTAACATCTCTTATTACATCACATAATTATCATATCTCCTAGTGGTGGGAACAATTAAGATCTAACCTTTTAGCAAGTTTAATGTTAATTGTAAAGTTCATTGTCTATAATTCTTGTACTGTGAATTAGGTCTTCAGGGCTTATTTATCTACTAGTTACAAGTACATACTTTTAAACATCTCTCCCATTTTCTGCCTTCTGGTAACTACCATTTTAATCTCTTTTATGATTTGGAATTTTTCAGATTCCACATAAATGAAACATCATACAGTATTTGTCTTTTTTATTTGAAAAGACAAATATTTGACTTACCTCATTTAACACAATGTTCTCAAGGACATTAGCTTACTATAAACGAAACAAAAGGCATAGTGAGTACTAAGAAGAGCAATACTTTCTAGTCAGAAATCAGAGCCTTAGTCTCACCTTTATGCCTGCTAGATTTATGTCAAGTTTTCCTGTTTATAAAATTAGATTTTGATTGGAATCTCTGCTGTGGCAGTGGGTTAAAGAATCTAACAATGGCAGCTTGGATTGCTGCAGAGGCATGGGTTTAAATCTCCAGTGTGGCACAGTGGGTTAAAAGATACGGTATTGCTGCAGCTGTTGTACATTGTAGCTGCAACACAGATTCTATCCCCGGCCCGGAAACCTCCATGTGCCATGGGTATGACCGTTAAAAAAAAGATTTTTATTAGTACTATCTACCTGTCCAGCCTATTTTACAGGGACAGATTAAATGGGATGATGTACATCAGATGATAAACATATTTTGAGCAGTATTATTTCCTAGGACGGTATTATCTTAATTATTTAAAATCTACCAATGTTATAAGAAAACCGTTTATTAAACAGTTATACATGCACTATTTTAAACTCTGCAGGTTAGACACAAGTGTGCACTCAATCCTATAACTACTAAATCAGGAGGACCATAGATATCTTCAGCTATGTTTCAACTTACGCCTGATACCTTATTTTTCTCTTATGTTTGCACATTTTCTTGGAATAATTACTAAGGATTTTTTTTTTTATTTTATATTTTGACTATTTTATTTGCTTTTTAGGGCTACATTGGCTGCAAATGCAGGTTCCCAGGCTAAAAGTCTAATCAGAGCTACAGCTGCCAGCCTACGCCACAGCCACAGCAATGCCAGATCCGAGCTGTATCTGTGACCTACAAAACAGGTCATGGCAACGCCAGATCCTTAACCCATGGAGCGAGGCCCAGGGATAGAACCTGCAACCTCATGGTTCCTAGTCAAATTCGTTTCCACTGCCCCATGATGGGAACTCCTATATCCTGACTTTTAAAGTTAAATTCTGAAGAGTAAGCTCAAGACACATTGTTTTTTTTACCTTTTTCTAATAAAATGTAATTATGTGAACCCAGTAGAAAAGCCACTTCCACAAGTAAAATATTTAAATTATTCTAGAAAAGCTTAAAATTTCAAGTACTTTAACCTACTTAAAGGAATAAGTACTTTTCTAGGATTAAGCCAACCCAATTAATTTGTGAAAAATATACTAAAGATGTTTTTCTATATGCAAGAATGAAAGATGATAAGGCTGTGGACAGAAAGTGGCTGGCTGATCCAGTGGTGAATTAATCTGAACCTTTCTGCCTTTTCCCCTTTCAATGTTCACTGCATGATTTCTTTCCAACCTCATTAACTTTAAAGTGAATGTCATGTATAAAAGAGATAAACAGTGTTAGAGGAAGAACAAGGACTAGGGGAAAGACAGAGAGGTTTGCAAGGTAAAAAGACTTGTATTAGTGCCTTCTATGCAAAGAATTTAACTGTGTCTGTTTTGGGAAGTTCTCTGAATTTGTATGTTATGTTTAGATTCTTTATTTTCTTACATCTAAGATATTTTCGATTATACCATGCCTTGTGGTTCTTTTTTAAAAAAATGAAGCCTATTTCTATTACTGTCTATGAGGTTGGCATTTCTTTTTGGACAGTATGAATCTGGATATATTTTCTTGTAGGTGATACTGTGCATCAAATTAATTATCATTAGCTATGCTGTCTGGCCCATTTCTTCAAATTTAGCTGGAGTCATTATTTGTACAGATTTGAATAAAAATCCTTTCCTCTCTTTGCCTCTGTTTTATCTTTTATTCCTCTTTCACTTCTTTTGCCATCTTTTCAGCAAAACTTCTCACTTTCTTCTAGTCTTTCTTCCTCCCTTCCTTCCTTCTTAAAAAATTTTCTTCCTCCTTCTCAGTCTTCTAGGATTAGGGGAGTTAAACCTCAGTTATTGCATACACATTTGAATAGATTCTATCAACAAATAATAAGCTTCTCAGCATAATTTTAGGTATATTTTAGTCTTATAAATTTTTCTTTTTTTTTGTCTTTTTAGGGCTGTACCTGGGGCATATGGAGGTTCCCAGGCTAGGGGTCAAATCAGAGCTGTAGCTGCCAGCCTACGCTGTAGCCACAGCAAGGTGGGATCCCAGCCTATACCACAGTCACAGCAATGCAGGATCCTTAACCCAGTGAGCGGGGCCAGGGATCCAACCCGCGTCCTCATGGATGTTAGTCGGGTTTGTTAACCACTGAGCCATGATAGGAATTCCTATTTTAGAGTCTTATATGTCATTTGTGTAGCCATTTAAGAGCAAGTTGCAGTCGTGATGCTTTATTAATCCTAAATAGTCCAATGTTTACCTTTTCAAGACAAGAATACTCCCTTCTAGTACATTCTCATTGGCCTCCAAGTCAGAAAATCAGTATAGTAAACACCATCATCCGATCTACAAGTAGCATTCAAATTTCACCTATTTCCCCAACAATCTCATTTTTCCTTTGTGTTCTAGGAACCTACACTGCATTTAGTTATCATGTCTCTTTGGTTTCATTCAATCTAGAATAATTGCCCGGTATTTCCGTGTCTCTTAGGATTTTAATAATCTGATTCTTTATATGTCAAATGATGTTTTTTCCTAACCACACTCAGGCCATGCGTTCTTGGCAGGCATAGCCCCAAAATCATACTGTGCCCGTCTCAGTTCATGATAACGGAGGCACAGAAGTACAGTTGTCCTACCATTGGTGACGTTAATTTAATCACTTGGCCAAGTTGATTGGTGTGTACCAGGCATCATCATTTCCCACTTTGTAACTTAGTTTTTGTGAGAAGACATTCTGATATTATACTACTCTGCTGTTGCTTATCAGACCTCCAAACAACCTTAGCATTCATTGATGGCTTCTTTCCGAATCAGCTATGAGTCTGTAATAGTTGTCAAATGGGTGATTTTCTATTTTCATAATTCTGTCTTCATTTATTAGTCATCATTCTACTATAAGGAAGGGAGTTTTCCTTTTTATTTATTCATTTATTATTTTTTGGTTTGTATTATATGGATTTTATTTTATTATTTTTTAGTTTTATATACAGACTTACAGATTTGTATTTTATTCAATGAGTTAGTGATCCATTATTCTTGTAATTTATTTTGATACAGTTTTTAGTAGATCTGACTTTTCAAGCTGACTCCTATATCTTTTTTTTTTTTTTTTTCATTTTCTTGCTATTTGGCATAACAAGATGTCCTAGGCTTCTCTTGTATTTGCCTCACCCCAGCCCTGGAATCTGCCATTTTCCCCAGAGGCTCTGGTTCTTTTGATGGAGGATGGTATTCAGAAACCAAGATCTGATATTCAGTGTGTTCATTGCTATTGGGATGGCATTGCTTCAAGGACCTCTCAGAAAACAGAACTAGGAAATACATGTACATGTATTCATACATCTCTGTATATATCTTAGAATTGTAAAAAAATTCGTGCTAATATGTCTTATTTACACTCTTGAAGATTCTTTCTATCCGTCTCTCTACATCTGTAAGTCTCTTCTCTGACAGTGAGAAACAACACATACACATACACTCATTTTCTCAATCTCACAACCACACGGGCTGCCTCTGTACCTGCCAGCTCTGCATATCCCACAACTCACATGGTTTCCTTGGCTTCCAGCTACCCAGCTGATACATCTGTGCTGTGCCCTCTCCTCTTCGCTGACCTGCAGCAGCTAACCGTCTGTGCTGAGAATATATTTTCTACTCTCCTGATTTTTATGGGCGCTAACATGTTCTTTTCAAAGTTATTACTTGTCTAAACTCTAAGTCAAGTTTTAGTTAAAATAATACCTTGGAGTTCCCGTCATGGCTCAGCAGTTAACCAACCTGACTAGTATACATGAGGATGTGGGTTCAATCCGCGGCCCCACTTGGTGGGTTAAGGATCCAGCATTGCTGTGAGCTGTGGTGTAGGTCACAGACGTGGCTCAGATCCTGTGTTGCTGTGGCTGTGGCATAGGCCAGCAGCTGTAGCTCCTATTTGACCCCCAGTCTGGGAACCTCCATGTGCTGCAGGTGCCTGAAAAAAGACAAAAGACAAAAAACAACAACAACAACAACTTCTTGATTCCCTTTCAGATCCTCCAAGTGGGAATATCCCCTTCCTACATTTTTGTCTTTCCTGGTCTCACCTTTGCCCTCAGGGCATTAGGTCTTTGGGAGACCACGTACACTATTGGTTGACAGGATACATCATGCCTGTTTCTTTCTGGCAGTTGTTTCCTGTGAAACAACAGGAATTTGTTCTCTTTCTTTTCTCCCTGCAATCTCTGAGTAGATGCTGTCGATGACCCGACTCATAACAAACACTATGTTGTGTCTGTCCCTCCATTTTCATATTGCCCACACTTGCATCTAGTGTGTTCTCTGTGTATTTAGTCTGGTCTCTTTAAGCTAGTCCTATTCTGGGGATCCAGGTTTTGCCCCGTTAGCCCCACATTTGGACTAACTTTATCCTGACTCCTGTAACCATTCATCTCAAGATCTCCATGCCAGCCTCTTTGGGGACTGGTATTTAGTATCTCTATCACAGAGTGTATGTTTCCCTTAGCAGTTATGCACACCCCTCATATAAACTGTAAGCCCCCCAAGGTCAAAACTTTCCTCTGTGATTTTTATATATTGTATAGAACATAAACCAAAGCCTTGCATGTGAAAGAGACTCAATAGCTATTTCCTAAATTTGAATATACGATATACTACTTTTCTCTGACATCCCACACTAAAACAATTCCATATCTGGTTATTGATTTGTGCTAGGATTTGGTTTAATGATTATGTTCAGTATTGTAACTCTACCTAATTGAACATGGTCCAGTGTAGTGTGTGATAGTACAATTCAAGAAAATTTCTTGGAGTTCCTGTCATAGCTCAGTGGTTAACGAACCCAACTAGCATCCATGAGGACGAGGGTTGGATCCCTGGCCTTGTTCAGTGGGTTAAGGATCCGGTATTGCCATGAGCTGTGGTGTAGGTTGCAGACATGGCTCGGATCCCACGTTGCTGTGGTCCTGGTGGAGGCTGGCAGCTACAGCTCTGATTGGACCCCTAGCCTGGTAGCCTCCATATGCCATGGGTGTGGCCCTAAAAAGACAAAAAATTTCTTGAAAGCAATTAAAAATAATGTATTTTTGTTATCTTCAATGCGTTTATTTGCTCCATACTTGGAACTTCCAAAAGCCTTGGATTAATGTTGAAGTAATTTTCTAAAGAAAACCCTATTTAAGGAATTAACATTATTGGTTACTTTCAAGATTCTCAGTTTCCATAATCTCAGAGTATTTTCAACCATTTGATAAATTAGAACATCATACATTGAATTCTTTTGGTCACTCACATGTTTTCCAGACTATTGCTTATTATTAGAGGATAAATCCATAGTTTAGAGACAGTAATTCTCACTGTAAACACTTTAAAACATAACATGTAAAATGCCAGTTAGTTTTAAAAAAGTCACCATGGGTTAAATAACTGATTTACCACTGGAATTTACAGAAGTACTTCAGATAAATATAAACTAAAATAATATTCTATGTACCTTATCTCTAGAACCTACAGGTAAACTGATGTTCAGTTTTGTCACAGCAGGCTTTTTTTCTGATAGTTTAATAAGAACCATAGAGATAAATTTATGATTATAATTTGAGCTCTGCCTTGAGTTGTTTTAACGCCTGTTTTTAAGTCATTTTCTGTAATAGATGGATATGCAGTTAGAGAATCTGTCAGAATTGCTTGCACAGAGAGGCTCTTGGTTAATATTTGGTCATTCAGTACATTTCAACATGAAGACATACTCATACGCAAATTACTACAAAGCAGTGTCTTTATTAATCCAGTGTTCTACATAAAAAGTGATATACACTGAGAATTTGGCTACCGTTAAGTCCTTGCTGCCATGAAATTCACTTAATAAGAACTTGGCAAGAGATGGGTGAGTGAATAGATTTCCCTGGGTTTCACTTTTGTTCCTCTCTTCATGCTCACCTCTTACCTTTTGTGAAACTCATTCTTGTTTAAAAATCTTTGAGTACACAAGAGAAACTGCTCAGTAGCTCTGTATGCCTTTTCAATGCAAACAGTAAGGTTTTTGCTAGTAGCCCTAGTTTTAATAGAGCTTGTTTTATAGAATATGGCAGAATATAGAATATGGCAAAATCTTTAAGAAAAAAAGGAGAGCCTTCAGTTTTTACATAAGCACTGTTACTGTGGGTGATTTCATATTTCATATATCAGGCCAAACATCCAAAAGGACACATAAACTGATACCTGAAAATAAAATCTTTTATTTATTTAGCTAACTAGTATAATACAAGCTGCATCTGACAGCAGTTTAAAATTTACTCTGTAGGACCCTTGAAAGTCAGAACCTATATTGTTTCCCATATTTTGGTGTGAAAACTCAGATTTACTTACCAGGATACTTTCCTTCTCTGCCTAGATAGACCAGGCATCTCCACAACTGGACTATTTTAGAATTTGTCTATTAGAATATATGAACAGGAACTAATAATAACCTAGAATAGGGTTTAGCTTAGCATGGAGTAAGCTCTCAGTAAATATTTGTTGGATTGAAATTGCCTTGTGAGGTACTGATGAGAAGTCATCAGATATTGATGATGTCTGCTGACCTTTTATCACAGTCACTTTCAAGTCAGAAGACATCAACCCTGCTTTTACTTCTCAGTCTGGAGAACCTATTATTCTTAAAGGCTTTGTTTGCAAAATACATTATCAGTAAAAGCAACAAATAAAATTAGAAAAATAGTCTGTTTACACAGAGCTCAGTAAACTGTTTTACACAGTATTAAACACTGAAACCAGTCATGTTTCATTTTCCCCTATAATGTGATATACTGCAAGTTTCTAAACCTCAATAACCACAATAAACGTACCCCAGGGAAACCATACTGTCTCTAAAAATTTGCAATTATTCTCACCAGAAAAATTTGCCTTCATTGTGTTGAAACAACCATTCTAAGTTTTTTTTTTTTTTTTTTTGGCAAATAAATTTTACATATGGTACCTAAAAGGCTCAGTTATTGACTGAGATTTTAAGTTCAGTATATACGGTGAGGCGAAACACTCACAGTTGGAGTTGGAAATTCTGTTTCGGTTGAAGCTTTTAATACAAATTGAACTGAAGAGAGAATTATGGTGTGTCTTACCAAAATTAGGTTTAGTCACAACGTTACAAAAAACTAATTGTGCTGAAGTCTTCCGACTATCCAATAAAGAAATTACTATAAAAGAGCCCTTGGTTAGAGCACAGCATACCACAACTAACGATACAAAATCCATCCGTATTTCTTTTATGAGTTACTGTTTATTTCCAATTTAAACTCTGAAGAATGAAATGAGGCATTTTTTTTTTCTTTACGACATATTCGAATGTAATAGCCATTTAAGAAACCTTTTGCAGAGTTCCACATGTAGCTAGTGTGGAGACCAGACCCCAGTGGGCGCTGAACAGTCTGTACTCCTGCACGCTGAGTTACCATGACACAGGGCAAAGCGCAGTTGCAGTTGACCGCTGAGACCCGGGGACTTATGGGCCCCGCCTCGTTGCCGGCACCACCCACGTCCCACGTCAGTTGGTGGGAACAGGAAGACTGATGCGAGGAAGATTCAGAACAAAAGTATTGTGTAAGAAATGGATATGGTTTCATTAACCAGAATAACTCCAAGGAAGATGTATTTGTACAGCCGACTGCCATACTGAACAATTACTTGGAAAGTCCCTTCGCAGGGTGGAGTTTGGTGTTGAAGGAGAAAAAGTTGTGGGGGCAGGAAACATTGCAGCCCTGAGTGGAGTTCCTGGGCGAGGCAGTCAGCATGGCGGAGTGGAATCATCCTGGACGCTATCTCTGCCCCAGGGGATGCAAATGCGATGACCAGCAGATTGGTCAGAAAGGTGAGTAGAGGAAAGAATGAAGGATGGAAGATGCTCTCAAAAGCCAGACCATACAACACCAGCCTTGCTGCAGACCACGGTGCCCACCTGCGTGCAGAGACCTTGTGGGTGCCATCGCATGCTCCAGCCCTTCTGTGCCAGGAAAAGGAATGGAGGGTGCCTACAACCAGGGTGCAGGGCAACAAGGGAGACCACTGAGCCAGAATGTGTAAGGAGATTAGAGATGGCGATTCCACAGATAAGACAATGGATGAAGTAAGGAAAGAATATGACACCAGGAGTAAGTAGATCTAAGTTCTAGTCCCACTTCTCTTCGTCATTGTATAACCAGGAACAATTCATGTCACTCTTTTGGGTCTCAGTTTTCTTTTGACAATGGAAATCATTGGGAATAGTGAGCTCTAATATCCTCTCTTTCTTTAAAATTGTATTCATCACATGTTTTTGTCCCCCAGGAATCACCAGTGAATTCCACATGAAATTAAAACAGATTTATTTTGTGTTTTTAGAAGAATCATATTGAATATTAGTGAGGAGGAAATAAAAGATGGAATTAAATTGATTGTTTGTCTTCATGATCCAAAACTTCAGATACTCTAGAGGTCATTTGAGCAACCTGCCTGTCTAATGGGAACATAGTTTCCCCATTTGCCATTGGTCAAGAAGATGTGCAACAGTCAGCTTGCTCCACTTCCCCAGGTGTGCTGGCTCTTCGCCTGATTCTTCTCCTTTCTACTTAGTACCTCCTGTTCACTTTCTCATTTGTTAGTTGCTACTGGTTTCACTCTTGCCTCATTCTGTCTTCCTGGTTGCTGCTTGATTTCAAAGTGCTGTTGCCTAAAATTACAGAATATTAACTCTGTTTACATCCTACCTATGACTTGAGTGGCAGAGGGTAGGTAAAATATATCGAAATCCTTAGAAACTAGATTTAAGTAACTATGAGGTATTGTTATTAATAGGTCATCCAGCTTAAAAAAGTGAACAACTCCAGATTTTTGCATATGTTAGTGACCTATTTGGAATGATTGCAATGATATTTATGTTTGACTGACTCTGAGATTCTGGCCTTAGGGACTGTTTGGAAAAGAGCATAGTTTGTTTAATTGAAATTTCTGTCTGTTATGATTTTCCATGTCAAAGCAACTAAGTTTACATTCAGTGGTAGTTGTTGAGCTTAGAAGAAACAAAATGTTTGAATTCTTACAGTATGCATATGACTGTGAACATTGGTCTGCCAAAAAGGTATAAGTAGCATCATACATAGAGGCTGACTTGTGCAGGAAAACCTGCCAGACAGAAAGAGATTTATTCAAAATACCAGAGTTTGCCACATTGGTTCTTCTTTTGCCTTAAGGGAAAGAAGCGGATGTAAAGACATCTGGAAAGCTTTCATGAAGTGAGATTTTACTTATCTACCTCTGGGTAGATAGTTTTAATTTCCAGACTCTTTAACTGTAAGGGGAATACATTTGCTCATCACTCTATGGAGTACTGTAGGAGGGAGGGAGGGCAAGACTTATTACAAATAACAGCCTAATGTGGCTAAATCCTCCACAAGTTGAAATTAAAGGTTTTTAAACTGTAGAATGCAAAGTTGCCTAAGAGACTTATTTATGTAGTAGGGGATATTAAACCTCAGCCCTTTTGTCCATTCTGTAGTGTGAATTGGAAAACGTTTTTCAGTTTTTCCATCTGGATCTGTTTGCTGTGATAGATCGTTGACAAGGAAGAATATATTTAAAAAAGTACAACAACAAAAAGAAGATAGAAGTGGAACCTGCAATTAGATTATGCAGAGTAAGGGTTCCTTGCCTTTTTAGCTCTTTACTCTTTGTTGCATCCGAAGACTTTACTTCTGTGTAGATTTGGGAATTTGTGCTTGCTTTTGTGTGTCTCTTCTTTGATTGATGGTCTTAAGCGTTAGTGTTTTTCAGCTGAATTACGGTTTTATTTGTAGAAGTGTGTGCTCTGAGAGCTATTGGACTAGACCAGAGTTTCTCAAAACACTGATGTGAGATGTAAACAGCATTTGTGTGAGAAAAAATTTCTTTTGTGGACAGGCATTACTGTCACTAGTGGTTTCAAATGTAAAGAAGAGGCTTTAGTTGTTGAGTTCCACACCTTGTGTGTTGGCTCCTATTGTTCATGGGAGGAGGTGCTGACAGTATTCTGGGAAAACTTAGAAATTCTGTGCATGGAATTTTAGCAATATAGATTTTGAAGTGCTTTTGAAGATAGAGTTATTTAGGAAGAATGTGTACTGAAGAAAAAACAACCTAAGGTGAACTTTAATTTTGCACAAATGACCTGGAAATTACAGTCTGTTATAAATTGTTTTCAAGAAACATGTATTTATTTGGGAGTTCCCGTCGTGGCTCAGTGGTTAATGAATCCGACTAAGAACCATGAGGTTGCGGATTCGATCCCTGGCCTTGCTCAGTGGGTTAAGGATCTGGCGTTGCCGTGAACTGTGGTGTAGGTTGCAGACGTGGCTCGGATCCTGCATTGCTGTGGCTGTGGCAAAGGCCGGCAGCTGCAGCTCGTGTTAGACCCCTAGCCTGGGAACCTCCATATGTCGCGGGTGTGGCTGTACATAAAAGGCAAAAAGACCCCCCCCCAAAAAAAAGAAACGTATTTATTTGAAACCTATTTTCCACCTTCCAATTTGTTATAAACTTCGGTCATTCTATCTAGAATTACTGCTCTCAGTTATCTAATTACATGCAAAAAATGAAATAGATTAGAAGTTTTAGAACTGCTAAACCTTAAAGCTTGAGTTTCTGAAATATTCAGGGTTGTTTTAGAGGAATGCCAGAAATTATAGTGCTGCAAGTCATCATTGGTTGACCTGGTCTTTCTGCTGTTGACCAGATTCTTCTTTTTTTTTTTTTTTTTCAGCAAAACTTTATCTCTTTCTGCCTGTTTGTTTTCTTTAAGTTATTGTGCTTTTGTTTGTGTAAGAGGAGGAAAAATTCAAAGATATAGTAATCTTCCAGAACACCAGTAGTGTAGAAGAAGCCATATCATTTAGGAGCTTCTTGGTAAGTTGACCTCAAGAATTCTTGAATTTTTAGTCATTTCAGGTTAAATCTGCTATTTTAGAAATGGGTTGCATATATTTATCTTATTGCTTTTGATTTTTTTACTATTTATATGTATTTCAGTAGCTTGTGGTATATGTTACGGTGGAACAATTTCCAGATGACCTATATAGTATGTAATGGAATATATATATGTTTTTCTAACACAGGGCTAGCAATAACCATTTATATTTATTTATTTTTATGGTGATTTTTATTTTTTCCATTATAGCTGGTTTACGGTGTTCCTCAATTTTCTACTGTACAGCAAAGGTGACCCAGTTATACATACATGTACGCATTCTTTTTTTCATGCTCCATCATAAGTGACTAGATATAGTTTCCAGTGCTATACAGCAGGATCTCATTGCTTATCCATTCCAAAGGCAATAGTTTGCATCTATTAACCTCAAATTCCCAATCCATCCCACTCCCTTCCCCTCCCCCTTGGCAACCACAAGTCTGTTCTCCATATCTATGATTTTCTTTTCTGTGGAAAGGTTCATTTGTGCTGAATATTAGATTCCAGATATAATGATATCATATGGTATTTGTCTTTGTCTTAGTATGACAGTCTCTAGTTGCATCCATATTGCTGCAAATGGCATTATTTTGTTCTTTTTGATGGCTGAGTAGTATTCCATTGTGTATGTATACCACATCGTCTTTATCCATTCATCTGTCGACCTACAGTTAGGTTGTTTCCATGTCTTGGCTATTGTGAATAGTGCTGCAGTGAACATGCGGGTGCATATGTCTTTTTCAAGGAAAGTTTTGTCTGGATATATGCCTAAGAGTGGGATTGCTGGGTTGTATGGTAGTTCTATGTATAGTTTTCTAAGGTACCTCATGCTGTTTTCCATAGTGGTTGTACCAGTTTACATTCCCACCACCAGTGCAGGAGGGTTCCCTTTTCTCCACACCCTCTCCAGCATTTGTTATTTGTGGACTTATTAATGATGGCCATTCTGACTGGTGTGAGGTGGTAAGTAATTGTAGTTTTGATTTGCATTTCTCTAATCATCAGTGATGCTGAGAGTTTTTTCATGTGTTTGTTGGCCATCTGCATGTCTTCTTTGGAGAAATGTCTATTCAGGTCTTTTGTCCATTTTTCAATTGGGTTGTTGGCTTTTTTGCTGTTGAGTTGTATAAGTTGTTTGTATATTTTAGAGATTAAACCCTTGTCAGTTACATCATTTGAAACTATTCTCTTCCATTCTGTTGTCTTTTTGTTTTTATTATGGTTTGCTTTGCCATGCAAAAGCTTGTCAGTTTTGTTAGGTACCAGTGGTTTATTTTTGCTTTTATTTCTGTTGCTTTGGGAGACTGACCTGAGAAAACATTTGTAAGGTTAATATCAGAGAATGTTTTGCCTATGTTCTCTTCTAGGAGTTTGATGGTGTCTTGTCTTACATTTAAGTCTTTAAGCCATTTTGAGTTTATTTTTGTGCATGGTGTGAGGTGTGTTCCAGTTTTGTTGATTTATATCCAGCTGTGCAGTTTTCCAGCACCACTTAGTGAAAAGATTGTCTTTTTCCCATTTTATATTCTTGCCTCCTTTGTCGAAGATTAATTGACTGTAGGTGTCTAGGTTTATTTCTGGGTTTTTCTCTTCTGTTCCATTGGTTTGTATGTCTGTTTTGGTATCAGTACGGTGCTGTCTTGTTTACTGTGGTTTTGTAATATTGCCTGAAGTCTGGGAGAGTACAATAACCATTTTTAAAAGAAGGTGGAAATACACAACAAATATATATTTAGGCACTCATGCTTTGAGTGACTATTCTGTCTTGATGTCTTCCTCACTGGTGACTTTTAGACTTATCTAGTAGGGATGGGCAAAAAACAAAAAATAAAATAGTTCTCTCTGAGGAGCAAAAAGAAAAAGAATGTCTAACATATAAAGGGCCTCGCAGTTTCTTTTTGGGGTGCCGATAGAAAAAAGGAAGAAAGAACATCTAGAAGAAAAAATAATCATGAAACCTCTTACTTGACTCCTGTGGATGGCTTTTGTTTCCAAACTTCTTAATTATAAGAAGAATTATCCTAGTTAACCTGTATGTGACATTGATGAGGGAGAAAAGGCCATTAATTTTTAGTTTTATATATATATAAAAGCATTTATATATACTCTTCTCATCTTTCCTAACCCTAATTTTGACTTTCTTTTTTACTTTTCAGGGCTGCACCTGCAGCATATGGAAGTTCTAAGGCTAGGGGTTGAACTGGAGCTGCAGCTGCCGAACTACTCCATGGCCACAGCAACATCATATCTGAGCCACGTTTCCAACCTACACTGCAGCTTGCGACAATGCCAGATTCTTAAACCATTTAGTGAGGCCAGGGATTGAACCCACATCCTCGTGGATACTAGTTGGGTTCATTACTGCTGAGCCACAATGGAAACTACCAATTTTGACTTTCATGTGTAATTTTTGTTTCATTATAAAAGGAGCACTTAACATATGAAATAAGTTACTCTTCATTTAAATGAAGAGTTTTATTTTTCATTATTATGTAGTTAACATATTTACATATGTTTTAGTCTTTATTAGAAACTTACATATTTTTAAAGAATGCTTTCATAATTATAGGCTAGATTGCTTTGTGGTATGTCAAAATTCACTGAAATAAAATCAGATAATTGAAAAGTCTTATAAGTTATTTGCAACTAGTTATGTAGATTTTTAAAAAATGTTATCTCATAGAGATACAGATATGGTGACAATAGTAGAGGCCACATAGAATAACATATGTCCAGTCATTTAAGGGAGATAGTTCCTTCTAGACAGGTCTGTTACCTTGGCCTCTTTCTATCTCTCTATCTTTTTTTTTTTTAAAGACAGTTTCCTGAGACTGTTGACCTTGCAACAATCAGTTTATAACTGCTAGGGGGTCAGTCTACATGAACAGATGTCTGTATATACCACTTAGGTGTCCAGTTAAGACAGTGTTATCATTTGATTTCATGCAACGACTTTTCATTTGGGGATAGAATAATCTCCTTGGACACTTACATGGTAATATACAGCTTATGCATCCTGAATTTTCTAGCTATACTCTTGACAGGGTACTTCTTGAAGGATTTCAGTCATAGCTTAACTGTTGTTTTCCCTTAGTTGTCTTCATTATTCTTCTCTCCGATGTCAGTTCAGTTCAGAGCCTTCATCTAATTTAATAAGCTAGGAGTTCCCATTGTGGCTCAGCGGAAACCAACCTCACCAGCACCCATGAAGATGCAGTTTCAATCTCTGGCCTCACTCAGAGTGTTAAGGATCCTGTGTTGCCATGAGCTGTGGTGTAGGTTGCAGACATGGCTCAGATCTGGCATTCCGGTGGCTATGGTGTAGGCCAGGAGCCACAGCTCTGATTCAGCCCCTAGCCTGGGAAACTCCATATGCCGTGGGTGCAGCCCTAAAAAGACATACACACATAAATAAATAAATAACTTTAATTTAATATGCAGGAACAAGAGAATGGCTGACAGTGATAGTATCGTAGGTCAGGGTCTTCCCCAAACCTTTATGAATGTGGCTGAAGATGCCAGTTGCTCATGGAATTATTGGATTTGGAGTGTGACCGACATGTGAGAGTTATATAGGAGCGTGACTTTATAACTGTGATTCCTTCTCTAACTGCTGGTTTCTGTTTGTTTGTTTGTTTTTTTTATGTGCCCTCTGCCTTCTGGGAGACAGTGAGGTCTCTTTTCCTCACTGCATTGTAAGTCCTTCCCAGACAGGGACTCTATCTTACCTATCTTTATTTTTCCAGTACTTAGTACAATGTTTGACACATAGTTGGCACTCATTGTGGTTTTTGAGTTGAACTGAACTCAGTAAATACTAATAAGCTAGAATTAACTACTACATAGTTATTTTCATGGATAGAGAAATATTAAACATCAGTGGAAATATCCATGGAATGATGGGCAAAAATGTAATGATTCATTCTTTTTCTTTATAAGAAGGAGGATGTTGTACATAGTTTAAAATAATCAGGACAATCTGGAACTTTTACCAAGCTAATAATTGTTTTGAGAAAAGAAAAATACCTCTAATTTTTTGGCAAAAGTCTGAAATATTCCCTATCTTTCTCCAAGGAGGGCATTCTTTATTAATTTGTAGACAAGGCTTATTTCTCAGAATAAACATACTTTTCTATTTTCTCTGCTTCACGTTAAGCTTAACTCTACACTCTCTATAGTCGAAAATTCATTTAAAATCATAGAATCCAGATTTCAGAATTGGAAAGGAACTTATTCATTTATCGTTGTGCTTGGCAGAACTATTACTCACTTTTAAGCAGAATGAGTACCAGAGTTTGTTAACAGGACGATGACTTTAGTTATTATACTAAATTATATAATATATACAGATATAGAAATTATGCTGTACTAAATTATATATTTATTATGCTGTGATCAAAGATGAAGTTCAGCATATGACCACTGGGAGTCACTGTGTAGCTGTCACAGCTAAGGAGACCCCACACCAATCACACCAGTTTCCTGGCCTGCTACGGAGATAACATACTCATCTCTTTCCCCCAACCCTGGCATTTATCCATTTACCAAGTGGTAGTTATTAAGTGTCCACAGAGAGCTGGGTGCTGTGTTAAATTAGGCAACACAGTGAGAACAAGCTGCCTGTGTGGCTAGCAGAGTTTCCCTGCCCCCACCCCTATCCCCAGCAAAGCTCTTTAAACCTCCCTGATGATATATGTTACATTTATTTATTGTTATTTATACATTTATTTATGAGATTTCTGTCTTTCCTACTAGAGATCTTTGAGAGGTCTACATTTTTTTTATTTTGTAATTGTTAATACCATTGACCGGTCTGTAGTCGGTCCTTATTTTATGTTGAGTGACTGGATGCTGTGCCAGTTGTTTCCTATTTCTCTTTTGATTTAGCTTGTTATTTCTTCTAGGCTATACTACTCCTTAGTTATTATCACTTATTCTGCGTCACTCCCCTCTTACTGTCCACTAGTGCTGTTGCAGTAATGAAATGGATATAGGTGAATTCTTTTCTTGGCTATCAGTTATTCTTTCTTCCTCATTCTGCTGCAACACTTTAGGGGTCTTGTTTATACTACATCAAAAAGGAATGGCATCAGTTGTCAATGGCAGCATTAACAGTCTCACTTTCGTTAGTGTGAAATAGAATTAAACAATGTTTATGAAAAGTTGTGTGATGTTGGAGAATGGTTGTGGAAGAGTACCAAGTCTGCAAGAGAAAAATGGACATTTAGTTTCATATTTTTCACCAATGATCAATTTTAAAACAGAGAATTCATTCTCACCACCTCCCTGTCTCCATTTCTAAAGTTCATTTAACTTCTATTAAATGTTAGGTATGGACCAGGCCTTGAGGAGAGAAAAAGGATGAATTAGGCAGAGTCTAATACCTTAAACAACAGCTCGCCGTATAATTGTGGGTGGAGCTAGGAATAACATAGAAAACAAATTAAACTTTAAAGGTAGCACTTAACTGCCAAATAAGCAGAAGAGATCACAGGAATTTAGAAATGTGAATGATTCTGTTTAGATTAGATCTGTCATGATTGGTTCCAGAAAATTGGATTTTGCCTCTGGCTTTGAAGTATTGAGATGCTTCATTCTGTGGAATGGACAGCAGAAGACATTTTGGGGAGAGATGTTCAGGTATGTCTCGGTAATAATGAGAAAAATTTATGTCTAAAGATGAGAACATGTTTAAGGGCAAATGGGAAAAACTATCAATAGGTTGATAGTGAAGGGCCTAAGATATATTTTTGTGAAATACCTAAGATATATTTTTAGTCATGAGTTTTGGGACCATAGGAGATCATGCTTAAAATTGGGTCTTGAAGTCCACTTCTCATTTTATATCCTACTCTTCTTGCTAGAACAACTAGGTGTTCTCTGTAGATATTACATCTGGAGTTACCATGTACAGTAATTTTTTTCTTCACACTGCTGTTACTAACAGTAAAAGTATAAAAATATCACCAGAGGGGCTCAACTTTCTTGCAGAAAAGTTAGCATTTCATCCAAAGAACCTTTGTCTTTGCAGATGACAACTGCTAGAACCCATGGGGCCCGAAGGTGACCCGGCGTTTGGGCATCTGATTTGTTATAAAGAGAACATACAGCTCCAGGTCATAGCACAGGATTTTCTGTTTTTCTTTGGCTTCCACTAAAAAAATATATATTCTCCCAGAAAACTTTCTGCCAAACTAAGAGCCATAGTGCTGAGCTTGTGTGATAAAACATTAAGGGCCCTTGAGGATAAATTGGTGGCAGGAAAAGTTGCTTGCTGAATTAATTAAATGAAATTTGCATCTTTAAATATTTTAATCATTAGGTAAGTAGAAATGTTGGCTTGGGGTATAATTAGTAATATTCTATTTTTATTCTGTTCACTCTTTTCTTAACTTCTCTCCATGCTGTGTTTGAGGATTGCCAATTCGGGGAAAAACCCTTTATTCCCATAATTGAGAACCAACCTTTATTCCCATAATTGCATAAAGACTTCTGTTTCTGTTAATGCCGATAGATTTTTTAGTCCCATTAAGGGAAATGGATCTTTATTTTCATGAATGTTGTAGAATTAGCTGGAACCTCACAGGTAATAAAGACTAGACAAGCTGATTAAATGAAGAAAACCATAAAGAAAACAATTGATTTATGGTAATTTTTTTTTGTTTGTTTATCCAAAAGAGTCTCTCTAATTAATTTTTCTTTCATGGGAATCATAGTGAAGGAACTTATGAAATTATGTGTGTATATGTCTGATTTTAGGCTATGAATTTTATTATTTTGTGGGATTAGCTCATGTACTCTAAACTCCCACTTACCTGTACAGCATGTCGTTAAAGCTATGAAAGGAGTCCAGTCACAATTTTTAGAATAAGAAATGGAAGAGATAAATAGTGTACCTGGTATAAAAGCAACTTACTTCACATTCTAAGGACTTTTAAGAGACTGTGTTAATCCTGTATGTACCTAGGTAGACAGTGTGATTGGAAAAAAAAAAGTCTTAATAGGTATATATCATTTAACTTAATAGATATTTTTGTAGATCTTAACCCTCTTTTTTAAAAAATAAATAAATTAACCAATTTATTGTAGTGAAAGTGTCCCTATAATTGTATGGGAATTGATTTTCAAAATGTAATTATCATGTAAGTGTACCAAAAATAGTTTCCAATTTAAAAAATTGCAGAGTTTTTGGTAACTAACCTTTTAAATAGCCTTTACTTACATAAAATGTAAACTATATTTAGTAAGCCTGAATTTTTCGTATGTATCAGTATCTCTTAAAATTGGTCAAACATGCAGCTTCCTTCTGTTTGGGATTAATAAAAGATGCAACTGAAGTGTTTCTTCTGATATCAGGAGCACACGTATTGTTCAGCTTTCACCTAAATATTGAGCCAAGAGGACAGAATGGGTCCACAGGCCATCAAAACAATCAAATTAAAATAAACAGTTTTGTCAGTCATAAAGATGGATGTTTTATACTGAACACATTCAGTTGTTTACAGGAATTTTTAAGTAAAAAATATGAAGGGTATGAGGCTGAGTCTCTATAAATACAACTGTAAAGCATAATACAAAAATAAATGAACATGTGAGATAAATCCAGGAAGTTATTGGACAAAATTTTTAAAAATAATGGGAAAGATATCTAAGATATTTTGATTCTTATTCCTTCGAAATCCCTTATTGAACATGCATTCTGACTTACATGTTTTTATTTATATTTTTAATCTCTCTCTTCCATTTCTCACTAGGGTTGAAGAGTTAATTTTACATGAAAGGAAAAGCTAAATAAGTGAAATAGTGGTAAATGTTAGCTGGGCTCATATGTATGGCCATTTAGCTTTGAAGCAGTAGAAAAATTATTTTATACATAAATGTTCATTGTGCTTAAATATTTCTTAGAGAATTGAGAATGGTAATTTTTAGGTCATAACTTTTTGACAGCAAAAGGAATTTCTTTTTAAATTTTCCTATAGAGGGAAAAATCAGAAAGGGAGTGTTTTAGAAAGGAAACCAGGAAATAAGGAATAAGAAGGAAGTTAGAAATTATCTAATAATTAGTTTGTCTCCTTCAATGGAGAGATGAGGACATTGCACTATGGTGCAAAATAAGTTCAAGCTTGTCGACTTTTTTAACTTTTTATTACACATACATTTCTACCATGTTTAAAAGTGAAATGCATAGCTCAAGACTCTGCTGTCTAGTATGGTAATCACTGGCAGTGTGGCTGTAGAGCATTTCAAAGGTGGCTAGTGACACTTGTTGAAATATTTTGGATAATTGAATTAAATAAAATATTAAAAAAATGAATTTCACCTATTTTTACTTTTTAAAATGTAGCTACTAGAAAATTTGATAGTATGTATATGGCTCACATTCTATTTTTATCGGACAGTGGTGTCATAGAATCTCTAATTACTTCTACCCACTTCAGTAGTCATCAACTCATGACTCATCTTGTTTCATTTATATCCTGTGTGCTTTAGAACTGCCTGTAGTCATAGTGGTAATTGGTCCCAGCTTTGGCATGGAACACTTGCTTTTTGGTTGTTGCTCTTTTTACTACTATACTTTTAAATTGAAGTCTTTTTTGGTGTGTGCTAGTTTTACTATCTCCTAATTATTTAAGATTACCTTTCTGAGATTTACTGATTTTGACAGGTTAATATGCATTCATCCATTTCCTTTACAGACTGTTATTTTAATTTAATTGATAAAGACTCTTGGATCAAATTCTCCATTTACTTTACTAAGTAGGGTGGACTTATTTGTAAATCATTTCTAGTTCTTCCAAAATCCTGATTACTTAAGGATAGCATTGGAGTTAGTCCCTTCTTGGGTTTGCTTCTCATTTATATTTCTCATGCAGTTTCATTATTCACTTAAAGTTTATGTTAAAAAAACATAACCAATCAACATATGCACTGAATATTTACCATGTAAAAAGTTCAGTACATTCCTCTGTCCCTTTTACCCCACCCCCGCAACCAAGATCCATCATCAGAGAGTTAGTAGTCTTTGGATGGGAAAAGAAAGCAGAAAACACAAATTTGTTTCCAAACATGCTGGACCTGAAGTGTTAGGTCTAGAGATTAGCAAGAATAGAGCTACTGGGGAAACATTTTCTCTATAGACATTTTCTTCAGTGATGACTTCTTGAAACAAAGACGAAAATATTCTGATAAAATGATTTATTATAGAAATATGCTATTTCAGGGGATATTTACAATTTAATTTTTTCATATGTCTTTACATACCTTTGCTATTGTTATTTCAGTGAAATATACTCTCTATATTTTAAAAACCAGGAGTTCCCATTGTGGCTTAGTGGGTTAAGAACCCGATTAGTATCCATGAGGACATGGGTTTGATCCCCGGCCTCACTCAGTGGGTTAAGGGTCTGGTGTTGCTGTGAGCTGTGGTATAGGTCTTAGACATGGCTCAGATCTGGTGTTGCTGTGACTGTGGTGTAGGCTGGCAGCTGTAGCTCCGATTTAACCCCTAGCCTGGGAACTTCCGTATGCTACAGGCGTGACCCTTAAAAAAAAAGGAAAAGAAAAAATAATAATTGTGTTATTTGGTATTTGGGTGTATGTAAATCGTTAACAGAATCTATGCAATATGTTTTTTAACTGAATTACAAACTTGACTTCTACATTTCCATCTCGGAAAGCTAAATGGCCTTTATAACAGAAAATCTGAGAGTTTAGAATTTTTTCCTTTTACCTGAGGTCAAAACTTGGAGAAGGTATCTGCCATTTACCTTCAGGGATGATTTAGGCCAAAGTGATGGTGTATATTGACTGTCTAGGCCACATGCACTTGGGAAACTGACCTGTAAGGACTGTGTCACCTGGCACCTTTGTCCTCTGTCCCCTGGTTGAGTGAGGACAGTGGGGAAAAACAGTAGGAGATAGGAAGTGGGGAGGAAGATGATTTGGGGGTCTAGTCCCCTTGTTCTCTACCTGTGGAGCTGCTGAGGGTGGCTGTTGTCTACCCACAGCCCCTCTGTCTCCGGGTTTTGGTTACTACTGATTTCCCTGCAGACCTACAGTTGGTAAAGTCCTGTCTGTTAAAAGGTAAGGGGTGCTGCTTTATCTCCCTGAGCTTTCTACTCCTGCCCATATCTTTATAAAATCCTTTTATTAAATTCCCCTTGAACTGTTCTAATTTGAATGTACCATCTGTTCTTTGTGGGATCCAGAAGTGTATGAGGATTTCCAGCCCTGGCTCTTCATGTTGGAATTCTGGTTTGACTCTGGATACCTCAGCATTTTCATCTCAGAAGCTGAGTTTTTACTTGGAAAAAAAATTAGCTTATTCCTGGAGGCTCTGGAACATTGTGCAAAGGCTATTGAATAAGAATTTTCTCACATTCCTTTCTACCTAAATAATAAAATGTATGTTTCAGTGGAATGATATATAGAGCTGACATTCCAGACTCTACTTGAAAAGTAAGCAATTCTTCAAGGTATACTTGCAATTAAACTAAGGAATGAGGTGGCAGCTGCAGCCCTGAAGTCAATACATTTGGACTTGACTTTAAATTGATGCCACAGACACATTTGGCTTCATGTTGCTGGCAATGGCATTTAAGTCCTAGTGCACTTAAGAGCTTCAGGTTTCTAATAAGCATTTTCTTCAAAGCAGTGGCTTGATTTGCTCTGTGATTTTTGTCAAGTGCATATCATATCAAAGGATAAGTGTTTGCCAAAGCCTTTCTTCTGCCACAAAAAGGGGAGTTTTGTTTGAAGAAAGTCAAGTTGCACTGACTGGCCCCCACTGGGAAGATGAAAGGAATGACTGGATTTCCTGTTACTCTGTTGTTGTTGTTTATATCCCTCAAATATTTTAATCAACATGAAAGACTTGTCGCACTGTGAGAGCCTTTCAATTTGAGAAAGCCATTCAGAGGCCGCCAAATAGATTCACAGATAATAAAGTTGTATTTGTCTGTGGGGTCAAAGACCAGATTTATGGGAGATGATTAATAAGGGCCAGAATGCCAGGCATGGAAAGATGGTCAGGAGATTATTTTCCAAATGGATTTTTCCACTGCAGATTCTTGATATGCATTATATACATTGAAATAAATAACAAGATAAGTTGTGAAGGCTGCTTTTCGTCTGGTTATAATGTTGATTGAAATGTGATTATGATATAAACTGTGTAAATTCTGTGTACATGGTCTAGTGAATTAATAATAATTTAAAATTTAACGTTAATATGACTTTATTAATGATAATGATCTATATTCTACAGTTTCATATTTATTGCTGTGTATTATTTTCTTATTTTGTTTCTGTGGGATATATATATTTATTAAATATATAAAATAGGCCCTCAATGCATGTTTTTTTCAAGGAATGAATGATTGGATAGTTCAACACCTGTATTTTCTTATTTTTGAACCCTTAAAAATTCTGATTATTACAGTCACGTGATGATATTTGTGCCCTGAAAAAAAAAAGATAAAGGAAAATAAGAAAAAAGCAACCATCATCATTGTATTTATTATAATTTATAATTACCAGTTTGGAAATTGACTGCATGAGATATTCTTATTCAAATGAAGCAAGTCTCATTTCCTGTTGTCAGTCCCTGAGGCAAGAGAGAAGTATGGGATTATACTGGGTCTCGCAAAAGGATGAAATCTGTGTCCTTCAATGAGGGAAGAAAGTGAAGAACACCACCTCTGCTCTGTGTTTTATTTTTGTCTCCTCTTTTCATGTTCTTTTTGAAATATTTTTGTCCTGTAGTTTCTCTTCTTCTTATAAGAAAATTGTACAAGAACTTAAGTTAATGATATTCCTTAGTATATATTGGACATGCTCAAAACTGTTCTGAACAAGGTCCCTCTCCTATTTTATTTATTGATGCATTTCTTTCTTTTCTTTTTTTGTCCTTTTAGGGCTGCATCCATGGCATGTGGAAGTTCCCAGACCAATACCAAATCTATCTTTTTTAAAATAGATTGTTTTCCATGTTTTTATTTTGTTCAAACAACTTAATTTTTTACTTATTAGGGGCACATCTGTGGCGTTTGAAGTTCCCAGGCCAGGAGTTGAATCAGAGCTGCAGCTGCAGGCCTACACTATAGCCACAACAACGCTGGATCTGAGCCTTGTCTGTGACCTGCACTGCAGCTTGTGGCAATGCCTGATCCTTAACCCCCCCTGAGCAAGGCCAGGGATTGAACTCTCATCCTCATGGATAATATGTTGGATTCTTAACCCACTGAGCCACAAGGGAAACTCTTTAATCTTATTTTTGATCTTGCCGTTTTTACTTTTAAGTATGTTTGAAGACTTTTCTTGTAACTCGGTGCAACGTAGTGACCATACTGTGCATTGACCATTTGTTACCTACCCACTTCCAGTGGTGTCACTTGTAATGTCTGCAGCCTTCTGTTTCACATAAAAAACTGCATGATACCTGTGGGCATATGTGAAGCACTCTTTGACATATACAAAGGGATAGGGCTGTCGGGTTATAGGTTATATGTCTTTAGTTTAAATAGGTATCATCAGGGTGTTCTCTGAATGTCTGCACCAGCTCATGTTCTTACCTGCAGTTCCCAAGGGTTCTTATATTCCCACAAATCTGCCAACATTTGGCATTATCCAGCTTGCTACTTTTTGTTGGGTTAGGTGTAAAATACATCTCATTGTTACTGATATCTTGCTTGACTGCATATTTTTTTTTTTTTTCTTTTTAGGGCTGCACTTGTGGCATATGGAGGTTTCCAAGCTAGGGGTTGAATTGGAGCTGTAGCCCCTGGCCTATGCCATAGCCACAGCAACATCAGATCTGAGCTGTGTCTGCGACCTACACCACAGCTCACAGTAACACTGAATCCTCAACTCACAGAGATAGGCCAGGGATCAAACCCACAACCTCCTGGTTCCTAGTTGGATTTGTTTCCATTGCGCCATGATGGGAAATCCTTGACTGCACATTTTTTGATTATTAATGATTCTGAACATCTCCTCCTGTTAGCTGGCCTTTTAGACTATCTCCTCTGTAAATTGCTAGAACATATACTTTGCCAATTTTTCAGTTGGGATTGTTTTTTTTTTCCTTTTTTGATTTTCTTCAGTTTTATTTTCCTCCATAGAGCACCATTTTTCTCAACTCCATCTGTCTACTATTTGTGCATTGATTGTGTTGCTACCTTTATCATATACTTTTGTTCGTGGGTCTGAGTCTGAGGTATTTTCTTCGATTGAATCACTGTTCTTATGACATAACATACTGCCATTGTAGATATGTGTGTGTGTGTGTGTGTGTGTGTGTGTGTGTGTGTACATACATCACACACGTATATGTATATGTATGTATATTTTAACGTAGTCTATATAGTATGAATACCTGATGAATGTATAGTATGATGCCATATGAATACCTGATATGCCAAATTTCTCTTTTTTTCTCTAATTTTTTTTGTATAGGTTTTGCTATTTGTGGATTATTGTTTCCATATAAATTTTAGAATGAATGTATAAAATTATTCAAAAATTTCTATTGGATTAAGAATGTACTGAATTTATAGGGGATATCTGACATCTTTATACTTTTAAATTGTCTCACCCAAGGACATGGTCTAGCTCTCCATTCATTCAGCTTATCAATGCCATTAAATTTCCCCCTAGAGTCTAGGATATTTGTGTTTAGAATAAGTCTTAGAAACATGTAGTGTTTAGGTAGCATCTCATATATATTATGTCTTCTGATTGTTATTGCTTGTCCCTAAAGAGACCCTCTTGAATCTTGCAATTTAGTTTTATATTAGGAAAACTTTGTCAACTTCTTTTTTTAGTTCTAATAGTTTGGTTTATTGATTTCACTGATTGTCCTGCAGGATAGTAACCCACTACACTGTTGATATTAACTAGAATTTATTTCTGGCTGGTTTCAGGTATATTTCCTCTTCTTTTCTTTGATTATAGCTTTTTATTTTATTTATTTATTTATTTGTCTTATTGCCTTTTATCTAGAGCCGCACCCGCGGCATATGGAGGTTCCCAGGCCTAGGGGTCTAACAGGAGCTGTAGCTGCCGGCCTTTGCCACAGCCACAGCAACGCGGGATCCGAGCCGTGTCTGCAACCTACACCACAGCTCACGGCAACGCCGGATCCTTAACCCACTGAGCAAGGCCAGGGATCGAACTCGCAACCTCATGGTTCTTAGTCGGATACATTAACCACTGAGCCACGAAGGGAACTCCTGATTATAGCTTTTTAGATTAGAAATATTACCAAGGCATTTGATAATGTTGAATGTAAAATTTTTACAACCATCTTTACCTTCTTGTTTCAATACTTTAAGATGACTTTCTTGGTGTTCCCGTCATGGCACAGTGGAAACAAATCTGACTAGAAACCATGAGGTTCCGGGTTTGATCCCTGGCCTCGCTCAGTGGGTTAAGAATACAGTGTTGCCATGAGCTGTGGTGTAGGTAACAGATGCGGCTCGGATCTGGCATGGCTGTGGCTGTGGAGTAGGCCAGCAGCTGTAGCTCCGATTAGACCTCTAGTCTGGGAACTCCATATGCCATGGGTGTGGCACTAAAAAAGACAAAAAAAAGAGATGGTTTTCTTTTTTAAAATATTTTTTTTCCAAAATAGTTGATTTACAATGTTCTGTCAATTTCTGCTGTACAGCAAGGTGACCCAGCCATATATATACACATGTAGATATATGCATTTTTTTTCCTCACATTATTCTCCATCATGTTCCATCGCAAGTGACTGAATATAGTCTTCAAGATTATTTCAAGGTGGCTTAATATGGCAGAATATTTGAGGCTTTGTATGGCTGAGATTTTTTATCATTTCCTAATATTTAAAAGATAATATAGGTGGATGTAAAATTCTTACATTAAAACCATTTCCCTTCAATACATTAAAGCAGGAATTATAACTTCAGGGAACCTAGGGTAAACTGGTTCCTGTCCTTTTGTTGATGATCTGCTTTTCTTCTTGGGAAGCTTTTGGAATTCTGTTCTTATCTTTGGTCTAGAGGTAATGTTTCTTATTATACATATATTTAAATTGCTCCAAGAACTTTCAGTCTGAGGTCTCATTTTTCATTAATTCTAGGAAATTTATCTGCACTGTTTTTCTTTCCTTTTTTTACCTCCTCTGTCTCAGGGATTCCTACCATCTGGAACCAGACCTTTTAATATCTCTTAATTTTATTATTAATTTTTTTTGTCTTTTTAGGGCTCTACCTATAACATATGGAAGTTCCCAGGCTAGGGGTCAAATCAGAGCTGTAGCTTCTGGCCTATACCACAACCACAGCCACGTGGGATCCGAGCCGTATTTGTGACCTACACCACAGCTCATGGCAATGCTGCATCCTTAACCCACTGAGCAAGGCCAGGGTTTGAACCCACATCCTTATGGATACTAGTTGGTTTCGTTACCACTGAGCCACAGCGGGAACTCCTCTATTTTTATTTTATATTTTATTTCATTTTAGTTTTTCTTGCTACCTTCTGGAGGATTGCCTAAATCTGATTACCTGCTCAGTAGTTTTATTCTTAAACTGTGTCCATCCTGCTATTTAATCAAGCTCTTTTTTTTCTTTCTTTCAGCTATTATTGTTCTTAGTCCTACTATTTGATTAATTCTTTCTGTTCCCATTTGATATTGCTAGCATATTCATCTATTTAAGTATACTTACTGTAATTTTTAAATTCCTCTCTCCAGCTTTAATTCGAACATGTTCAATTTATTCTTTTTCTTTTATAGTGGTTGTACTTGTTCTTATGTCTTTAAGCACATTATCCTATGAGGTTATAAGCTACTCTGCCTGGTAATGTGTATTGAAAAATACTGAGGGCTAAATTACAATTTCTGTCTCTCCTAGTAAATTTTGGGAAATGGAAAGGAGTGAAACTCAGGGTAGAGAATTTTAGATACTGTAGAACCCCTTTTGATCACTCTTGCCAATCTTCATCAGATGAGGACCATTGATGATGAAAAAACACTTGCTGATTGTCAGACTACTTTGGTCAGCAACTCACTTATAAACTCTTGGAAAGAAAGGGGGAATGCAATCTCTATAATTTGTAACCTACTTGGCCTAGGGATAAGACAGTATTAAAGAATGAATGATGGAGGGCAGAATGTCAGTTTGGTATCTCTTTGACTCCGCTTATCACCCCAACAGGGCCTTTACAATGTCTTGAGGTCATTCTGTGGATGTTGGTGGCCTGGCCTGTTATCAGCATATGGCGTCTGTAGCCATGTAGCAAGTGATTATTTTCCTAAGCCAACACAGGAGAAAAGAAATGGCAAAATAGAAATATTTTCCTGACCACAATGACCAGTTCAGGACAATCTGTAGTCTAATTTTTTTTTTTTTTGCAGGTTTTGTTGTAGTTGCTTATTTTGGTTTGATCATCTAATGCATTCTTCCTTGTAATTTCTGCAGTTTCTCAGGAAGAATCCAACAGAAACTTTCTGACAGTTTTTCTGTCTACTGTCCATTTATTCTCTCTCACTTTCTCTCTCTCCCTATCTCACCCCTCCCCTCTTCCTTCCCTTCCTTCTCCTTCCATTCTTTCCCCCTTTTTTCGTTTCTCTTCCCCAAACCCTGAATAAGGGAGGCAGTAAGGTGAGACATAATAAGTACTGGAATCAGCAGCTTTTATTTTTCTTCTTTGCTCACATACACTTTTTCTAGCCCTACAGTTTTCTTGTAATGTTCAGAACTCAGGTCAAGGTTTGGAATGTCCCCAAGAAATTACTCAGTTTTTTTCTACTGAAGGCATTGGTCCAAGGAGAGAAGTTGTTACCGATATTGGTGATGTTTAGGGAATTTACTTATTCACTGACTCTTTCTTGAAAATCTTTGTGAGCTTTTTCTATCTTGTGGTTATTCTATTGTTATTTTTGTTACCATTTCCTGGGTTTAATTACTTCCATATCCATGTAGCTTATATGATCCTAGAGTTTTCAGACCCCTAGAGTTTTCATTTGCAATTGGTTAAAGTACAGTTATTTTAAGAGACACCCAACCAAGAATCGCTCAGATATTCTTGGGAGAAGTTCAGTCCTGTCTGTTTTCTTCATAAAGTCCAGAATTCTCAAGAACTGGTTGGCCATGTTCATTTTATAGTGATGACTTCCTTCCTTCTTAGAGAAGGACAGTTATCTATGATTTTCTCCGGATAGGATTAGACATGAACTTTCCCCAGGTTTTTTAGATTTTTCTGTATTTTTAAAGTTTCCCCAGTGAACTGGTTTAATAATAAAACGTATAAGAAAAGGTATTTAAAATGAGAAAGGATTAAAAAGTAAAAAAAATTAAGAAATGCCTGAAAGTTCCAGAACTGTTAGTAAACTCTGTCATTGTTCTGTATCTCTCCGAATTCAATAACTTGATCATTTAGACATCTGAAAGCAAAATTTCTTTTCAAGTCACTGTATGAATACATCTATATGACTTTCTAATATTTCACACTTTTCAGAAACTATATTAAAGATAAAAAACAGATAACATTATAATATCTGATTCCTGGAAAATATTTAATCATAATAATAGCAGAGCTTTTCACCTCTATACTTGGACTAATATATGGAATTGTTAAATATCAGCTGGTGCATTGTGGTACCTCAACATTAGGCTTTTTTTTTTTTTTTCTTGCAGCAACAGCTGAAACCAATAAAAAATAAAACATCTTTAATAGACTTTACATAGAGAAGGGGAGATAAGATTTTCCTTTGGACCTTAAGAGTAAAAATTACCATACAAAGACTAGAGATTTAACACATTAAAAATTGTTCTTTTTGGCTATTAAAAGGTTTTGCCTCTTAAGCTCCCAAACTAAACATATTTGGACCTATCCATAAAACTGAAATAGTTCTGTGATAAGGAGGAGTGGCAACTATTTTAAGCATATGTCTCCTTTGGTACAGATACATACATACCACACTTTCATTTGCACATACATTGCTAATGTTTTACTCTGAAACCTTGTATTTCTTCACACATTTGGTTAACCATAGGCCTTTGATGACAATCCAGTCTTAAAGCATTGCTTCTTAGAGGGTATGGGAAGTCTAATTAAGCTAAAATTTTAGACTAAGTCCGTAATGCATTTTGATTTCTCATGAGGTTCTAATCCAGTTTACAAAATGTTTCCAGATGTATAGTCTGATTCCAGATCAATTTTTATGTATGTGTAGTAAATCTAATGCTTAAATTACAAAAATATAACATTTATATACTTGTGTTGTGGAAGTTCCCTTTGGAACATCATCTTGAAATTATTAAGATCATGGATGTAGCTGTACAGAGTAATTTTTAAAATTTTGCATTTGTATACAAAATTAATGACCATAATCTTTGAAAATATAGGTCCCCTACATTAATCTTAGAGATTTATGATATTTAAATTTACTCTAATTTTCTCTTGTATCCAGAGATGCATTGCACTATGAGGGACAGAACTGGGGGATGGAGCTGGTAGAAGAGATTTGTTATTTTAGGCAAGATATCTTGGTATCTAATTCTTTAATTCTGAATGTTTCCTAAATTCATTTTTTTCACTTAGTTAGGAACAGGTCAGATGTGGTGCCGGAGATTAGGAACATAAAGATGAATGGAAGAAAATTCGGAGAGAGCTTGAAGTCTGGTCAAGGAGTCAGAAATGTGACTGCATCTTCAGAATGAGTAGGATGTAAAAAAGTAAATACTGAGGAGGGAAAAAAAACACCTCTCTAGGCAGAAGGTTCAGCATAAGCCATGATGTGAGTGTGGTAACAGCATGGGTGATTTTTAAGTAGTTCTGTGTCTCCAGTGTGTAAAGTGTAATGCCATAGTGACAGTGGATCAGGCTGGAAAAGCGGTCAGCAAAAGTCCAGCAAGGCCTTTCTTTCTTGCCTTGAAGTTTTCTTGCAGTGGGAAGCAAGGCAAATGCCTTTAAGAGGGTGAAGTAATTTGGGCTGAAGAGTCTCACCTATAGCTAAGCACATCCCTGTACTGAGTCATGGGAACATCCCTGAGAAAATTGAGTGCTTATAGTCATCATAATCAATACAAAGAATGTTTATTAAAGATTTTTTAATAACAGCCTCATACTGAAACAACTAGAATCTCTATCATCAGAAAATGATATTGGGGCATATTCATACAGTAGGGTATATCAGTGGAAAAGAACAAACTGGAATAACTACATGGATTCCTATCCACAGATGCAACTCTGTGGATTAAATCTCAGAGACACAAGGTGGAACAAATGAGCCAGACAAAGAAGAGAATATACTGTATAATCCCATTTTTATAAAGTTCATAAATAGTGAAACCGTATCTTTTTTGATATGTTAGATTAGTTTTGGGGAGGATATTGACTATGAGGGTATGTAGAGGAGCATACAGGATGCCGAAAATAGTATAATAATCTATCAATAATTACATGGATGTATATGCAGAATTCATGGCACTGTGTACTTAAGACATGTGAGCCTTTTCCCATGTATTTTGCATCTTAATACAGTTTTTTTGTTTTGTTTTATTTATTTATTTATTTATTTATTTTTGCATATGCTGTGGCATATGCAAGTTTCATGGGTCAAATCAGAGCTGCAGCAGCTGGCACATGCCACAACCACAGCAATGTCAGATCTGAGCTGCATTTGGCTCGGATGTGCCACACCTCATGGCAATGCCAGATCCTTAACCCACTTAGTAAGGCCAGGGATCAAACCTCATCTTTATGGATACTAGTTAGGCTTGTTACCACAGAGCCACAATGGGAACTCCATATAATTGGATTTAAACCATGGCCCATCTTAGGAGCTGTGATTTTGTGCAAATAAATTAGTCTCTTGGAGGAGGCTTCATTTTTTTCTCTCTAAAAAATAGAGATAATAATAATTATTTTTACAGGATTGCTCTAAGAACTAAGTGAGACATAGTTTTAGACTTTTCAAAAGTAGAGTAAACCCCCCTCCCTCCAAAAAAGAGTAAACCCAAGGTGAGGAAGGGAAGTGAAACTTATCCAGAATTTGCCATGGATAATTTGTATTCATTTTCTTAAAATTTGTTTCTTTGAGAGTTCCCGTCGTGTCTCAGTGGAAAGGAACCTGACTAGAATCCATGAGGATGAAGGTTCGATCCCTGGCCTCACTCAGTTGGTTAAAGATCTGGCTTTACCATGAGCTGTGGTGTAGATTGCATATGAAGCTTGGATCCCGAGTTACTGTGGCTGTAGTGTAGGCCAGCAGCTACAGCTCTGATTCGACCCCTAGCCTGGGAACTTCCACATGCTGAAGGTGTGGCCCTAAAAAGGCAAAAAAAAAGTTTGTTTCCATCTTCCTAAACTGAATATTTTTTTCTTTTATTCTTCTTTCCTTTTTATTCAGTATTATTAATCTTAAGGACCTCATCCAAAGAGGATAATAGAATTTGAATTACTCAGTTGTTTTGCCCACCATTATATATATAGTTTTTTGAATAATAATACTGATGTTAATAACACTGCCGAGTAAACTGACTGAAAATAGCTAAAAATATTTTTTGTATTTGTTTCCCTCATTTCCCTATTTTAAGTGATATTATACCTACATATAAAGGATATAAAGCAATTACATATTGCACTTTATGCCTTTTAACTAGTCATATTTCTATATGAAGCTATATATTTAATATTCACCATCACTTTTTATGTTGTATCTCTCTAGTCGTTTTGGTTGTTTGGGACTACTTTCTAGTAGATTCCTCAGAAAGAGCTTGAAGGAACATTATTCCTTGAAGTTTTGCACGCTCATATCAGATAAATTTATATTTGAGAGTTGGTTTTGTTGAATGTACAGTCGTCCATTCACATTTCTTTTCCTTGACTAGCACAAATATGTTTGTTATTCCATTACTTCTGACATAAAGAATTGCATCGCAAAGTCTGATAATAACCAAAATGTCTTTCCTTTGTTAGCCGCTTGTTTGTTGGTTGTTCATTTTACCTTAATCCCTGAAGACTTTTGTTTTTCTTTAAAAGCCCCGGAATTTTACTAGGATATATCTTGGTGTTTGTTATTTGATAGTCTCAGGTATGAGATGCATTCTTTCAATATGTAGTTAGAAATGAATTTTTATTTAAGTTTCTGAAAAGTTTTCCTGGAATATAATTTTTAGTATTTGTCTGTACCTTTTCTTTTTCAGGATTTCCTATTATCTTTTGATAATCATCACTTTCTCTTCATCCTATTTATCTCTTTATTTCCTTTGACTTTCTGTTTTTAATAAGACTATTATGTTCATTGCTCTTGTATTCTTCTTAATTTAGTTTTCATTTCAGAATGATTGCTTAATTTTTAATTCTCCCCAAAGTTCCACCTCATTTTTAATTTTTTGCTAATTAAAATTTGTTATTTAGTCTTGTATAACCAGTTAAATATCTTTTCGCTACTTTTGAAATAGTGAATTAAATTTACATTTGTTATAGTTAGTATTATAGATTACACTGTTTTCATTTTAGGGCTATTACTCTGTTGTTCTCTTTTATTTTTCTGTATCATACTTCTGTGTAGAATTCACTACCAACCTTTCTGTGTTCCTCAATTTATTTGATAAAATTAGTTTTTATCTTTTAGAAAGATTTACTTTACTGATTTATTGGAATGCAATTAAAAAATGAATTTTCCTGAATTTAAATATAAGTTTTAAGGAGTTCCCATCATGGCTTACTGATAACAAACCTGACTAGGATCCATGAGGATGTGGGTTTGATCTCTGGCCTTGCTCAGTGGGTTAAGGATTTGGTGTTACCATGAGCTGTGGTGTAGGTTGCAGATGCGGCTCGGATCTGGCATTGCTGTGGCTGTGGCTGGCAGCTGCAACTCCAATTCATCCCCTACCCTGGGAACCTGCATATGCTGCAGGTCACTCAGAAAAAAAAAGAAAAAATTAAAAAAAAGTTTTAAACTTAAATGCTTTGAATGAGGTCTCTTCAGTTAACCTCATACACTATTTCTAACTTTCCAGGCTGATTCTAAGCTTAGGTATTCATGTCTTACACAGGATTTCAACTTTTTTTTTTTTTTCCTGTTATGACATGGCTCAGGGTTATGTTGCTGAAACTCAGCCTCTGTCCACCAGTGCCAGATAGAAAAGTGGAGGCAGATTTTTGGGTGAAGGAGAAAAAAATAGCTTTTATTGAGGCAATAGTAGGGTAATGCCTTAAAGACTGTGCCCTACCTTGGGGAAGAATTGCAGGGAGTTTTATAATCTAAAAGGAGAAAAACAGGGTTTCAGATAAGAGTCAGGATTGGGGCAAACATGCTTTCTTCTTTCTTTGGGAGAATCTTAGTCCTAGAAGCTGGAGTCAGAGATCTTGACATGATCCTGGTGGTGGTCTTCTGGGTTATTCCCTAGAATCACAGTACATGTGAAAAAGGCGTATTGATTAGAGATTAGAATAAACCAGGAAAATTCCTGAAAATCATCAAGTGCTAATAATCTTTCAACCATAGGCAATTGTGCTCAGGGGGCCTGATCTTTAGCTTACAGGTGATTGTGTTTAGGGTGCAATCAAATGAGGGAGATGCAAAAGGAAGGGCTCCAAGCTGTTCAGTTTTAAAGTATTCATTTCTAAAAGAAGCATGAGGAGTATAATGTTTTTCTTAGGTATATAGGATGCCCTCATCATTCTGTGTATCCCTTGAGAGGGAACCAGGATACTGCCCTGAGGCTGTACTATTGTTTCTTGACTGTTCCTCCTTTGTCTTTCATCCCCTTCCTTCCCTGTGATCAGCAGTTGTCTGAACTTGCCCCTTGGAACTTAGGGAAGGCCATATAGGCAAAATGAGGCCCATTTCCTAAAAGAAGAAATGGGGGATGCAGAAAGGCTTTTTGTGCCCAGTAGCCCCACAGGGCCTTGCTTGGTTACAGTTACTGCTGCCATTAACATTGCTTCACATCATGCTTCATATTAACTTGGTTTTGATAATACCCTGTCACTCCGGTAGCAGAAACTACCTCTATTATAGAATTTAATTAGTAAAAATGGTGTGTTATATCCATATTGTAGTTTCTTACATAAAGATTACTTTAGTCTCTGTCATAAAACAATAATTTTACCATTAAAAAAGGAGAGGATGTGGTTTAGCATAGATAGCCAGGTTTACAGAGCTCCCTCACCTGCTTTTTAATTTATTTTTTATTTAAAAATACTTCTATAGTATTGAAAATATGGTGGTTTGCTTTTTGAAATTTCCTGGCTCTGTTCCTCTCCACAACATTAATTTTAGCTTTCCTTTTCTTTGTTTCTGTTGCTTCTGCATTGCATATTTATTCCACTCTTAGCAGCTTCTTCTCACACAGTTGTTCTGTTTTTATTAGGAGAGATTCAGAAACTACACCTCTGCCACCATTTCCCCCAGGTCCTCTTATTGGTAGAGTTTACTCTAATTATAAAAACTTAATGAATCAAGAGTGTAGTGCTAGGCTTAAAGTTACCAGAGAGAATGGCATAAGATAGGGAAGTAAAAGTAGAGAAAATGGAAAAACAGTGGATGCACGACATTAGAAGCATTCTTTGAAGGCATAGAAAGCAACACTTGCTAGCAGTATTGGATCAAGTGAAGGTGTCTAGAAAAGTAAAATTTGTTAAACTTTGTAGTATAGGGAAAAATACAAACCATGTAACTTTGTTTCAGATTATAAGATGAAATGTAATATTAGCAAAGAGATCTGCTGCTACAGGGGCCATGAATATTAAGACGCTTTCCCTTAGAATGTAGAGGTACAGGTGGGCATGAATCAGTAGAAGTCATTATACAGATTGATGTATATCTTGAGACTATTTGATTAGACAGGAGAGAAATTTATTTTTAACATTTTAAATAGCAGTTTCGTCTTTCAATTAAGTGTTCAAATCTGTGACATTTGGAGAATAATTGTATATGCACAAAGGCAATATAATGATATTATGTTGACAATGAAATAATCGTAACATCAAAATTATTAAAAGTCCTAAACAATAGCAGTTCCACTTTCATCAGCATTGTTAATGCTCAAAATGACATTAATCTGGAAAATGATTTATAGGAAAAAAATTTACAGTTTCAGTTAAAAGCTTTTTTTAAAAAGAGTTAAAAATAGCTATTCTGTATAATTGCCTATCAGAACAAAAACTTCCTTAAAATCTAATGTCCTTATTTTACACAGCTGCAGCTCGAATTCGATCCCAGGTCCGAGAGCTTCCATGTGCCCTGGGACGGCCAAAAAAGAAAAAAAAAGGGAATCATCATTTTAGAATATGTTTTCAGCACTTTTGATTTGGGATGGAAATGCTATAAAATTTGGTTGTTCTGATTGTTGTATACCTATAAATGTAATAAAATTCATTAAGTAAAAAAAGAAATAGAATACATTTTCAGGATTTATTGTTTGAACCTTTGAGTAAATCACTCTCTTTATGCATACTTTTATTCCTTTAGGCCCTGTTAACACATGGTTTTTTTATGTGAAAGATTTTAAATAATGAGCCAGGGAGAAGTACAAATTTTCATTTATTAAATATTTGCAGGGTACTGGGGATAAAGTATGGAAAAGATAAAACTCCGTGACCTCAAGGAAACTCCATCACAGAGGATGGTAACCAGACTGTGTTGCTGTCCATAATGTCTGCATTTAAATAAAAGTTACTTATGTAATGGACTATTTTCATACTTTCCAGCTCTCTTTTTTAACATACAGTGATAAGTTTCAATACTGGAAACAAAACAGAACTTGATTTTTCATCTCAGCTAACTATGGGAATTCCAGTGCATTAATAGGATTTCCAGAGGTTCCCATTGTAGAAAAAAGACAGTGTTCTTGCTCCTGTCTTTCTGCTTGATCAGGTTGTGCGGTCTTTTCATTCTTTATGTATGGTCTTCATTCTTCAGTGCTCACTAACAGTTTTTTTTTTTTCCTTCATGTAGCAGATTTTAAGTGGATATTTAAGAATACAGGAGATTAATTACAAATATAAAAAGGAAATAATTTAAAAGTTGAACATCAAACATTACTCAAATAACCTTTCATTGCCCATGCTTTGTGACAGGGAATTTCTTTCTGGAAGTTTCACATCTGAGACTCTCTCCCATTGCAGGCTGATGTGGTCTTTTTCTTTCCCTCCAGAGAACTTGCATCCATTGTGTTTTGTCTCCTGTGCTATCAGGGAGATCAATGAAAAATCTTGTTATTCTGTATTTAGAGTAATTCTGTAATTGTCCTATATTCAGGGAGATCATCCTTCCTCTCCATGCCTATCATGAATAACCAGGGATTTCTCTTTCATAATGTAAAAGTTACTTACTGTAATAGCCTCAGTTTCCACAAGTGCCTCCCATTCTTATCGACTGCCATTTTAAGTGGAAAAGGGGGGGTGTTTTGTAGTGGTGGAAGTTCTGTTCTGTCTCTTACCAGAGGCAACCCTATAAATGGTAGCACTTATTTCTCTCCTTTAATCTAGCAAGTCTGACACAAGAAGAATTTACAGCTCGTTTCCTAAGGTCAGTTTTATGAAGATGGAACGATTGTACTAGCTTAATTTTAAGGATCTCTAAGCAATCATCATTGCTATCAATTTTTGATGCAGGTAATCAGTATTGTTTCTGTAATGAATAAATATTTATTTATTTATTTAGTCTTTTTAGGGCCACATTCGAGACATATGGATGTTCCCGGGCTAGGGGTCGAATCGGAGTTGTAGCCACCAGCCTATGCCACAGCAGCAGCAATGTGGGATCCGAGCTGTGTCTGTGACCTACACCTCAGCTCGCTGCAATGCTGAATCCTTAACCCACTGAGTGAGTCCAGGGATCAAACCTGCGTCCTCATGGATACTATTTGGGTTCGTTACCACTGAGCCACAAGGGGAATTCCAAGCCTTGAATATGTTTTAGTATTATAGTATGTTTTAAATAAAAAGATAAAATAAGTATGCTATATCAAGAAAATAAAATTTCTCCTTAGTTAAAACTATAATTTTAGCCATGTTATATTTTTACATTTAACTTTCTTTTATTCTAGTGGTATTTACTTCATTGTTTCTTAAAACAGAAATATGTATTTCATGTGAAAAATGGCTAAGGTTTCAGAAAATGAACAAAGAGATTTTTGGTATGCACTGATCCATTCAGAGTGCTTGAGTTAGCAAACCAAAGATTTTTTTTAAAAAAAGCTCACACTACATTATTTTTTTCCACATTCCACTTCCCTGCCCCCCAAACTTCATCCTGTGGCACACATTTTCTTGGGTCTTATCTATGCAAATTGACCACCTGGTCTGTCATGCAAATTAGTCATGTTTTTTAAAAGGATAAAAAAGTAGGGAATGTAATATTCTTTAGCTACAACTGACTTGGCTAGAATATTTAAAAAGGACTAGTTTAAGTCCAATGATTTATTCTTAAATGTTACTCTGGTAAAAATTAACTCGTAAGAGAACATTGTCAGACAGCAATAGAAACCCATAGAATGGCAAGCCTAGACTCTAGATAAATATCTTCCTTTACCTAAGGATTTTATGAAGACTGAATAAGACAGGATATTTGAAAGATCTTTGTTAATGAAAAGAATTATGTAACTATGAGATATTATCACTCATTACTTGTATGAATTTTAACTTCCATTTAAAATCTGTTTCTTGTTCTACTTGGCATTTGCTTGGGAGCATATGTGGTTACTTTCACTTAATAGAATCCCTTCCCTTAATATGAGACTCATTAAGGATGCTTATTAAAATAGTATGAATGTCAATATAAGATTCAGGGGGGGCTGCAGTATGGTACAGCATTCAATCAATTTATATATCGAGTTAATTTCTCTTAAATATACTGTCATTACATGTTCCATGTAATGCTGGGTGAGGTTTTATTAGAATTCTATTAATGTAGTAGAGCTGTTTATTTCTTGAATACATCATAGATCCCTCACTTCTCAAGACTGAACCTTTTCTGGTTCTCTGGCAGGGTATGTCAGAAATGATAGTCTGGTCAAGTTGCAGGGTGTGATATGTCTATATCGGCCATCAGACAGTGGATATTTTTTTTCCGGGGGGGGGTGGTCCACTAAAGGTCAAAACATAAGACTGGAGATAAATATTCATGTATAAATATCCATTAGAATGCCGCTGCCAGGGATGTATTTATCAAGAGGATTTAATTAATCAAATTTTGTGAATCACTGTCTTTTCAAGCTTGCTTCTGGAAGGAAAGCATATGCACAAATTCATGCTGAGTAGTAAATGATGAAGACTATTTTCAGACCTGAAACTTTCTCTAATCAACTTCATAGAGTGAGATAGGTTATAGAAACTTGTGAGAAATCTACTTTTCTCATTAAATGGAGATAGTGGTTACTAATTGGGATGTATCATCAAATCTAGGCAGTGAAGAAATGATGCCTGAATATGCTGTTCAGGGAGATTTTGGACCTCCATGTAACTGGTCAGTTTTTGGAAGTTTAGGCAAAAACATTTGTCTGCTTGGGAAAATGAAATAAAGCCTCCCCTTTTCTGGGCTCTTTTGGGTCACATGAAATTGAGTCTGGAGGATCTAGTATAAAATGTAATAACTATAGTTGATAGTCCTGTTTTGTATAATTGAGATTTACTGAGAGAATAAAACCTGAATGCTTTTACACACACACAAAAGGTATATTTGTAAGGTGATGGATATATAAATTAACCAGATGGAAGGAATCTTTCCACAGTGTTTAAGTACCATGATCACTATGATATGAATTTTAAATATCTTGCACTTTTGTCAGTTATACCTCAGAAACTGAAATTTACCAGAAATAAAAAACCCAAAACAAAAAGCCAAACAAACCCTCAAACCCCAAGTCTTTCCTATATTCTGCGGAAAGTTTATCTCCTTTTATGAATAGAGAAAAAGCCTGTGGGTACTTTTCAACTTTGTATACCTAATCAGTATGTGCTTAGTATAGGAATTACAAAATGATAATAATTATAATGTGATGACTAATGCAATGTCAATATTTTCCATGTTTCAGGCAATGTTCTAAGTGCCTTCTGTGGATTAACTTATTTAAATCTCACAAAAATCATGTAGTAAGGATACTAAGGCACAGAGAACTTCAGTAACCTGCAAAAGATTACACAAATAGAAATAGGCTGCAGGGCTTCTTCTCTTAACTACTGACCCTGAAGCTTCTAGTCAACAGTGGTGAAATGATCATGACATTCAGAATTATGCCCAGATTTAAGGGAAAATTAGGTTCTGAACTACGCTCCTCGTATTGGCAGTCCTGGCCCCACCTGCAAAGGGTTTAATGTATGAAAGAGTCATTCTTTTTTCTGTTCCGTCACTGTCCCTGCACAAACATTTCTGTGCAAGGCCTATGTGTGGCAGTATGGTGATGGCTACAGATAGAGGGGAGATATTGTAAATAACTATAATGACAGGAGGAAATGATAAGAGCTACAAAAGGGTTACAGAATTCCTCTGACATTACAAATGAGAGGAAGAAATGTTTTCTTTCAAGGAGTAGGCAGACTCTTTTCTTTCCTGCATATCTGAATGTCAAAATCAGCATCATAGATACTATAACTTAGTTTTTAATGGTAGCAGCAAATTTGAGTCAAACATTCAAGTTCCACGGGCAATAGTTCTTTGGAACAAATTCAAGTCCTCTCCATGTTCTCTTTTGGGAAATTTTTTCCCTTTATTATCCACACACCTGAACTTTCATGCCATTTAGAGATGTAGACATGGATAATTAAACATAAAGTTAAACATTTCTGCTTAAGTATATTATTGCTTTCTGATGGAAGGCAGATTATTTTCACAGTCTGATTCTAGTTCTCATTTAGTGAACTGAAAGAGTAAATATTAAATAATATGCCCTAATTGGTGAATGGCTGCATATATAATTTTTATATTTCTTTAACTTGACTCTTCTTTTTTCTTTCTTTTTCTCCTTCCTTTCTTCTCTATCCCTCTCCCTCCCTTGCTTCTCTCTCGTCCTCTCCTCCCTTCCTGCTTCCCTTTATCTCTCCCTCCCTCCCTTTTATCCTCTTTTTCTTTTTTACTTATAGGAAGTTCAGCAAACCATTAGACCTATCTATAAACAGGTTAAAAATGATGGAGTCATTGAACTGTTGACTTCATAAACAGATGTCCATTAATCAGGTGAATTTGAATTTTACCTTACAAATTTATCGCAGACATATACATTTGGTGACAACCAATGCTTTTAAAATTCATGAGTTTCATTGGAAAAAAGAACCCTCAGTTATAATATTACGGCAGAATAATCCTTCAGAACTTTATGACTAATACCAAGCATAAATATTATGATTCTAAAATATCATTATTTTTCTATATGTAAATTTAGTAAGTCTATGAGAAATGAAATAATTTTACAATGATTTGTTTAAAAAAATGTTTTTTGGAGTTCCTGTTTCGGCACAGAGAAATGAATCTGACCAGGAACCACGAGGTTGTGGGTTTGATCCCTGGCCTTGCTTGGTGGGTTAGGGATCTCTCGTTGCCATGAGTGGTGGTGTAGGTCTCAGACATGGCTCGGATCATGCGTTTTTGTGGCTGTGGTGTAGGCCAGCAGCTATAGCTCTGATTCGACCCCTAGCCTGGGAACCTCCATATGCTGAGGATGCGGCCCTAAAATGCAAAAACAAACAAACACCCCCCCCAAACCTTTTTGTCATAAGAATATGTAATTATTTCTTATTTCCCTGTTTTAAAATATTCTTTAAGTATTATTTGTGGAATATTTCTGACTCTATTGTGTAATAGAGAATCAATTATAAAACTTGGTTGAAGCAAAAACAGGAACCAACTGAATTATCTTACTTGGATGTTTGCCAACTAGCAGACACTGTAAGTTTGAATCCTTGTCTTTATGTTGTTCTGACTATAAACTTTAAATGAACCCAAATATGTTAACTATATTGATGTTTTTAAATGAGATGCCCCTACTAGTATTACATCCATATGTGCTGGCTATAATTGGGAAAAATTAGATTTAATATTTACAAGAAGTCAAGCCCAAAGCACAGCTGTTCCCAAGGACTTTATACTCAAATGTCCCAGAGAATATATTCCTGCTATCCATTCCAGAGAGCTTGAAGTACATTTTCAACTGGCAGTTGTATAATAGATCAAGATTACAAAAGTCTTATAAATAATTTAATGAATGATCATAAAGCATAACACTCTTTAATTACTCATATATTGGTGTATTCATACCCTCAAACCAGGCGTATACATAGAACAATTTAAATGATCACGTTTGCACTTAATACAAAAATCTGCAGCACACAGGAGATTCAGTATAACTGCCATGGGACTGGATGCTGCTTATAGTATTTCCTTTTCTAGTATTTCTGAAATTGTATGAATGGTTCATTATATACATGTATTTTGTACAGCTTGGCTGGCAAAGCAGTAGACTAAGAACTATAACATACTTTAATGATAACTTCTAAGAAGTATTTTTCTAAATAATTCCTACTTTGTTATTTACTATCTTAATATTTTGATTGAACAATTTTAATTTCTCTAATTTTACCAGTGAAATGAAGGCTTTCCTGTCTAAATTAATTTGCAAATTAAGTAAAGAAAATATGTACTTTTTTTTCAGTTGGAGGTGAGATAATGAGAACTATGTTTGTTTACTGTGTCCTGGAAGAAGACACATTATCTCTGTCTGACAAGGCTATTTTGCTGTGCAGACATCCTTGAAAGGAATTCAGAAAAAAAGTGTAGTTAGTGTCCTTACAAAATTACAGAAATAGGAGATATCCATGGGGAATTGTCTCCAAGTAATTGCAGTCCTTGTTTCTGCATTGTCTATGCTATGGCATATATTTCCAAGAATGCAACACTCTAGTTAATCTAACTGATAGAAACTGGGACTGTATCTATTTGGTTTGTCTCACACAGCATTTAATTAAGGCTATTCCCAATAAGTCTCCAAGCAGAGGATGGGGCTAATATGCACTATTTACCTCAACCATGCCATGCCTCCATGAACCATTAGGGTGTCCCTTAAAAGGCCAGATGGTTTCTCCTTAAGTTTTCTGTATCTATCTTTCCACTTGGCTTGAAGAATTAAGCCAGGTTCAGGAAGATGTATTAGAGATTGCCCAGTCTCCACTTAGTTCTGCAAGGGAGAAAGTCTGGGCCAAGTCTCACATTCGTATCAACCCTGGTCAGTGAGTTCAAGCTGACCTAAATGCCTTCCAGGCATGTGGTAGTGTTTCTTTAAACACCGAAGCTCTCTTCTGATCATCACTGAGGTGCAAACAGCCATGGTTTTGAATAAAGCCATGTTAAAGACTTTTCCTCATAAAAATACTATCCTGACGGTGTGCCTAGAAAGAATGTGTTCTTTATAGTCAAAGGGGTTCCTCAGATAGAACCTTCATCTGTCAGGGGTCATAGTTTGAGAGTGCTTCCAGTGTAGCCACCTGGCTGCATTGTTAGCTGTAGTGTTCAAAGTAATTATCTCTATTTCTTGTTTTTAGAGGGACTATCACTTTTTCCACACTGTTTGACATTCCTCTACCCAACAGAATGACTGGGAATCAGGGTGGGAAAAGATATTAGAGGTATTTGGGGAAGTAAGTTCCATCCATCCAGTGCCTTTTCAGATAGGTAATTTGAGGACATTAAGAGAAATCACATTCGAATCACAGTTAGGCTCATCTGGAATGGGATGATGGCTGACCAGGAATTCATTTGGCTTTAAGGCATTAAATTTCTGTTTTGAAGAGTTGTGCTGGGGCATTTTCTTTCCTGTGGAAGATTCCACAAGAGGTTCTGAAAGAGAATGATCCTTAAATTTCCTCCCTTCCCTATTCTTCCTGGCATCTAAGATGTTGCTTCCTAAGATGCCAGGATTGTTGCTCTTCACTCTTCTCCATAAGAACCAGGTTGTCCATTTCAATAACTATACCCTCTTCTTTAACCTATCATCCCCTACTTACATCTAGTCTTTTTGTCCAAAAATATTGGTTGCAAGAGCAGCAAGTGCATTTCTGTAAAACTTAGAAATACCTATTTTGTTTCACTCTTTGGTCTGTATGAATCCCTGTAGGAAGACTCAGTACGCAACGGATTGCCAAGTCATCATTATTCTTATGATCTAAGACGAGTCAACAAGAGATCCAAGTGGCCAGGCCTGAATTAAGTTTGAATTTCCTAGACCACATTTTGGCTTGGCAGTCACCAAGAAGGTGTGACAACCAAGTTAGCCCTGGCTTGCTCTTTGGAGAAGGAAAGCAGCCTCATACACAAGAATGATCAAAAGAGAATCTCACATTTTCAAAACACGTCTGCATGCTGCCCACACGCTTTGGTCATCATCATCACTCAGGAAATGGCTGAATGAGGATTATTACATTTTGAGATGGTCACACTTAGTGACCAAACTATCTTACTAAGGACAAGTAGAAGGTGAGAAAGCTAAAGAAAGGAAATGTTTTGAATTGTTTTTGAGAAGCTAATTCTCTGAGTAATACCAGATTTTTGGAAATGTCAAGGAATGTGGCAGGTCCATTAAATATCTTGACTCTCAATCAACTGTTGCTTGGGTTTTATAATAAAAAACATCCCATTGTCTGGCTGAAGAGAGTCTGGAGAGGTAGATATTAGCCTGCTCTTCATCCCTGGGAAATAATTTGCAAGCCCTTGGAATATCTTGCTGATAAAAATATCTTTGTTTACCTGTGGGTTTTGAGCTACCATTTGATTTAGGGTTGGGGCTTTGGCAATTTTGGGAAAGTAACACCATGACTCTTTGGGGAGAGGACAACTGGAAGCTCCATATTTTAGAAACTTCCTGGACTCTACCATATTCACTTTTTCCCTTGGCTGATTTTAATATATATCCTCTCCCTATAATAAACAGTAATTATGAGTAAAACAGCTTTCAGGAAGTTCTGTGAGTCATTCTAGTGAGTTATTAAACCTAAGTATAGTCTTGGGCGCCACCAAACCTAAAATTGGTGTCAAGTGAGGGTGGTCTTGTGGATTGTGCTCCCTAACTTTGGAGTTGGTGGCAGGAGTGAAAGCAGGATGTTGACTTGTGGGTAATTGATATAAAGAATCAGGCAGAATGTCCAGATGAGATAGTATTGTACATGTCAGTCTCCTTTTTTTTTTTGCTTTTTATGGCCACACTCGCGGCATATGGAAGTTCCCAGGCTAGGGGTCTAATCAGAGCTGTAGCTGCTGGCCTACACCACAGCCACAGCAACACCAGATCTGAGCCATGTTTATGACCTATACAATAGCTCATGGCAATGCCAGATCCTTAAACCACTGAGCAAGGCTAGGGATTGAACCCGCCACCTCATCGTTCCTAGTCGGATTCTCTTCTGCTGTGCCAAGACGGGAACTCCTTTCAGTCTCCCTTTTGATCATGGAGGTTCCAGAGAGACAACAGTTTTTCTTTGATTTTTGGAGGCACTGAGTGTTATGAGTCTACCTAAATAGTCCCAAGAAACTACTTTGCATGCAGGTACATGTTTTTCTTAGGACTTATTAGCCACTCCTGCTGAAGAAGCATGATAATAATATATTAAGGGTCACTGAGAAGGGGCTTCTGACCTGCCAGCCAATAGGATGTCATCAATAAAGTGAAAGCTTTGGACATTAGAGGGTAAAGGCACGCGTGGTAATTTCTGACCCACCCACTGGTGGAAAGTTTCAGGGTAGTTGTCCCACAAACATTTTCTTACATTTGGCTCTTCTCTGATTGAGGGAATCCCCTATGGCACTTACGGAGTGGTGAGGTGTGAACGTATAACACATAAATCCTACTGTACCGTCAGATATTGAGGCATCAACAGCACATTGAGTTAGTCCCAAAGGGTCCACCTACAAAGTCACATTAGACTTCTTCTCCTCACTATGAACCCTAGTAGCAGTTGAATTGCTCATCTTCTTGTTCTGTAGGACTCGGCAGGTTGGGTACCTATATCTGACAGGGTCATAAAAGTTTGAGTGTGTCTTGTCTTTGAAGTTTCTCAGTCTTTTTGTAGAGGTGCACGTGGTTTTAGGTGCTTGATGAAGAAGGTTCAGCCTCAGCCCACTTCAAATCATCTTTCGCTGTAAAGCAACTGAGATTTAGATAGAGAGAGGAGGGAAGGAGAGAAAGATAGAGTTCACGAAGGGCGAGAATGACACCATACCAGTAAGCCTGGCATATCTACTTTTAGTTTCAGGTGGTCCTGGAACTGCACATGACTCAACTGAAAAGAGCTTTAATACTTTTGGCCTACCCAGTATCTGTATCAGGTGGCAAACTCATCATTACTGCACCATCTATTTCAGGTTGAGGGATTCCTTGACTCATAGCCACAGCTATATTGCCTTTCAGCCAGAACTGGGGTGCTTTCTGCCTCCTTGTCATGATAATATCCTTACCTCTTCTTTTCTGGAGAAGAGTGACCAACAATCATAGCGCTATTGGAACAGCTTGATTTTATCCTACCTTTCATTAATCACCCTAAATGTTTATTAATAGGTAGGAAGGACAGTGGGAGACACTTCCTCCCACCCCACCCTCCACCTCCTTGGCTCTCCACAGCCCAGGGAGTCTTTTCATGTCTCTGAACAGACCCATGAGGCCTTATTCTTTTGCTTCTAGGAAGTCATGGCTCTGTATACATCTCATACTCACTGGTGAAATGTACTTGCAAACTAATAAGTTAGCCTGGAATACTTTCATGGAAGCTGGAAGAAGACATGAGACTCCAAGTCAGAAACTAAGGACTTTATCACTAGCAGTACAGCAGAAAACATGAATCTCATGTTTGCAACAGTGCACCTTGCCCCATACGCCACAAGGGCCCAGGGGTTTGATTTATGCCACAGCTGAAGAACACTGAGTTTAGGGACTGAATCTTTCCTAATGAGCTCCAAGTACATCTGACCAGTCTTTTCCCTGGAGGAAGGCATTATCTTTTTTTACACTGGACAATTAACAAACCTGCATTCTTCTTTGAAGGGAGGTACTGTCTTCCAAGGCTGTTTTCTGTGAAAAAATACTTGAAAATGTGGTTTGGAACAAAAGGGCAGTAAGTGCCTTTGTTTGTAAGTTGTACAGAAATGCTAAAGATTCCTGGAGAATTGTCTTCTAATAACCACTTCTTAAAAGTAATGATCTTTTATATTTTGACAAAAATATTATCCCATTTACTTTTATTCAGTAAAATATAGATTAGAGTCTGTTATGGGGAGAAGAGTAAGAAAACAGCCTGCTAGAGATGGGCATGTGAGTACAAAAGTGAAGGGTTACTGGTAGCTCAGCTTACTGGTGGTTGGGGCATGCAGATCTGCTAATAAGGTAGTATTTGTTAACTAATGCAGCATGTATTTTTAGAGTACCTACAGTGTGCTAAACACTTTTTGTTTTTTGGCATGTGAAAGCTAGGGAGAAGTCATGTAAAGTTACTGTGTTGATCTGTGTTGATAAGATGACACTCCAGATAGATAAGTGGCTGACTCGGGCTAGCCAGTAGGGATCAGATAAAGAGCATGTATCTTTACTCAGTCTTGAAAATACAGTGCAAGTTTTCAAAGAGTAATGGAGGTGGGGAGGGGAAAGGAATTCTATGAAGAAAGGAAGGTGAGTAAAGGCAAACATCTACAGAATATTTTAAGAAACATTTGGTAGCTTGATAGGTAATTGGATAGATAGGTAAGTGGGGCCAGCCCATGGCAAGTTATGACTGCTGTGTAAAGGAATTTGTGCTTTATCTCTAGGGTAAAAATAGCACCTTGAAGATGTATAGATGAGGGTACGGCATGATCAATCTATGTATGATAAGGAACCCTTGACTATTGTAAAATGAATGTGAAAAAGAATTGGAAATGAGATAGTTAAAAGACAGATGTAATCATACTTGTGAAATATACTAGGGGCATAGTCAAGGTAATAGAAAGGAGTGGGAGCTATTAGAGACTTTGGACATAGTCATTTGAAACTGGATGAGAAGGTATATGTGTTAGAAGGGCAGAAAAAAAATGATACCCCTGTTTTTAAAACTTGTTCATTGGAGAAGTGGACAACTAATGTCATTTTGATGATAATGTCACTTGCATAATGGTGGAAGTGTATTCACAAAGCTTCTAAGAATAAATTTGTGCAAGATTGCAAGGTAAAGACTGTGCTTGTATTAATGTTGAAAGCTTTCACTTTCTCCATTTGATGCATTTGTTAAGTGACACAGATGGCATAAAACTTTCTTTGTTACTAATGTTACTCGTGCTTGACAAAATCTCTTGAAAAAATGGAATTAATGTTGGGACATGTTTTCCTGCTTTAACTCTTGAGATTTTACCTTTTATTTGAATCAACTGGAAGTGGAATAAAACTATTTAAATTTTGAGATCTAAAAGATATAGACCAGATACTCAAGGAGTCACCAAAAATTATAGCTTTATTAAATTTGGGATCAAATAATCTAATCTATCAAATAATCACAAAATTATAGCTTTGTTAAATAATTTTGAAATCAAGGAATTTCATTTTATACTCACAGACTATTAATATTGCTCTTAGAGTCTCAATACAGCTGATAATAAGAAAGGAAAACTTAATGTAGTTATCAGTGGCTTCTTGCAGAGATTAAAAAAAATACAAAGAATCCTTGCAAATAATTAAACATCCTAATTCTGGATAGTCTTTTATTAATACATTCGAAGGCAAAGTACCTCCAGAGTCTTGGAATGTGGCACTGTGATAATACTGCATCTGAGCTTTCATTGTTCTGGCTAAAGATTAATTATCTCTCTTCCTCCTATAATATCCGTTTAGTGCCTTATAAATTGGATCCAGCTATTAGCACTATTCATTTATTTCCTGTGAAGATGTTTGAAGCTTTATCTACTTGAGTGTTAGATTTAGTATCACTTTTCATTTCCTTCTTAGCTAAATACATGCTCTTCTATATAGCTTTATTCTAATGTCTTTCCCTCACTTCATCCCCACCCCCTGAGACTGTTTACAAACACAGAACTCACACACTAATACAAAAGATCTTTTCCTCCTTTTCTTGGTAACTTTTTAATAAACTTATTTTATTTGTAAAGGTTGAAAAAAGCACAAATTGGGAAAATACATCATGACTTTTAGTAAGCCTATTTATACCTCTAGACTGTGAACCTCACAGGTATTTCTCAGTGTTTTTTCCTCCATGTGTAAGTGATACTATGGTGGCTAGAGTGGAATAGAGTTAAGTGTTTCTCACACTGCAGGTCTGTTAGGCTCTGATAAAATCCCATCAGGTTAGGTTCTGGCTAAAAATTTTTCCTGAAGTTAGGCCTTGTTGAGAACACAGTGCTCTGGTATATTTCAGAATAGTTGTTTTCCCCAGAAGCATGGGGGAATTTCTCTCTGATATTTCCTGGGAGAACTTGGTTGAGCTCTGGAAAGTAAAACTCACAAAAGCGTGAGGGTTTCTTATAACTGAATCCCTCCTGGAGTTTCTAACTCTCAGACTTGTTTGCACTGAGCTTCCAGCAATTTGTCAGTTATGGCTCAAGTTTTCTTACTTGAGCACTGGTTTCTGAGGCAACTTTGAATGGTTCCAGTAAGCCATGACTCCTTGTCTTTCCAGTCTTAGAGGCAGCTGTTTGCTCTGTGTCCTCATTTGTCTTACGAATCCAAGAATCTGAGAAGAATTATTGATTAGTGTGACGACTTCTTAGCTCCTTGTTTGTGGAACTGGACACCTCGTTATGACTTTGTTGATTTGTGTTAGCTCTCATGACTTTTCAGCAACACGTTGATACAAGAGGAGAAATAAGCTGGGCTTAGTAGCTGCCCATCTTCCAAATTTAGGGAAGTATTGATCATTCAGTTAGGTGAGGTATAGTGTGTTTTATAGAGTTCAATTTTTTTGTCCTACTTCTATGTTGAGAAATCACAGAATTAGGCTGGGCAATCTCGTCAGTGTTAAAAAAAATTAAGAAACAGATATCTAAGTTAAATGAGTTGGGAGCCCTGAAGAGAGAGGCCTCATACCCTTTGATGTTAGCAGAGCACCACAGAAAGAAAGTCTCCTCCTCTTTCCTGGACTCTGCCTGATTTGTGAACCAGTTTGTTTGCTTTTGTTTTGCATTCATTTGTGATGGAATCTTTTTGTTGCTTCCGGTATTGGAATTTGTTTGTGTTTTTTGTGTTTGGTTGTTCTTGAACTTATACATATGGGAGATACTCCATCTTTCCATAAGGAAAGCCCTTTGGGGTGATCTTAAATAAATGGGCAAAATATAGCTGTGGACCTACAGCTAAGGAAGAGATGGTTTTATGAAACACAGTCTGCCATTTCTTAGTCTGCTAGCTTTCCCATTAAAAGTCGTTATTCCTTGCCCTAAGAACTCATTTCCCGATTTATTGGCCTGTCGTGTGGTGAGCAGAATGAGCTTGGACTCGGTAACAGTAAGGACTTTGCAATGAAAAGTCACAGACTGTTTGTTTACTACATCTCTCACAACTTCTTTTCCTTCTCTCTGCCAAGGGAAGCATTCTCTCTCCGTTGACATGTTAGGACTTTCACATGGCTTGCCGTGGTTGCAGACTCCAGCTGAATTCTCTGCTGATCCCAAAGAAACCCATCTTTGCTTGAGAAATATCTTGCAGTCTATTTTTTTTTCAATTCAACATAGTGAGTGACTCATACTTCTAAGACATCTTATCTATTTGCTGTGTACCCCACAAAGAGACAGAAGAATGTGGAGGCTGGTATCCTTAAATTGGCAAGAATAAACCAAGTTCCCAGGCCCACTGCCAAATAATTTCAGTAGTCTTCAGGATAATTCTGTTCCCTGATGGACCACCCAAAGTACAGACAGGGAAAGTGATCAGAATAAAAGAAGATGTTGGATTATTTGGTAGTGTTATTTATAGTCTTGAGTAAAATGGGTGTTTGTCCAGTCTTTGCAAGTGGTGCTGTCTTCTGAGCTTAAAATATAATGTAAGAAAAAGTAATACCATAAAATAAAATATAATCATAAAAAATGGAATTGACTATAAAAATTAAGATCTGTTTTAAGTTTCTCTTGCTACTGTTCAAGCTTCTTTGACTTCATTTAGCTTCCTAAGACATAATGAACTATGTTTAAGTGGGTAGACCTGGGAATCAGACTAAGTGGGTTCAGTTATTGGTTCTATTACTAGCTATGTGATTTGGATAAATCAGTTAAGTCTCTATGCCTTTATTATCTAATCTGCAAAATAGGTAAGTTATTTTGTGAGGATTTACGTGATCTAAAAAAAACACTACTTAGAACAGCATCCACCTAGCCCATTCTTAGCATTTAGTAAATGTTAGCTATTACTATTATTTTATTAGTGATACTGGAAGATAAGATTTTATAATCTTTAGTTTCCAAATAGTAGACCTTAGTTGACCGTTATTGAGAGCACCATCAAGCCTAGTGTAATGGAAACACTCTGTAACGCGGTGATTGTATTTTCTCCATACTGTAGGCCACAAAACTTTGTTTTTAAAACAATTAAAATTAAAAACATAAATGTGGAAAATTTTAAATATTTGCTCCTTTCCGTATTGTCCTAAAGTCCTTAGCACCAACCCATTCCTTATGGAAAAGGTGGACTTATTGTCCTGAATATTATTGCTTCTCATAAAACCTGATAGTTCCTCATTGAAACAGTTTGTTGACCTGATTTTCTTTCTCTTGTGGTTTTCTTACCTCTCATTTGTAGAGAAATACATACTTTAAAAACAATTTCCCATTCTAGATATGGGTTTCTATTCTCTCTTTGAGTACTTTCTCTTATTTGGCAGCAAGAAATATTGAAGTCGTACAGGGCAGGGGTATTGTCTGTTTTTTACAGTGTTAGTCTCTTGTGAGGCTGTTATTCAGTTTAAAGAATAAATTGCATTCTGTGTGAAATGCTGCAAGGCAAGGTTGACCATACGACCCAGGTTTGTAGCCCTCTATTTTTAAAAACATATTTTGGTACTGTCCTTTTGGAATGAAAATATGTTCTATGTTTCTAGTCTGATGGGTTATCTTAGTGTTTTCAGTTCCAGACCATAGAAGTAGAGAGATATAGAAAACACATAGTCAGACCTTGTGCTATTTTCTCATGCTGCTCAAGCTTCTTTTAAATTTTAGAGGCAAAATTGAAAGCTGATTTGGTTATTCTGACATATTTTTTTATTATTTTTACTTTTTAGAATAATTTACCCTATTAAAGAGAGAAAAGAGGGGTTCCCCTCCTTTTTAAAGAGCTAAGAAGTTAAATAATTTAGAAACCCAGTATGTGAATTGAGGAGAATTTTTATATTAAACACATATCTTTTCATTGCTAGCCCTAAGGGGAAAATGTGGTTGGGGGAACTGTTAAGCTTTTAAAGTTTTAAGAAAATTCTAGCATCATTATATGCATAATTCATGCATGATTCAAAGGTGTTAGAGATATTTTTCTTTCTTGAGGAGTCACACAATCTTCTGCAATATTTTTGCATCTATTGTCTTCCTGGAATGTTACTGATAATCCATTGAGGCTCCTGGCATAAAGAAGAAACTTGCCATAAGGCTGAGAATAAAACCATGTTCAGATTTTTGGCAGTTTGGTGAGGCATTGCATCATTTTCCTTTCATTATATTACACTGTTTTTATTTATATTGTGTCAAATGTATTTGAATTAAAGTAGTTCCAGGAAGGTCATGAAGTTAACAAAAGTCTCCAGTTAATAAATTGCTTATCAATTTTTTAAAATTAGACTGCTTATGTACCCAATTAAGAATTGTATATTGAGGGAAATTATTTTAGAATACTATTTGCATTTAAATAAGGTTTGAAGTACTTGGAATGAAAGTCAAGTTTTTCAAATAAAATGCACACTCCTGGGAACATAAGAGAATTTTGCTAGTTTTTAAAATTTAGAAAATAACTCTCATAAACTACGTTTTTACTCCCAGAGAGATAATTTAACATGCTCATACAATAATGGGGATGAAGCATTCTACCATTTCAGTTAGTTAACCAAATTACATTGAATATGTGAGGCAATGTTTGGTTTGATAATGAGACAAGTTTGATATCAAAGTTTGATTCATGTCTTCTTACTCTAACATTTCAAGCTTTAATAAATCAGTTTAATGCTAATGTAATTAACTTTCAATGTGAGATAATTTGCAAATGGTACTCAAATTCTAATACTGTTTTAAAGAACAGACTTATAGTGGTTGCTGAGCATAAGAATATTTAATTGGTATAAAGCAGAGAATTAAACTGGCTGTCTAGATCCTGTTTTTTATAAACTATATATAAACACTGACCTTTAGATGATTAGTTTTATGAACTTTTTGTTGCCAATTCATATAGAAAATGTAATAACTAATTCATTACTAGGGAAGTGGGAATTAAATACATGGATGTTATTAGCTAAAAATGTATAAAATTTTCACCAGGGGAAGATTCATTCAGCCTTCATCAGATAGAAATATATCTCAATTAGCCATAACATTTAAGAGGGGAAAGAATCATAAGACTGAAAGAGTAAAATGCCTGGGAAAGAAAATTATAAACTTTGCTACAAAATTATTAACTTCGTGGTCTTCGGTTTCAGCAAGGCGGGAGTATCACATTACTTTGCTGTTGGGAGAGGCCAGTCTTATAAAACACTGACCCAGATTCTCATTCTATAAAACTCTGTGGGAGAGTTACACTCCACTGGCAAAAGTTAGTCTGTAGAAGCATAACCACAATTAATAGATGTTTTTTCCCTTAGCTAAATTCATTCCTTGGTTGTTTAAATAAAAAAAAGAAGTTCTATGAAACTATTCAATAGGAAAGTTGACTAAAGGGATAGTCCCTTATAGTGACAACTTATACTTCCTTCACATTAATTGATACAGTTTTTCCCTCTGTCAGTAGGAGCTTTTACTCCACTCATTTTAATTTTGAAAGTGAAATTCCCACGGACTGGCAGAAGCCAATTTAGTTTCATAAGACTGTAAATTTAGATGCAATAAGATGCCTCTCTCCTCTAATAGAGTTTCACGTCTAGAGAGGTTAAACCTCTCTCATTTATGCTGTTTTTGAGAAACAAATATACCAGACTATAGGACTTCAGTTTGGTGAAATTAGAAATTGTAAGCTTATCTATGTTTTAAAATGCTCAGTAATGTTGGAAATTTCTTCTTTCATCCTTTTATTTGTTATAAATTTTGTTTGAGTATTGATTTTGTTGATTTGGGAAAGTAGAAAGAATATAATGTTGGTAACTAGAAGATTTGATTCGGAACTTAGTTTTGCCCTTGGCTGACTTTCCAACCAACATTCTTCTATACACTTAACTTCCTTGGGCTTAGTTGTCTTCACTACTAGAATAAGGAAATTGGATAAAATGACCTTTTCTGGCTTCCACATCTTGGACCTACACCTGCTGTGATTTGCTCTGGTACTGAGGCTCCTGTTTTGAAAGATATTGAAGTTTCTGAGCAGAACTCTTATGTTTATTATAGTGCATCACATATTCATTTCCTGATTGTTGTGCACTTGATGATGTACACAAAGTTTATGTTTTTTTATTGTTAAAAAAAGCAGAAATTGGGGAGTTCCCATCGTGGAGCAGCAGAAACAAATCCGACTAGGAACCATGAGGTTGCAGGTTCGATCCCTGGCCTCGCTTAGTGGGTTAAAGGATCTGGCATTGCTGTGAGCTGTCGTGTAGGTCAAAGACGTGGCTCAAATCTGATGTGACTGTGGCGTAGGCTGGCAGCTGTAGCTCTGGTTCAGCCCCTAGCCTGGGAACCTCCATATGCTGCGGGTGTGACCCTAAAAAGTTAAAAAAAAAAAACAAAACAGAAATTGGATTATATATTTTATTTAACAAGTATGTTAGAGTGCTTCATTAAAAAACAGGCAAAGATCACAGCTTATATTTTACTGGAGAGACAAGGAGTAATAACAGAAAACAATATATAAGAAACAAAATATATAATATTATATTAGAAATTCATACATGTTATGGAAAAAGCAAAGTAGACAAGTAGAGAGATTTTGGTGGATTGCTTTATAAAATGAGGTGAGTAGTTAGGGTTCATCAAGGAGAAGTTAGAACAAGAACTTGGAAGAAGTTAAGGAGTTTGCCAAATCAGTACCTATTAAAGAGCAGTTTCAGCATAGGGAACAAGTAGGATCCCAAAAGAGGAATGAGTTTGTTGTGTTCATAGAACAGCAAGGAAGTTGGTATGGTTGGGGCTTTGTGTGCAAAAGAAAGAGTAGTAAAAATGTGAATGATTGATTTCACTAATGAAATTTCACTGTGCCTTCCTGTCCTATACCCTTTCATAGTGTTCCTTAGTGCTAACTCTGGGTTTGGTCATATGACTTGCTCTGAGCAATGAGATTGTTAAAACGGAATGCATATCCATGCACCTGATGCACATTGAGGTCAAACAATTCAAAAACATGGGAGTTTGAAGCAGAGAAAGATTTATTGGGGGCTATGCAAGGAGACAGGTGGCTCATTCCTTAAAAACCTTAACTCCTCAAAGGCTTTCAGCAAAGCCTTTTTATAGGAAAGGTGAAGGTGGGGTGTGGTTTGTTGTTGCAAACTTCATAATGCTGGATCCTTTGTTCTCACAGCTGGCCACCTTGTCAGTTCATGGTCTGGTCAAAATCTTCCTTTAAACCTCCACCAAAACATATGTTATTCTCTGTTCTGCAACATTTTTCTAAAGGAAGGGAAGAGGAGACATTAAATTGTCTTCATGTTTTCTTAGGGCTTTTAACTCTTAAATCCCGTAAGCAAAGTAACATCATTACCCCTCACCTTACTTGTTGAAGGTTGGTCCCGGGCATCAACTTATAACTTCCAAAGTTCAGGCCCCGGCTGAGAGGAGCGGGGCTGGGGCTTGGGCTGGTCACCCTGCCAGGAAGCGTTCCTTCAGCACCCAGTATGGGTCCTCCCACCATTGCCAAGGCCCAGCTGAAGAGGCAGATCGCAGCTAGCAGTGCCCTCTGGGCCAGGTCCCCAGACCCTGCCCAGCTGTCACTGAGGAGCAAGGTGCCCAGGACCCAGCCACACCTTAGGCTCTTTAGGCTGAGCAAACAGCGACTGGTCCCAAGGACTGAGATCTAAGGATACTGCTGCTGCCATTAGGTCACAGAGGTGGGGCCTGGGTCCAGCCAGTGGGTGGCTGTGGCACGAAGCTCTGGAGTTCTGTAGGATGCAGCCCCTCTCCCATACCCCCACTCCCCTGGCCTGAGGCTGGAGGGCGCCCTGGGAGAAAACTGATTTGCTCCTCACTGCCCTCTGTTGTGTGGACCACTGTTTGCAGAGGGGGACCTCCAGTGGTCCTGCACCAGTGGTTACATACACTAATGGTTGAGCACTAATCTCGAGCTAATAGCCACAGTGCCAGCCGTACCATGCCCCTATTACAGGATGGCAGCAAACATGATTCCAGGGAGCCTGTAAAAGCCCTTTCCTTTTCTCTTGGAATCTTTCCAGGTGTCTTGCCACTATTCCTGGGGAGAATAAAAGACCACATGGAGCAGAGCTGAGGCATTGGCTTGAGGCCATCCTAGACCAGACAACTCTGGGGAATCCACCAGCTGATAACAGACACCGGACAGCTGACCATTAGCTTCATGAGAACTAATCAAGTATTGTTTAAAGACAAATTTGAGATGTTTGTCTCATAGTAGTAACTTGCAGATCCAAGAAGTGATGTCAATGTGATACTGGAGGTTGGGGGTAAATCCTAAGGGACTCTGTTAAGGTTGTAAATTTTTTGCTTTTACTCTGAGTAACATGAGGAATTGTGATAAGGTTTCCAGTAGACAAGTGACACAATCTTTAGTTCTAAAATGCTCAGCTCTAGCTGCCGTGTGTCTGTACCTCTATTCAAATCTTGATTCCGTGATCATCACAGCTGGCCCAGTTCACAGCTCCTGAGTGCAGAAGAGGAATTAGTACCTTATTTGGCACATTTTATCAACTTATAAAGGGAAATGTTTTTGTGAATTTAACTTGGATTAGCACGACCTTCTTTTAGATGCAAAAGTTCTGGTGTTTCACTTTACTTCCAGGAAATTATTTTTATTCTCTTTTGCTCAGGGATGACTTTTGCATGTCAGATATGGCTTTCTTATCTAATTATTATGTTTAAGAGAACTAGGGCTTCAAATGGGACTTAAAATGTCATGCATATTGTGAGAAGAGAGCCAGAGGAGGTAGATCATATGACATCCTCCTAATATTATGGTATCTCCAGTTGCTAGGAATAAAGCAACTGGATGAAATGACTTCTAATATTCCATAATTCTACTTCTTCTAATACTCTAGAAACCAACATTTTCATGACAGTTTTTAATACCTCACACAAAGTGACATTTCTTGGATACGACTGACAGCAAACATCATTCAGAGTATTTTCTCTAGAAATCAAGACCTATATTCCAAGTTATAAGAGAGATTATTTTTTCTTAAACAGCTCCGCCTCCAATGTTTTCAAGGATTATTTTGCTTCTTGGTTTGAAAAAATACTTAAAAAATTTTATCTTAGGGAGAGATTATTTTCACTGAGATTAAATAAAATCTTGTTTGAGTGTACTTTATATTAATAATTTCTTCAAGCTCTGTTTCTCTCTCTCTCTCTGTTTCCCTCCCTCTCCTGCTTTCTTGTTCTTGTCATCAAGCTGTCTAGTTATTATCTACCTAAGGAACTATATATAACGAAGGAAATTAGTGAGTGTCAAAGTACTTGAACCCCAGTCCTGGTTCAGTCATATAGTGGGGGACATTGCACAATTATGTTATTCTCTGCTTCATTATAGATTATTAAATTTGTTAGTAACTTTTAAAATATAGTTTTATTTTATTTTGGAATATTTTGATTTACAATGTTGTGTTTTAGGTGTACAGCAAAGTGATTCAGTTATACATACGTTAATTCTTTTTCAGCTTATTTTCCCATATAGGTTATTACAGTATACTGAATAGAGTTCCTGTGCTGTACTGTAGGTCCTTGCTGATTATTTCATATATAGTAGTATGCCTATGTTAATCCCAAACTCCTAATTTATCCAACTCCCCTGATGTTTCCTCTTTGGTAATCATAGGCTTGTTTTTGAAGTCTATAAGTCTGTTTCTGTTCTTGAAATTTATTTGTATCATTTTAAAATTGTTAATAACTTTTACAATTAATAATTTTCTTTTACAGAGGGAATTCTTCATTATTATAGTTAATCTTCAGAACAACCATTTGAGGGAAATATTAATATAATTTGCATCTAGGCTTGAAAATATTTCTGGCTAAATCCCCATGACTATGAGGTAATTATGCATTTTTTCCAAGAGAAGAGATAATTGGTTATCTGATCAATATTAGACAGTAGACTATTAAGGCTATAGGTGAAACAGTCAAGTATCTAGCACAGGATAACTACACATTAGGAGATCTTATTACAGATACTATTTGATTAGATTTAACATTTTTGTGTTGAAGAAACCCAGAGGTTGAGGGTCTAGTACTATCCACTCTGCTCTTGGGGATCCACATTCCTGTTTTTCTGCTGTGCCATGCTTTGTTTGAGGCATTCATTCTTTTTTTGTTTTCCTTTTTCTTAAAAATTTTTTTTTATTAAAGAATGGTTGATATACAATGTTTCCTCAATTTCCATTGTACAGCAAAGTGACCTAATCACATATAGTTCCCTGTGCTGTGCAGTAGGGCCCCATTGCCCATCCACTTCGTGACAGTTTGCATCCAAATCCCCAAACTGCCCATCCATCCCTCTCCCTCCTTCTTCCCTCCTGGGAACCACAAGTCTGCTCTCCTTGGCCATGATCTATTTCTGATTGTAGATAGGAACATATATACCATATTTTAGATTCTACAAATAAGTGATATCATATGGTATTTGTCTTTTTCTTTCTGGTTTACTTCATTTAGTATGGGAATCTCTAGTTGCATACATGTTGCTGCAAATGACATTAGTTTCTCTTTTTTATGGCAGAGTAGTATTCCATTGTATATATGTACCACTTTTTTTTTTTTGGCTTTTTAGGGATACACTCTTAGCATATGGAAATTCCCAGGCTAGGAGCAGAATGGGAGCTACAGTTTCTGGCCTACCTCTACAGCCTCAGCAACGCTAGATCCCTGACCCACTGAGCAAGACTGGGATTTGAACCCACATCATCATGAATACTAGTTGGATTTATTTCTGCTGTACCACAACGGGAACTCTTTGTACCACGTCTTCTTAATCTATTCATCTGTTGATGGACATTTAGGTTGTTTCCATGTCTTGGCTAATGTGAATAGCGCTGTGATGAACATATGTGTGGATGTATCTTTTTCAGTGAAGGTTTTGTCTGGATATATGCCCAGGAATGGGATTGCTGGGTCATATGGTAATTGTATATTTAGTTTTCTGAGGTACCTCCATACTGTTTTCCATAGTAGTTGTACTAATTTACATTCCCACAAACAGTGAAGGAGGGTACCCTTTTCTCCACACCCTCTCCAGCATTTGTTATTTGTTAACTTGTTAACAGTGGCCATTCTAGCCAGTGTGAGGTGGTACCTCATTGTAGTTTTGATTTGCATTTCTCTAATAATTAGTGATGTTGAGCATTTTTCTTATATGCCTGTTGGCCATCCATATGTCTTCTTTGGAGAACTGTGTATTTAGGTCTTCTGCCTATTTTTCAGTTGGGTTGCTTGTTTTTTTTTGTTGAGTTGTATGAGTTGTTTATATATTTTGGAGATTAGGCCCTGTCTGTTGTATCATTTGCAAAGACTTTCTCTCGTTCTGTGGATTGTCTTTTTGTTTTTTAATGGTTTCCTTTGCTGTGCAAAAGCTTTTGAATTTAATTAAGTCCTATTGGTTTATTTTTGTCCGTATTGTCATTATTCTATGATAGAAATCCCAGAAATAAACCCACACATCTATGGTCAACTAATCTATGACAAAGGAGGCAAGAACATACAGTGGAAGAAAGATAGTCTGTTCAATAAATGGTGCTGGAAAAACTGGAGAGCTACATGTAAAAGAATGAAATTACAACACTAACACTATACACAAAAATAAACTCAAAATGGATTAAAGACCTAAATATATGGCCAGATACTATAAAACTCCTAGAGGAAAAACATAGGCAGTATGCTCTTTGACATAAATCACAGCAACATCTTGTTTGAGGCATTCATTCTCCCATTACCATCTTGTATTTCAGAAGATGATTCCTCCTCCCCCACCCCCTACATGTAGTTTCTGCATTCCTAGCATGAAGGAGGATAAGAGGAAATGACAAAATTATGTGCCAACTTGGTCTTTCACTATTAAAGCGTTTTCCTGGAATCCCTCTTCTGAGACTTCTGCTGAATCTCACTGGACAGAAATAGAAGAGAGGCTGGGAGACATATTGTTTATTGCTATTCTTAACAAATCTAGGTTCTGTTGATTAAAAAAAATAGAAAAATAGACATTGGTTAGTATGATAATTTTATGTGTCAACTTGGCTAGGCTTGGTGCCCAGTTGTTTAGATATGTTTATTTTTAATTTTATTTTTTGGTTTTTAAAATTATAGTTGGCTTATAATGTTGTGCCAGGTTCTGCTATACAGCAAAGAAACTAATATATATATATACATATATATATGTGTGTATATATGTGTGTGTGTGTATGTGTGTGTGTGTATGCACACACACATACACACACATACATTCTTTTTTGAAATACTGTTTTACATCATGGTCTATCCCAGGCAATTGGATGTAGTTCCCCATTAGATATGGCTAACATTTAGATCGATAGGCTTTGGCAGATAACTCCTTCATTATGTGAGTGGGTCTCATCTAATCAGTTAAAAACCTTAAGAGGAAAGACTGAGATCTCCTGAGAAGGAAGAAATTCTGCCTCCAAACCCAAGACTGCGATACCAGCTCTTACCTAGGTCTTTATCCTGCTGGTCTGACTTTCAGATTTTGGACTTGCTGGCCCCCACAGTCATGTGAGCCAGTTCCTTAAAATAATCTTACTTTCTTTCTGTCTCTCTATACCTCCTATTAATTCTCTTTCTTTGAAGAAAAAAAACTGGCTAATTTTGGCACTGAGAGTGATTCTAGAAGAACCAAAACTTAAGGATGAAGCTTTGGAATTGATTCTTTTATTTCTGGAATTGGTTCTCTGATCTAATTAGGTAAAAGGAGCTAATGACTATTTCCAGTAGTAAAGAGAACACTGATGATCCATAGTATGATGTGGCAATAAAGATACATAGAACATTACCTTGGATTCTTCTAATTAAATTCTTAGGGCAGGTTTTGGGGTGACCATGCATTAGTACTTTAGCTTGTTTTTGTCAAACTAACAAGTATATAATGAGATTGACTCCTCCTAATTGTGCTGGAAGAAGTGGGAAAAGAAAAAGATGACCTCATGGATTTGAATTTCCAGTTTAAGCACCATATAAATGACCTGAAAATTTCTTTGTCTGCCCTTAAAGTAACCTTTATCTTCTATAGCCACAGACATTGCTGAAAATCAGACTGAGTCTCATGCTGCTAGTGACTAAATTGTAACACAAATTGGATTCCCAAACTTAGAGGATGTCTGCTGGTAAAGTAAGGGAATTGTTTGGGAAGGAATGGAACTCTGAAAACTGGAATGGGGCTATATGGGAAATCCTAATTAGGCTGGGGACATGGAACCTCTAATAATTGAGTCTTCTTTCCAGTAGAAACAGCTGTTCCACCTCTACCTAGGGGAGTAATGCAGTAGCCTCCCATGAGGTGTCTGCAGTGGCCTCCCATCAACGAGTTTCCTTGCAAAATACTGCTTTTCCTCCCCTGAACCCACCACCCATAACCTCTTTTTGCTTTTAGACCTTGAACTGGACTCACTTTTAGGCAGGCCCTGAAAGGTGAGGTACACAGTGTAACCACGAAGAAGTGTGCTATACTCTGAAAGAACTAGTTTTCCACTTTATACAGATAGAAATCCAGGATTTTGTATAATAATGGAAGGGACATAAGGTTAGATAAGGCTAAATTTATATATATATATATATATATATATATATATATATATATATATATCAGTAAACAGAGTATTCTGTTTTCAGTGACTTTAATGTTGCAACTCAGGGGACTAGGGAGGGCTGTAACACTGGTTGGTTGGTTGGCTGAAACATGGACCAAAAAGTGATCTGTATTAAATATGTTGAAATACCAGTGATGCCTTGGTATACAGTGGGGGAGGGGATCAAAAGGCTTAGAAGAATAATGATGTAAGGGCAGATCTATCATGTGAGACCTGCTCATCTACCCTGGCAGGGTTTAGAGGACACACCTTTTACCACAACTGCGAGAAATACACTTAGGTAAAATCCAGCATTTCTGAAGAGTTCCTGGTCATTTTTCTCTGTAGATCAGAAATTATAGTGGGACCTTAATTGGGAAATTAAATGCAATAAGGATTGTTGGATCATGGGTTGGGAGAAGTCAAGTGGCAACAATTTATCACCAAAGGCAGAGTGGATGTGGTTATTATAATGGACCACAGAGTCAAAGCAACAATCAGAGTAGTCTGAGTAGCAAAGATTTCTGGCATTGGCTAGTTGAAACATGGTGTTCCTAGAAGTGAAATAGATGGGAAGTCTACTAAATTTCCACCTGATTTGTATAAGCAGAAAAGTTGTAGGCCAAGTAAATAAAAGTCTAACTTGAATCATAAAAACAGAGAGTTATAGCCTCTAAATCAACTCCCAGACTTGAGCCAGTTTATAGACCGAGAACCCCTTGAATGAAGAGGAGGCTGAGTCCCCTTGAGTAAAAACCCAGCTGCACTGCCAAAAATCTGTACTGTTAATTTTTCTCCCAGCTTTACCCAAAGGGATCTACAGCCTTCTACCTGGTGACTGCGCACTGGGGAAAAGGAAATGGTCAGACTTTTCGGGGATTACTGGATACTTGCTCTGCACTGACACTATTCCTAGGAGATCTGAAATGCTGCTCTGGTTCACCAGTCAGAGTAAGAGCTTACGGAAGTGGGGTTTTAGCTTAGATACATTTTATAGTGGGTCTAGTGGATTCCTTAGCTGATCCTGTGGTTATTTCACTAGCTCTGGAATGCATACTTGAAGTAGAAGTACTAAACAACTGGAAAATCCCCATATTGGTTCTTTGATCTGTTGAATGAGGGCCTTTATGGTGGGAAAGGCCAAGTGGAAGCCACTAGAACTGTCTCCATCAAGGAAAATAGTAAATCAAAAACAATACTTCATTTCTGGAGGTGTTCCAGAAATTAGTGCCACCATCAAAGATTTGAAAGATGCAGGGTGGTGATTTTACTACATCCCTATTCAGTTTGCCTGTTTGGCCTGTGCAGAAAACAGATGAATGTTGGAGAATGACAATGCATTATTGTAAGCAAAACCAGGTGGTAACTCCAATTGCAGCTGTTGTTCCAGATGTAGTTTCGTTCCTTGAACATATTAACACATCCTCAGTACCTGGTATGTAGCTGTTGATCTGGCAAATGATTTTTATTTTCCTTTCCTGTTAATAAAGGCCACCAGAGTAGTTTGCTTTCAGCTAGCAGAGGCAACAGTACACATTCACTAACATATCTTAGGGATATTCCAACTACCCAACCTTATGTCCAAATTTAGTTTGCAGGAGTCTTGCTTGCTTTTCCCTTCCACAGGATATCACATTGACTCATTGCATCAATGACATTATGCTGATTGTACCTATTTAGCAAAAAGTAGCGACTACTCTAGACTTGTTGGTAAGACATTTACATGTTGGAGGGTGAGAAATGAATCCAGTGAAAATTCAGAGGTCTTCTATGTCAGTGAAATTTCTAAGGCTCTAATGGTGTGGGGCATGTCAAGATATCCGTATTTTAAGGATACTTTAAGGTGAAGGATAAATTATTCCATCTGGCCCATCCAGCAACCAAAAAAACATATTCCTCATTTGGTTGTGTCACTCCAGCCCATTTACCAAGCAGAAAACAAGCTGGTAGTTTTGACTGGGGCTTAGAAGAAGACAAGGCTCTGCAGTAGGTCCAGTCTGTTATGCTTACCTACTCTGCCAATTGGGCTATATTATCCAGTAGATCCCATGGTGTTTGGAATGCCAGTGGCAGATAAGTATTTTGTTTGGATAAACCCCTGTAAATGAATAACAGCTTAGAATCTTCAGATTCTGGAACAAACTCTGTCATGTTCTGTGGAAAACTACTCTCCTTGAGAAACAGTGTTTGGTTTGCTACTGGGCCTTAGTAGAAACTTTATGCTAACCATGGGACACTAAGTTGTCAGGCAACCTAAGATTATTATCATGAACTGAGCATTGTCCGACCTCTCAAGCCATAAAGTTGGGGGTACACAGTAGCATTCCATCATCAAATGCAAGAAACACTTTAAAGATGAGGCACAAGCGGGCTCTAAAGGCACAAGTAAGTTCCAAGAAGAAGTGGCTCAAATGCCCATTACGTTAAGTCTCTCAGCCTGCACCAATGGCCTCATCAGGAGTTCTCTGTGATCAGTCAATAGAAGAGAAAATTTGGGTCTTACTTATAATGGCTTAGTAAGAGGCTGATACCCCTTGGAATCAGCACCCTCAACCCCTCTGGGACATCCCTTAAGGACAGTGTGAGGGGAAATCCTCCCAGTAGGCAGGGAAATTATTCATTTTTCTTGAGAGAGAAATGCCAGATGTGTGACTGTGTACAAATTCATGGGCTGTGGCCAGTGGTTTGGTTAGATGGTAGAGATTTGCAAGGGACATAGTTGGAAAATTAATGAGGAGGAGATATAGGAGAGGGGTGTATGGATGGGCCTCTCTGAAAGAGTGAAAATGTGAATGTATTTGTGTCTGATGTGAATTCTCACCAAAGAGTGACCTCAGCAGAGGAGAATTTTAATAATCAAGTGGATAGAATGACCCATTCTGTTTGTACCCATAAGCCTTTTCCCCTAGCTTATGAGTACCCAGAGTGCTCATGAACAAAGGGACTCTGGTGGCAGAGATCAGGGGGTATATATATGGGCTCAGCAGCATGGACTTCCACTCACCAGAGCCAAGTTATCTACAGCCACTGCTGAATATCCATTATGTCAGGAGCAGAGACCAACACCGAGTTTTTGTGACATTCCCTGGAGTGATCAACCAGCTACCTGAAGCTGGGTTGGTTACATTGAACTGCTTGGAAAACTTCTGCTTTTTAAAGAGTTTTTAAAAGTTTTAAATGTATAAGTGAGAAGTCTTTTAAGGTAAAACCTATAATTATTATTATTAAAATCTAGTTATGTAATCTTTCTGGGTATGGCAAGATACTGTCTGGGCATCCTGCATTTAGGTTGGGTCAGTAAAGAATGATGCCAGATATGAATTCATGCTCCAAAAGATCTAAGAATGACCTTATTAGAGAAATGTAAATCAAAACTGCTATAAGGTATCACCTTACATCGGCCAGAATGACCATCACCAAAAAGTCCACAAACAATAAATGCTGGGGAGGGTGTGGAGAAAAAGGAACCCTGTTACACTGTTGGTGGGAATGTAAATTGCTACAACCACTGTGGAAAACAGCATGGAGATTCCTTAGAAAACTAAAACTAGAATTACCGTTTGATCCAGCAATCCCATTCCTGGGCATCTATGTATAGAAAACCATGACTCGAACAGATAAATGTCACTCCAGTGTTCATTGCTGCACTATATACAATAGCCAAGACATGGAAACAACCTAAATGTCCACTGACAAAGGAGTGGGTAAAGCCAAGATGTGGTACATATACACAGTGGAATATTACTTAGCCATTAAAAGGAAAGAAAGAATGGCATTTGCAGCAACATGGATAGACCTAGATATTATCATGCTAAGTGAAGTTAGACAATAAACACCAACATCATATGCTATCACTTACATGTGGAATCTAGAAAAAGGACACAATGAATGTTGTAGAACAAATACTGACTCACAGACTTTGAAAAACTCATGGTTTCCAAAGGAGACAGGTTGGGGGTTGAGGGGTGGGCTAGGGGTTTGGGATGGAAATGCTATAAATTGGGTTGTCATCAGCATTTTACAACTATGAATGTTATAAAATTCATTGAGTTAAAATATTCATATAATAATAGGAAAAAAGATCTAAGAATATCTTTAGATTTTTCTTTAAAAATTTCAGTATTAATATTTAGAAACCACTTAGGACATGTTTCATCTGTAACTTCCCCAAAGACCCCTTTGACATATGATTGATTGGCATTTGGCAGACTTCCTTTATTGTGTCACAGTTTTGTTATGGTCTTTTTAGCTTCAATAATAGGGAAAAGAATCAAAGTATGCACTTACGTACTATTCCCAAAGGTAATAACAAGACGATTAAATACAGTCAGTTTTCTAGCATCAGTCACAGGCAGAAGTATGGTACTGAACATATGTTGAAACAGTCTATGAGGTTTTATAAAATGAAGAAGTAGCTAAATTTTTTTTTTTAATCTGGAATTCCTTCTATTCAAGAGCTAAGTACATTTGGAAGATGCTAAAAATTGTAGATTCAGATTCAGTAGACACCACTATCATGGAAATTTTGGCTGCCGAAATCCAGTTTAAATATGCCACATGTATAGAATGCTAGCTCTATTAAAGTCAGAGTCTGTCTTTTAAAATTTTATTTCCAGCACATTGCATGTGATTGGCTTTCTCCCTAATTTACTGGTTGCTCATCCTCACTTGCCTTTATCTATTTCTTCTCTTTTAACTGACCCATTAACATTGGCATGGCCCGGAGCTTAGTTTTTAGACCTCTCTTTTTTTTTAGCTACAGACCCATGGTTAAACACCCAGCCTCCTAGCTTTAAAGGCTGTATAAATACTGATGACTCCCAAACTTTTAAACTCTCTTGGCCAGTCTGTAGTATAACTTATATATTTAACTGCCTACTCAGAATCTCTAAATGGCCAGCAGACATCACAAATGCAACATGTATAAAAGTTTTGAAATTCCAAATGTCCCAATCTGCTGCCTCACTTTCTTCTGTCTCCTGTACATCTGATTCACTTCCATTCTTCCTGTTGTCCAAGCCCAAACCCTTGGAACAGTATCTACGTCCTTTCTTTCTCTCATATTCTGTATCAAAGCTGTTAGGAAATGATGGTGGCGCTATCCTCAAAACATATCCTCCACTGCTACGACTGCACCATCATCTCTTACCCAGATATTGATGTGTCCTTTTAAAATATGTCAGATTTTGCTGTATTTTATTTCATTCTGGTTGGAAGCTCAAGTCCAGAAAATGGCCAAAAAAGTCTTATTATATTCTGCTTCCCTCCTTTCCTGTCTTACCATTTGCACATATTTCCTTGATGTGGTGTGAACATCTTGGACATATTCTTGTTTTAAGCTTTTGGCTCTGTATGTTCCACCAGACATAAATTTGACTAAACCCATGATCATGTTTAAATGTTAAATTTCAATGAGGCTTACCTTGATGACCATAATTCATATTGAATACCTGATTTCCCACTCACCTCCCTTATTGTTCCCCACCCCCAGACTGGACCTTCTGTCTTCCTTTACCATGCTTGATTGTTTATTCCCCCCCCCCGCCCCCCGTAGAATTGCTTACCTTTGAAGCCTTTCCAAAACTAGAATATGAACTCCTAAGAAATCTTTAGTGTTGGTCATTGCTATTTCTAAGCACCCAGAAAAGTGTCTGGCATTTAATAGACATTTGAAACAGTTTTAAAAGGAAAGAATACATTAAATAATATGAGAAAAGCAACATATTCTGGCCAAAATCTCATCTTCAGGCAAAAAAAAAAAAAATACTAAGTAGACACAGTGAGTTTGAAGGGAACAGTAGTTTGAATGAAAAAAAAATTCTCTTTTCAGTCTACCAAGTCCAGTTTTACTCCATTGTCTTTATAAATGTAACCCTTTAATGAAAAAAATTAACATTTTCAGATTACATATTATAGATAACAAAATTACGCACTCGCTGTTAAAGAAATAATGACTGACATAGGGAAATAATGGGACAACATAAAACTAATGCATGCATTGTGTGTTCTGAAGACTGACCAAACTCCAAAGTTGAAAGAATTTCAAAGATAACTTCAAAGCACCTGAGTTTTAAAACTGGATATAATGTCTGACGTGATCTGGCAGGTTTTGAAAGGATAACGTTCTGTCTGAGTTATGATAAAACTTCATAAAGATTTATGTGTTTCTTGAAGCTTATGATTTGTATATTTCCTTCATCTTTCCCTGTTTGTTATTATAAATCCCAGCTGTTATTATATGCATTTTTAAAGGATTTTATGCTATATATTTTCCTGCTAGAGACAGTTTGGATGCCTTCAATCCATGAAATGTATTCAGAATTTGAAGACTCCACAACAGAAAGGGATTCCTTAGAAAATAGAAAAAGAATTAAGACAAGCATATATTGGTGGTATCATTAAGCATTAGAAAAGCATAGTTGAATGTGAAAAATAGCTTTCTGAATTATTTTCTTCATACAGTTTGTTTATTCAACTAAAATGGAAGTAGGAATTAAAAAAGAGATGAGAGAATTGAATGGACAGCAGCAGAAATCTCTTGGGACTGGAGGGGAAAATAGAAACAGGTGAATCTATATAAAAATATATTTTAAAAGATATTAAAATTTTTTATATTATTCCTTTGAGAAATGGATATAATGTGTATTTCAAATATAAAGTTTTCAAACACACTGTTTGGATTAACCTAAAGCAAACTGCTTAATTAAATTTCTGTAATGATTAAACGTTTTTAGCTTCTGTTAAATATCTGGTTTTGATGAAAATAAATGTGTTTAGTTTTTCTTATTACTTAACATACTAAAAAGCATAAGTTCTTTTTGAGCCATTATGAAGCAATCTTTTTTTTTTTTTTTTTTT
>PVHT021183696.1:12464088-12491296 GCA_004024745.2 Catagonus wagneri
GTCCTGTTCCACTGATCTATATTTCTGTCTTTTGCCAGTACCATATGGTTTTGATGACTGTAGCTTTGTAGTAGAGTCTGAAGTCCGGGAGCCTGATTCCTCCAGCTCCATTTTTCTTTTTCAGGATGTCTTTGGCTATTCTAGGTTTTTTGTACTTCCAAACAAACTTTAAAATATTTTGTTCTAATGCACGCGGAAGTCTGTGTGTGCCTTTCAAGAATGGGGTCTCCTCTTTCCCCTAGTCCTGTGGAGCTCATGCACACAATTCCCTCTGGCCTTCAATGCCAGATGCTCCGGGGGCTCTTTCGCCCTGTGCCAGATCTCCAGGCATGGGGATTTGACATGGGGCTCAGAACTCTCATAGCTGAGTCTCTGTGATAGTTATTTTCCAGTCTGTGGGGCTTCCCACCCTGGAGGTACAGGGTTGCTTCTATCACGTAATCACCCCTCCTACCTCTTGATGTGTTCTCCTCTTTGTCTTCTGGAGTAGAATATCTTTTTTTTGGAACTTTACAGTCCATTTGGCTGTTTTTTGGCAGAGGAGTTGAGCTCCAGTCCTTCTATTCCACCATCTTAATCCAATCTCTTTTCGGGTTGTTTTGCAATTTCTTTTTCTTGTGAAAAACATGGCTCTTTAAACTTCAGTGATACTGTATTATTGAGAGATGTAGAACAAAAATGGGTATCAGTATCCATATGACATTTATGATTGCATAAATTAAATAAAATTAACATTGGTGAGCATATACTGTGTGCAGAGTAATGCACTTGCACCATGTGAGTCTAAGTGATTGTGCTAATTTGATGAGTAGAGAATTTTCACAATATGCCCACAGGCTTTCTGCTAAACCCCTCTGGACTCTATTTTCCAAACTAATGAAGACATGAATGGAAAACACATGGTTTTCCAGATAGAAGAGTCTGTGTAAAGTAGGCATTTTTGAGGTGAAAATGTTGAAATTTCTGGAATATTTTAATGCTTTAAAAATACTTGAAATCTGGTACATATGGTAAATATCATATCTACCCAAGTATTTTTTCTTTCCACCCTTGCCCTTTAGAATTTTCAAAATGTGTGGGGTTAAGGTGGGGATTATATAAGCATCTGGACTCTGCTTTTCCTTAAAATTGAACAAAAGGTGTGAAATAGGGAACCCTTCTGTATGCTAGAGTGTTTACAAATCACTTTGGGTTTTTCCTATGATTCAGTCACAAAGTGATGGAAGGGTGATGATGTTTACAAATTAATATTTCCTTTTCTGTGAAGTTTTAGGCTTGAGGCTTAAGCATATTTAAGAAGACAATTCAACAGCTGTTGCCTTGTTGATGAGCTATAGGAATCAGAGACAGGCAGATATAAAAGGAAATAAGAATAAGAGCAAATGGCCAGAGTGAAATGAATGCTGACTCACCCTTTAGGGCACAAATGCAGTGCTCAGTCAGTGGCAAGTTTTTTAACTCTTTATTTGCATCAAAGACATCATGTAAGATTTTTTTCCAAGAGAAGGTTTCCTAAATAGAATGCTCTGACTTTAGCCAAAAGCCAATTCATACTCTTAACTTGAAGCAGCATATGCAGGAAGATCTGATTACAGTTTCAAAGCTGGAAAGCAGAGTATGTAGGAAAACAAATGTCTTGATTTTCCTCACAATGATATTACTAATAGGCCACTTGGACAAATTATTCAAATTCTACTTAGACAAATTATGTCTCAGTAAAACAAAAAAACAACTTAAAAAACTAAGAAAAAATCTGTCTCCAGGTATCCCGTTCATCTGTTTATCAGTAGTTGATTTTTTAGAATTTTTTTATTTTAACTTTTTAAAATTTTGAAATGTCAATAAATGTGATGTTGCAGTAATTTATTGCCTTATAATTATCGTTAAATTCTGTATTATAAGCAGCTGATATGTTACATTATTGTTGTTCCAGTTTTCTACTTAAGTATCTAACATTGCTAACCAGTTAAAAACAATGATTGCTTAAAATAAAATGATGCTGGTATATACTGCACAAAGGAATGATTGAATACAGTAGTCCTTATATTTCATACAACATGCTATCTTTAGGATATAACATTAATAACTTTCACATTCATTGCATAGCCAGATTTATATAATTCCATTAAACAGGCACATTGACTGTAAAGTCAGTCTTTCAATTTGCCCTGCATGCGAAACATAATTATATATTATTTTTAAAACTTAAAAATAAAGATCTTGTTGAGAAGCAGTGGTGTTATCTATTCTCAAAAAAGTCCATAAGAACCTAGCGGTCTTTTTTTTTTAATCCCTTTTCCTTTGAGAATGTAAAGCTTTTATACGGTTGTCTCAGCTGCTACTTGGCATTCAAACCAGATCCTTGAGCTGCCAGACATTTCTAAATCCCACTTTCTCCACTTTTCCCAAGTAGTTTACAGTTACAGTACAGCACCCATAAGCTTCATCTCTCAAGGGAACATCCGACTGACAGCAGCAGTAACAGGCAGTCCTGCTATTCAGGTCCCTCCATGAATACTGTAGCACACTCATAGGTTGACATGCATCCAGCCATCTAACTCAGTGGACTTCTCAGAGGCCAATTTGTATTCCAAATTTGTTTCTAGAAGGCATTCCTCAAGGATGAGATACTCCAAATCCACGATCCAGAAATTTCAAAGCCTCACAAAGTTTGTGACATGTGGCAATAGAGTATTATTTAAAAATTATTAAAGTATAGTTGATTTACAGTGTTGTGCCAATTTCTGCTGTAGAGCAAAGTGACTTAGTTACAGATATTCATTCTTTTTAATATTCTTTTCCATCATGGTCTATCCCGAGAGATTGGATATAGTTCCCTGTTTTGTACAGTAGGACCTCATTGCTTATCCATTCTAAATATAAAAATTTGCATCTGCTAGCCCCAGACCCCTAGTCCATCCTGCTTCCACCCCTCTCCCGCTTGGCAACCACAAGTCTGTTTTCTCTGTGAGTCTTTTTCTGTTTTATAGATGGATTCATTTGTGCCATATTTTAGATTTCACTTTTAAGTGGTATCATGTGGTATTTGTCTTTCTCTTTCTGACCTCTCTTAGTATGATAATCTCTAATTAAATCCACGTTGCAGCAAATAGCTTTATTGTATTCTTTTTTATGGATCGTATCGTCTTAATCTGTTCATCTGTCGATGGATGTTTAGATTGGCAATACATTTTTTTTCCCAACATAAATGTCCATTTCAGTTCTTTAAATGCTTTGTAAGGGTTTCAAATGACCATTATAAGCTTTTTGGTAATACTGGCTTCCATGTATAAATAGTGATGGCTTGTTCTTTTTTTTCCTTTATTCAAACTTCCATATGTGTGTGTTAAACACAGATATCTGAGATGGAAGACCAAATTTAAAAACATGTATATTGTGTAGAATTAACGTTAAATTGACAAGGAACATGTCTTTGAGATCTATATTTATAGACATTTTGTAAGAAAGAAAGTTAATGTGCCCCTGGAGCAACTATTTAAATGACTCTAGCTTTATGGTCTTTTAATGTGGGACCCTTCAGCCTGGAAATGAGGTAGATTTTCCATTCTCTGACTCAAATCTGCCCTGCGGGATAGCTCCCCACTATCCTCTGAGCAGCTGTTAGTAGCAAGAGAAACAGTGTCCTGCAATAAAATTGATTGCCTTAACCTACACTGCTCTACAGCCCTCGCAGCGCCACTTTTTTGGATCTCTTAGCACCTGCTCCCCAAAGCACCCAATCTTTCCTCCAATTGGTCCAAATGCAAACTCCAAAAAGAGAATGGCTGCCCAGAAAAACTTTACGGTGCTTTGTGAGAATTGTGGGGAACTGAGTGCCTATTATTGCTGAGGTCTTCATGAAGATAACAGAAAAGGTCTGCCAAGGCAGGGGTTTTACTGTGATTAAGATCTTAGTTCTAAATCAAGACGTCGCAGCCGATATCCCTAAATCATTCCTGTGTAGACACTGGGGAGAAGGACAGAATGCGTTAAGTGAATTTCCAGCAATATTGAGCCTTACAAATCCCCCTGGTCTTCCTGGAAGCCTCACATGTGGATAAGTAACACCTACTTGATATTTCCTTTCAGATTCCTGAGGATCAGTTGTCAGCCCTTTGAAATGTCCCTTTCGGTATAAGACAGAAGCTGGTATTGTCATAATTTGGTATCATAAGGGAAGCAGTTCAGCCTTAAGTGTCAGGAGTGATTGGTGTGATGGCAAAATTGTTAATCTTAATTTTAAAACGCCACAGTATTTCATTTTAGCAATTAATAACTGTCTTGATGTCTTTATACATGGGATTCTGGTCATACTTTAATGTCAAAATATTCAAATCAGCGTTCAGGCTCCTTTTCCTGGTGAAGTGCTCTGAATTATTAATTCTTATCATGATGTATTGCCATATTGTGCTTGAAGACCCCAAGGTGATTTACTCATACAATTTTTTGTTTGGATCACAACTTTATTTTTTTAATTTTCTTTTTGTCTTTTTAGGGCTGCACCTACAGCATATGGAGGTTCCCAGGCTAGGGGTCCAGTCGGAGCTGTGGCTGCCAGCCCACGTCACAGCCACAGCAACACAGGATATGAGCTGCATCTGCAACCCACACCACAGCTCATGGCAACGCCGGATCCTTAACCCACTGAGTGAGGCCAGGGATCAAACCCGCAACCTCATGGTTCCTAGTCAGATCTGTTTCCACTGTGCCATGATGGGAACTCCCTGGATCACAACTTTAAAATATAAAATTCTGAAAGCTAATTAAATATAGCCATCAGATGCAGCTTTTAAAATAGTCTACCACTGACTTGGATATTTGGAACAACTCAAACCTTTCCAGGTCATTTTAGTGAGATGTAGTTTTCAGTTTTATTTTTTAAAAAGAATATACTTTAATTTGGAGTTAAAACAATTTATCCTAGAAAAAGAAATCACGAAATATATAGTAATTGGCCAAGCCAAATAATAGCAATAAAATAATTAGTTGGAAAAACATGTATCCAGTTTAGAATGAAAACACATGGACTTTATTTCTTCTTCAAGGAGAACTATGTGCCTAAAACACTGCAATAATTTTGCCACTTTTTAAAAACCAAAAAAAATATGAGGGGTTAGATGAAAAAAGTATAGAAACTGGGTTTTACCAGAGTTATTAATATTACTCTCAGGGCATTCTATTTGGGAGTTCCTTGCATATAGCAGTGGGATTTCTGAGAAGATAGTTTGACTATTATGTCACTCACAAGTGTCTTTTTAGGAAACCGTTACTTACTTCATAGTTCTTGTTTAATAGTAAACCTAGCAGGTTTGCTTGCTTCTGGTAGTTTCACATTAACTTTGACTGAAACATTTTCCTTAAAAGGAAATATGCTGACATATTCAAATATAGAATTTTAAAATACAGACCATTCCTATGTGCTTTTAATTAGATCTTAAAATAGTATAAGTAAGACAACAAGTATACACAAATTTTGTGTTAAGGTCAGAATAAGAATATTAAGAAGCATGGGAATTAAAACTATCTGTGAATAAAAATTTAATGATCTGATTTCTGTGGAGCAGACATCACTGTTGTAGAATCTTCTCACTGAAATCATAAAATGCAATATGAGAAGCTGACTGACTTGACCTAAACAAAAATGTACTGGATCTGTTATTCTTATTTGCCAGTTTCATTGAAAAAGAAATAAAAAATGAAGTGGGTTGGAATAGAATATTGGTAAGCTGAAATGGGTAGAGGGATTTGAATTTGTTAAACAGAGAAGTTATGTTTTTCTCCCAGAATGTTTCCATAATTTAGCACATGTCACACCATGTTTACTTCTGGACATTGAAAGATAATAACCCCTTTTTCAAGGTCTGTAAGGGAAATGGTTTCTATAGTTATCTATTGCTGCATAGCAAATTATCCTGAGACTTTGGGACTGAAAAACACAAGCATTTATTCACTCATAATTTCTATGGGTCAAAAAGTTAAAGATGACTTAGCTGGATGGTTTTGAATCAGAGTCAAGTCAAGCTATTGGCTGGGACTACTATCACCTGAAAATAATGGCCAGGGCTGTAGGATGCACTTCTGGCGTGGCTTAGGTACATGGATGTTAGCAAAAAGCCTCTATTTCTTGATGGTTTTTGATAAGCTCCTGGCCATATGAACCTCTATATACAGTTACTTGCGTGTTCTGAAGTATGATGTATGTGTGATGCATGATATGGCATCTAGCTTACACCTTAGCAAATGATCAAAGTGAGAGTAAAGAGAAGTTTGCAGAATCTTTAATCTTGTAAAATCACACATCAAAATTAAGTCATCAAATCCAACCCACACTCAATGTGGGGGAAATTAAGCTCTGTCTCTTAAAGGCAAGTGTATTAATTTGTGGATGTATTTTAAAATGACCTTTTACATTCATTTTACTTAAACTTTAAAAATATATATACTCTGTTCTATCCCAATGCATTTTCTAAACATTTTTGTCTTTAGCCATTATTTCTGAAACTCAGATACATTGCCACCTTAAAAGGAGCCCCAAAGTGTAAATTTATAATGACAGCTTTCTTATTTAAAGATATAAATTTCCTAAAATATTAAAATGTAAAGGAAAGTTTAAATTTGCAACATATCAGGTAGCACATCTGATTCTTTGGATGTATAGGGTGTGTAAACCATGGAATGTTGATTGTGAGCCCCCAGAAAATGACAGACTTTTGTGAAAAATCGGCATGGAACATGTATTTTCTATAGATTAATAGAACATGTATTTTCTATAGATTATAGAAATAAAATAACACTAAACTCCTTAAGTATTACTACTTGATAAACCATATATTGAGGTTAGAGAAAAGCCCATGTCCTGTTTTGCTTAGGCCACTGAATGTAAAAATGTTCAACGACATTAAAAATGAATAATTCCAGAAGACTTTTCCCACTAATTTAAAGACTAGCAGTTAATCCTATTCATATATGCCCTGTTTAATTCATATGCTTCTTTAAAAGATAGATCTTCATCTCATTTTTTGCCATTCAATAATGAGTAAAATTTCTGTGTCCTCCAGAATTTTAGAATGATGCAGTGCTATTCAAATGATGCAGTGCACTTTGTTCTGAGGAACAGAGTGCCTCCTGGTCCCCCACTTTCTAGCTGTCAAAAAAAAAAAATGATGCAGTGCATTTAGAGATAAGATTAATGTGTTTTATTGTTTTTGTTTTTTCCTTTTTAGGGTCATATCTGCAGCATATGGAAGTTCCCAGCCTAGGGGTCAAATTGGAGCTGCAGCTGCTGGTCTATGCCATAGCCACAGCAACGCAGGATCCTAGCTACATCTGCAAACTACACCACAGCTCATGGCCATGCTGGATTCTTTAACCCACTGAATGAGGCCAGGGATTGAACCCACATCCTCATGGATACTAGTTGGGTTCATTACTGCTGGGCCACAATGGGAACTCTAAGAAGTAATTTTTGCAAGATTGTAATTTGGCTTACTAAATCTTTTAAAATAATATTTTCACATATAAATTGTTTCTATATGTGTATGAATAATTTCCCCAATCTTATATGGGCTAGAATTATATATTTTAAGTGAAATTTCTGTTTTTGTTAATATCTACACAAGAATCAAACTTATGTTAAACAATCAGTGAAAAAAGATTTTAAAAATCATTCAGACTATAGCATATGTTTTTTGATTAAGTTGTTTTGGGGGACAAATTGAAAAGTAAAATAAAACAAAAGGCAAAAAAGTGAGGGATAATTTGGAAATTAAATGTGCTGCTAAATAAAGTTAAGTCAAATGATCTGTTGGACTTAAAGCCCAAACAAGATAGCATGAACTTCTCCCTGTTCCTCCCCACTAAGTCTAAGTATCACCTGAGTCCGTAGTTTGACAGACAACTTGAGGAGAATTCTAAAATGAGGCAAGAAAAAGACCAACTGGTTTGAGACTTCAAGACTAGAGGAAACACACAGTGATAGGGGCACCTCTCCCTCCCAGTAGAAAAAGGTCACTCAGACTTGGTGTTTTCAGACCCTAATTTGATAACAGAAACCAGCCCAAATAGACTTGTTCCTCCTCCACGTCTAGAGGGAGACCTTCTGTTAACATCAAATGAGCTATATATCACCAACAAAGGCAGCTGATGGAATTTTCTACTAATAATAAGTGATCTAGTCTCCTCTCTTCTGCCAAGAGATACTGAAGTTGTGGGAGGAACTGGCAACATGTGCACATATACAACAAATGGTATAGCCCAGGAAGCCACTTTATAGCCCTCTTCTTTCCAGAAACTCTGGGGCATGTGGACAGAATGGGCAGGAAAGACTCAGTCAAACAAGTGGTTGGGATGTGAGTCCTCTTTGTATCTGAGGGCATGACATTCTCTCTACCCTCCTCCCCACCCAGGCAGGGGCAGGTGGGCAAAACTGGCAAGATGGACCCACTCACAGAAAGCAATCTAGCAGCAGAAGCATCATTGGCTCCACTGGCCCAAGATTCCCTTCCCTGTCCAGAGATATTAAGGCAGCCATAGGCACCAGTACAGGGGAACACAACCGTATCTCTCATTCACTAATCAACTTGCTGGAGAGGTTCCTTCCACTCCCCCAGGTAGCACCATCAGGGACTTTTGGGAGTCCTAGTAACCCCAGAAAAACCACGCAAAATGAAATAACATGACAAAGGCTTTGAATAATAACTTGGTATTGGAACTATAGTCCATAAGAGTTGGCCAGACTTGTGTGCTAAACCTAAACAAGGTAACTGCCTACTGAAATAAAAAACTTAAAGAATTTCCTGTCATAATAGAAAAAAATCAATGATATAATTGGAAATCATCCACCATACTAAGAATGAAGAAAATAAAACTTGAATTAGAAAAGACATTAACTAATGGCAGTATGAACATGAATCAGATATTGGGATTATATGACAAGAATTATAAAGCAACATTTATAAAAATGTTTTATCAATGAAATACAAATTCTCCTGAAACAAAGGAAAAATAGGAAATATCAGCAAAGAAATAGAAATCATAAACAGAACCAAATGGAAAATATAGAATTGAAAAAAATACTTTAATAACAATGCTTAAAAGCCTGCTTTATATATGATGAATAAACAACAAGGTCCTACTGTAGAACACAGGGAACTATATTCAATATTCTGTGATAAACTATAATGGAAAAGAATATGAAATTGTATATATGTATAACTGAGTTAGTTACTTTGCTTAACAGCAGAAATTAACACAATACTGTAAATCAACTATATTTCAATAAGATATTTTTAGAAAACCTGTTGAGTGGGTTCAACAGTAGATTGGAGGGGCAGAGGATGAAAATCAGTGACCTAGAGGAAAAATGAATAAAATATAGCTAATTTAAAAAACAGATAAAATAGATAAAAAACAGATAAAGTAGAGTGAAAACAATTAAACAGAAATTTGACCTGTGTGACAGTGACCTAAAATACATTTCTATCATTTGATTCTAAGAAGAGGAGCAATGGAATGAGACTGAAAGACTACTTAAAGAAATAATGTCTGAAAACATACCATGTGTTGGTGTTGTATACAAACCTATAGATCCAAGAAGATGAGCAAACCCCAAATAGGACAGACTTCCCCTCAACACCTCTCAAAAAAGGTAGTATACCCCAGACACATCATAATTTAAAATTTGAAGACTAAAAACAGAAAAAATTTTGAGAGCAGCCAAAGAGAAATGGTGCTTATATATAGAGTAACACCAATTTACATGACAGTAGATTTCTCATCTGAAATCATGGAGGCCAGAAGGAAATGGCACTTTTTTCACTGCTGAAAGAAAAAAATGGTCACTCATGAATTTTATATCTAGTGAAACTGTCTTTCAGGAATGAAAGGAAGACATTCGAAGATGAAAAAAAAGCTAAGAGAATTTGTCACTGTCAGACCTATTCTTAACATTTCCAGAATCTTAGAAGTTCCTGTTGTGGTGCCACAGGATGGACAGCATCTCTGTAGCACTGGGATGCAGATTCGATTCCCAGACTGGCACAGTAGGTTAAGGTTCCAGTATTGCTGCAGCTGTGGTATAGGTTACAGTTGTAGCTCAAATCTGATCCCTGGCACAGAAACTCCATGTGCTGCAGGGTGGCCGAAAAAGAAAAAATAAAAGAAAAAAAGGAATCTTGGAGGACCAGGAAAGAAATAAAAAACAAAGGAATTTGCAAAAGTTTCTATACATACAGCAGACACCCTTTACTTCATGAACTTTATAATTCATTTTTGATGAGTGAGACAAAATTGTAACACCTGCAGATACTCCAACAATGATATTTAAAGATGGGGAAAGCAAAGACATACCTTAATGGAAATAAGATTTCCATATTTCACTCAAAGTAGTAAAATGTTGTTATTCAGCAGACTGTTTTCAGTAACATATATATAGTGTAGTACTCAGAACAACCACTACAAAAACTTTAAAAAGAGATAATACTCAAAAATACTATAAATAAGTCAAGACAGAATTCTAAAAAATGTTCCAATAATTGACATGTGGCAAGAAGAGAGAAGTGGAGGAATGAAAACCATAAGAAATAGAAGGAAAAAAAGTAAGCATAAGCATTAACATATTAATAACTACCTAAAATATAAATGGTCTAAATGTACCAGGCAAAAAACAGAGATTGACTGAGTAGTTTAAAAAAGTTTATGCTATTTACATAAAATTCAACTCAAATTCAATGATGAAAGGTGGTGGATAGTAAAATGATGGAAAAAGATATACTATGCAAATATTAATAAAATTAATAAGGAGTGGTTATATTAATATTTAATAAAGTAGACCTCAGAGCAGGGAAATTACTAGAGATGAAAAGGGACAGTACATAATGATGAAAAGATTAATTCATCAGGGAGATGTAATGATCTTAATGTGTATGCATCAAATCACAGAGCCTCAAAATACATGAAGCAAAACTAATAGAACTGAAAGGAGAAATATACAAATTTACAGTTGGGGACTTCAGCATTGCCTTCTCAGTCACTAATAGAAATACGAGACAGAAAAATTAGCAAAGATGAGGATCTGAACAGCAGTCAACCAACAGGATCAACTGACACTTATAAAAGAGTCAAACCAAAAACTGATGAATATTTATATATTTTTCAAACACCCATGGCACATTCATTAAAAATCACCTGGGCCATAAGACAAGACTCAAAAAAATTAAAATACTTGAAACAATATAAAGTGTTCTTTGACCAGAATATTAATCAAACTAGAAATCAATAACAGGAAGAAATAAGGAAAATCTTTAAGTGCACAAAAATTTAAAAATACTTCAAAATAATCTGTGGGTCAAAGGAAATGTAGGAAGTGCATAGACTTAATGAAAACAAAAACATTTTATCAAAATACATTTAGTGGGGCTAAAGTAGTACTGAGAAATTTAAGTTCCTCCCTGAAGAATCCAGACCTCCCAAAAAATGTAGGCAAAAAGTGTAAAATTAATCCATAGTCAGCAGAAGAAAGGGAATCATTAAGAGCAGAAATCAATTAAATTGGAAATAGTAAAATAATATAGAAAATTAATAAAGTTAGTACTTAAAGGTTCAGTAACTCACAAACTTTCCTAGCAGGACTAACCAAAATAAAAGTTGAGAAGGCAGAAAATATTAATATCAGGAATAAAATATGGGATATTGCTACAGATCTTGCAGTCTTTCAAAAATTAACAAGAGGATACTATGAACATTTTAATACTAATAAATCAGACAACTTAGAAAATATAATACTCAGCAATAAAAGGAATAAAGTATTGATATATGCGAAACCTTGGTTGAATCTCCAGAGAATTACACTGAGTGAAAAATCTAATCCTAAAAAGTTACATACTCCGTATAATTCCATTTGTATAACATTTTGAAATTACAAAATTTTGAAATGAAGGACTCACTTCAAGGAATAGGGTGGTAGATGTGATTCTAATAGAGTAGCAGGAATAGTCCTTTCGGTAGCTAGAACTGTTTCCTGACTATGGTGGTAGATAGTGTACAGGGTAAAATAATACTGAGAACTAAATGCACACATGCATACCTTACTGAGTAAAAGTAAAATTAGGAAAACCTGAATAAGATAAGTGAATTTGCAAAATTTCGATACAGTGGACATCCTTTACTTCATGAATTTTATAAATCAATGCCAATGGCATGATTGTGATATTATAATCTCAAAATATTACTATTGGGAAAATGTATAAAGTATGTATATAGTATCTCTCATTATTTTTTATGATAGCATATCAATGTACAATTTTATCCAATTTTTAATTAAAAATGTACTGTTTCTGGGAGTTCCCATGATGGCTCAGCAGTTAACGAACCTGACTAGTATCCAAGGAGATGTGGGTTTGATCCCTGGCTTGGCTCAGTGGATTGGGGATCTGGCGGTACCACGGGCTGTGGTGTAGGTGGCTGACACAACTTGGATCCCACATAGTTGTGACTGTGATGAAGGCCGGCAGCTGCAGCTCTGATTTGACCCCTGGCCTGGGAACCTCCATGTGCAGCGGGTATGGCTCTAAAGTGACAAAAAAAGAAAGTACTGTTTTGGGAATTTCAAAGTAGTCATTATCTTCAAAGATCCCATTTTACCTGTTTTTCATCCTGATGCCTTGATTTCCTAGTTTTTTTTCTATTCAGTTTAATTTGATTTCTTCCTTCCCACGCCTACTATCAATTCTATGTTTCTCTATTCCCGAGATTGTTAAAATATGTATGAAAAAATTTAAGCTGAAAAAAAGTGTTAGACAAAATTCTTGAATGCATCCACTGCAAAAAAATATAACATTAATATCTGGTCAGTGTTTCAAAATCAAGGATTTTTATTACTTTCCAATCTAGCATCCCTTTATATTGACAAGGAAATTTTGTAAAATAGTCCTGGCCAAGTTTTATAACAGCGAGTTTCAGTTATTATTATCCACATGCTTACTCTCTTTGGGAAAAATTATCTTTAATGTCAGTCCACTGCTAAGTTACTTCTTGTTTATTTTAAGAGAAAAGAACATTCTCATGCAAGTTAAAACAACCAGTATGGAAATTCCAAGCTTGGTAGAATTCCAGTTGTGACCATTATATTATCATGTGATCCATAGTAAAAGTTTGTGCTTCTGTTTAGTGTTTTAGTCACTGAGGGGATACTGATGGCTATGGCACGGTTATGTATCATAATTCATATTTGTGGGCTCAACATGAATAGAGAGGTAGAGTACATTTAGGAGTCTGTTGCTAAAGTGTAGATGAGGTAGGTTGCCAACATAAAAATATTCCACAGACAGTACAACCCTTATTTAATGTATTGTTGTTCAAATTTTTTTCCAAATTCCTATTTAAAACATTTTGTTGTTACTTGTTAAGGCTTTAGGTAGTAGTTTGAGTTGTTGAAAATTAACACTGCACTAGTACTGATAAGTAAGATAAATAATAGTATAAAGCTAAAATGCATGTGTATTGGAGATTATGGGTGTGGTTTAATCCTGGCTAGATATCACAAATAGATGAAAAGATTAATGGCTGTTCCTGAAAAGTTGTAGAATTTTTATATCTCTTAACTCTTCTTGTAATGTTTGGGAGCACAAAAGTGCTGTGGAACTTTTCACTTTTTTTTATAATGCTTGTTTGTAAGTGAACTTCAGGGAGACTGACAGGCCTGTGATTTTTCATGGGGAATTAAAGATCATGGGAGGAAAGAGAGCTGAATTTATTCCCCATTCCAACTCAGATGTCTCCTGTGGCTTCCCTTCTCTGAAGTCTAGGCAGGCTATACTTAAAGTCCACTTACCTAGATGTCGTGGCTCCAAACCCTCCCAAATTCCCAGACCTCACTTCCTTATGGAGTTCCATCTTCTACTTTAATCACCCTGGTTGTGATCATGGCAAAGCCTTTTTTGATGCACAGTTCTTCCAGCTACAGGCTACCCCTTCTTCCTCCTGTAGGCTACCCCTGCCAGTATAGTCTAGTTGCATATTTTGAAGTTTTTTTCTTGGGTTGCAGCCACTGCTTGAAAAGCCCACCTGTTTTTACACCTTTTATCATATAGTTAGGACTTCTTGGTTATATTCTTGATCTCTTGATATGTAGAAGGCATCAAATTCAATAGCCTTGCATGCTCTCTGTGCCCTTTCCTGATGATCATGCTTGATGAGGACAGAGGATTTCATATTAATCATTTAATTGTGGTTTTTTTTTTTTTTTTTTTGTTTGCTTTTGAGAACCACATTGACAACACATGGAGGTTCCCAGGCTAGAGGTCTAATTGGAGCTAGAGCTCCGGTCTGCGCCACAGCCACAGCAATGCCAGATCCGATCTGTCTCTGCGACCTACACCACAACTCACGGCAACGCCAGATCCTTAACCCACTGAGCGAGGCCAGGTATTGAACCTGCACCTCATGGTTCCTAGTCGGATTTGTTTCTGCTGTGCCATGATGAGAACTCCTGTTTTTCTGTTTTGATGGAAACATTACTCAAGTGCTTTATCAAGTTTCCAAATGATGTGCTAAGTAGTGTGGACACCAGATTATTGATTGTTGATTCTGAATTCATCTAAACACACATGCTTTCAGACATAAAGACACATATTATGTGGTCTGTGGTGCTAAAAGTTTGAAAAGACTTTTGGTGCGGCTAGAAACCTAATACAGCAGAAACTGGCTTTCGTTACTGTGGTGCAGTCAGTAATTATTTGCTTAACCTAAAGGCTTCATGGGTTCACCTGTCCAACTACCTCCCTCCCTCAGCCTAAGAAAGATTAATATTAGCAACCAAGGTTCTGGGCTCCTCGAACATGGCAGATGGTGGAGATCACCAAACTTCAGGCTTGCCCTTGCTTGACAGTCAGACATTATTATACTGCCTGTCAGCCATGACAGCTAACTGGAGGGAAAGTAACTTTACAGAGATCAAGTCTTGGAATGTGATCAACCTTGGTAATCTGATCAAGAACACAGGATAAAGGATGGAGGAACTATTGTGATGCTTAAGAGTGGACCATGGACTTTGCAGCCAGACCATCTGTTCAAATCCTGACTCTGCCAATATCTGTATCACTTTGCATAAATTGTATACTTTCTTTATGCATTATTTTTGTCATCAAATATATAATAGTGCATACTCCACATGATTATCATAAGGATTAAATGAGTTCCCATACATGAATCACTCAGGACCTTTGCTGGCATGTTTTAAGCCCTATGTAAGTGTTTTCTATTATTATTTAATAGAATGCACAACATATCTTTTCATTCTTCTGTTTCAGGATACATCATTCAAATTTGCTGTTTCTCAGTGATTCAGTTATCCATGTGTATTTTATAACAGATTTTTAGAAATCAAGGAATAGTTATTTTGCAAAGTATTATTTTATTAAGAACTCATAGTATAATTGTGAAGTGTGTTAACCAAGATGTCAGCTTTTACTAGGCACAAAATAACTTTCGCAGGTGATAGTGAAGCTGAGAGAAAAGGAAATGCAGATTGTGTCAATATTGTACATTTTAAATTTAGTCAGCTACCAAATGTCTCTTTTCTCTCCTTTTTACTAGACCCTGGAATCTATGCTGATTGAGCCCATCTGGGAAAGCATACCAACCAGATGGCCATTGTGAACTGTTGGGGAGGCCCCGCGGCAGTGAGAGTGAGTTTTAGAAAAGAAAGCTCTTTGGGACACAATGAATACAGGCCTAATTTATATTTTAGGGCTTTAGAAGGAGATTAAGGCCAAGAGTGACATGATTTTAAACTACAGTTGGGAGGGTTTTTCTGTCTTTATTCCAGTAAAGCAACATTATAAGTTTGGAGAGCTTTGGAAGTGTGAAAAGATGCCATAAAAAGAAAGGGAGGCCGAATAATTGCATAGCAGTGCAGATTACAGACAGTATGTAAAAGGATTGAGGTTAAAAAGCCTCATCAAAGCATTGCCCTCTTCAATTGGTTATTGTCACAGGGATTATGACTTTAGGAGAGGTATAACCAGCAGGGGATAAAGGAGTGGCATTCCCCCTCCTTTTAATGCCAAAGCACTTGAACAATTGATAACAGGGAATTAGAAACCAAAAATATACTGTGATTTTGTTCTGTTCAGACTAGTGTCAGAGTTGAAGAGACATGGTTCATGAACTTGAGAAGCATTAGTGCACTTGTTATGTGGCATCCACAGATCTCATGTGTCTAGATTTCTAGCAAATACCATGATGACAAAAATTAGTTATGGTCTAAGTTAATCAGTAAATCAGATACAGATACTCATGTGGCATTTTAGACATAGATCTTAATCCTCTCATCTTTTCCTTATTAGATTGCATGTGTTAGATTTACTTATTTAACTGAAGATCCTTTTTCCTATGGGAGATGTGTCATAAACACATGATGAAGGATTCTGGAACAATAAACTGAAGCTCAGTCAACACCAGTGTACATGAAAAATTCAATGGATGTTTATCATATTTTTCTATGCTTGGTGATTCTAATTACCATTCAGCCAAATTTTGCAATGCACGATGGCCTCAGATGGTTTGTGACTGATTCTATTATGACAACTAATTATTTACCTAGGCAAAATTAGCAACGCATATGTGTTGAGGACCCACATGTGCTAGGTGCAAAGGAATGCAAAGATGAACGCTCTTCCTCCCTTCAGGTATTTTACTCTCTAGTGGGTTGGAAATACCAAAACTTATCATACAAATTGCCAAGTGCCCCCTCAAACATAAATTGGGTTATAGAGAGGCAGAAAATAGAAAATGTAAGTGGGTGGATGGGGCAAATGAAAAACAATATTGTATGTGAAAGTTTGTGTGAGATTTATGAACTAGTGATACTCTAAATTTGGGAACCATTCAAACGGATGGATAAAATTCTTTAATGAATGGCTTCCAGATGGGATGTAGAAGGCTTTGGAAAGATCTTATAGTCCTGTAACATTAGTCATCTCTTGCTGTATAACATAGTACTTCCGGCACTCGCAACTTAAAACATTCAGTATCTCATACACTTTGTGAATATGAGGGATCTAAGAGTGATTTAGCTCAGTGGTTCTGACTCAGGGTGTCTCATGAGCTTGCAGACAACCTATCACTAGGGTCTGCAGTCATATTAGGCTCCACTGATAGAAGGTCCACTTCCAAGTAGGCTCATTACTATGGCTGTTGACTGGACTCTCCAGTTTCTCTTACATGTGGGTCTCTCCATAGGCTACCTGAATATTCGTAGATGATGGAAGCTGATTCCCACAAAATAAGTGAATATCTTCCCTGAGATGGAAGCTATAGTCTTTGGGGACAAGCCATCATTTTTCCATGTTTTAGTCATTAGAAGTATGTCCCTGTATGTAGCCCACACTCAAGTGGATGGGAATAAAGTTTTGTTTCTAGAAGGGAAAATAGTTTTGAAGAATTTGTGGACATATCTTTAAAACTATCAAACTTCTGTAGCAACAAGAAATCCTGGATAAACTAAAAAAATCGTGCTTTCCTTACAAGTCACTGGAAAACTGTGGGACATTGAAATCTGAAGGAACTAAGTGCCAGAGGGATAATGTTTTCTAAAAAGGCTGAAGGTCAGAGGATGCTTCTATGCTTGGAGTCAGTTGATGAAGTTGAGGTAGTGATGGTGCTGACATTTTATCTTAAGTATGTTCTTATTTTTCCTTGGATCAGACACTAATCACAGAGAACCTGTCATTATTTCTCTTTAGTGAATCAAGACAGTTCAGGAGTATCCACCTAATTCCCTGCTCTTATTTTATTTTATTTTATTTTTCTGATTTCTTTCTAGTCTTAGATCTATCGTAGCAGCCACTGGGACCTTGTCTACTAGTTTCCATTTAAGTTTACCATCAATGAATTTTTTTTTGCTTTTTAAGGTTGCATCCGCCACATATGGAAATTCCCAGGATAAGGGTTGAATTGGAGCTGCAACTGAGGCCTGCATCACAGCCACAGCAACACCAGATACAAGTAGGATCTGTGACCTGTACTGCACTGTGACAATGTCAGATCCTTAACCCACTGAGCGAGGCCAGGGATCAAACCCATGTCCTCATGGATACTAGTTGGGTTAGTTGCTACAGAGCCATGATGGGAACTCCCCCATCAGTGAAATTTTTAACCATTGTACTATCATAGGATGTCATGAGCTATCCACATTCTACAAACTACTGGCATTAGGATTCTCATTGCTAGAGTGGCCATCATTCAAGAAGCGCATAGTAACTAAGGGATCAGACTTCTCAAGAATGAGTCAGCCCACTAAAATTTTACCCAACTGAAATAGGAATTATCGGAAGGAAAGGGATTCTAGAATGGATAATGGAGAAGGGGGATAAGTATCAGATTTTCCAGTCCAGAACCAGCCCTAAGGACTATATATATGGATATCCAAAGTCTATACACAAGGGTCATGGGAACAGACTTGTATGCCAAGAATCAGCCAAAGGCCCAGTCAGTCCTTTGATAAGCTAATGATGGAGGGCATAGAAGTCTCCAGGGCTATTCAGAGTTGCCTCTCATCACTAACATTGTATGAATGTTTATCCTTCCAATATTAATCTTAAAAAAATCAATATTAATTCCAGATAAAACTCCAACAGGTTATTTTGAAAAAATTCAACTTATTATAAAGTTTATATGATACTACCTATTTTTTCTTAAAGAGGGGGAGCTTATATACTAAATGATATGAAGATACACCTTATAAATACATAGTAATACAAATAATTTGGTACTGGTGTGGGCATACTATATGGACCATTGGAGCAGACTGGAGTAGGGTTCTTCAACATTCTTGATATTTTGAGCCAGATAATTTGTTGGTTGGGTTGGGGGTGAGACTGTTCTGTGTAATGTAAGATGTTTAGGCCTCAAACTATCTGATTCCAGTAGGAATTCCCTGCCTCCTAATCACTTCCCTGCCCACCCCAGTCTTGACAAGCAAAACCTCCTGTGGGTATGTCTAAATGTCCTGTAGGGGCAAAAGTTGCCCCTAGTTGGGAGCCATTGAACTAGAGTGCTCAGAAATAAACCTATATAATGAGAGATCCTGTTTTTGATGAAATTGGCAATATAAACCATTGGGGGAAATGATTAATCGATAACATTAAGAAAACTGGCTCACGTGTAGAGTAAAATAAGGCTGGATACTTTGGTGGACTGAATAAGGGCTCACCCATAGATTTCTGAGTCCTAATCCACAGAACCTGTGAATGTTACTTTACAAAAGGAAGACCTTACATATTTTATGTGTTTTGAGATGAGATTATTTTGGATTATCCAATGAATCTGATGAAATCTAAAGAAAAGACAATGTGAAGATGAAAACCTATAAATTTGAAGATGCTATGTGACTGACTTTGAAGATGGAGAAAGAGGTCTTTAACCAAGGAATGTAAAGAATGGAACTCTAGCAACTGGAAAGGCAAGGAAATGGATTATCCTCTAGAGCCTCCAGAGGGAGCATGGCTTCACTGACACACTGATTTCAACTCAGTGTAACCTCTTTTAGATTTCTGTCCTCCAGGACTGTAGGAGAATAAATTTATATTATTTAAGTCATAAGTTAGTGACAGTTTGTTATAGCAGCAATAGGAAACTAATAGAAACATCTGTCTCAAACCATATATAGTAATGAATGCTAAAAGGAGCCATGGATGGGAGTTTCCATTATGGCTCTGCAGAAACGAATCTGACTAGTATCCACTAGAACACAGGTTCAATCCCTGGCCTCAGTTAGTGGGTTAAGGATCTGGCGTTGCCGTGAGCTGCTGTGTAGGTCCCAGACTTGGCTTGGATCCTACGTTGCTGTGGCTGTGGTGTAGGTCAGCGGCTATAGCTTTGATTCAACCCCTAATTCTTTGCTTGTTAATGAGCTAAAAATTTTTAGACAGCTGCATCATATTGTTCTTAATGCCGCATGTCGTTGTATTGTACTGGCATATCAAATTATCCATGAATTAAAATGATACTAAAATTACATATATTTTTGTTTTTAAATAGTCTAAATCATCTGAAACGATGGAAGGCATTGATCATTGATGAAAAGTTTTAAAAAAAGGTAGATTTGATTACCTGGTGAAGGAGAGGTCTTTGAGAAGGTGGAAAGGAAAGGGAAATGCTAGGTGTCACTCTATTTTAAAAAAAGGGAAGACTAGTATTTGACCAATATTTAAGGTGTTTGTCAGACAAACCCAAATAATTTAGATGTGGGAGAATGTGGGCTCTGTAAGATTTCTTTGGCTTGGTAAATATAGGAAGGCTATTTGGCTAGAAGTTTCTAAATGTAGAAAACATACTTTTTTAAAAGAAAACTGTTTTGCTTATGACTTTGATTTAACTGATAAAAGCAGAAGTTGCTTAATGCCAGCTGTTTCTTCATTTGGGGATATTATTGAATTTTTATGTGAATGATGATTGAATTTGCATGATCACACCACTAACTTAAAAACAGTTGTGTAATACATGCACCCAATATGGGAGCACCTCAATTTATAAGGCTAACAGCTGTAAAAGAAGAATTCCAAAACACAATAATACTGGGGGACTTTAACAGCCCATTTACAGCAATGGGAATTTGCTCTATAGCACAGGGAACTCTCCCCAATATTCCGTGCTAATCTATATGGAAAAGAGTCTGAAAAGGAACGAATCTGTGTATATGTACCATTGAATCACTTTGTTGGATAGGAGAAATTATTACAACATTGAAAGTCAACTATAATTCAATAAAAATTGAAAAAATGAAAGCAAAAACAAAACAGTTGTATATTCTTAGTAGGTTGGTTTGTGTAGGTATACTCTAAGAAAATGGCAATCCACAAGTGGTGTATGTAAGTCTTCCTTATTGAATGTCTTTCTAAGGGGAAATCCATGTATATAATTGCTTATAGTGTATGATCTGATATTAAATGAAATAATTTATGTTTAAATTAATCTATGGAACAAAAAGAGGCAGCTGGATTCTTGTGCTGCCAGTCTCTAACCAAAGAGAATCAGCACCAGGTTCAGTTAATCTCTCTCCCCACTGGTCAGATCTTCTGAGAGTTAACTGTAATTGTGAATTACAATTTTGGATAGTTTCATTATGAAAAAGGGAAATCTTCATCCACAGAGAAAGTGAAGGGGAAAGAGAAATGTGTTCTCTAATATTTGAGAAAACAGTTTGGAGTCCAGTCTCGCCAGACAATTACATAATTGGCAGTCAAAAGCACTGTGAGATTTTTAAGACCTGGAAGTCACAGTCTTTCGTACTACATCTGTTTTACATGCATGTTCCAGCCCCTCCGAATCACAATAGCGAAGATTTCTGTTCTCTTTTCCCAGCAGTTGTTTGTGCTCAGTTGTGCAAGAAGTGTGCCTCCCAAATGACTTAAGTTTCTGGATAAAACAGAAAAGCAGGTGGGAGCAATGTAGTGATTCTGTAAGCTTTTGGGGTATTACAGCTTCCCTTTATCTCTGAGCAGGGAAGTGTTTTCTGAGGTGATGCGAACATTCACCAGATCTCTGTGTTACTTTGAAGCACTTGCCTTTCCCAGCAGTTCTAACTGGCCTTTGGGGGAAGTGGAATTCTCTAAGACGGGTGCCTTATCGAGCATAGAGAGTGGCTGGTGTACAGCTGGCTTTAAGAGGGTAGGGGCTGAAGCCAGAGACAGTTCTCTCTCTGTAGCAAGTTTAAATGCTCTATAGGCTTATAACGAAAGCAACGTAAGCTTTTGGCTGATTGACTTCTTTGCTTCCCTGATGATTTAGTTAGTGTGAGAAACAAAAGGGGCACTGCCTCGCTGGGATGTGCACTGCCATCAGGCATCCCACACTGGCAGGTGCCCTCACTGTTCTCTTGAATATTTATTGCCTGTCAACTGGAGGAACAGGGACATTGAGTTATCACTGAGCTGTGGATGTTACCAATAAAAAAGCCACAAAAGCTGCCCTGGAGTTCTCTGTAAGGCTTAAAGAATATTTTCTCCGAGTCCTCTTACATTATCAAGCTTGGATAATATGTGCACTTTTCATAATCCAAAATTGTGTAAATTGTATTTCCAAATGGTTACAAATGTATTGCTAATAGAAATTAGGAGGTCCAACATGTGCGTGCATAGGTGGGGAAGTTCTGAAGTGTAGATTGTTACTGCAATATAACTCTTTGTAATTAGCCCTTACAGTTTTAGAGGAGAATTAAGAGACACAGTTCTTTTACTGGAGTAGACAGCTTAGTTGGTTATGATGACTGGAGAACACTTTGGTTTGTTATTAGCTACAGGAATCTTGTTAAATTGTCAGATAATTCCACACCTCTGCTTAAAACTGTCCACTATCTTCCCATATCATTATGAGTATAAGCTATTGAATAGCACCCACAGTTCCCCATTCCCACCTCACCTGATAGCTTGTATTGCACAGCACTTTGCCCACAACATCCCAAACACACTGTTCTCTTTGTTGTCCTTCTAACAGATCTAACACACTTTTCCCACACGGCATTCACACTTGCAGTTTCCTCTGTCTAGAATACCTTCCTCCCCAAGAAAACTTCATGGTTTGCTCTCTCATTTCCTTTTAAGTTCTTTCTCACATATGCCACCTTTACATCAATATTTCCCCAGCATCCTGTCTAAAATTGCATCCCCCCCACTCAGATTTCTTATCTCTGCTCTGTGTAATACTTTTCATAAACAGAATATATATTTTATATGTTGTTTGTTATTCATCTTTCCATTAGAATGTAATCTTCAGGAAGGAAATTGTTTTAATCTCATGTGTTCATTACTGTCTCTCAGGCACCTATAACAATGCCCGGAATATAGTAATCACTCATAAATACTTGCTCAAAAATGAATAGCGGACATTTATTCATGTTTTTGCTATACTGTGTACTCTTTTACCTGCTTTATACTTAAATTACTTCCTACTCGTAAGAAGACAATAAAAGCAGTGGTTCAACTTCCTTTCATTTTACTGAAGGCAAAACTAATGCAGAGTTTGAATAACTTCAAGATTATATTACTAGAAAGTAGTGGGAGTGTGGTTTAAATTCTGATAGCCCTGATCTTAAAGATCAAACTCTTAGCACTATTTTACTGTTAATCATAATGGTACTCTTCCTACATGAAGCCTGTATTTTATGATGATTTTGGGGGGAGGATTTAAATTTGTTTTCCTCAATTTTCAAAATATTCCTATAATCCTGTCTCAAGAAAAATTTATTTTGGGTGTGAATAATTGCAAATGGCATTTACTATTTGCTCCAATAGTAAAATCTATAAACATTTTGAAACTCTTAGCAACACTGGAGAATAAAACCAAAGAAGTGGTTAACTCCTACAATACAGGTAGGCAAAGGGTTGCAGTCGGTTAGGTGAACTTAAGTAATTTCAGTCAGGGACAAGAGAAAAGACTTCAGACAGCACCATGGTGGCGAAGATGGAGGAGGTGTTGACTGACAAAAAACGTGCGACCAAGAACTTGCGAAGTTTGTTTGGACCGTAAGAGAGCTTAGGAAACAGCCTCTCAGAGAGCTCTGAGGACTGTTCCAAAGAGGTCAGTGATCTTCACATCAGAAAGGAGTGAACAGACATCACCATTTTGATGGAACTGAGCTCCTAACTAGTAATGAAAAATGGTGGCCTTAAAAACAGAAAAACTACAACCAAATGCCAAGTAACCTTCAACCAAATGGACTGTAAACTTCCAAAAAAGATACTCCACTCCAGAAGACACAGAGGAGACCACATCAAGAGGTAGGAGGGGTGATTACGTGGTAGAAGCAACCCTATACCTCCTGGGTGGGAGGCGCCACAGACTGGAAAGTAACTGCTTCACAGAGACTCAGCTACAGGACTGAGAGTTCTGAGCCTCATGTCAAATCCCCACGCCTGGGGATCGGGCACAGGGAGAAAGAGCCCCCAGAGCATCTGCCATTGAAGGCCAGCGGGGCTTGTGTGCAGGAGCTCCACAGGACTGGGGGAAACAGAGACCCCATTCTTGAAAGGCACACACAGACTTTCACGTGTCCTTTGGGTCCCAGGGCAAAGCAGTCTCCAAAGGAATCCGGGTGGAACCTGACTGCGATTCTTGGAGGATCTCCTGGGAAAACAGGGGTGACTGTGCCTTGTTGTGGGGCAAGGGCATTGGAGGTGAAGCTCTCGGGGACATTAATCAGACTGCATTTCTCTGGAGGGGGCCATTTCTGGGAAAACCTGGTCCCTCCCATCAGCGCAGAGAAGCCCCAGGACAAACAACAATTCAGGTGGGCTCTCAGCCCCACTCATCAGTAAACAGGCTGCCTAAAGACCCCACAGGCACATACCCAGCCTCTAATCTCATCCAGAGACAAAGCCCCACCCATCAGAGGGATAAGAATCAACCACACCAACCAGTGAGCAGGCATCAGTCCCTCCCATCAGAAAGCCTACAGCAAGCCCCCTCCATACCAACTTTAGCCACAGGGGAGGCAAACACCTGAACTAAGAGAGGCTACAACTCTATTGTCGACACAAAGGTCACCACACCAAAAACCTACAAAAATGAAAAGACAGAAAACTCTAACTCAGATAAGGGAGAAAGAGAAAAGCCCAGAAAAACAGCTCACTGATGAGATTATCAGCCTCCCAGAAAGAGACTTTAGACTGTTGATGCTGAAGATGATGCAAGGCACTGGAAATAGACTGGAGTCAAAGATTGATAATTTACAGGACACTGAGCAAAGAAATACAAGCTGTAAATGTAAAAATTAAACAAGAAGAGATGCAAAATACAATAACTGAAATAAATTCCTTAGAAGCAGCCAACAGTAGAATACAGGAGGCAGAAGAACGAATCAGTGAGGTGGAGGACAGATTAGTGGAAATCACTAATGTAGAAGAGAAAAGAGATAAAAGATTGAAAGGAAATGAGCAGAGTCTCAGAGAACTCTGGGATAATGTTAAACGCACCAACATCCCTATTATACGGGTGCCAGAGGGAGAAGAGAGAGAGAAGGGGACGGAAAAAATATTTGAGGAGATTATAGCCGAAAACTTTCCTAATATGGGAAAGGAACCACTCACTCAAATTCAGGAAGCGCAACAAGTACCATATAAAATAAACCCTAGGAGGAACACCCTGAGACACATATTAATCAAAATGACCAAAATAAAGAGAAAATTTTGAAAGCAGCTAGGGAAAAGAAACAAATGACATACAAGGGAACCCCAATAAGGTTATCAGCAGATTTTTCATCTGAAACTCTGCAGGCCAGAAGGAAGTGGCATGATATACTAAATGTGATGAAAGGAAAAAACTTCCAACCAAGATTACTTTATCCAGCAAGGCTCTCATTCAGATTTGAAGGAGAGATCAAAACCTTTACTGATAAGCAAAAGCTAAGAGAGTTCTGCAACACTAAACCAGCTTTACAACAAATCCTAAAGGAACTTCTCTAGGCAGAAAAGAAAAGGCCACAATCAGAAACCAAAACACAAATGACAAGGCCCACCAATAAAGGCATATATACAGTAAAGATACTAAATCATCCATGCACAATTATGCTACCAATATCAGAAATCATGAGAAGAGAGCACAAATGCAGGTCATGGAGAAGCACGTGCAATTAAGAAACGAACAACTTAAAATAATATCATTTATATATAGACTCCTATATCAAAACTTCAGGGTAACCACAAACCAAAAATCTACAATTGATACACAAGCAAATAAGAAAAATCAACTCAAATACAACATTAAAGATAGCCATCTTGTGAGAGGAGACAACAGGAGAATAAGGGAAGGAAAAAAAGACCAACAAAACCCCCAAACAGTTAATACAATGGCAATAAGGACATATATACCAATAATTACCTTAAATGTTAATGGACTGAATGCCCCAACCAAAAGACATAGACTAGCTGAATGGATACAAAAACAAGACCCATATATATGCTGTCTTCAAGAGACCCATTTCACTTCTAGAGACACATACAAATTGAAAGTGAGAGGACAGAAGAAAATATTCCATGCAAACGGGCATCAAAAGAAAGCCAGAGTAGCAATACTCCTATCAGACAAAATAGACTAAGAGGAAGACCATTTTAAGAGACAAGGAAGGGCACTACATAATGATCAAAGGATCAATCCAAGGAGAAGATATAACCATTTTAAATATCTATGCACCCAACATAGGATCACCACAATATATAAGGCAACTGTTAACAGCCGTAAAAGGAGAAATCAACAATAACACCATCATAGTGGGGGACTTTAACACCCCACTTACAGCAATGGACAGGTCATGCAGGCAGAAAATCAACAAGGAAACTCAGGCCCTGAATGAAGCATTAGATCAGATGGACTTAACAGATATTTATAGGACATTCCATCCAAAAGCAACAGAATACACATTCTTCTCAAGTGCGCATGGAACATTCTCTAAGATTGATCACATCCTGGGTTACAAATCAAGCCTCAGTAACTTTAAGAAAATTGAAATCATTTCAAGCATCTTCTCTGACTAAAATGCTATACGACTGGAAATCAACAACAAGAAAAAAATGGCCAAAAATACAAATATGTGGAGACTAAACAACATGCTGCTAAACAACCAGTGGATCACAGAAGAAATCAAAGAGAAAATTAAAAAATACCTAGAAGCAAATGACAACAAAGACACGAAACCCCAAAACCTCTGGGAATGAAGCAAAAGCAGTTCTAAGAGGAAAGTTTAAAGCAATACAAGCCTACCTCAGGAAATAAGAAAAAGCTCAAATAAACAACCTAACTTTACATCTAAAGCAGCTAGAGAGGGAAGAACTGACAAGACCTAAAGTTAGTAGAAGAAAAGAAATCATAAAGATCAGAGCAGAAATCAACGAAATAGAAACAAAGAAAACTATAGAAAAGGTCAATGAAACTAAAAGCTGGTTCTTTGAAAAGATCAACAACATTGATAAACCCTTAGCCAGACTTATCAAGAAAAAAAGAGAGAGGACACAAATCAATAAATTAGAAATGAAAATGGAGAAGTAACAACAGACATCACAGAAATACAAAGGATCATAAGAGACTACTATATGCAACTATATGGCAATAAAATGGAAAACCTAGAAGAAATGGACAAATTCTTAGAAAAGTACAATCTCCCAAGACTAAACCAAGACAAAATAGAAAATATGAATAGACCAATCACAAGTTCTGAAGT
>PVHT021183696.1:12492296-12538728 GCA_004024745.2 Catagonus wagneri
CGCTCCTCATTAGAGAAATGCAAATCAAAACCACTATGAGGTACCACCTTACACAGGCCAGAATGGCCATCATCAAAAAGTCTACAAACAATAAGTGCTGGAGAGGGTGTGGAGAAAAAGGAACCCTATTACACTGTTGGTGGGAATGCAAATTGGTGCAGCCACTGTGGAAAACAGTATGGAGATTCCTCAGAAAACTTAAAATAGAATTACCATTTGATCCAGCAGTCCCACTCCTGGGCATCTATCCAGAGGAAACCATGACTCGAAAAGGCACATGTACTCTAGTGTTCATTGCAGCACTCTATGCAATAGCCAGGTCATGGAAACAACCTAAATACCCATCGACAGAGGAGTGGATAGGGAAGATATGGTACATACACACAATGGAATGTTACTCATTCATTAAAAGGAACGAATTACCAACATTTATAGCAACATGGATGGACTTAGAAATTATCACGCGAAGTGAAACCAGTCAGACAATTAGACAGCAACACCCAGTGCTACCACTTTCATGTGGAAACTAAAAAGACACAATGAACCTCTTTGCAGAACAGACAATGACTCACAGACTTTGGAAAACCTTGGTTTTTCCAATAAGACAACTGGGGGATGGGGGGGTGCACTGTGGGTTTGGGATACAAAATCTGTAAAATTGACTTGTGATGATTTATGTACACCTATAATTGAAATAAAATCCATTAAGAAAAAAAATAAAATAAACCCAAAGAAGTCAGTGCATTAACAGAAACAGAAAACAAAACATCTGAACCACAACACTATGCATATCTCTTAGTTTTATTTTTATTCATTAATTACTGACTGAGCTTTATTGAGATTTATTTTCTCTTTTAAAGACAAGACTTTTAAAAATGTTTCTATAAAAATCGGTTATTTATACTATACTTTTAGAATATAGATAAGAAAAGGCTCACCAACAATGACCCCCAGGCTCAAATAAGTTGTTGGCGGTAAAATTATTTTTATTTTTATTAAAATTTTTTATTAAAGCGAGTTCCCATCGTGGCACAGTGGTTAATGAATCCGACTAGGAACCATGAGGTTGCAGGTTCTATCCCTGGCCTTGCTCGGTGTGTTAACGTTCCGGCACTGCCATGAGCTGTGTTGTAGGTTGCAGATGCAGCTCGGATCTGGTGTGGCTGTGGCTTTGGTGTAGGCCAGCATCTGTAGCTCTGATTAGACCCCTAGCTTGGGAACCTCCAAATGATGCAGGTGCGGCCCTAAAAGGACAAAAAAAAAGAAAATTATTAAAGTATAGTTGATTTACAATGTTAATTCTTCTGTATAGCAAAATGATCAGTTATATATATATATATATATATATATATATATATATATATATATAAATACCACACACACACACACACACACATATATATTCTTATTCATATTCTTTTCCATTATGGTTTGATATAGTATACTGAATATAGCCTCCTGTGCTATACTGTAGGACTTTGTTTTTTATCCACTCTATATATAATAGCTTGCTTTTGTTAATCCCAAACTCCCAATCTTCTATATCCTTGTCTCCCTTGGCAATCATAAATCTGCTGTCTATATCTGTGAGACTGTTTTTGTTTCATAGATATGTTGATTTTTACTGTATTCCATGTATAAGTGATATTATATGGTATTTGTTTTTCTGATAGTCTCTAGGGCCATCCACATTATTGCAAATGGCATTTCATTTTTTATGGCTGAGTAATATTCCATTATATATATGTGTGTGTGTGCACGTGTGTGTATATTTTTTACACACACACGCACACATATACACACCCCACATCTTTATCCATTCATCTGTTGATGGGTAATTAGGTTGCTTCTCTGTCTTGGCTATTGTAAATAGTGCTTCTGTGAACATGTAACTTTTCGAATTATAGTTTTGTCCAAATAGATGCCCAAAAGTGGGATTTCTGGGTCATATGGTAGTTCTATTTTTATTTTTTTGAGGAACCCCCATACTGTTTTACGTACTGACTGCACCAATATACATTCCTACCAACAGTGTAAGAGGGTTCCCTTTTCTCTACACTCTCTCCAGCATTTGTTGTTTGTAGACTTTTTAACAATGGCCATTCTAATTGGTGTGAGGTAGTTTTTACTTGGATTTCTTTAATATTTAGTGATGTTGAGCACCTTTTCATGTACCTATTAGCTGTCTGTATGTATGTCTTCTTTGGGTAAATATATTTCTTTTTGATCCAATTTTGGTGGCTGTATGTTTCTAGTAAGTTGTCTATTTCTTCTAGGTTGTCAAATTTGTTGGCATATAAGTGTTATTAGTATTCTCTTATGTTTTTTTGTACTTCTGCAGTATCAGTTGAGATTTCTCCTCTTTCATTTTCTATTTTGTTAATTTGGGTTTTCTTTCTTTTCTTCTTGGTGAGCCTAGCTAAAGATTTGTTAATTTTGTTTACCCTTGAAATGAACCAGCTTTTGGTTTTGTTATATTTTTTATATTATTTTTAAAATCTGTTTTATTTATTTCCTCTCTGATCTTTATTATCCTTCTCTCTGCTGACTTTAAGTTTTGTTTGTTCTTTTTCAGTTTTTTTAGGTGGTGGGTTATGTTCTTTATTTGAGATTTGTTGGCAGTAAAATTCTTGGTAATTAAACATACTGCTCTGTAACTGAGGGAGTATCTACTTTGTTTTATAAAGTGAAGTTAGTTTTATATTCTTTTATCTTTTAAACAAGAAATGTATAAACATATGAATTATGATTTTAAATACCTTGTTTCAGAGAAAAATACATATTTTTCTCATTTAAAACTTATTTAGCCAGAATTTAAATTATTCTTCCGCACCTTTTAAAATTAATTTTCATTTGTCTTTATACAAGCAAATGGTATATTCACTTTTGTATGCTGTGCAGAGTAAAGTCATAACTATTTCTGATTTTTTAATAATGGATGTAAATTGGGTAAACTAAAGTAAAAAGCCACTATTTTCCCTGTAGCTTTCAGAAAACATTTTATAGGAGCACCAGTAAATGCTTTAAACTTTTATATTCAATATTAAAATTACTAGATTAGCTAGATCTGCTTACTCCAACTCTGCCAAATGATATTACATAGAATAGTGTGCATGTGTCTTCATCATGTTTTGTGTTCGGAATGGACTACTTTAAATGACACTGGGAGGAGCACATTTTTTTCAAATGAGAAGATGCTTTCTCATTGTATTGCTATCTATACCAACATGAGGATTATTTCAACCTTCTCTGTGACCCCCAACGCGAAGAGTTGGTAGTGCAAAATGGGGGAAGGAAGGGAAGAGTAAGGTGAAAAGAAAAAGTGTCTTTCTTTTTTTATCATCTTCTCAACAGAATTTACAATTTAAAGTACTTTTACTTCACACTTTGCCCTCATAGAGCAGCCACTAGCTATAAGAAAGCATTTCTGTTCCAGGAACCAAAGGAATGTGGGCTCAGGGATACATTACTCAAAATGGAATAATGAGACTCCTTTTATTATATGATTACAAGGCCTTTTTCTTTAGCAAGATGGAAATAATTGTCATCTTAATATTTAAGGCAATAGAGACTGTTGACATAATTCATTTTGTCCATTATTTTTGAGCATCTGTCTAATGAGATGCAGTATATTGAGTTTGTTACTTGGCACATGGGCAGTAGTGATAATGTTTTGCTATTTACCCTTCACTTTCCCCCTTTCTCTTCCGAAATGGGGGACACAAAACACTTACTCTTACTACCCTACTTTTACTTTTCAAATATCTGCCCCACTTCTCTGGCTGCTTCTGAAAATTGACCTTGTGCTAATTTCTCAGCAGACTGTGCTGCTTGTCCTTCAGATAGACAGCTTTTTGCTGTCTGCTCCTTAATTTGTGACCAGACTTCCTTGTTACTTGCTCCCTTTCTCAGATCCCATTTTGACTTAGTTCCTATCTTACGTAAACTCCATTGGTAAGCGTTGGTGAGATGTTAATTTGGGAAACATGGTCTGCAATCTGTGGAGCAACAAGAACAGCTGGTGCTGCTGCTGTTCAGTTTTTCTTGGCAGATTGACGTATAGGGAATTACTAGTGGGGAAATTTGCCTCAGCCTTGGCTGCTACTTCCTACAGCAATATAACATTTGCTAGCTCTCTCTCTCCTATACCACTCCAGCACCAGGGCTTAATATTTTAATTCATTCCCCTTAATTCATGGTCCAGGACTTCCTGTGTGGCCTTTGTTCTAAGCTTCCTACTCAGTAGACCTTGGAGAGGCACTGAGGCAATTTTTGTTATAGTTTTAGGTTATACAATTTTGGTTATAGTTTTAAGTATACATTAAGGAAATGTTATTCCACATTCCCAATAATTTTAGATCAAGACAACTGTTTTTGTCTATTTATTTATCAAAATAAGCTTCAATGGGTATCTTGATTTTCTAGGACTGCTTTAACAAAATATCAGAGACCAGATGGCTTAAGCAATAGAAATTTATTTCTTATAGTTTTAAAGACTGACAAATCCAAAATCAAGGTGCTAGCCTTTTCAGTTCCCTGCGATGGTTTTCTTTCTGGCTTGCAGATAGCCAGCTCAAGGATAGCCTTGGCTTATCCTCACATAGCAGATAGAACAAGCTCTGGTGTCTTTTCTTCTTCTTATAAGGGCAGTAATCCCTACATGGGGTTCTACCCTCATGACTTTATCTGAATCTGATTACTTCCCAAAGGCTATATCTCCTAATACCATCACACTAGAGGTTAGAGCTTCAGTTTATGGATTTTGAGGGGATGGAGGGAGACACAAGCGTTAGGTTCATAACTGTCAGTTATAACCTGTGTACCATAAAACTTACCAGTTTTAAGTGTACAATTTAACATGGTTTGAACTGGCAGCCCAGTCATGATATTAGAACATTTTCATCACCCCCAAAGTGTTTTGTGCCTCTTTGCAGTTAATCCCTGTTCCTTACTCCCAGCTAGTCTCTAGCAACCACTTTCTTTCACTATAGTTTGCCATTTTCTTAAGAAAGTCATTTAAGTAGAATCATGTAGTGTGTAGGTACATAATCTTTACTGTCTAGCTTTTTCATTAGTTTGGTTTTTTAAAATTCATCCATACTCTTGGGTATATCATTGGTTCATTCTTTTTTTTCCTCAGAACTTAAGGGTTTATTGAACAAGGTATCACACAAAAGTACATAGATGTTAAGGTTTAAATGTGGAATTGGTCATTTAAATTTTATGTATTTTTTTATTCAATGCACTTTGAATCATGGAATAACATTTTGTAATACTATTAGTTCATTCTTTTTATTTCAGAGTTTATTCATTCTCCAGTTGAGGGATACCTTTGTTGTTTCCAGTTTTTATCTATAATGAATAAAGCTCCTATAAACTTCGTAGAACAAGTCTTTGTGGGTACATAAGTTGTCATTTTCTGGGATAAATGTCTAAAAATGCAGTTAGTGGGTTGTATGAATGTAGGTTTAATTTGATAGGTATGTGTCATTCTGTTTTTCAGGTTGCATACAATTTTGAATTTCCTCTACAGTGTGTGAGTTTCAGTTGTTCAATATTCTCACCATCACTTGTCAGCTTAAAAAATATTTTAACCATTCTAGTGGGTGTGTAGTGGTATGATGTTTTATAGGCTTTTTCATACTAATTATATTAAAGTTTTTTTCATATTCTTATTTGCTATTTGTATAACATGTTTGTGAATTTTCTATTTAGATATCTTATCCATGTTTTATGGAGTAATTTGCCTTATTATTTTAAGAGTTCTTTGTATTTTCTGTATACCAGTCCTTTATTAAATATATGCTATGCAAGTTTTTTTTTATCAGTATGTGCTTGCCATTTCATTATCTTAACTGTCTTTGAAATGGAAGAAAACACTTTTAATATTTTATCAATGCTTTATTTTATGGTTAGTACTTTTTGTGTTCTATCTAATACATCTTTGCTTACCTAAAGTCACAGAAATTTTATAGTTTTAGATCTTTATTTTGGTTTATGACCAATCCATGTTTAGCTAATATTTCATATGAGATGTGGTAAAGTTTGTGGTTCATTATTTTCATTTGGATATTCAGTTGTTTTCAGCATTATTTGGTGAATCCAGTCCCTGCTATTCTGTGATGGCTAGAAGCGGAAATCTTTGAAGTATGGCTTTGATAGAGAAAGGGTTAGGAGGAAATGACTTTAATATCCAAAAGAATTAAAAAAAACTGTATGGGAGGGATCCTTTATATAATTTATAGTTAATCATATTATATGATATAGTTTTAATTTAATATGATTGATTTCTGAAACAAAAGATGAGTTGATATGTTTTACTTTCACAACTTCTCATTTAGAATAATCACAGATGAGAAGTAAAAGTTATTGTAGATCTCTGAATTACTGGTTCAGAAAACAATCAATGTATGAACTCACAGTGTTTTTCATATAGATTTTGTCTCCAATTTTTGAGATAAGAATATTTTGAATTTAAATGTAGCTTTTAGAAATGTTAACTTTGTTTTCATTATAGGTTTTCTCCTAATAATTTTCCACAAGTATTTATCATAGTATAAACTCTTACTTATTCAAGCAATGATATAACTGTTAGTTCTTCTGGCATAGAAATATTTATAGTCTTTGTTCAAATAGAACCAATTCTACCAAGAGAATTAGTTCGGTTGCTCAATTAGGTTGCCACAGAAAATAATCTTAAGAGGGTCTATATGTTTTCCATGAATTGGAAATTGGATCTGTCAGTTTTCATGTTTTGCATTTGTAGCTTGTCATTGTAACAAAAGTCTTTCACTTGTAGATTGCTTATGTATTAAAAGCCTATATTAAACCTTCAGCCTTTCTATTACGTGATTTTAACTATTTGTCATCATTTTTTTAAAGTGGCTAAGCTCTGTGTACGTACCACAGTAATCAGATGACCTATTCTTGAACACTGTAGGATGACCTGACAAGATATCATAGCTGAACATAGAAATTTAGTTCTGTTCTTTTAAATAGCCAAATGGTGTAACAGACCTGGGGAGTTCATTTAGGTCTTCCCATGTGATAGAGATGTCATGCACACTAAATCTGTTTTTGATTCTGCCTTATGTAGCCTCACAGGAAGATTTCACACATACAGATGAGAGTTTTTAAAAATAAAAAAAGCCTCATGAAAAAAATCTGTTAGTTTAAGTAGCATTGCTACGCAAAAGCCAGTTTTGCATTTTAAGGCCAAACTGACCAAATAACACCCTAAACTTATGCCAAATTCTTCTTTGCATTAGGATATGTGCTTTAAATGGTTAAAGCATATACAGTACTTAGAACAGTGCCTGGAGGAGTTCTCATTGTGGCTCAGTGGTAACGAACAAACTACTATCCATGAGGATGCAGGTTCGATCCCTGGCCTTGCTCAGTGGGTTAAGAATCTGGCATTGCCATGAGCTGTGGTGTAGGTCACAGATGCAGCTTGGATCCTGCATTGCTATGAATATGGCATAGGCTGGCAGTTGCTCCGATTCAGCTCTAGCCTGGCAACCTCCATATGCCTCAGGGCCCTAAAAAGCAAAAACTAAATTAAAAAGCAAAACAAAACAGTACCTGGAACATAGTAAATGTTATCTTTGCCCTCTTCAGTGAGGCGAGGAAGAGACCCGCAAATTTGTGTTTTTGAGTTCCTCAGTAAAGAGACACTACATGTACCTGGAATAATTTCAAGAATATCCACATTAATTATTATGGGAATATTAATCAATTGCAGTCAGTAAATAAATCGAGAGTACAAAATCAACAGTAGTTAAATGAAGATACAGAATCTAATCATTGTATAATTTGCACTTAATAAAATATGCCTGATTCTATGTATTTAAAAATTAACCATTTGACTACAATTACAAATTTGTAGAGAGTGCAATCTCTTTTTAAATGCTCATTTGTATTTTCTTTTATTCTTTTTAAGAGACTAGTTGGTATAGTGTCTAAATTATTTCTTTTCTTTTTCCTCCTTTTATGGCATGAAAATTCCTCTTTCCTTTGAGGAGCCCATTTCCTGTGGGTTAGTGAGCTGTCTCTACTTACTTTCTCCTGGTTGGGTACATTAATAAGGAATGGCAGATGGCTAATCATAGTATCCTGTTTTCTGGCAAAAGTCATTTATTCCACATTTGGTATATAAATTCTGCTTCCTCCAGCATACATGCAATTTGAACATTTTTCCTACTTCATTAAATGTGCAATCATCACTGTCTATTTCTAGTGAGGTAGGACTTGCTGGGATATGTCTTTTTTGGTGATTAGTGGATGGTGTCTTAAATAATAGGAAGAGAAGTTATACTCAAAAAAAAAAAGAAAATGATTGATGACTATGCTTTTCAAGCACAGAGAGGGTGAGAATTTTAGACATGTTGGAACACTCTTCCTTGATTTGTTACTCTAAGCTGTAGTTCTAGGTTTAACCCTCCATTCCAGCCACTACTTGAAGAATTTAAACAATGCCCTGCATAGTATCCTTTTCCTGGTCCAAGTAATTCCCAAACTGGACTCCTAGTCTTAATCTAAGTATCTTTTATATTTGTTCTTCAATTCTCCACTCCATCTCTGATAAAAATAAAAGAACTGATTCCAAGTTTTATCCCATGGGAAATCTTATATGCCATGTTAATGGTATGTTTTAGGGTGTGTGTACATGCCATATGCTTCTGTGTGTGTGTGTGTGTGTGTGTGTGTGTGTGTGTGTGTCTGGAAGGTGATAAATACCTTTGAAGAATGAGGTAGCAAGGATTTGTTGGATGTTGTAATGAGAGTTTTTATTTTCTATATTGATTAATAACATTTTATGGCAGAAAAAAATGGTAACTTTGACTTCATAATTGACATAGTTGGCTTATGTACTTTCAATATCTCTCTATATACTTTTGGGAGCTAAAAAATATAGATATACCTTGAAATTGAAAAACTTAAGTTTGAGATGAAGAAGTAATAAGATTTTGTTACAGACTTGAGGTAGATTAAAATTGAGGCAGAGAGAAGTATTAAAGCTGTCCTTGAAATTTCTGTTGGGGGATTGTCAAGAAGTCAGTGGAATGGTATAGACAGCAACAGTCTGAAAGAATAGATCTGTACAACCCTTTGTTTTAATAACTTTAATTTCAGTTTACATTATCTTTCTGGATCTTAGTTTCTTGTTTAAAATTAATGTGATGTGAGAGAACTCTCTAAGACCTTTTAAGTCCTACTATTCTGTGTTTCTGTGTGACTGCAAAATATTCCAACTCTGCTACTTTCCTGGACCCTGTATCTTTGCTATATCACTTAAATTTCTTTTTTCCTTTATTAGGGTAGATTTACAAAAATAATTATATATATTTAGAGAGTACAATGTGATGATTTTATACACTTTGTGAAATGATATACTTTATATCACAGGATACTTTGATACACTTTGCGAAATGATTAGCACAGTCAGGTTAATTAACACATCCATCAGCTCACATAGTTACCTTTTTTGTGGTAAGAATGTTTAAGATCTACTCTTTTAGCAAATTTCAAGTATACAATACAGTGCTATTAACTGCAGTCATTGTGTTCTACATTAGATCCCAGAACTTGTTCATCTTATAACTGAAGGACTATTCCTTTTGACCAGAATCTCCTGAATTCCCTCATCCTTCAGGCCCTGGTGATCACCATTCTACCCTGAACCACAATGCAATATCACCTTGCACCTGTTAATATGGCTTTTATAAAAAAAAGCCAAGAAATAAAATATTTTGATGAGGATGTGGAGAAGAGAGAAAACTTGTACTCTGTTGGCATAGTCACTATTGAAAAAAGTTTCCTCAAAAAATTGAAAATAGAACCATGTGATTGTGCAATCACACTTTTGGGTGTATATCTGAAGGAAATGAAATCAGTATATCAGAGAGATATCTGTACTGTCATGTTCATTGAAGCATTATTTACAATAGCCAGGATCTAGAAACAACCTAATGTATATCGACAGACAAATGAATAAGAAGGAAATCCTACCATTTATGATAATATGTATGAAATTATAGGACATTATGCTAAGTAAAATAAACCAGAGAGGGAAAGATAAATCCTTCTAATTTACTTATAAATGGAATCTAAAAATATTCATGTATTTTATACATTTTGAGGATGACAGATCACCACAAGGCACTGTGCTTACTTGTATACCTATTTATATGCCTTTGTTTGGGAGGGGAGATCCTTGAGATTCTGCAAAGCCTTTGTAATTCAAAAAGAAATATATTTCCCTTATCATTTCTCCGGAGATTTTGCAGATGGATCTGCCAACTTTCATTTCAGACAACAAGGGTAACAGCAAGTGGAAAACTGGGCTATTAAAAATTTCCTTGTGAGTTTTGTAGGTTTTGCTTTATTACACTCCTTATCTTGGCTGATCTGCAAAAAGCATGTTTTCCATTTATTTCATTTGTTGCTACACTAGTTGGAGTGATGTGTTGGTATTATGATTATAATTCTGAAAAACTTACAAAAAACATGGAAAGTTCCAAAGCTAATAGAGTATTGTTGACTTCCAGAATTAAGAATTGTTAACATTGTGCCACAGTTGTTTCATATACCTTCTTTCTATCCATTTCAAAGAAATAGAGCTGTAAATAATGTTTATGATTGTATGCTATTCTATTCTTCTCTTTCTGGTGGTTATCACTTTAACATATTTACACTTGGAGAAACTATAAGATTAAATGTATTCCCACAAGCCAAATAGGTAATCAGTGACAATACAAGTTCCAGAGCATGGATCTCTGGATTCTTGATATAGTATTCTACTTATAGAACCATTGATCTCAATATTTGTTAAATTAAGATGAAATCATATTACAAAATATAATGTTTTACCTTTCAATTAAATAAAACCACATGACACTTTTGTTTTTAGTTTGGACCTAGAAAGTGGCAAGAGATTTACCTTAACAACCAAAACAATCTAAATAACCTACAGAATCTAATTTTATAAACTCATCTGAGATTTGAGCATACAAAGAAACACAAAAATAACTAAACTCCAAAAGCAATGTATGCTTAATACAGAGGAAGACTTATGTAACTTCTTTCATCTATGCTGTAATGGCAAGAGGAAGAGGAATCTGTTGTATGAAAAATGGAAATACTAGAATGAAGACTACATGATAAGAAACCAATAATTCACTAAATAAACTTAGGACACAGAAATAGCAGAGAAAAGGGTAAATGAACTTGAAGACAGGTCAGTAAATATATTTCTACTGAGACAAGAAGAAAAAAGATGTGAAATAAAAGAGATGTATAACAACTCCCAGTTTATTTATAAGTGGAATCTCAAAGAGAAGAAAGTAAAATGGGGAAGAAAAGATATCTTAAGAGATAAAGACCAATAGCTTTCCAAAACTGATGAACTCTGTCAGCTATATCACCAGAGAGCTTGGGGTAATGCAAAGGAAATTATACCAAATCACAGGAAAGTCCAGTGGTCAAAAGAGAGAATATCTTTTGAGGATATCCAAAGGTAGCTAGAGCAATGGGACACATTAAACAGAGGATAATGCATACACAAATAATGGTTGACACATTTCTATAAACATTGGTGGCTATGAAAGTATCAATCATCACTAAACTTCTATGGAACAAATATACAAAGAAAACAAGCAAAAAGAGAAATAGGAAACCAAAAAAATTACTTTTCAAAATACAATTCAGTATTTAGAAAAAAAATCCTGAAAACTATTCTTGACAAGGGAAATAATATTTACTTTTCAAGTATGAATCATAACAATACATTGTGTAACTTATAGCATATGTAATAGTGAAATATGACAAGAGGTGAGAGAATGTAAAAATAGAGGTTCTTATTCTGTTGTGATGACTTAGTATAGTATTTGAAAATAACTATGATAATCCATAGAAATAAAATCTTGGAGTTACTGTCATGGCTCAGCAGTAACAAAACCAACTAGTATCCATGTGGATATGGGTTCAATCCCTGGCCTCGCTCAGTGGGTTTAGGATCTGGCATTGTGGTGAGCTGTGGTATGGGTCACAGACATGTCTTAGATTCCAAGTTTCTCTGGCTGTGGTGTAGGCTGGCAGCTGCAGCTCTGATTTGACCCCTAACCTGGGAACTTCCATTATGCTGCTAGTTCAGCCCTAAAAAGCTAAATAAATTAAATAAATAAATAAATAAATAAATAAATAAAAATATAATCTTTTGAGCACATGCATATACCCGATAAAGAGGTATAGCTAAAATGTCAATGTAGAAGATAAAATATGGCATTATAAATAAGTGATTTACACACAAGACAAGAAAATAGGAGTAAAGAAACATAACAGGAGGGACAAATAGAAAATAAATAGTAAATTGGTATTTTTGAAAAACCCAATTTATCAATAATTATATTAAACATTAATGTAATAAATACTAGAATTAAAAGGCAGATGTGGTCAAATTAAATGCAAATATTGAGATATACTGTACTCTGTTTACAAGAAAGAAATGTTAATTATAAAGACATGAGCAAAGGAAAAGGAAGGAGAAGGAAGGAAAAAGATAAGGTATGCCATGTAAATAGTAAGAATTACAAAGGTTGAGAGTTCCCTTTGTGGCTCAGTGGTTAACGAATCCGACTAAGAACCATGAGGTTGCGGGTTCGATCCCTGGCCTTGCTCAGTGGGTTAAGGATCCGGCGTTGCCGTGAGCTGTCGTGTAGGTCGCAGACGTGGTTCGGATCCCGCGTTGCTGTGGCTGTGGCAAAGGCTGGCAGCTACAGCTCCTGTTAGACCCCTAGCCTGGGAACCTACATATGCCACGGGTGCGGCTCTACATAAAGGCAAAAAGACAAAAAAAAAAAGAATACAAAGGTTGAAGGGGCTATAAGGACATCGGATAAAGCAAATTTTAAGGCAAAAAGTATTATATTACCAGAAAAAAGAAACATTAATACATTAAACATTAATCTAAAACATTAAACATTAATCTAAAAATGAAAGAATATACATTATTGTGCTCCTGGAACATTCACTTTGATAGAACATTGCTGGGTCTTAAAAGAAGTTGCAGTAAAATAAAACAATTTAACTCATACAAAATATCTTCTCTGACCACAATTGTATTATAATTATTGGTCAATAACAATATATCTTGAAAATTTATAAACATTGGGAACTTGAGCAACATATAATTCATAAGCTGTGTGTCAAATAAAGAGGGAAATTACAGAAGCTAACTAAATGAATATGAAAACACAGTGATAAGCTTTGTTGTGTGGAACAAAAAGAGTACTTAGAGTTTATAACTAAGCTTATATAAGAAAAGAAGAAAGATATTAATTCAGTGATATAAGAAGCCTCACTAAAACGGCTAGAAAACAATGGGAACAAATAAATAGTCCCAAAGTGTATGAAAGATAGAAAATCAAAACATTAGAGCAGCATCAATGACATAGAAGATGGACAAGCAAGAAGAAAAAACAATAAAATTAATAAAATCTTTTGCTTATTATGTAGCATATTTGCTGCTTTTGATCTCATAACTCTGGCTTATCCCTCAGAAGGAGCAACAACAGTGTGTTTTGTGGTAAGGGTGGGAGGAAAGTCTTTGTATATAAGATGGTGAACGTAGTAATTCAACTGAGACCGTTGTTACATGGTCAGTTGGTAAAACCTAATACTAGAATATAACATCTAATTTTCCAGTGTGTATTTAAACATTAAATTAATGTAAGTGATGATAGTATCAATCTTATTCTTTTAGTTTGGTCCTCAAAATATGACTACTTTGATATGCTAAGTCAGTAAGTCTGAGTTAGGCCTATGTGTAGGCAGGCTCTCTCTCCTATATATATATGTGTGTGTGTGTGTACATATATATAATATATATATATGTATGCATGTATAATATTAGGCAGATGTTTGTGTCCCTACCCCTCCCATGGCAGATAACTCGTACGTTGAAATTCTAATCTCCAGTGTGGTGATAACGAGGTGGGAGCCTGTGGTAGTGATTAATCATGAAAACCGAGCTTCCATGAATGGGATTCAAAACCTTAGAAAAACACTCTGGGGAGCTTCCTTGTCCTTTTCTGCCTTGTGAGGACAGTGAGAAGTTGCCCTTCTATGAGGAAGGAAGCAGACTCTTACTAGACACCAAATCTGACTGTGCCTTGATCTTGGACTTTCAAGACTCTAAAACTGTGAGAAATAAATTTCTGTTGTCAATAAGCCACACAGTTTGTGGTCTTAACAGCCTGAATGTACAGCTGACCCTTGGACAATGCAGGGATTAGTGGCATTTGACCCTCTGCAGTTGAAAATACTAGTGAACCCTGTATATGCCCAGTTCCTCTGTATCCTTGATTGCTCCACATTTGCAGTTCCACATCTGAGGGTTCAACCAACCACAGATTGTGTAGTACTGTAGGATTTACTGGGTAAAAAAACCCTTGAATATGTGGACTCACACAGTTCAAACCCACATTGTTCAAAGGTCAATTATACTGAGACATATATGTATATGTATATACTTGTATGTATGTATGAACACATAGTTTATACACATGCACATATTCCGCCTCTTACTACAGCGTGCAGGTTTGTTAAGTGTCTAGAAACAACTGGGACAAAGAAAAACTGTGGACATTATCTACTGTAAGATCTGCCTATATTAAAGAGACTCTGTTAGAATTCAGTGATTGCCCATCAGGGCTCATTTGGACTATCTCTGTGATTGAGGAGCACGTTCATAAAAATGGATTAATGCTGTTTTTAAATTCTCTTACATTTTTAAATCCTTACTAATTCTGTGTCTTTTTCTTTGTTACTGTTATAATTTTATGTTACTGTTCATTTTGGAAGAAAAGAGGTTTATTTTGATGGCAAAAGATTAGTATTTCTATTTAGCAGTCAGTAGAAAATATTTGCTGAAAAATTGAGACTTTGATTTTTCTCATGTAATACATCCAAGGATAGGAAATTCAGGGATGATATTTCCTAAAGACTTATGTTCCTTCTAACTCTCTGTTTAGCTGTCTTTCTTGTATGTGAGCTGCTCTGTAGTGGCAGTGGTCCAACCTATGGGTATCACTGTTTTAGGCAGGAAAAGGGAAAGGACGCAGGGCAGGAGGCACATACCAACTGAAATCATACCTTTCATGGGTATTCCACTGGAAGGCTTTCTTTTATTTCTCTTTGAAAAGTGCTCTGTCGCATGACCACCTCTATAAAGGACGTAGGGAAACGTAAAATGTTTGCTGGACTTACTGCCATGTATAATAAAGTGGGAGCCCTTTCAGCAAGGAAGAAAAATTAGGTATCTTGTTAGGCAATTGGCAACTTGAAACTAGCAATCTGTCATACATAGCCAGTTTTAGAAATTTTTGACTTTTCAGCACAAAAGAAAGGCATTATGAGAATCACAATTCTTTTTTTTAATTTCTGCAATCATAATTTACTAAACTAGAAAAACATGTCAGCCCAAAGTGGATTGGTTAAAAAGAAAAAAGTGATATTTCTGAATAAAGACAGGAGGAATTGTAAAGGCAACTAGCCATGGATGCTTGCTTGATGAGCCATAGAAGCAACATTGTTTTCTAGAGATAAATGGAAATGATACTATTAAAATTTACAGAATTTTCAGTAAACTGGTAGTCAGCACTCTAATATGAATAAAAATTCATAGAATCCTTTACCCTTTCCTTTCCCTTTTCCTGCCTAAGACACTGATACCCATAGAAGCTCACCAATACATTTTGAATAAAAGTGGAAGAATTTATCTAAGAAAATGAGTTTCCTGTCACTGAAAGTGATCAAGGTCTGGCTAATGACCAGTTGAATGGAATTTAAGCCTCGGATATATTGTTAAACTAGATGATCAGTGTGATCTCATTATCATGTTAACATTCTTCGATTGCAGAGAAAGAGGACAAAAGATGCCAATCGGCCGAGTATGTGACTTGGTACAGTATTATTTGCTTTTTAACCTTGTAAGCAAATTAATAAAAATTTTCTTTTTAATTGCTGAGCATATAATCTGTAAAAATCATGAGGCACAATACTTTTAGCTACAGAAATATTTGTTAATGACTCTTCTTATGACTTAAGGACGTATACAATTATGACTGTTTAACTTGTTATATAAAATCTTATCTCAAATGACAGATTATAAGGGGATTTATTCATATAGTTTAAAAGTTTCAGACAAATAACATGTCTAGATATTGTTTGATCAAGCCACTGATTTACTCTGTGTTTCAGTTTTATCTTCCAATTGATGTCTCTCAGGGTGTCAGCCTGACGGCTCATCTACAAATCACATCATTAGGGGGGATGGAATCTGTTTTTAGAATTCTTTTCACAAATACCAACTTCAGTGATGATTGGACTAATCTTTAACTAATCTCAGTGGCCAGAAAAATGCTGTGCATTAATTAAATTTGTCCTAGATGTCCAGAACCATTTGCTCTGTGGATTGCTGTGACGAAAGTGGTGCTAAGGAATTTGAGATTGTCTCAGTGAATATGGAACACTCAGGGTCTACCCAGTCCCACCCAAGCCACACAGCTACTTTATGATTGGGAATTTTGGAATGACTGTTGAGGAAATAACCACAATGTCTGTTACTGTGGTGAAAAACACTCCAAGTGGTTTGAAATATATGGGAAAATACTTGATTATATGTTCTGAACTTCAAAGGCCCAGAAATTGAAATTGTCAGTTCAACAAATATAGTTGCCAATTCCCTTATAATTATTGTATTTTAAAAAGTTTTAATTTCAGTTTTAGAGATCACTGGCAGATTTATTGAGTATTCATGAACAGAGTTTACAAATTCCATTGTGCCTTCAGAATAAGTTGTGAAGTTACCAAAGACTCAGTCCAAAATTTGCACACCTTGTAAAACATAATATTCAAATGTCCACTGTTGGCATTAGCCACAATGGCTTTCAAAGCTACTAAAAACAAAAAAAACAAAAACAAAAAAAACCCAAACAAATAAACATTCTTTGACAAAGAATAATCTTTGGATAAAACTCTATTAATCCTTAAAACTGGATATTTTATTTGGGACTTCTGTCACTACCGAACATGAGTTTAATCTAAAATGAATGATTTTAACTGATACGCGCTTTCAATACCTTGGTCCTTTCCCCATATCTTGAAAAAATAACCACCCTCAGTTCTCACTCTATCTTTCCTGAGTCACATACAAATTGCTGCCAAATCACAAAAGAGAAATACAGGAACTCAAAAATCTTTGTACTGAATATGTTCTCTATATAATTGGTTTTGGAGAATGAGTTATAATACCTGATTCCTGTAATAGCACCGAAAACTTTTCATTATGAAATGGCAGAAAGTCATAAATTGTGTGCTGTGAAAAAATTATTCGAAGAGATTTCAGTGTTTCTTTATAATATATATCTGTGTTAGTCCAGTGATTTGAAATTTAGAAACATATGTTTATATCATTCCATAGTGTTATTTTCTCTTTTACCAATACCAATAATTTCAAAAGTTATTCAAGTGATTATATATATGCATATGTATAAAATAGATATTTCACATAATACATATAAAATATATGATATAGTAAGAAAAGCAAGGAAACTCTAGATTAGATTTTAGCTCCAGTATTTAATGTCAGGTAAACTTGAATAATCATTTAAGTCATTGTGAACCTCAGCCTTCTCATGTGTAAGATGGGGCAGTTCTCTCTATGCACAGTGTTGCTGTGAGAATCAATGAGATAAGTCATAAATCATGGTATTTAGTAATATTCAACATGTCAGTTCTACTCTTGACATAACTTGGAGGGTTATTTTCAGAACATAAGAAAGACTATATAAATGAGAGTATTATGAAGATAATTTTTATTAATAATATTTCTCTACCACTATTATCTGAATCAGTGGTATTCATTACAATGAAGAGTGGATCTGTGTTAAAATGTAGTTATTTGAGCGTCTCTGTGGCTTTTCATTTTAATAGTCTGAAACTAGAGAGGAGAGTTTGCATATTGACTTTTTAATTTTTAAAATTTCCTCAATGTGGTTTTGAGTACCCAGAGCAAATATTTATATCATAAAGGGAAGAATGAAAAAAATATACATATCATGCACATAGATGTAATTTTATTTCCACATTAAAAGGAGATAACAATCATTTCTGAGCTAAGGGGGTTGAGTTATAGAAGACTGAGAGAGGAAAGCAGAATTTAACACTAGCATGGAGCTTCCTTCCTCGTCAGTCTCTACCACCACTTCCCAGCAATAACCCAGTGGGGAGGATGGAAATCCTAGATGTAAGAATCTGTGGATAGAAGGGCTGGAGCCATGGGAAAATTCACCTTTGTGGAATGTTTATTCTAACATGGAATCATTGCAATAGAGAAAAAAATCCTAGCAATGTATGTGTACCTAGAAAAGATCCAGAGATAAGTCCTTACTCATTGTTTAAAAGTTGCTGCTGAATATAGAAGCGATCTGAGAATATTCACAGGCGAGTCAAGTATGAGATGAAAAGCAGTAAAGAGTTAAAGATGCTTATGCTTGCCCAGGAATTTGTCATAATAAAGGATAAAGAACTTTACAGTAAAGTCTATGGGACAAGAAGACTAGCTGGCTTTTGAAGGGAGAATGTGGATCCTAAGGAGAAAGACGAGCCATTAGAATGAAACTGCTAGGTATTCTCTGCATGTTATATTGCCTTCCCCAGCTCAGAGGAGAATGGAAGAATTAATCTGTATCCAAGTCTGGGGGTAATGATGGGGTTCAGAACATGCTAACCCACAAATATGGCATCTCGGTGTATTAAATATTATAAGTTGAAGGAATTTGAAAAAGATAGCAGAAGCAGTAAGGTCACTCAGACTCTTCACTCTCATCCTTTTCTGAAACAAATTTTAAAACTCCCATGTGAAAAACACCATTGCTCTATTAGGAGGAGGCAAGGCAGTCTTCTCACCAGAGATGGGGAATTTGGGGCCAAGAAATCTGTGCAAACTATCCTTGTTAAGAAAATCCCATTTACTAGCCATAACCCAAACCTCTTTGGCTTAGCAATTTTTCACAAATTTATTGTTTTTGTCTTAAAGGTATAAACACTTCCTGCTCTAATCATTTCTTTAGGTCTTCATTCTCTTGTGAAGGGTTCCATGTACATGTGGAAATTCAGTAAAATATTATGCTTTTCTCCTGTTAATCTTTTTCAGTTTAATTTTCAGACTTCTCCAGGAACCCTAAGAGGGTCACAGAAAACTTTTACCTTCCCTATAATAAGTGTCTGCAAACTGAACCCTCCTTCCTCAAAGTTATAGTAAGGTTCTTGAGGCTTAGATTACTGCCAAGAAAAGGAAATTGAAGAGAGAGAGGGGACTCTGAATTTTATTGGCTGTCTTAAAAGAGACATATACAAACAGGAAGTGAATGTTTATTATCTAGATTATTTCTTCCTGCTGAATGAAATGAGCATTTGAGAATTACATTGAATTTAGTTAAAGGGAATTAGTTCTATTTTTGAATATTTAAGTAGTTTGAATTACTGTTATGACAAATTTAAAGCTGCTATGTATTATTTATGTTTACCAAACTGCATTTATTAAATAATTATTTCTCAGTTTTAGTAAGTAAAAGTATATTTAATTAACATTTATAGCTTCTAGTCACCACAAAATAAGTAGTAATTTTTTTCTGCTTAAGTTGTCAACCTTTAAAATCCAAAAGCAGTAAAAATAACTTGTTTTATTACATTTATTAACAACTCCTATCCATTACTCCAGGTTGAGTAATATGGAATTGCTGATGTTTGATCTTTTCTGAGTTACAAAAATAGCAATTTCATGTAGTGGAACTTATTACCTTCCAGAATATCCAGAATGCCTTTTGGGCACTCCAGGTTGGAAACATCCAAAATAATGATAAACAATGGTTAAGGTTTACAGGAAGATGCGATTAGCAAGAAACTTCTGTTTATGATGAACATAACAGTGAAAAAACATTTTTAAATGGCATTAGATCTATAAGAAACATGTTTTTGCTTCTTACAGTTTAGTACAGTTTTCAGGTGTGGTCCCGAGAACAGAAAGAGTTTTTTTCTGGTATTGATACTTTGATTACAGTGGACTATTAAATTATATGAAAAAGTCTTCAAATTTGTAATCATGTAATACTTATGATCAGTCAAAACCTTCTGATTATTTTTTTACCGACTCCTGTTCATTGTACATGTTGAAAGTAACATTCAAGTCAGTCTTAAACCTGGAATATGCATATCTTCTTAACAGTAACTTTTTAAAGACTCATCAATTGTAAGTCAGTGCTTAATAATGCAAATAAGGTAGAGTTTTAGGAAACACACAAATGGAATGTACAACTCAGGTGAAAGGAGGATGGTTTGGGCAGGAGGACTAGCCCTGTCTTCTTATATCATACTGTGCTGTTCTGCCTTTTTGTGTTAACTCCAAATTCAAATGATTCCATTTTATATATGAAAAAAGCTTGCCTTTCTGAGGTATATAGGGAGGTAAATATTAAATAATTGGGATAATTCGTTTCTTACCCTGTGTTCACTCCCAGAGCTTTCAGGAGGGCACTTGATAAGGAAGGTGATCAGTACAAGTGTACACCTGCACTTATGGAGAGCTGGATGGAAAAGCAGTACGTTCTTTCATGGGGATTATTGAAGTATATAGAATTTTAGCAACTGAAAACAGTTTTTTTTCTTTCTCTTTATTCTAAATACCTTTCTGCCAAGGCCTCTCTTGAACCCCATGGTGCTCCAGGCCACGTACCCTTTTGGAGCAGTCACAGCATTGACCTGTAGGGTAACTCTCCTCTGTGGAGAAGCTGCAGAAATCCTGATGACTGGTTGTCTCCTGAATCTGGAAAAGGGAATTGGATTCCATATATTCTCTCCATGCATGATGTGCTAGGAACAGAAACGTGTGCGATCAATCTTGAAAACATTCCCCGAAAGTCATTTGGTGATGCAGTATTCATGATCTGTTGACATCCAAGATGAATCTGAGATGCCACAGTGATTCTCAATGCCAAATTGATTAATATCTGTCAACCGAGATAATTTAATATTTAAATCTATATTGTTCTTGTCTGTGTATGAGATAATTTAATATTTAAATCTATATTGTTCTTGTCTATGTTTCCATGCAAGAAACCTTCCATTTCTCTTGCTTACAAAACATTCCTAAACACATCATGATTCTGCTAACAATCCAGAGAAACAACTGTTTCACGTTTACTCAAAAACACAATACCTCAACATTTAATTATTTAGAAATAATAGACAATGGCATCAGCATTTTTCTTTAATATTTAGGTACGTGTTGTTGAGTTTTGAAAGTCTAGCTCATTCAAGTTGTCACTAAAAAATCCAATTGTTTAAAACCTCTTGTTATTTTCACCTTGCTGTGAGTTTTTATTGGAATTATATTTGCCATGGGAAACAAAATTACTAAGGTATTCTCATGGCAGAAACATCTTTCTTAAATTATTGTGGATTCTATTCACTATGGGGGTTTTGTCACAGACAGGATTATCGCATGTAAAGGAACGAATGTTTAAAATGCTAATGTCAGAAGTGGTGACCTGGAGAGAAACAAAACAAGCCAAAGTAATTTCTTTCCAAATCATGATAAAGATTAGAGTCTGAGATGGGATAAAAGGAAGAAGCATTTGGAGAAATGAAAGAATGGGAAACGAGATGTAAGGAAAAATGGGCGATTTGAAAAAGAGCACAGGTCGCAGGGTTTCAGAGTCTAACCCTGAGGAAAGCTAGTCAGGCAGAAATAGAGCAGTACTCATGCAGATAATTGTGGGATTCTGCTTGTGAAGATGTGATTCTTATTCAGAAAAAAGTTAGGGAGTCATTTATTGGCATCAAATGGTGTGTTTACCTTTCTACTTTAAATTGTCAAAAGTTTGAAAACAAAATATAATGAAATTTACGTCATTGGTGACCTGACCAACCCAGAGGTAATTGCTTCTCTTTGGATTGAGGAGAGATGCAGGGTGGAGAAATGAAGACTGATCTTTGGAAAGAAGCAGCAGGCAGGGAGTGGAATGGAGAAGAGAAAATTCCTGGAGTACCAACCATATGTTGGACACAGGATGAATTTTTTCATCCATGCTTTATCTTCTAATCCTCACAACAATAGCTCTGTTAAGAGGTATTTTTTTTTCTCTAAAGAAGTTAAGTAACATGAACAATTTCATGTAATTAGTAATGATGATTGGCTTTCTTGAATATGAAAACAAATTTTGGAACAAACAAAACAAAGAAATAAAAAGAAATTGGGTAAGATACTTGCAACTGGATGCATAAAGAGTAGACATTTCTTTGTAGAGTCAGTATGTGAGCAAGAGAAGAAATGATTGTAAAATAAGATATTTGGGGTATGTGTGGCAGAAGAACCCTAAGAAAAATGATGTCCAACATTCTTTTCAGATGCCTTTTCTGTTTTGGGTATACTGAGTTCACCTCATTTAATCTTAAGCACTGAGTATCTGTATATTCAATGGCCTTATATTATTGGTTCTTTGGGGAATGAAGGAGAAGGCCTTGTATGACAAGTAGTGACCAACAGGAAGAAAACGACTGTCAGCTGTTGTATTTCAGAGCAAGAGGTGACTAAGAGAATGACTGTAATTCCCCGGGGGAATCATAAGAAATCTTGTAATTCTGATTTCCTCTCAATATATAGGATATGGACCTGATTTTTATTTTTATTAATTTTTTTTTAGGGCCTCACCTGTGGCATATGGAGGTTCCCAGGCTAGGGGTCGAATTGGAGCTACAGCTGCCAGCCTACGCCACAGCCACAGCAATGCCAGATCCAGTCCAAGTCTGTGACCTACACCACAACTCACGGCAACGCCAGATCATTAACCCACTGAGCAAGGCCAGGGATCAAACCCGCAACCTCATGGTTCCTAGTTGGATTCATTAACCGCTGCACCAAAATGGGAACTCCTGGACCTGATTTTTAAAATATAGATGTTTATAAAAATAAGCCCAGAAGAATAGAAGATTTAGAAGAAAACAAGTTAAGTGCATTTCCCCTTTATAATTCTGCTTTAAATTGATCTTTTTTTGGAAGATTAGAAATAGAGATTTATAAATAGTTATAACTAGGAGGGTAAAACTGTATATATTTATGAGAGAGACCTTGAAACTTGTTAGCCATCTATACTGTCACATGTAATTCAAGTAATAATTAAAGTAGATTTTCTCTGCTCATTAGGAAAGTTCAGCTAGCATGTGTATATAGCTCATGATAACAATGAACAGCTTTGCCCCCTGAAACAGTATCCCATAGGTTAGATATAAACTGTAACATATGGTTTTGCTCTGGACAGTATTTTAAAACATTAAAAAATAGTTTTCAACATTTAAACACTGGGAGATTTCACAGAATTATCTGAAAAATTGGCCTTTCCTGAAATGTGGTAAATACTAGCAAAGGGGATTCAAATCCACCGAGCAGCTGGTGGTGAGAAGCCAGCTCCCGGGCTCTCTGCTCTAGATGGGACAAGCACAAAGCACACTCTGGTTCTCTGCAGTTAAGTCCACATATTGTGTCCAGGTTTTGCCTCCTGTTTAACGCCTGTGAGGAGTTGTATTAGTCTTAGGGAAGGAGACCTCGAAGTCTAGCCCAGCATATTGAAAGAGACTATTTTGGTTATAGAAGTATTATTCTCTCTCATCTCATTTGTCTGGCTTATTAGGCCTCAGAAAATGGCTGGGTAGTGATGTGTAGAAGTAGCAAAAATGTCTTGTCTAAGAAATCAGAAATGTCTAAGAAATCAAAAATGTCTAAGAAATAAGAAATTTGAAAGAGCAGATGAAGAGCAAGGGAAAGGAAAATGATGTTCTAGATATGAAGCAGAAGAAATAGCTAGTGTTAAGTTCTCTGGATGTGAGAACAGTTGGGGAGTTTAAATAAAAGATACCTGATATTACATTTTAACGTATTTTCTGTCATTCAGTAGTGATATAAATTTCTCTGTTCTGTCTTAAGACTTGCATAAGATCCTTTTTCACGTAGCCCCAGGTTGGTGGACATTGGGAAATGAAGAGAATGGGATGCTTTACTGGCTCCCCATTTTTTGGTAAATAAATATACACACAAGAGTAGTTTAATAAGAGAACAAAGGTGAGAAATCAGCAGAGGAAGGAACTAAAGAAGGAACTAAAGAACTGCTCCCAATTCACCCTTCCTATATATAGTGGGAGATAAACTGGGTTCCCTGTATCTCTTGAAATGGAGAATATAATTTACATTCTGGGGGGGGGGTGTTACACTCGTGGCATGTGGGACATCCCAGACCATGGATCAAACCCTTGTTGCAGCAGTCGCTTCAGCGACAACACCAGATCCTTAACCCACTGCACTGCAAGTGAGCTCCATAGCTTATTTTTCTATAAATATAGTGTGACATTTGAAAATCAGAGGGAACACTGAACTTCATGAGTCAGACAAAGGAATTCACAATATAAAACGTACTGTTAAAGACCTAAAACGTGAGGGGCTTCTTTAACTTGAGACTTTGTTTAAAAGGTGGTTGTTTTCCAAATCATAACACCAAGCAGTTTGTCAGAAATGATTTCTGTCAGTTGAGATGGTAAATATAAGCAGCAGGAGTTCTGTCTGAATACTTTAAGGTAAATACATAATACGGTGGAATCACATTGAAAGAGAAAGTTAGATCCTAAAGTAGGACCATGAAGCAGAAATCAGATACGTTTAAAATTATTCCTTAAAATTTCTATCCTGCTCTTACGGCACCAGAGTGGGGCTCTTTACATTAAATCTGTAGTTTCCTGCCTTGGGGAAGTGGGTGGCAAGATAAATTAAGGGATATGTTCCCATTCGCTCCACCAACTCCCATCCCACAAAGCACAAGCACACAGAAGAATAACTTGAATATGTGTAAATGCCACTCCACTATACTAAATAGGTTGATTTTGATATTTTTATCATGATGTAGTTTTTGATAATCCTTTTAGAGTTTTCTCAAGTTTTATTTTGTTTTTCCTTTTCATTGTGCTGTTTCTGACATTTTAAATAATACATTTAATAAATAATAACTCACTTTACAGTCTTATTGTTTGGAGTACCACCCCAACAAGGGACAGGCTGTGTCGCATCTAAATATGGCACAGCTAATGTTGTGTTTCTTTTTTTTTTTTTGAATGATCTTTATCTTTTTTCCATTATAGCTGGTTTACAGTGTTCTGTCAGTTTTCTACTGTACAGCAAGGTGACCCAGTCACACATACATATATACATTCTAATGTTGTGTTTCTTAAAGCAGTGGTTACCCTTTGTATGTGGGATATGTTAATGTGTAAAAATAGCCTGATGAAACATTCTGTATGGCCTCAAGTTTATTTTCAAGCTTGCTTTTAAAGGAGGCTGAATCATCCACATCTCTTCACAGTTTGTGAGACACTAGTTACCTCCTGCCTTTAAAACCACACAAGGCAGCTGTTTTCCCACACTTTTTAACCGTGTTGAGCAAAAGATGGGGGAAAGACATGGGCTGGAAAAGGTTTATGACTTAAAAATATTAAGATTGACCTGCTTCTAAGACCTGTAACTTCCTATTACATTCTCTTCTCACATATGCTTATATTCCTCTTCATATGTACTTCTTATCTATGGCCTTGTTAACGTTAAGTCAAGTCAGAAAAATATCTAGGACTTAACTAAAATATTATTGTTTTCTTTAGGATCCCGAAACAAAACTTTATAAAGAATTTGTAAATGTTTTGAATAGAGCTAAAACAAACACATCTGTTTTTTGTTTAGTGACAACTTTTAAGGTGTAGTTGGGGACATGATTCATCCATCTTTGAGTTCTCTAGACTTGGCCAAACTGGAACTTACATACCAGTGTGTCTGTATTTCTATAAAATTGTTGTAATGTTAGCATGACTCTGGGAAATATTTTTTTTTCTTCTTCTCAGATTGTATTTTATTACTGCTGGTCCAACAAAGACTGAAGCAAATTGTAAAGTATATCTTTGGAGTGCATTTCTGTTGAAAGAAAAAACTGGGTTAGAATCAACCTCAGATAAATTTAATTTGATAAAATATCTTATTCTCAAGGGTACATCACATTTAGAATGGGTGTATAGTGTAATTGAATACTTCACAGAAAGATACTCTGAAGAAACAGGTGAACAAATCAAATTTGTTGCACTAATGTTTGCCAGAATTTTTATTTTTTATTTATTTTTATTTTTTATTTTTTTGCCTTTTGTCGTTTTATGGCCGTACCCGTGGCATGTGGAGGTTCCCAGGCTAGAGGTCTAATCGGAGCTGTAGCCGCCAGCCTACACCACAGCCACAGCAATGCAGGATCTGAGCCACATCTGCTACCTATACAACAGCTCATGGCAACGCTGGAGCTTTAACCCACTGAGCAAGGCCAGGGATCGAACCTGCAACCTTATGGTTCCTAGTCGGATTCGTTAATCACTGAGCCACGACGGGAACTCCTGCCAGTATTTTTAAAAGACCAATGAAACCTGCCCTTTTGAATACTGCATGTGTGATCTGAAGGAGTATCTCAGTGAATTGACCAGGTTGTTTCTGCTCATTTGGGAAGATTCATGCAACGTGGAAATAGGCATGATAACTCGGTAAACAGCTTTGCCACCTGCTCACTGAAGACTTGGAATTCTTCATCCCTGCAGAAATATGAAAAATTATGTTTGCATTTCAGACCAGAAAGCATCAAATAGATGTATACTGCACATTATTTTTGCCACCTTAGAATAAGTAGTACAGAAGAAGTATAGCGTAAACACGATGGTGCAGATGGAGATACTTGAGCTAAAACGAAATGGCACTAAAATGTATTTACCACTATATAATTACTGCATCATAAATAGAAGCAAGAACTGCAGTCTCTTCTCCTTACATTTAATCCCTAATGGGCAATTTACTAGACTCCCTAGAAAATATAAAATGACAATAATCAGTGTTCTCAGACCTTTAGCCATTTATGCTGTCATGTGTAATTAAAGGAGTAAAGTCCCTGCTTCGATCCTTATAGTCATGAATGCTTCTTGGACTGTAATCAGAACAGTGGGCATTTCAACATATTATCCCCTTTTTTTTTTCTTTTTAGGGCCGAGCTCGTGGCATATGGAGGTTCACAGGCTAGGGGTTGGATTGGAGCTACAACTGCCAGCCTTACCACAACCACAGCAACACCAGATCCAAGCTGCATCTGCAACCTACACCACAACTCACGGCAACACCGGATCCTTAGCCCACTGAGCGAGGCCAGGGATCAAACCCTCAACCTCATGGTTCCTAGTCAGATCTGTTTCTGCTGTACCACATTATCTTTACCGCAGCTCAGGGTTACATATTTTATGCAACTGTTTTGCCATTGATTTTGTTAATACTTCTCTTTAGTCACAGGGGGGAGATGGTAGAATAAAGTTACTAGCTGATTATTGAGTGAAACAAGCCATAGTGCATGGCCCTCCTAGGCAGTGGATTATGTAAGCCAACACATGCACTAACTAGAAATAATTTATTAGCTAGGATGTTGTCCACCATTCTATTCTAAATATCTTGATATGAGTAATAGGGTGGTATTGGAAGGATGTTATAGAGCATGCAGAGTTGCCTACTGAGGTATTCATTTGAAATTTATTTATGGCTGATCTCACTCAGATTGCTGGGAAATCTTTCTATTCTGCTAAACAATTTCCTTTTTAAGGAGGTTTCCCTTCCCTTCCCTTCCCTAACCTCCCCTTCCCTTCCTTTCCTTTCTCTTCCCTTTTATTGCCCCTTCTCCCCATTCCCCATCTCTCTTTCTTTCTCTCCCTCTCTCTCTGTCTCACACACACACCACAGGTCCACACAAGGATGTACATACACAGAGCTTCCTCTTAGGAAGATAGGCTTTGAAATTATTTCACTATTGTTATAGACTTTATCTTTTAAATATGAATGGGTGAGTGTACCATGTTGAGGAGAACGTTTATGTTAAAACCATTGAAATGAAAATGTTGTGGACAGACATTTCTTTGGGCAACAGGAAATGAACCAGGTTATGTTTGGGTTTGAAGTTTATATCATTTCCAGGGATAAGGAGACTCTTTGATGAGTAGAAGCTGATTTGACTGTAGGTTTCCTTGTCAATTCTTCACATCCATGAGTTATAAAGCTTTATTCTGACAGCAGAAAATTAGCTCACTCTGCTGTCTTGATTGCTTTCCCACAGTGCTTCCTCTGTGGCTCTGTCCCAGCAATTGTTGTAGCAGGCGAGTGAGAGTGGGTTTGCTTCCTCGTGGGTTGGCCCCATTCCCCATGAGGGTAAGGAATCTGAGATGGGGAAAGCCAGCCAGGAGGGAAATATTTCTCATTACTTCAGTAGTCAATGGCAAAATTTTAAGTAGAGTGTTTTATCCATCTGCAGATATGATGGTTGCTTTACCCAGCATGAGCGGAAGAGGCTAAGCAGTTTTATCACCATTTTCTTGCTAATTAAAGCTTAGGGTGAAGTCATTTCTCCCTTATAGAGGCCAGTGGGAACATCTCCAGTAGGAAGTTTCTGGCCCAAAGCCCAGTACAAATGTATTGTAGAAATACTTTCCAGTATTGGGGGCGTTTGATGGTCACTAAACAAACACTGGAACCCTATCTTGATTTCAGATTGAAATGCTTGGGAAGGTGCAATTTTTTCACCCTGAATAATGTGCCATTATTCACATACTCAGAAAGATTACAAAGGGCTCAGGCTCACTGGGAGCTTAGGAATGTCTATGAAGAAAAAAGGCCTTGTTTGTGAGTAATGATTTTCACACTCTTCCTGATTTCTAGGAGGTGTGATAATTTTGATAAATTTGACATTAGTTTACAGGGGCCATGCACAGTAAGCAATACTTTTAATTTCCTTTAAAACTTTTATAATGGCAGTTGTGACTCCTTGGGCCCCTTCCATTCTCCTGCTAGATAATTTTGAAGGGTTTGGAGCCTTGCAGAAAGGGACTGATTATTGATACAAAAATTCATTGAGCACAGATCTTTACTTCATATATATATATGTTCCATGTCAGTCTAATAGGGGGTGGGTGGGTGAAGGAATGGCCCTTTCTAGGAATCTGGGCACTTAGTCTGATGAAATTAATTCAAAACACAAAATCTCTTAGAAATATCATGTTATTTAACATTTTATGACACTTTTTCATTATTTTTATACTCATCAGTTGGCTTTAAATTAAAGATAGTAACATGACAGGAATTAAAAACTAAATGGTCTTAATTGTTGGCTTATTTCAGTTATTTAGTAACTTGCTATGTGTACGTATGCATATCCATATAAACATATAGTTTATGCATCTATAATCTCTGTTCTTTAACAAAAAATTTCATATTTTTCATGTGTGAAAGTTGTATTTTGTTTATTTGGGGCAGATTTTATTTTAAAAGCGAAAGGCATTAGAGGGTCTCAGGATGGGTTGTGCCATCAGACACATGCTGAATGGAGAATGAGTTGAATATGGATGAAGGCAGAAGCAAGGTACCAGTTAGGAAGCTATGCTGAAATCGAATAAGAGAAGGGATGGCCTGTACTAAAGTGGTGTCATTCAAATTGAGAGAAATCAAGTTATGTTCTGAAGCCAAACTGACTTGCTGGTGACCTGGATGTGGGATGTAAAGGGAAGAAAAGAGTCATAGGTGACTCCCTGGATTTTGATCTGATTAACCACATAAGTGGGGTGTAATTTACTTGGATGGAAAAGACTAGGAAGGATTGGTTTAGGGACGTATAAAAGTAAGACCTTGTCTTTGCTATGTTAAATTTGAGGTGCTTATTTTATGTTTTTAATGTTAATCATTAAGTAGCAGCTAGATATATGTCTGGACCTCAAGGAAGAGATAGAGATGGAAGATACAGATTTCCTATTCATCTACAATTACACTTTATTTAAAGCTGTAATAATGGGCAAAACGTATGTACATAGAGAAAAGAAAGTGTATAAGATATGATCTAGGGAGTCTGTGCAAATAGAGAAGAGAAAGACTATGAGACTGACCTAGTGGCCAGTCTAAAATTTAGGTTGGGGGAGAAGTCAACAAACAAGACTGAGAAGGAACGGTTAATATATTGGAAAACAAATCAGAAGAGTACAGTTTCCCAGAAAACAAGAGACAAGAATTTTTGAAGAAGTAATTAACAATCAACTGTGAAAATACTATTTGACCTTGATACTTACCTCTGTTGATGGACATTTAGATTGTTTCCATATGTTGGCTGCTGTAAATAGTGCTGCAGTGAACACTGAGGTGCATATATCTTTTTGAATTAGAGCTTTCTCTGGATATATGCACATGAGAGGGATTGCTGGATCATATGGTAGTTCTACAATTTTTTTTTTTACTTTTTTTTTTTTACAATTTTTTTTTTAAGGAACCTCCATACTAAATGGATAAAGAAGATGTTGTACATATATACAATGGAATATTATTCAGCCATAAAAAAGAATGAAATAATGCCATTTACAGCAACATGGATGGACCCAGAAATTATCATATAAGTGAAATAAGTCAGAGATAGCATATGATATCACTTCTATGTGGAATCTAATTTAAAAATTATACAGAAGAACTTAAACAGCTTGCAAAACCAATCTTATGATTACCATAGGTGAAACCGTTGTGGGGTGGGAAGAATTGGGAGAGTGGGTATAACATATACACATTACTGTATAAAACAGTGATTAATGAGAACCTATGGGTATAACACAGGAAAATCTACTCAATAGTCTGTAATATCCTATCTAGGAAAAAAGAAGCGGTATATTTATATATATGACTGATTCACGTTGCTGTACACCTGGAACTAATAAAACATTGTTAAGTCAGCTATATGCCTATAAAGTTAAATTTTAAAAAAGGCAATGTAACAGCAATATCAGAAAAAGAGCGAATCATTTGAGAAATGTGAGGACATAAAAAACACTTATCTGATCTTGCAAGATGAAAGTCATTGTTAACGAGAACAGGTTATTTGGCGTGATCAGAATTTTATCCTCTACTGGGATGGGTTTGAGAGAGTGTAGGGGAAGAAGAGATACACTAAGTACTGGCAAAGGTTTAGAAAAGAATAAGAGACAAATGGGGCAGTAGAGAAAGAGAAATATGTGATCAAGAAGGATTTCTAAGGTGGGAAAGGGTTCAGTCTGTCTGCTGATGGGCATGGTTTAGGAGAGAAGAGGAAATGATGCAGGCGGGGGTGATTTCAGGACAGAAGCCACTGGGTGGTGAATAATTGGTGTTGGGAACACGGAATAATTTTTGTGTCATGTCCATTTCCTCAATTAATTAGAAAGTGAGATTATCAGCTAAAGGGAGAAGGCAGGGGTGTTGGAGTTTTGAAGAGAGAGGTGTGAAGTAGCCTGATGAAATAAAGGAAATTAAATTAATAAGGAAGTGTATTAATGGCAAGGCTGTTATGTACAGGAGTAGACCCTGGCACCTGAAGATTCAGTGGTCAGGGTTTCAAGGATTTTAAATGTATGTATTAGATGGTATTTGTCATTTTGCAAAGATGTGAATTGGAGTCACATACCAGGGAATGAAAGTGTCTCCCCTAGGTAGTAAATAAACTTCCATAGTGATTATTTTAAAAAGATTCAAAAAGAAAAACTAACAAATAAAAGGAAATATCTTCCTTTCATATTACCCCTAAGAAGAAAGCATAGTATTAAGGTTGAAAGTGAAGCAGATAATGAGTCTAAAAGAAGGATGATTCTTAACTGAGATAGAAGTTTTAGGTGCATTAAAGGGTGAAATATCTAGTTTAGTGACCACTTGGACCAGTGACATGAACAAGCATACTCCACTCTGTGAGGAAACACAGTAAAGTATGACTGGAATGTTCTAGTCAGTGCTCTAACTACTCACATGAGGATATTCTCAGGAAACACACGGCTTGACTAAAATGTGATTTGAGAGAAAATCAAGAGCCTAGACAGTAGATTCACAAAAATCTTGGATTGTGTTCCTCACTACATCTAGGATGTACTTCATTTCCTGGCCTTCAGCTTTCAGTTATATATTATGTTTCCGGCTGTATTAGAGCCTTACAGGTTTAGATGATAATCCCCAAGTTACTGTTTCATCACCATTCTGAATAAGACGATGAATAATTTTTTTTCTTTCTACACTAGGGCTTTTAAAGATAACAACCAGCATTTGTTTCATACTTTAAAAATCACTTTCAAATTTGTCATATTATCCTGAAATCAACTCTGTTAAATAAATATTATTATTTTTATTGTTGTTACTACCACTACTACTACTACTACTAATGGAGTTTAAAGAGATTCAGTGATACGTCTGTGCTCATACAACTGGGGAAGAGGTAAATGTAGAACCAGACACCAGGTTTTCAGATTCCAAAATTTCATCCTGATCTTAAATTCTGCCCCTCCTTTTTTTTTTAGAGCCCAACTGCAGCATATGGAAGTTCCTGGGCTAGGGGTTGAATTAGAGCTGCAGTTAAGGCCTACACCATAGACACAGCAATGCTGGATTCAAGGCACATCTGTGACCTACTTGTAGCAATGCCAGATCCTTAACCCACTGAGCGAGGCCAGAGTTCAAACGTACATCCTCATGGATACTCTGTCAGGTTCTTAACCCGCTGAGCCACAAAGGGAAGTCCTAAATCCTTCATTTTTTATTAGGCTTTTTCTGACCAGGAAATGTCTCAGCTACATTTTATGGTTAATTGCAATATTTTTCCTGTTTAAAATCTTCTTTGAGTGTAACAAAATAAGGATTTAAAATAGAGGAAATCTTCAGAAACAAATAATAAAATAAGTGCTGAGAGAGATTCTTATAAGTTATCCAATAAAACTACACCTTTATGTATTGGAAAACCAAGTCCCAGAAAAATTGAGAGACTCGTTTAAGGTCATTTAACTAGTTAATATGATTGCAGCAGGGATTATATTTTTTGATAATCATCTCAATGTGTTTTCCATTGTGTTACACTGCCTGTAGATACTTAGCTGCAAAACCACCAAATCTGAGAGCTTGAAAGGACCCTAGAGACTGAACTTCAGTCTTCTCATTTTATTAAGGGGGGAGTACAGATCCAGAAAGTTAAATTGTTGCTGCAAAGTTATGTAGGGAGTATAATAGGAAGTTAGTATGGGACTGTGCCTGCCTCAGGTTTCCATTGAGGTACCATAAGGAAAGGTATCCTGTAGCAGAGAGTGTGGGCAAATGTCCCTGTTCTTATATGCTGATTTTTAAAGGAAATGGCTCCTGAAACCCTGACTCTTGCACCACTCTGCCAGATCGAGGACATAAAAAGATATCAGAGACAGTGGAAAGGGAAAGAGATAGGTAAAGAAATGTCTTTGGAGAAAGTTTGTGCTTTCCTTTGAAACTTAAATTTGGGGTCATGCTAATTTCTAAGCCCAAGCTTTAGTCGTCTCTGAGAGTACCACTTGTTATGATGTCATCATATTTGGTAGTAAAGTTAGAAGAGCACTGTGTTGGGTTTGCTTAAACCTTCAGAATTGTCACAGGATATACTACTACTTCTTGTGACTCCAGTGTGGGCCATTTAAAGTGAAAGGGCCAATATGAAAATTTTGGGTCCTGTTCCGTAATGCCACAGTCAGGGGCAAGAAGACCTGGCCTTAGAAGAAAGAAGATGCACTGTGGAAGTCCCAGCAGCTGAGGCAGCAGTATTGAGCTACCAGTCAGCATAGAGTTTCAGTCACCTCTGTGGGGAGGATTAAGGGCTCCTCAGAAGACAGAAGCCCAGGAGGGAAATTTTGTAGAGGCCAAGAGAAAAGACGTTGACTTTTATCATCCCTCAGGGCCAGTGATGACAGTCCACCTATTAATGGCACCAGTCTCAGTAAGAACTATCTAATCTTTTCATTCACTGCAACTAGTGAGAGAAGGAAAATCTTGACCAGGACAGGTGGCAGACAGAGCGACAACTTAGTGCTTTCAACCTGGATCAAATCTGGGTTCTGGAAAAGGAGAAGATTTAGTGATCAGAATATTTCACTGGCTATTCTGCATCCTGAAATGAGACTGTTTTGGGTTTACAAAGCTTGTGAGACTGTCATCTAGGAGTCAGTGAGAACAAAAGTCTGTGTTTGTCAGAATTTTCTTCAGGGGTAGAGACAGTTACATCCCAAAGAAGATAGAACTGAAGTTGCATTTTGTTCACAGTCCATGGGTCTGCATGCTGGTTACAGGAATTATTGCACAAACTCATCTAGAACTTCTTCCACTGCACTCAGCTGTCTTCAAATGAAAGATCTGAGAATTGAAGGAAGAATAAATTTATTTTTTATGCCTACTTGCACAGAAAATTAAGAAAATATTCATGTCTTGAATTTTTAAAAGTTTTATTGCATAGTAGATTTTCAGTAATGTTTACTGATGTCCGAATGGATGAAATAAAGTGCTAACATCACTGAGAGGCATGAGATGGGGAGACAAGCAAGAACAGCTGCAGACTCTAATGCCAGTCAGAAGGGAAGCTAACGTCTGGGGCACCAAGGGAAGAAAAACACAAACATTGTGCTTTGTGCCAAGACTGGCCACCAGTCCCATCCTGCTTGTGTTTAGGACACCAGCAGAGAAATGTAAATATGGGTCAGCTGAGTTGTTTTACTTAGGCCGAGTTTTATACACAATGTGTATCCAGGCTTTCAATCAGGAAAAGAACGCATGGAGCTTGCTGGACTGTTTTTAAGGCCATGGAACTTGCAGTAAATCTTGTTTCTTTCCACCTCAGAAGGATCATCAGGGGCGGCAGGAGCCCTGCTTTTTTCCCACCCCAACTGGCTCCAGCATATGCTCAAAATCATCATCTTTGACTTGCAGTCTCTGAACTGGACTGCAGCCACCAGCAGGGCTTCTTCCAAACTTGGTATACTATTACAGCACTTCTGCCAGCCTGAAGGACCAGAGGCTTGAAATGAGTGACTCTTAGCAAAGGTCAAGTTCCAAGTGTCACCAGACTGTTCTGTACCGCACACTGGCTGAAGAACCTGGTTATGGATGCAGGCTTTTATTCTCAGGCAAAACCCTTATGGCACAGGCAGTATTAATACCATGTACCCTGCACCGTGTCACAGTATCTCTCAATGGTAAAATTGTATGGAAACATATAGAAAAGATATGACAGTGAGCCATATTTTGGAATTGCACTGCAAAATATTAGAAAAAGGAAATTTTCATTACACATTTATAAACTGCCTATAGGATGTATGATGTTATAAGGTCTTAAATCTGAAGAACACAGAGGGCCCTAAATAGTTAGGTTTCAGATGATTACCTTTAGACTTCGTGGAAAATTTTAGTCATATGGATTGTCTTGTAAAAGTAATATTTTTTCTTTCCTTGATCGGTTTAGCCACGCAGTAGCTAATTTCAAGTATGCTTTTAGCTAATTTACCCTCAGGTATCCAATGCTCTTGTCACACTGCAAGCCATTTCAGGTTTTGTTATATTAAAATATATAGTTCCATAAAGCATATATGGTGAAAAAAATGTAGAAATCCACAGTGCTGTTTAAAAAATTTGCTCAGTCCTTTGATCTGGTAGCTTTTAAAAATTGTCACAATTCTCCACCTGTTCCATATCCAAGGCCTTAGCAATGTGACTTTAGAGCATCTGTTTCCCCATTTATGAAATCTCAGCTGATCGTGTAACTTGCTTTTGCCAATAGGTTACAAAATAAGTCATATTGTACTAATTCTAAGCCTGGGCCTCAGAGGTTACTTCCATCATCCTGGCTAATAACATGCCAGGTAGTGTACATCTGAGTAAGGCCATCCAAATTTGGTGAGTGCCTGACCCAGCAGCTGACTGTAGCAGCATAAATGAGCCAAATAGAGATTAGCTAATACCCACCTGACCCACAGAATTATGAACCAAAAAAGAGTTATTGCTCTAAACCACTGTTATGTGGTTTATTATGTAGCAATAATTAATTGATATACTTTGTTATATCATTTATGAAGTTCCTTTTTTCCCCTCAGTTTTAAAAGTCCACATTCTTGGCTGGAAAACTCTGAGGCAATCTAAAGGCTTATTGTTGGAAGAGACCATGGCCAATAGTGGAGATTTTCTCTCAAGGCCATTGTTCTGATTGACTACAACTTTGGGACCTTCCTCATAAATATTATTATTTTCATAAACACAACAAAGAAAGGAAAGAGTCAAAAAGAATCCCTTGTTCCACTGCTTTTCAGCTAAATAACTCTGGCTATGGAAGTCAAGCTTCTAAGGGTACCATCCAACCTGATGTGGGGTCATGAGCCTTGAGGGTAGTAAATGCAATTACATGAAATTAAACTGAGTCCATTTGAACCCCTAAGGACACAGTACCTTATTCATCCAGCAGGTGCATTCCAGTTTCACACACTCTACCCAGCTTTCTGAACAGTCTGAAATACTTACGGTTGTCTGAGAGGTTTGGTCAGAACTGTGCAAAATTCATCAGCTCTCATGGAATATTCAATTTAAGTTTAGGAATATCTCTAAAATCCAAGAGAATTACAGTAGTCTGAATATACCCATATGAATCTGTGGGAGTCCTGGAAGGGTTTGGATTGAAGAAGAAAGCTGTCAGCCACTACATGGTTTTTTAAGTCCTAAATGTATGGATTAAAATTCTTTGGGTCTAGGCTGTGATCTGAGAACACATTACTTCCCAGGCTATGAACTCAACATCGCAGAGAGGAGACGACTTTTCCAGGCTAGCACATGAGGGCTGCTCCAAATGTGGAGATAGAGTATGATAATCAATATCTCTTTTCAGGAGGTGGTCCATGGGATCCCCCCCGATGTGACACCTCTCACCTCGTCATTCATCATAGACCCTCCATAGGCATCCGCCAGCCTGAGCACTTCCTTCTGTTTTCTGCTCTGTGCTTTGTGCATCTTTTTATTCTTGCCTGGACTATAATTCTCTTATAAATTTCTCTAGGTGATCACCTTTTCAGTTTCTAAAACTCAAGTCAAGTGCATCCTCTTTTATAAAACCCTACCCAACTGCATCCCTCCACACTCTTCTCTGAGTAAGACTTCTGTCATTATGATTGTTTTCTGTGTGTATGTATATGTGTGTGCAGTAGTTTATTGTTGCTTTCTGGGGGCATTTTTGCCAGTTTATCACCAGATTTGCACCTATTTAAAATAACAAACCATGATTTATGTATTTCTTATATGAAATTTCCATCTTAGTGGCTGCCACATGCTAATATTCAATGAATGTCTACTGAAAAAATGTGTAAATAAATATGGTGTCTAATATTCTGCATTTTAGAAGTGCTTAGTAAATCTCTCTAAACATATCCTCTTCAAATTTGGTGGGTTTAAATAAGCATTATTTGATTATGATTTGTTATTTAACATCTCCAGATTGGAAGGTCAAAGTCTCATGAGCAGGAGGGTTTCATAATATCTATGGGAAGTGTATTTTCCTTTTTAGTCAGAGGTTTGTGCTTTAAGCCAATAATGAAACAGAAGATCACTTACATGCTGATTCATGCTTTATTTACTTATAATTTTTATTAAGGGAGTGAAACTCTGTATGTAAGGAACTATGAGCAGTATGCAAGCAGTGCATATAATTATGCATATGCATAAAACTACTAAGCAGAAAAGAACTAATAAGTAGGCATAAATAATACCTTTTCTGTATTATGTATTTAAAAAGCACACTGAACTAGGAAAAAATATACCGTATGGCTTATATCAGCAAGTGACTAAATCACTGTGATCAGAATTAAATTCTCTTCATTTTAGTTTTTTTAATATAAAAATTAAGGGCAATAGTGAAAAATTCTACTTCAGAGATTGTAAATCGGAATAAGAAAAAAAAGTAATCATTTTGATCTCTTTAGGAAAATAGCAAGTAGCTATGACAGTATAAATAATATATTTTAACTTGAAAATCAATGTGTGATGAATTGAGCTGATATGATGACATTAATACTTCAGGATATCTCAGAGCCTCTCCTGAACATGATCCAGGTAATAAAAGCTGATTCATTCTCACTGTTGGCCAAACTGAGAAATGTGTCTGTATCTTAAATAGAGAGTGGAGAAAATTACCCAAATATTTTAGAATAAAAATCTCAAAAGAAAAATTCTAGTGTCTGAGTTATCTAGTTTGGCTTTCAGCATTGGTCAAATTTCCTGAAAAGTTTTCTCCCACTACATTTCTATTAGTATATGTATCAACAGATAGGACTGGTTAAAAGGAAGCACTGAAGGTAGAACAGAGGGTAGAAAGATGGGGGGGAAAGTCATGCTATTCTTTCCCCCTTTCCCCTGTCTTCCAGGGGCTTTTCTGCAATATCTACACTATCTTGGGCTCCCTTTGGACCAATTCAGCTGCACCATTCAAAGTTCTACTACCACCAGATTGGATCAGTGGATGTGCAATCACCAATGAGAGTTAATTAAAAGAATTCACTGGAATCGAATGAGAAAATGATTTCTCCCCTTGCCAACCAATCATGGTTCCACTGTTCTTTGTTCTAGCAATAATTCTACCTGTCACAAATTTCAAGATAAAAAAACAGTTTACTGCTGAATTCTTACAAGATAAAGATACGCTCTTACAGTTTCAATATCTCAGGAATTTATCTTTTCCTAAATCGAGGTGAAGGAAACAATTACATTACCATCACAGCAGTGCATCCTTGAATTTTAAACATAGTGGTAAAAAAACAAAAAATTATTATCACTCATGGACAGTAAAATACCTTAGGTGTCCTTTTTCATTATATGAAAACCCTACAAAGGAAAAAGAAAATACTGTCATCAGATTCTTTAGGAGCTTCCATTAACCATGGCTCCATGAAGTAAGGAGATCTTATAAGTATTGAAAACGTTAATTTTTGATAGGGTTAATTGTGACAATATTAGAAGTTCAGGAAAAAAGTCATTAGGTTATTTATGACGTTTGTCATGCACATGGTAAATTGCATTTAAGTCTGTATAATTGCATTTAAGAAAAACCTAATTGTAGTATCGATGTCATTTTAAAGAGCATTCCTCATTTAATTACTAAGATTCCACAAGCTCTTGGAGTTCCCATCATGGCGCAGTGGTTAACGAATCCGACTAGGAACCATGAGGTTGCGGGTTCGATCCCTGCCCTTGCTCAGTGGGTTAACGATCCGGCGTTGCCGATGCGGCTCGGATCCTGTGTTGCTGTGGCTGCGGCGCAGGCCAGTGGCCACAGCTCCGATTAGACCCCTAGCCTGGGAGCCTCCACATGCCGCGGGTGCGGCCTTAAAATGACAAAAGGCAAAAAAAAAAAAAAAGATTCCACAAGCTCTTGAATGTTGTCTTTTAATATATACAGAGGAAACTCAATCTGAATTAGACATTTTGTCATGTGATAATTTTTCTCTGAAGTTAAGGACTCTTTCAGCAGTACAAATTTTCATAATCCCTATAGGTATTTCCTCTTCTGTACTTATGGGAGATTGGGTGGTCAGGCACCATTCTCTCTCAGCATGGTGTTCCTTAGAAGATGAAAACTGTATGCCAAATCTATTGATCCTTAGATCTTTTCTGTTGACCCTTAATCTGTAACACAGAAATACTAGTCATTATCAAAGAAGATCATCTCAAATTCAGGGACGCTACGTACTTATCAGTAGATTGACAGTAAGAAATAACTATTTGTGACGTGCTTCCTGATTCTTACTGTGCATCTTATCTCTTGACTTGCATGCCCTTTATGATAGCCACTAGCCACATGTGGCTGTTGAGCACCTGAAATGTAGCAAGTCAAGCTGAAATGAACTAAGTATTACGTACACACCAGATTTCAAAAAGTATACCAAAAAGTATAAAACAGCTCGTCAATAATGTTTATATTGATTACAGGTTGAAATGATATGTTGGATGTATTAGGTTAAATAAGATATATAAAGTTACTTTTACTAAATTTTTAAATGTGGCTAGTATAAAATTAAAAGTTACCTACTTTGATAATGGTTCCCGTCATGGCTCAGCAGTAACAAACCCAACTAATATCCATGAGGATACAGGTTCAATCCCTGGCCTTGCTCATTGGGTTAAGGATCCAGTGTTGCTATGGCTGTGGTGTAGGCTGGCTCCTATTGGACCCCTAGCCTGGGAACTTCCATGTGCCATCGGTGTGGCCCTAACAAAAAGAAAAAAAACTTACCTATGTCATTCACATTTATGGCTCACATTATATTTCTATTGGTTGTCTCTATTCTAGAACAGAGTCTTTCAAGTCTCACACATCTAAAATCAAATAACAGTGTATGTACGTAGTCAGTACACATTCCTGTTAATCCTTTTCATGACTTACAGGTTGAGAATTCATGCTCCAGATAATTTACAGTCTACTTTTGAATTAAATAAAGACCAAATGCCAGACTTGCATTTTGCCCTCCTAACTTATCATCCAATATTTGCTCTTCTGAACTGTATTTGGATTACAATAGGCTTTGGTCTTTGGAATGATGTAAGAAATATTCTAAGTTCTTTATTGTATTTACCAAGGGTTTCATTGGGATGTTGCTCATTGCATCATGAGGTTCCAAAGACATCCTCCATTTCATGTTGCAGATGCATTCCTGAGAAGGTATGGGCAAATAATCTTGTAACTTTAAGTATATTCTCACTTGACAATGTAATATTTAAAGGTAGCCTCCAATAAATCCTTTAGTAACTTAATTTAGTAATCTAATTTAGATGAGAAAGTTAATTACTTTGTTGCTCACTATTTGACCAAGACTTTTGTTTAACCTCCAGAAAAAATTAAGATAATTCCCAAATATCTCAAGTACAACGTGTCATTTGAAAAAAGTAAATTTTGGTTCCTGCCTCATCTAAATTCCTTTCTGATTACTGATAGCTTCTACAACTCTTGTTAAAGCAAGAATGCTGAAACAGAGTCCTCAGATTTCATTGGTTTCCGTTTATTTGTCCATAGAAGTAGCAGTTTGTATGCAATGATCTTTGAAGCTTCTCTTATCAGTAATTGTCTTTGACATTTTCTTCTGAATCCAGATGTTTAATATATTCAGTATTCTTAGAATACATAATGGTACCGTTTGGGATTCAAGATTAAACTATTCTCCTAAGTATTGTTTCTCTGCTGAATTATAATAATTATGCAATCCTCTTCATATTTAAGGAGTGTTTGGTTTTAAATTTTATTTATTTTGAACACTGACACTTGCAAAATGTCTGTAAAGTTATCAGATACTCAAGGTTTGAAATTAAGGAGTCTGAAGAAATGTGATAAAAGCTTTCCATATCTTCCATTTCTATTTTTTACTTATTACTATCTTTTTTTCTTTCTCCTCCCATTGTCAATCCTGAATCCGTCCAATAAGTTTCTTTAAAATTTTAGAGATACAGAACCATCTAACCTCTACTCTAGAATATTTACTGCTTTCAAAGTGATTAAAATCCTTTTTAATAGTAGAGTGGTCATTATAATACCTTGTGCTTTAAATCTTTTAAAACATTCTCTACTAGAAAAAATATATATATTTAGCACTGAGTTCTCTTACAGTAGAGTGAAGGGAACACACCGTAAGTAGTAGTATCTTTTGTTTGTCTCAAATCGAGGTGTCTCATTTGCCTTAATTCATATGTGTTGTGACTTCTGGAATTGCTGGGTGGTAGTGGTGGTGCTGATGACAGAAATAGTGACAGAAATTTCTCTAGTTTCACAAATACCTCAAAGATTACCTGACTGTCCCTGAATGCCTTGTAGGTTATGGATTTCACCATAAATTGGCATGTGGGATGAAGGGTCAATGATTGCTTTTTATAGGGAAGTGTGCCTATGAGGACCTCCCAGAGCCAGTGATGAAATATGAGTACACTCTTTTTCACTTCACTTTTACAGGAGAAATTATTCTTAAAATCTGGCAGGGAGTTTAATTATTCTCTTTTTTTTTTTTTTGTCTTTTTTAGGGCCTCACCTGTGACATATGGAAGTTTCCAGGTTAGGGGGGTTATATCAAAGCTGTAGCTGCTGGCTTACACCGCAGCCACAACAGCATGGCATCTGAGCCGTGTTTGTGATCTACACCACAGCTCACGGCCACGCAGGACCCTTAACCCACTGAGCAGGGTCAGGGATTGAATACCTGCGTTCTCGTGAATATTAGTTGGGTTCATTACCTCTGAGCCACGACGGAAACTGCACATTCTTTGCTTGTTAATTGGGGGAAGTGAATTTAGTACAATTTGAGTTTTTTGTTGTGGGTAAAAATAAATTGATTATTAATGCTAAGAGGAGAAGATTTTATAAGTCCGGAATCAAGAAAGTATTGGCTATTAGTTGTTGTGTGCCATAAGGAGCCACAACAAAACTATACCTGCTTTCCTGCCCTTTACCAAGAAGTCCCATTTTAAACATGTCATATCAGCAGTGCCCTTCAACCTGTCCTCTAACCTGAAGCAAACTTCCAGTTCCTGATGAAAGTCAAGCAAAACATGTGATACTTGTACATAGTCAACAGACAGTGAAATTACATTGCCCTAGTGATAAAAGAGGAACAGAAACATTCCCCTGCTCTCAGACCTGAACAGGCAATACAGAAATACCAGTCTGTGGTTTCACTTGGTGTTCCAGTGCATTGAAAATGACCTCACTTGTGTGTTTGAGAAATCAAGTCATGCTGCTTTTACTAATATTAACTGGCAAAAGATATGGTGAACAGCCTTGGGGAGTCAATATAGTTTTGCATCAATTCTTATATAAATCATACAGCTGTTACATATTGTTTTTCTGCCAGAAAAGAAAGTAAAAATTAGCTGGGGGGGGTGGAGAAAAGAAAAAGAAAACAGTGTTGTATAACAATGTGTTCCCATGAAAACTTTTGAAATGTATTTGTTTCAACGAGCTTTTGAAACCACAACAGCATGATTTTCTTCTTAGAAATACCAAAGAGAGTGATCTAAAAAATTGCAAAATGTTGTTCCCTGATCTCTCTTTCCTTCCAACATTATAATAACCCTCTCAGATACAGCTTCTGGTTTGGAAGGGGAAACACTGGAATATGTCGGCTCTAAAGAAAAATTGTCATAGCTAATAGATCAAATTGAGACAGGATGGTATTTTTCCCTCCTGAGCCTACCCATCCTGAAACTAATCCCTGTAATTGAAGTGGATTAAGGTGGTAAGAAGTGCAGTATATGAAAATGGCAAATGGTCTATATATTATGCCTCTAAAAAATGTTCGGGTATTCTTTCTTCCAATTAATTCTATCCCAGTACTAAGATTTCAGAATCTATAAGGGGATATTCTTTTTACCATTCAGGAGAGTTGGCAATATAAAGAACTCTGTAGTTTTTATTGGCATTGATTCGTAGCTGTCTAGATTATACCAAAAAAAGCATGCTTTAAATAATGTATCTGATTTCAGCAGCAACAGTCGAATGTAAAATATTTTAAAAATGATATGGGGAATCTGTAATGTTACCATGCAAATGATTTCATTTTCATTGAGGTGAAAGATTGTTGTCTACCACTTCGCTCATAAGAAAGATTTTGCATGTAAATATTAGGTAGGATCAATTGGACTTTTAGTATCCATTTCACAATCTTAGGTTTTCAAAGTAAACATGCATTGTAAATATACATTTACTTGAATGGAATATTTTAGCATATGGTCCAGATATTCTATTACCAAATTTTATATAATAGTTTATAACAGTGAATATGTGTGTGATTAATGAAGGAGATGAGATAGTATAATTGTGATATTCTATCAAAATCTTTGCTAAATGATTTAAGGGAAAAATGAGACACACATGTATGAAAAATAAATTACTTGTTCTTAATCTAAGTCCAGGTACCCAGAACACAATAGAAACACATGTTTCCCATTTAAAACATTATTGATATAGCTTTTATAATATTTCTCATTATCTTTTAAACCAGGTGGGATCCTTAAAATTAAGATGTGGTCATCAAAATCATAATAATGCAATCAAAATTGAATTTTGAACATCTGAAAGAACAAAAAGGGTCATACTTAGACCAATTAATAATCAAACTCAAAATTATATTTAGAAGCAAAAGATTGTTAGACTTCCAAAAATACTATTTTCCAATTAAAAGCTTTAAAAGGCTTTAGTACAATATTAACTAAAATGAGCATGAAAGTTTGATCAAAAATCATTTTTTTGTGAATCATTATTTTGATACACTGAATACACATAATCATGTATAGACACAGTATGTTATATTATGAAAATAATTATTCCCTTTTCATATCCTTTAGATTTTATATCCACCATGTACCTCTGTCAGTTTTCTCTCTGTTCTCAACTGGTGCTACATTCCCATTTTTTTGTTTTACTCATTTCGTTTTTGGGTCTGTAGTCATTCCAGAGGCTAAACCTGCACTGATGTGCTGGTTAGAAGAACCTTATGATAATAGCTTTTTTTTCTCTTTTTTCTTTTTTTGTCTTTTCTCTTTTAGGGCCACACCCGCGTCATATGGAGGTTCCCAGGCTAGGTCTAATCAGAGCTGTTGCTACTGGCTTACACCAGAGCCACTGCAACGCCAGATCCAAGCCGCATCTGCGACCTACACCACACCTCATGGCAATGCTGGATCCCTAAGAGTGCGGATCCAACCCACAACCTCATGGTTCCTAGGCAGATTCGTTTCCGCTGAGCCACGATGGGAACTCCCGATAATACTGTATTGTACTGTTGTGAAAATAAAATACATTTGCTTTGTTTTGATCATCTGAAGCTCCTCTGTCCAGTTTGGTAGGCTTTAGCCACATGTGGCTATTTAAATTTAAGTGAATTAAAATAAGATCATTTGTTTGTTTAGTTATACTAGCTACATTTGAAGGGCTCAGTAGCCACATGTAATTAGTGGCTAACATATTAGACAGTGTAGAATATTGCTATATTGCAGAACTTTCTTTTGGAGAGTGCTGATAAAGTGGATCTGTTGGCAAGCTCTTTTGGACATGCCTAATAGAATTTTATAGTATTTTCATGTATACCGAAAAGAATAGCAACTCTGTATCTCCATAGAAAAATTTTAATAGCAAATGCTGAAGGTCCAAATACGAGAGCTACAGTAAACTAGAATTGCATTATACTTGGAGACTAATAGATTTAACTTTTACTTTTATCTTCTTGACTTTCCAATATCTTCCTTCCTTCCTCCACTACTATTTCAGAAACCAAGTTTATGTTATTTGGCCATTTACTTTTTCAGTACACTCAAACAAATAGAACAATTAAAAGAACATCTCTACTAGGGATTCTCTGAAATCCTTTTCTGACTGAATCTTCATTTAGGCTGACCATGGACAACACTGACTTCCCAACAGAAAACAAAGTTTGCACACAGTCAGATTATAAGAATTCTGATGGCACATGTACAATCTATGCTTTTTTTTATTCTTTAATACATTAAGTTTATTAGATTATCAATCTATAATTTCCACTGTGATTCAAAAATGGTTCTTGACACTGAAGAAACTATATTGAAAAAGAGAAATTCCTGTCCCTGTAGAACTTACATTGTACTGCAAAGGTGTCTGTGTGTTGGAAGGTGAAGTGGGGTGGGGTGAATACTGATTTACAGATTTCCTCTGAAGTATAGCCTAAAATAGTATAATAAGAAATTCTGATGCAAGTTTTTATTTATAATACTCATGCACTTTATATAAAATGCAATAAATTATTAAGGTAGTAAAAAGAAGCATATAGGTTCCTGATAAACATTTTTAAATGAAAATATTCGTTTATTTTCTATGAAATATACTGACAAAAAATACATTTAAATTCAGGGCTACTAGGGCATGGAAAAGAAAACATATTTACCTTTACTTTTACATGTACATTTATACATTAGTACTTTAATATATCATTCTCCAAAGATATAAAGCATCTCAATGTAGTTTTGTTTAACTATGCTTCAAGGAGTTCCCTGATGACTCAATGGGTTAAGGGTCCAGCATTGTCCCTGCTGTGACTTGACCTGATGCCATGGCACAGGCTGGATACTTAGCCCCTGTACTTCCACATGCCATGGGCTGGCCAAAAAAAAAAAATTATTATGCTTCAAAATTCTAAAATTACAACATTGTAAAGCTTACTGTCGAAACGTGTCATTTATTCATTCATTTATTCATCCATGCAACACATTTGTTGGACATCTCTTATATGTCATATGTTATGATAGATAAATGTAGAGGAATAGTTTTCTCATTTTCTGTTCAACAATAAGGCCTATACTGATCTAATATTATTTTATTTTATTTTTTATTAATTTTTTTATTTTTGCATTATAGCTGGTTTACAGATTTCTGTCAGATTTTCCAACTGCACCATGTGGTGACCC
>PVHT021183696.1:12539728-12551194 GCA_004024745.2 Catagonus wagneri
CCACACCCCCTCCAGCATTTGTTGTTTGTGGACTTGTTAATGATGGCCATTCTGACTGGTGTGAGGTGGTATCTCATGGTAGTTTTGATTTGCATTTCTCTAATTATCAGAGATGTTGAGCATTTTTTCATGTGCTTGTTGGCCATCTGTTTATCTTCTTTGGAGAAATGTCTATTCAGGTGCATTGCCCATTTTTCAAGGGGGTTGTTGGTTTTTTTGCAGTTGAGCTGTATCAGTTGTTTATATATTTTAAGCGCTTGTCAGTTGTGTCATTTGAAAAAATTTTCTCCCATTCTGTAAGTTGTCTTTTAGTTTTCTTTTTGGTTTCCTTTGCTGTGCAAAAGCTGATCTAATATTATTTTAAATTCAGTTCTTTAAATAGGACATGAAAAGAAAAAAAGTCCATATTTTAGGTTTTTGAAATAACAAAATGTCAAATTTGTCTTTTTTGTAATGAATTAAGTCCAGATTGTAGCTTTCTGTTGTTATGCATTCTTATTTTAACACTTTAAGTTATTGGAGCCCTTACACCAATTGAGGCTTATTGTATTAATTGCCACCTCCATTATTACTAGATTTTCTTGTTACATTCTGTTTGGATCACAAAACACTTTCTCCTGGCCCTTTATCCATCCTCCTTCCCTATAATTTACTATCATCTTTTTAAGTTCCAAAAATATTTAAGTATCATCATATTTTTAGGTTTTAGCTTCATATACCCTGTCAATGCATATATTTTGTCAACTTGAATAAATTAGTTCTTCCCACCTAGTGTTTATACTAAAATCGTCATGAAATTTTTATCCTTTAACTTTTAATGTGGTGAATTACATTGAGTGATTTTTGAAAATTGAGCTCATTTTACTTTCTTGTAATGAACCTCATTTGATTTGGGAGTTTGTCTTTCTTATGAATTGTTGGATTTGCTTTGCTGGCATTTTCCTAAGGATTTTTACCTTTATGTTCCTCATTAATACTGTCAATTGATTTTCTTTAAATGTCAAGGTTTTTTTTTTTGACTTATAAAACAAGTTGGGAGTTTATGTTGGAAGTTTGTGTGAGATTAGTATCATTTCTTCTTTCAATATTTGCTAAAATACGTTAGTGAAGCCATCTGGTGGTAAAGGTTTCTTTCAACAAAGATTTTTGGACTAGTTGCTTTCTCAAGGAATTTGCCCATTTCATTTACATTTTTGAATTTATCAGCATACAACTTTTCATAATATTTCTTTATCTTTTAATGTCTTTAAGATTTGTAGTAATGTCACTTCCATTATTTTTGATAAGGACAGCTTATACATCTTTTATCTGGTTTTGACTAAATCTATCTAGAGGTGTATCAATCTAATTAATATCTTCACAGAACCAATATTTGATTTGTTGATTTTATCTGTAGTTTGTCTGTTTTAAACTTTTTACCTTTCTCCCACTTATTTTGAGTTTAATTTTCTATTTTTTTTACTAGTCTCTTAAGATGGAAGCTTAGGTCATTGATTTTAAAATGTTTTCTTTCCAAATATAGAATTTTAAGGTATAATTTTTCCTGCTTCAGTGGTCTTTTTTTGTGTGTATCTATATTATCATTCAGTTCAAAATCTTTTCTAATTTCCCTTGTGATTTCTTTTTTTGTCCCTTGGATTATTTAAAGTTGTATTGCCTATTTTCATATATTTGAAAATTTTATTATTGTTATTGAATTCAAATTTAATTTCATGTTTAACAAATTTTAAATATATCCTAGACATTGTAAATGATAAGACTGAAGAGGTTTTCCTCTATTTTACCTTTGGTACGAAATCCCTCCAGGAAATCACTGGCTAAATCTTAGTGGGAGCAACGAGCCAGAGTCACATCCTCCCATTCATTATTGACCCACCATTTTTTAATTATTTTCCTCAGGTTTATTTAACTCTTTATGCCCTCAACTTTGTCCCTTGTAAGCTGTTTTATTCTGACACCCCCTCAATGAGCACTTAACACATAGTTATTCTGTTCTAAAGTCTTTCATAATTCCAGAGTTCATATATTGGATTCTTGACTTTGACCTACAATTCCTGATAATAAGCAAGAAAGAACATTTCTCTCATATATGTGAAATATATTATGTATATCTCATATGTATATATACATACCATACCTCTCTATCATTCTATCCCTCTAAACTAAAATTAAAATTTATTTATTTATTTAGTATTCCCTTAAATCATAGTTCAATATTTATTCTCCACAGATAGATCAGACACAAATGCCTCCTAAAATTAACAATGTTTTTTCTTTTAATAGTTTTGTGTATTCTAGACAGAATTTTTATTTCCCTAAAACCAAATATTTCCAATCCACCAAAGAATCAGTTACAGTCTTCTCAAGAAGCTTGCTGAAACTTGGCTAGAAAAGCAGCTTGCTTCATGTGCACCACTGAATTGTAGCCAGTCTTAAAAGAGTTCTTTCAGTCCAGGATTCCCTACAAGAACTTCATGAGCAAAGGATTTGAGCATTAATATGGTTAATGAAACCTTCCTGAAACTTGGAGAAATGACTTTCTTGAAAGCATTAGAGCCACAAAAAGAGGACGTATCACATTTCTTTATAATTAAATATCACAGAGATGTGTCCAGCCAGGTCATTTTTAGGTTGTCTGAGGAATATAGTTTTATGTACTCCTTGCCCTACATTGTTTTGCTTTCTTTTTAGCATTTGTCTCACTGCCCCAAAATGCTTATTATTATTTTTGTCATCCTGTAGGCATCTTCAGTCATTCTTGTACCCTTGAAAAATCTTCTATGGAACAAAATAGTTATATAAATAAATACATTTGTTTAACCTCTCTTGGCTTCAGTCACCTTCCCTTTGTAATAGGGAGAATAATCCCTATTTTATAAGACTTTTGTGAAGGTTAAATGAGAAAATGTATGTAAAACATCTTACAAAGGTTTCAGGCCACAGTAGCTATTTAATACATATCAACTTTCTCCCTTGCCCCATTTGATTTTTCCCTTTGATCATATGAGTTCTATTAACATATCCATCCTCCACCTTGGTAGACTAAATGATGTCAGGAAAACTTCTAATGCCTAAAGTCTGTGATTTTTGAACTAGTTTCATTTATTTAATTATTTCCCCCCAAGCCCTTAAAAACACAATGACATTTTTCTTCCTAACAAGTTCTTTTACTTTATTCAGAAGTCCCTGAGGAAAAACCCTCGGGAAGCCGATTTTTAAAAAAATTTACAAGTTCAGTGTTTCATTCTTCTACCATTTTCCAACCTGTCAAACACATCTGTTTTGCTTTTGCCTCAGTGGGTTCTCCGCAGGAGCCCACTTCTTGACATGATTATCCTGGCAATCTCATTTTTAGCTCCTACACTGGTAACTACCTCCTGAAATGTTTTAAGGTATTTTACACATTTTTCTGTTAGTGACCCTTTAGAGAATACTTTTTTTTTTGGGGGGGGGAGTTGGTAAGAATCCCGAATTAAATTATCTGCTCTAGTGTCTTTCTAATCTCTATGTTCAGTCTTATTCTTAAATGAATTATTTATGTTCTGTGGCTCAGAAGAAAGGTATAAACTTGCATCTCCTTTTTAGAAGAGAACTCTAAGCCATCCTTTTGGAAGTTTAGCTGATGTACCCCTGAGCTCTAATGCAATTTCAAATATGTTGTGGCCATAGGGTGCCTTTAAGAAAGTGATGAGATGTCAGATTCCCTTTGGGTCTGAGAATTCCACAAGAAACTTCATTCTTTTTCCGTGGAGACTTTCTCTCCAGAAACCAAGAATTTCTGCCTCACAGTTTTTTACCACCTGCAAGCTTCACCTTCTCCATGCATCCATTATCCTAGATGACATGTGACATCTCCCACTTCAGAACAGCTTCATCACATTTTCTCCTGCACTTCTGTAATGTCATTCAGAGTGGCAGTCATTCACTTTGATAATTCTACTTGAATCATAAATTTCCTAGAGTCTGTGACTTCCTCTTTGAACCCCTTCTTTCCCCAGCACTAAAATAAGCAAACCTATCTTCTATGTTTTTTATGGTATATGGCACACTCTTCTGTTCTTTTTTTTTTTCCAGTCACTTTGATCTACCAACTATGTTAAAGTTCTGCCGTAGTCAAGATTTTCATCATGACATAATTGGATGTAACTATTTCCTAAAACTTTTCCCCTGTCTCTCTCCTTTTCTCCTCTTGAATCCATCCTCTATACTATCACCAACACACCTCTTAAAACGTGTAGCTGATTTCATTATTTCTCTTTTAAAAATCTCTTAGTAGATCCATGTTACCCATAGATAAATGATCTGCTTCTTAATGTGCTGTGAAGAGTTTTTTGCAATCTGACTTTTACCTACTTTTTGAATTTTATCTACTACCAGTTCCAAAAATAGTATCTATAGTCCAGCCATCATTCAAAACTCATAATACTATTTTATATTCAGTGACTTTACATATTGGGAAACTTCTCTCTGAAATGCCAGTATTTGTAATCTCTGATTCTACCTTTAAATTCACTTCAAATACTAAACGTCCCAGCACTTCCTCCACATTCACCCCTTTGCCAAGTTCTTACCTTTACTATGTTTCTGAAGCTTATTTTCCATTGTCTATCAACAAGTTACAAAGAAATTTGCATTTACATTTATCTTCAAATTAGAGAAAGGAGCTTAGGGGGAAAAATCTTCAAAAGATGTCATAGTTTTTGATCCCAGTGCATGGCATAATTTCTACATAGCAAATATTTGCTGAGTCAACCATCAGAGGAAAGACTGTAAAAGAAAGTGTACAAAGGTTGTGATTTATTAGTATCTGATGTTACAGTATATTTTAGAGACAGGTTAAAAACAGAGCAGGATAGATCTCTGGTGGAAAATAGGGTGAAAAATATAAGGACAGTGGAAAAATAAGATCTGGAGAGAATGACTGAGTGGGAACTTAGAATAAAAAGAAGGAGGGAGTTGCTGTTGTGGCTCAGTGGTTAACGAATCCGACTAGGAACCATAAGGTTGTGGGTTCTATCCCTGGTCTTGCTCAGTGTGTTAAGGATCTGGCATTGCCGTGAGCTGTGGTGTAGTTTGCAGACGTGGCTTGGATCCCACGTTGCTGTGGCTGTGGTGAAGGCCGGCAGCTACATCTCCTGTTAGACCCCTAGCCTGGGAACCTCCATATGCCGCGGGTGCAGCCCTAGATAAGGCAAAAAGACAAAAAAAAAAAAAAAAGAAAAGAAAAGAAAAAATAGGGGTTTACAGTTTTGCATAGATATGTCTAAACAAGCCTTTAGAATTTAAGGATTGCTGTCTTTCACTGTTGTCTGTTTTCTTAGGGAAGGTGAAATTTGCCAGGCCTTTTATGGCATTCTTAGATATGTAACATAAAATGTATTAAGGACTCAAGGTGCAGGTTTCCTCTACTAGTATCATTGAATTGACCAAGGGTCTGAATGTTCAAACAATCTGCTACTTAGATGACTTTGCCCCACACAAGGGGTTCAGGTCTGCAAAGACTGGGGAGAAAGAGTAAACAGAAACACTGCTTGCTTAAAAGGAGGTGGAGAAAAGGGGAAAAAAGGGGGAACGTAGACATATTTACGGTGGAAAAGTGGTACTGAACATAGAATCAGGAGGCCTGAATTGTGTATTAAATTTGCCAGTCTCTAATTACCAACCTGAGCAAATCACTTAATCTCTTCTGTTCTCATCAGCAGAAAGAAGATGTTGATACCAACTGATAAGATAGTCACAATGATTAAACTAATTATGTGTATAAAAGAACTTTTAACATGCTATCAGTATAATTTTTTTTTCAGTTTGCCCATAGTAAGTCTATGCTTTATTTTAAGATGTTGAGAAGAACTCACATTAAATGTACAATGGCAAGGAAAAAACTTATATCAGATCGTTCTTCCTTCAGATAATTTTGTATTTGTCAATACTGCAAAGCAATTTTATTCAAAATACTAAAATAAAATGAGTGAAGGCTTAGACTTTCCCTCTAGTTTAGAAATTACTTTAATTTCTCTTTGGTTTTATGCTTTCCCACAGGCAGTTTAGAATGTCACATACACTTAGAGTAGACATGTTGTTCAGTGAAATTGTGTAAAACGTTCATGACAGTCCTCATCTGAGACATAAACACTTCTTGTTTCCTGTTCGTGTTTTCAATAAAGCCATATTATTTCAAGCAAAATTAGTCAGAATGTGACTAAACACATGCCCTTCAAAACAACATATAATAGTGACATTTCCTTCTGTTGCATGAGAGGGAAGAAAAAAAAAGGACACTAAGAGTTTCTTTATTTAACTGATGGTCTCTGGGATTGAGATAATTAAGTTATCACTGAGCTCAGATCTACCAATTCTTATGAGCTGTACTAAGCTCTCTTTGCTACCAGATCTCTTGCCTTTTTTTTTTTTTTTCATTTACAATGTCCGAGTGCTTAGTCTCTTTCTAATAATGATTTCCTTTCTCATTCTTCCTCTCCATTTCCCATGTTTCTTGTGTCCTCCATTGAGAGAGAGAAGCACAAAACAGGAATTTATTTTGGCAAATCATACTCAGGCGAGGAAAAACAGTTGTCTTCAAATTAATTGAGTAATTTTCTAACCTTGACTATTTTTCCCCTCATGGACTCCAGTGTACAAAGAGGTCTGAAAAGATTCATCACCTCTTTGGACAGATTTATACCTGTTCATGGAGGAGTCAATTTCCTAATTTATCAACAAGGAAGACAATGTTCCCTCATATTGTTTTAATATATATTACTCAGAAGATTAATATTTTAAATGTTTATTATCACTAAATTCATGAGCAAAATAGGCATTCTTTAAAGGTCAGTGACTTCAGGTATCTTGATTGGTAAATCACACATATTACTTAATAAAGTTCCTTTTGGAAAGAGACCATTTTTATTCTTCTTTTAAGTATTTCAAAGTTCCAAGCATTTATAATGGAAGTTTGATAAATATGTATGGAATTAGATTTTACATTATCTCTGAACTCAAGAAAAATTTGTGAATCACAGAAATGGTAGGGAACAAAATGATCTGAGGGGAAGAAAAATCAGAATGTTAGCCCATTACTGTCTTGTTTAAAGCATAATTAATAGGTGGTTCTTCAGATCAGAGGCCAGTAAAATAATAAAAGTGTAGCAAACAGGTCAATGTGCGCTTTTATTCTTTTTTTTTCATTTCACCTTGGGTTTTTGATAGACTCAAAGGTAGGAACATTGCAATAGCTGCAGCTTTTGATTTACAAAATTTTGTCACATTTGCTGCATACCAGAGATGTGCCAAGACAGCAAAATCTCTGCCATCTCTACTACGTTTTTAGTATAACAGAAAGTAATTCATGGTTGTAGAATATTTCCTTAATCTTTTTTATTTTTTGCTTTGCTCTTTATTATAACTTCATTTTTATCGGCCAGATTAACATGTACTTTTGTTCATGAAGTGACAGTCTTTTGGGAAGAGAATGAATGGCATTGATTCTTGCGTTGGTGCCATTTAGGGTTATGCCGTTGATACACATTTCAGTGCTGTGCAGTACACGTCATACACAGCCCATACAAATGAGTTATGTAATTTTGCTTGAACGTTTTAAACAGACAGCAAGGTATTGTGACAAAACACTTTTTAATCGAATACAAAAAAAAAAAAAAATCCCCTTTGAGTAAATGGTGTGTGTTACATGGTTAGGTTTTGGTGTGATTTTCCTGGAGTCCAGCTGGAAGAAGTGTGTGCAACTATGTGAATTATACTCATGGATCATTCCAATCCTTTGTGCATATTTACAAACTCCACCCCCCTCACACCACAGCTGGTGCTTGTTTCCACCACTGAGTTTTAAATAATTCAGTGAAATTCTTGAGAAACAAGGAATGTTTTGCATAATTTTGAAGCTTGATTACTATTTGCACCAAATGCTGCTGATCAGCAAGATTGCCTCAATGGGAATAGAGAAAATTCCCTTTCAATTGAAATTCAGAACAAATTCATTATATTAAAAGCTTAAAAAGAGAAGAATCATCCCAATGTCATTTTGCAGTTAATACAGGAATATTATGAAGGTAGATCACAATACAAGAAAGAGGTCTGTTTGGTGGACTCTGCTAACATTAAAAAGGAGTAATACTCCTTTTTGGCTGTTAAAACTTAAACATTTATTTTTCTTACAGTCTTGGTAATTCACTTGTGGGATTTTCTCTGGTTCTCTTTCTATCCCACCACAAGAGTTATTAATATTAAAAACTTCATTATTATGCAAGAAATAATAAGCACACCATTTGAATGGTCTTTGTATAAAATTTTATTTGTAATTAAACAGGACCCAATTCTTGACAGAACATGAAAGGCAAATAAAGCACAAGTCTCATAAGAGGTATAAAGAAGTGCTTGGTTTACTGGGTATAATGTAAAAAGAAAAAAAAAAAGAAGTGCTTGATTTAGAAATAGATGATTTCTAATATGAAAAATGATTTGGAGCATACTAAGGGGATAGCTTAGGTCCAGAAATAAAAAGAAACTAGAACAAAGAAATAGGAAAGTTAGTTAAGGGAAGAAATAAGCTAAGCATCTTCCTTAAAAGGATGGACTGATTCTATGCCTCATGCACAGGGCCCAAGAAGACTGGGACTGGATTGAGAGATGGTAGAAAAGGCATTTCCATACTCAGTTAGTTCTACTTACAGACATTTTCAAGCATCAGAAGGGATTCTTGACAAGATTTCATGAGTGAGGACAGATTTCCTGGGTCTGCTTTCTGTTTCTCCAATGACTGTGTCAGTAGTCAGCGAGCCATGCAAGGTAAGTAACATTCCATGTCTGAGGAACTCTCAACACATGGCTACCCTCACACCAGCTGGATAGGTTAGGTTACCACACATGAAAAAAATCTCTGCTGTAAAAAGTGATAATTCTGCTATTCAGGAAGTCCTATCAAAAAAACAAAAAGCCTCAGTATCTGTGAGTTTTCAAATCTTGAAATTCTTGAAGTGCCATACTTAAGCAATTCTTCTGATGCATCTGAAAGATTCTTTATAACACCTGTTATATATGTCTACTTTCCAGCACATACTCATTTCCAGTTTAAGTCTGCATGGCGGCTATTCTAGCAAAGGCAAGGTGATGGCCTGCACACCATGTTTTTTTCTTTCTTTCTTTGTTTTTAATGGCTGCACCTGCAGCATATAGAAGTCCTAGGAGAGGGGTCAAATCAGAACTACAGCTGAAGCCTACATCACAGCCATGGTAACACTGGATCCGAGCCACATCTGTGACCTGTGACTGCCCAGCAACACTGGAGCCTTAACTCACTGAGCAAGTCCAGAGATGGACTGAACCCACATCCTCGCAGAGACAACATCAGGTCCTTAACCCACTGAGCCACAATGGGAGCTATTCCCTGCACACCATCCTTTTATCAGCATACAATTTATTAGATTTATTCCATATAAATTTTCCAATTTTCATGAATAGCACATGAAGGAAGGAGGGATCTTGGTTTCACTCAGTGATTAATACAAAGTAATACCTGAAAGAGGAATACTCAAAATTTGTTGAGTAAGAAAATAAAGGAATTGGGGGAGTTATTTGCTCTCTAATACATTCAAATAGATATAATAAATGATATTATGGAGTTCCTTTTGTGGCTCAGCAGAAACAAATCTGATTAGTGTACATGAGGACAGAGGTTCAATCCGTGTCCCCACTCAGTGGATTAAGGATCCAGCATTGCTGTGAGCTGTGGTGTAGGTTGCAGATACAACTTAGACCTAGAGTTGCTGTAACTGTGGCGTAGGCCAGCGGCTACGGCTCTGGGTTCAACCCCTAGCCTGGGAACCTCCATATGCTGCAGGTGCGGTCCTAAAAAGACGATAGATAGATAGATAGATAGATAGATAGATAGATAGATAGATAGATAGATAGATAAAAATAAACACTATTATAACATCAAGTTCCAAGAGTAAGATTACTTTGGCTTTTATATGTAAAAGTCAAGAAAGTAGTTTCCTAGTTGAGGTAGCAATCCTTCAGTCATTACATTGTCATTTAGATAGAAAACATCTGGGTATTCCAAAGTCTTATTGAAGCAGGTGCATAAGGAATTAAAAAGTAACTGGTGAAATTTTAACACAGATAATATGAAGATGATGGATTAAGAAAAAAACAGAAAATGGTTCATATTGTTTTCTTTTTGTTTTTTTTTTTGTGTGTGTGTGTGTGTATTTTTAAGCCCGCACCCACGGCATATGGAGATTCCCAGGCTAGGGGTCAAACTGGAGCTGTAGCTGCAAGCCTACACCACAGCCACAGCAATGCAGGATCTGATCTGCGTCTCTAACCTACATCATAGCTCACTGCAATGCCGGCAACGCCTGACCCTTAACCCACTGAGCGAGGCCAGGGATTGAACCTGCGTCCTCATGGATGCTAATTGGGTTCATTAACCACTGAGCCATGAGAGGAATTCCCCTATTCTTTTTTTTTCTTTTCTTTTTATTTTTCTTGTTAACAATGAATTTTATTTCAGTTATAGGTGTACAAAGATCATAAGTCAATTCGATAGATTTTGTGTCCCAAACCCACAGTGCATCCCCCCAGCCCCAGATTGTCTTATCTGAAAAACCAAGGTTTTCCAAAATCTGCGAGTCATTGTCTGTTCTTCAAAGAAGTTCATTGTGTCTCTTTAGTTTCCACATGTAAAGCGGTAGCATTGGGTGTTGGTGTCTAATTGTCTGACTGGTTTCACTTCATATGATAATTTCTAGGTTCATCCATGTTGCTATAAATGTTGTTATTCTGTTCCTTTTAATGGCTGAGTAATATTCCATTGTGTGTATGTACCATATCTTCCCTATCGACTCCTCTGTCGATGGGCATTTAGGTTGTTTCCATGACCTGGCTTCTTCCCTCTCTAGCTGCTTTAGATGTAAAGTTAGGTTGTTTATTTGAGCTTTTTCTTGTGTCCTGAGGTAGGCTTGTATTGCTATATAGTTTCCTCTTGGAACTGCTTTTGCTGCATCCCAGAGGTTTTGGAGTGTCGTGTCTTTGTTGTCATTTGCTTCTAGGTATTTTTTAATTTCCTCTTTGATTTCTTCAGTGATCTATTGGTTGTTTTCTTGTTTTTAAATCCATTCAGCTAGTCTGTGTCTTTTGGTTGAGACATTCAGTCCATTAACATTTAAGGTAATTACTGATATATATGTTCTTATTGCCACTGTAGTAATTGTTTGGGGTTTTTGTTGCTCTTTTTCTCTTTTTTTACCCTGAAGTTTTGATATAGGAGTCTATATACAAATGAGATTGTTTTAAGTTGTTGGTTTCTTAACTGCACGTGCGTCTCCAGTGACCTGCATTTGTGCTCTCTTCTCACGATTTCTGATTTTGGTAGCATAATTATGCATGGATGATTTAGTATCTTTACTGTATATATGCCATTACTGGTGAGCCTTGTCATTTGTGGTGTTTTTG
>PVHT021183696.1:12583016-12620223 GCA_004024745.2 Catagonus wagneri
TCATATGTTCCACTACTTTGCTACGACAAGACCGGGACTGTGGAAACTGTGACTGTATCATATTGAGATTTTGAGTAGTAAAAAGTAAAAAGAACTTTAAATTTACATAAATTTCAGGCATAAGAAGCACTTGCTAACTCTAGTACTGGGATTCTGCACCCAAGGAAAAGGCTCCCAGGGATGTGATCTAGATCCTGTTGGAGAGGGTGGTGCTTCGGTTCACTGAGTGGCAGAGAAGTCTCTCTAGTACCCCACTGGCAGAAGTTGCCAAACATCTGCGCTCATGTTTGCTGGGAAAATCTGTTCACAGGGAGGCACTTTACCAGGGCACTCTGCTACATATTGCCTGAGAGAGCTGCAAGGAGAAGCTGCTGGCTGCTGAGTGCTGCTGGTCACTAGACAGGGCAGGACCTGGGTGCTGAAGAAGCTCTGAGAGCTGCAGGGACCTGGTGAGGGAGAAGCCCTGCATGTGGCAGGATCCTCCTAATTGAGCAACTGGAGCCGGGGAGAAAACACCTCTTTTCCTCCTTCAATGTCTTTTCAGATACAGTGCTAGTTGGCAAAGGGGAAAATATTTAAAGTGTCCATATCCATTTTCACATAGCTGTCTTGAAATCGAGATGCAATGAACTAGGTGACATACTCTCTGTGTTTATTGTGAATATTTCCAGTTATGTTTAAAATATTTTTATTTGTCGACTGAAACTGGGTTTGTTTGGTTTAGGATATAAAGCAAGAGATTATGTTATTTTTTATTTACAAGTTATGCTGTTACAGAATCAGCCAAGGTAACCATCTAACACTTGGAAGGAAATCTAGGAGAGGGAACAACTGAGTCCTTTCTTTACTATGGGTCTCCGTTGATCCAGAGAGTGGATTTGTTCAGTCAGGGACACCTGAAAAAAGATAATGAGTTTCTACTCAAAAATGTGACTTTTTAAATATCTCAAATTGACTCTTTTTTCCTGATTGACCTAGAGAATCTCACAGATAGTTAAATTTTGACCCAACTTTCTAAATTTGTAGGTTGTGTTCTTCGAAGTATTTGTGTTAATTCCTGAGATTCTTCCCCACCATCTTTGTACTTTATATATAAAAGAACATAGTACATATGCTAAACTTAAAATATATTGACTTTATATTTTAGAGCATCTTTGGGCTCACAGCAAAATTAAGTGCAAAGTATAGGGAATTCCCACATACCCTTTCCACAGTCACATACAAAGTCTTTTCCACACTCACAATTCTGCACAAGGACGTCATATTTGTTACAATCTGATAAGCCAACAGTAATGTGTTATTATCAACCAAAATCCTTAGTTTACATTAGGGTTCACTATGTATTATACATCCTATAAGTTTTAACAAATATATAATGACATGCATCCACCATTACGTATGGTACAGAATAGTTTCACTGCTCTAAAAAACCCTCATGCTTCATTTATTCATCCTTACCCCCAAGCCCCAACCTTGGGCAACCATTGATCTTTTTACCTTTCCATCATTTTGCCTTTTCCAAAATGTCATATAGTTGGAATCTGCAGTATACAATCTTTAAGACTGTTGTCTTTTATTTAGTAATACACATTTAAGATTCCTCCGTGTCTCTTCATGGCTTCATGGCTCTTTTCTTTTTAGCTCTGAGTAATATACCTGTTGTATGGATGAATCAGAGTTTATCCATTCATCTATGGAAGAACATATTGATTGCTTCTAAGTGTTGGCAATTAAGATTAAAGCTGCTATAAACATCCTTGTTCAGATTTTTAAGTGGACATGAGTTTTCAGCAAATTCGAGTAAATACCAGGGGGCTACATTATATGTTAGGAGTGTGTTTAGTTCCGTAAAAAATCATCAAACTTTCTTCCAAAGCAGTGCTTTTTGTATTCCCACCAGCAGTGACTGAAAGCTCCTGTTACTCAACATCCTCATTAGCATTTGTTGTCAGTCTTTTGGATTTTAGACATTCTAATGGATGTATAGTATGTATATATGCTTTTAATTGAGTAAGAGTTTCTATTTTTTATTAGCTTTGTTAATTTATTATCTTTTATAGTTATAGACATAGAGATAAATAAGATTAAGAAGTACTTAAAAAGTTTTCTTTTAGGGAGAAAAATGGAAATGTTATGTTGCTTTCAATTTTATCTGGGCAACTACTACACATTTTCGTATTTAGCATTTATATATAAGTTCCAGAATAATACCATCAATAAGAACATCAGAACAGTTTGATTATTATAGGATATAAATAATTTTTTTTCCTCATATTTTTTATTCAGTCTTGGGATTTTCCTAATGATTCATGAAATTCAGGACATTTTTTATACTTTTCGCTTTGTTATTCTTTTGTGACTTTGGTCTTTAAACCATTTTGAGGCAGAATACTAATTCAAGTAGTCAGTCTAGGAGCATGCGCTTCAATGCATTCTTTGATATGGCTATTGATTAACATTTGCAGTTTAAGGGCTCCAGAAAGCTGTTCCCCACAGGCCTTGTTTTATTATAGGAAGTGTGCCTTCCCAACAGGCTTTGTTTACTGTGGGAATTGTACCTTCCCCACAGGGCTTATTTACTATAGGAAATGTGCCTTCCCCACATGGACTTTAATCTCCAGCCCGCTATTGGACAGGACTGATATAGGTAACTGGGCAAGGCCACTGGGAGAAAACCGCATCTTTCTAGACCCCACATTGGTAAACCCCCCCATCTTTAAGGGATTAAAAACCCCAATAGGACCATAGAGAACAGGGGCCCTTCTCCCTCATCCCGGCAGCCCTGAGAACTATTTGCTTTCTGGTAATAAAGACTTTATGCTTGCTGCCTGTGTGTTTGTGGAGTTCATCCTTTGACTGCATGAACAAGAACCAGGATTCCAATAACATCTTACCAGCATCAGTTTCAGACACCAAAGGGAAGAATGAAGTTCCCATGGAGCCAGCCATGGACCAGCCTTTGGACCACCGAAGTCAGTTTCAAAGTGTTACAGCTTTCTGTGTTATTCCTTTTGGTTCTTGCCCACACACAGCAAGGATTTGAAGCATTGGGCCCTTTGGTGGGACTGTTCCAGCTGGGAAGTGCCTCAGGGGCTCAGGGATAGAGGCAGTGGTTGGGCTTCATAGGAACCAAAGCAGCCTTAGGGATGCAGTCAGGCATGCTCTCTACCCATTCCACTGGGATCCATGGGACCCTCTTAAAGCCACAGTGTCTCCAGTTGAAAGTTCCAGCTCTCATTAGGTTGCTTTAAGGGGCCATCCACTGGTCCGCCTCCATCAGAACAAAAACACTGCCCTGTGGCTGTCCTGGAGATCACAATCAAGTCAAATCAAGTTTGCCGGAATAAAGCATACCTCACATTTATTTATGCCCTCAGAGAGAGCAGACCATCCTGAGAATGGGAACTGGACCCCTTCACAATTGGGTTTCCCTTTCTGTCTCCATTTTTCGAACTTGATTGGGAACCTGATTTCTCCTGCCCCAGGCCCACTAATTTTTCCTGCCCCGGCCCCCTGTGCTGTGCATAAGGGCTGAGTATTGACTGATCTCTATATGGGGGCTTGTTTTGATCCTCCGATTGATTTTGGGCAGGATACCTCATTTGCAGGGGGACAGGTGATATAGAGGCAGGGTTATGATTAGCCCACATACCTTTCAATGGGAAGTAAGGGGTTGCTCAAGGTAGGGGAAGGGGCATTACAATGAGACAGGTAGGGCAATGATAAGGGTCTGGTAATCCTTGTCCTGGCCAGAGGCTTTTGGGTTCAATCTCCTTGAAGATGATTTGAAGCCTATAACAAAGGAAGTTCTTACTTTTTCCTAATCTAGACATAAATTAGGACCTCTTTTGCTTAAATTGCCATTTGAAAATACATTATAGCATGCATTATAAAAACTTTGAATATTTTTGGTTATATTTTATAACATCATAATTTTTAAATACCAAGGACTAAATTGAAGACATCAATAATATTGGGTAACAGAATGATTTCCAGGAAGTGACCAATAGTTTTATAGAATTTTGAAACTTCTTAGTCTGAAGGTTAGAATCCTTCCATTTAGAAAATATTTTTTCTTGTGATAGCAGTATGACAGTTTCATGTATTGGTATGGGTACACATTTTATAGTTAAATACATCTGGGTTCAATTTCATGTTGAGTCTTTATTGGCTGAGTGACTTTGGATGTGTTACTTAAACTCTATGATCCCAGTTTTCCTTATATGAAATATGGGTTCTTAGTACTTAGTTGCTATATAATTATAACCAATGGAGTCAGTGCAAGTAAAGCCCTTTGGTGTACTTAATACTGTTAAGCATTCAACAAATGATGGCCATTTTTTTTTGTTAAAGAATTTTATAAAGCTAAAATGATTAATATTATGTTCCTTGGGTTTAGTGGATGATTGGATAGATGCATTGATAGCCATTGACTTCTTAATGTGCCTATTGCTTGATAGACAGTAGTTACCTAAAATCATCAGGAAAGCTAACACAATTCAGAAAGTGAAACCAAATTGTCATTAAATATAAAATAATTAAAATATAAAATCAACTAGAAATAAAAGGCATCAGCTAAAACGTTTATAAGTTATAGTAATAATAGCACAATAGAATTCTAGTATAGACAGGATTAAAGAATAATAATTCAAACAATTAAAAATGAAAATATAATCCTTAAGATACTGAAAACCTAAAATATTAAAGTGATGTTAACTAGCAACTAGCAACACTTAAATAAGCATAAGAAAATACAATTTTAGGAGTTCCCGTCATGGCTCAGTGGTTAACGAACCTGACTAGTATCCATGAGGATGTGGGTTCGATCCCTGGTCTTACTTAGTGGGTTAAGGATCTGGCATGACCATGAGCTGTGGTGTAGGTTGCAGACGTGGCTTGGATCTGGCATTGCTATGGCTGTGGTATAGGCCAATGGCTACAGCTCTGATTTGACCCCTAGCCTAGGAACCTCCATATGCCATGGGTGTGGCCCTAAAAAGACAAAAAAAAAAAAAAAAAAGGAAAGAAAATACAATTCTAATACACCGGAGGTTATAAAGTGAGTCTTCGAGTTCCCATTGTGGCTTAGTGGGTTAAAAATCTGACCAGTATCCATGAGAATATGAATTTGATCCTTAGCCTAGTTCAGTGGGTTTAAGATCCAGCATTGCTGCAAGCTGCAGTGTAGGTCACAGATGTGGCTTGGATCTGGCATTGCTGTGGTTGTGGCGTAGGCTGTCAGCTGCTGTTCTGATTGGATCTCTAGCCTGGGAACTTCTACATGCCAAGAGTGCAGCCCTAATAAGAAAAAATAAATAAATAAATAAATAAATAAATAAATAAATAAATAAATAAATAAAGTGGGACAGGCTGTATAGTAAAGTAATTAAAAGCCTGGATTTGATAGTGAAAAGATCTGAGGTAATATCTAGGTAGTTCTGCTTTTGAACAGCACATCCTTTTAAAATTATTAATATATTTCTTGAATCAGTTATGTTGTTTCTTCCTATATAAGATAGAAATAATGATACCGATTGCACAGATTTATTATAAAAATAAAATGTATCTAAAGATCTTAGTATATTGTGACATTTTAATCACAGAGAATCATTTAATTGGTAGTATTTTTATTTCCTGTTTCAAATACTAAACTAAAGTGGTCTATCCCACATTAATCTGACAGTAGTTAATACCATTTCTCGGTGTCTTATGCCACCAAAACAGCTGAAAATTCTAAAATTGGAGGGTGCGAAAATTTTAGGAAAATGAAAATTTTAGGAAAATGGACTTCTAAACACGTTTCATGAAAGGGAAAACCGTAGTTTGAAGCATTTAGGCACAATGTCCTTAGGCTGGTTTGGTGCTCGCATTTATTCCCAAGAGTAAATGAGAGCAGGCGAATTACCACAAATATAACATGCCTACTAGCCCTAGGCCAACCCCTAGTCAATCACATTCAGTAACCACATTCTCTCCAGTTGGATAATAAGAAGATGGTGGCATGTTGTGTGGTAGTGAGAGATGAGCTTGGAAAAATGCAGGAGCTAGTTGATAGAAGGCTTTGGTCTTGATAAATGTGCGTCAGCAGTTTCCATTTCCTAACCAGATGTATGTTGCATATGGAAGTACTTATATCTCTAAGAGAGATTCATGTTCAACACTCTATCATATAACATTAGGAAATTTTTTCAATATGAATTTAGAGATACAACTTGATTACAGTATTTCTGAAGTCAATGCAGAATATCTCACCATTTTAGCCATTCTTAATAAAGACCCTAAATCATTAACTTTTCATTTCTTCTATACTTATTTGAGTCATCGCATAGGAAGAACAATAAAGGACTGAATAGCAGTATCAATAAATCTTTTTAGAGTTTGTTTACCTGAGAAATTTCAAACAGTACTATCTTTCAGGCTACATTACTACTCTATCAGAGTGTGTAATTCTATTGCCAGAAAATGGATTTGCAAATGGAAAACTAGGACTATCAGGACAAGTTTAGAGTTTAAGATCCAGTGATATTTAAGTAACAGTAACATTCCAGAATTAAATCTTTTCAAGATCATGTCTGCAATAACAGAAATCATTCTTTTTAATCCTACATCTACAGAACTCTATTATGGTGATAATACAGAGTAACATTCGAACATTTGTCAGATGGCCATTGATTTCTCAAACTTTAGAAGATTTGAATAAGTAATACCTGTATGATCCTAATTTTAATTTCCAAGCAGATGCTTAGTGAGCCATTACTTTCACAGGATGATGACTTCAGCAGTCAGAGAATAGGTTCGTGGGATGGAAGGGTTGGCAAACAGCACATCTGGTGGTTCATATTTCCTGGAAACTTTAGACTTGTCTTTAGTCTTCATCTGTCAGATTCAGATTTATTGCTAGTAGGAGTCTAGCAGAAAGCAGGTGCTGTTTTTCGTATGCTTTATATAATATTTTATGTCTTCAGGGAGGAAAATAATATAATATGGCATCTTGTTGAAATGCACATGGGACATGTTTCTCAGAACCTTACTGTTCTTTGTACCCAGTGCTTCTTCATATGGCACCTTAGAGAGCTTCAAGGAACACACTTAGTGTTTGCTTTAATCATGTTTTTCCCAGCTTTTTTGGAATATAATTGACAAAATTGTATGTATTCAAAGTGTGCAACATGATGATTTGATATACTTGCTTTTTATTTTAAAAAAAATGCCCTGGTCACCAATTTGGTTTCTGCCAGCTCTTAGACTAAATTATTTCCTTATCTGTGTAACTGTGAGATTTTGAAGACCACATTGTAAGTACATCTTTAGTTTAAATGATTAACTGCTCAGTACACTTATTATATTGCAGTGCTACTACTTTGTAAACTCCCTGAGGGCATAGATCCATACCCAGCCTTTAGTAATGTTTATGGCAATTCTATGCATTTATAAATTGACTAAATAGTTATTGACTTGACTAATGAGATTGGCAAATTCTGTAGTAATTGTTATTACATAATCCGTATTCAGAACATATTAAAGTATGTAGTATTTAGTATAAATATATGCTTAGAAATATGATTGTGAATATGTTCATGTACTTTAACTGTTTTCTATTGAAAGCAATATTATAGAATTTTTAAAAATCCCTAGAAATTAAAAGGCAAATTTATTTTTGTATTTGTGTTTAGTAATTTTGATTCAGGCAAAGGCTGTAAAGTTCAATTACAGTATTTCTTTTACATTTAATACAAAAATGGAAAATAATTTGTTATTTTGCTTATTGTGAATGTGATATAATCAATCTATGAGTTATGATTATCTTTTCCTGCTAACTGTTCTAGTGCTCCTTCATTTTTCAATGAGTAGAAGAACTCTTTCTAAAATTTTGTCTCTGCTCATCCACAGTTATTAGTGATTACAGATTTTATGGATGACGTTTTGTTTAGATCCTGAATTAGTTACAACTAAAAATTTTATTTCAATGTTGTTAATAAATACAGACGTATTCTTAAATCAGGCAAGTACATTTCTTTCAATACAACTTTATATTAATTTCCCTTTATCCTTCTTCAGTTAATCTTACTGCATCCATCATATATTCTGTTCAGTCTATATTTATAGCAAAATATCAAAGGAAAGCTCAAATTCAGTGTAACTGGCTGATCAGTTAAGTTTGTTAGCATTCTCTAGGCTTACATTAAAAAGATCCCGGCTAACAACCCAGAAAGTTGAAACTTCTTCTGTGCTGTTTACATGACAACAAATAAATATTTGAGGGAGATTAAATTTAATTTTATCTTGGGTCTCTGTCAGCTCTAAAATGTCCATGTTTCTCTGGGTTTTGTCATTTCTCTTCAATATACTAAATATAGAGTTTTAGGAAAAATTATCTTTTAAGGTATTTGGTTATGGAAAAAGAATTTTAGCCATTAAAGGGCTGTTATGTGCTAAAAAAAAAAAAGACAAGAGACAAAGCAATAACATTTTTATTGTCTATTCAAAAATCACTGTAGCAAAAATGATCTAAACTCTCAATTACTGCAATGAAATACTGAACCAGTTCTCTTGCTGTATCTAACAGATAGTGCTCAAAACAGTTATAATAAATAAGAGTAAAGGAGTAATAGGGTTTTATATTTTGCTGTGTTTTTCTCTTTTTTTTCCTTCTAATAGAAAGGAACTTCATCCTAGTACACTTGAGATACTTACCTGCCAGAGCGGAAATAAGGATTTGGTAGAATAAATAGAAAAAAACAACTAGTAAAATGTGATTTTCGTATTCATATTTGGATTATAAGACTGAATAAGAGAACTTTCAAGCTAGGGTATCATTGAAAGAAATTTTGCCCCCAATTTTTGTATCTTTCTCTTTGAGTGTTAAGTGACCTCTGTCCATGATTTAGGTATCTAATTCAAAGATTTATTACAAGAGCAATAGGCTGACCTGTGGGGTTCTGAAAAGGGAAAGAGGGGAAGGTAAAGGTCAGAAGACAATTTTCCCCCATCCAAGATAGAATAGTGTGAGATAAATGATGGTATTGCAAAAAATAGGGTTAGAGGCTCATGCCTAATTCAGTTTTAAGAACTCTGAAAGGATATGATCTCAAAGTAGGACCCAGTGTCAGTTTGGAATGTGAGATCATTCATTTAATGGTGGATTGCTGATGGTGGAGGGAGACCCTCGGGTGTAGCAATCACCTGCTTCCTTTCGTTTCTTAGGTCTCAGACTAGAAGTAGTAGACATTTTGGCTAAGAAGATTCCAAGTGAGGATATTATGGTGAGGGTGTGGTGGATCTATGCCTGCAGCCACAGAATAACCATGTGAGATGGGACAAATCGGAGTCATGGCGAGGCTCTAGAAGTCCGTAGCATTGGCAATAGTTGGGTTTGAGGAAGGCCACCTGGCTTTGATTGGCAAAGAACATAACCAGATGAGAGTTACAGCAGGTACAGATTCAGTTGCAAGGAGCAACTCAGGTGGACCATGGACAGCAGTAGGAGATAAGAGGTAGAAGTCCCCTTCTCTGCCATTGCAATGTGGATGAATAAGCCTCCTTTATTCCCTATTTCCACATCCCTTTCATGGAGACAAGCAAGGTGTGAGGCAGGCTGTGAAAGAGACAACATTTATTTTCTGTAACTCACTGAACAACACCTATCAGAAAATTTTCATTTATAAGTTTGAGCTAAATGTAAAACCTAAGATTAAATTTTTTCCTCCTCCCAGTAAATTATGAGCAGAAACTTTTTCTTTTTTCAATTAATAATTTTTAATTGAAAAGTTCAGTTTCCTGTATAGTGATTTTTTTCAAAAAATAATAAAGGAAAAAATTTCAAGCTTTTGCTCTTGAATCCATTTTGAAATCTAGTTTTGATAGTTCCCTTGTTTTCTGCTATGAAAATATGTTTCAGGCTCAGTTTTGGCATTTCCTGACTCAAATCTGGCATCACACCGTTTTCCGAGTGTCCCTGTTCTTTTTAGTGGAAAATGGTATCTAGATAGTCTTTTCAGTAGCCTAAGCTGCAAAATATGTATATTTTAACAGAAAATATGTCATATGTTCTTACTATTATTTCTAACTCGAATTAAGGACTAAAGAGATGTTATTAAACATCAATCTTATATTTCTATCTCCATTTATCCTCTTTTTAATGACATTAACAAGACTCATTTGGTTTATTCCAGAGCACAGACATACACCAGATTAAGAATAAAATTAACATCACTGTCATAATAAACTACAGAACCGTTTACTATTTTTGAAGTTCTTTTTCTTTCTAGGGTATATCTATAGTTAAATCTCTGTATTTTGAAGTCATTGTGTGATTATACCACTAATGGTATTTTCAATTGGTTTATTTGTTTCATTTTGCATTTAACATTGTGGATTACATAAAAATGTAACTTTGCATATGCTTAAGATTCCAAGTCAAATCTACATACAGAATAAATGAAGAGAAAATCAGCTCCTGTCCAGTCCCTTTTCTATTTATCCATGTACCTCTCTCCTCTCTACCCTACAATCATAGCTAACTTTTTACTTTTATGTTTTTACATCCATTTCTTAAAAAATATAATTTGAAACAATTTCAGTTTACAGAATGTCTGTGGTTATAGTTCAAAGTACTGCATACCACTCACCCAGAGAGCCCCACTCGTATTTTGTCAGTTGCCCTATCAATCAGTTCTGGGTCATGAAATGCTCCCAGGTGTTATGTGTTTCTAGTCTCCTAGTTCGTAATCTTTCCTTGACTTTCATGACCTTGACATTTTTGAAGATATGAGCCAGTCATTTAGTGAACTATCCCTCAATTTATAGTTGTCTGATGTATCCTGATGTGTAACTTTTGGTTATCCATTTGGGGCAGGGATAGCATTGAATTTGATGCTTGTATTCTCATTGCATCCTTACAGGTGGCACAGAAGTCTGTTAAGAAGGGATTGCCAAGTTTCTGCAGAATAGAATAGCTTTGTTTATTGGCTATTTTTCTTCATTTTATTAAAAAATAATGTGTGAATAGCTTGAGATTATGTAAATATTTCATTGAATTATTTTTGAACTTTATTAAATAAATTTTAATGAATTTATTAGTTTCATTTTTTATTAAAGTATAGTGGAGGAGTTCCTGTCATGGCATAGTGGAAATGAATCCAGCTAGGAACCATGAGGTTGAGGGTTTGATCCCTGGCCTTGCTCAGTGGGTTAAGGATCTGGTGTTGCCATGAGCTGTGGTGTAGATTGCAGACCTGGCTCGGATCTGGACTTGCATAGGCTGCAGCTGTAACTCCAATTAGACCCCTAGCCTGGGAACCTCCATATGTTGTGGGTGTGGCCCTAAAAAGCAAAATAATATAATATATATATAATATATAGTGGATTTTCAATATTCTGTTAGTTTTGGATTACAACATAGTGGTTCAGTATTTTTGCAAATTGTATCCCATTATAGGTTACTATAGGATAATGGTTTTAATACTTTGTATTATACAATACATCCTTGTTGCTTATCTATTTAACATATAGTAGTTTGTATCTGCTAACCACATACCTCTAATTTATCCCTCCACCCTTTCTGCTCCCCTCTGATAACTATGAGTTTGTTTTATATGTCTGTGAATCTGTTTCTGGTTTATGTATACCTTCATTTGTTTCCTTTTTTAGATTCCACATATGAGTGATATCATATAGTATTTGTCTTTCTCTGTCTGACTTATCTAACAATAAGCATAATATTCTCTAGATCCATTCATGTTGGTGCAAATGCACTATCTCATTCTTTTTTGTGGCTGATTAATATTCCACTGTGTGTATGTGTGTGTATCACATTTTCCTTTTTTTTTTTTTTTTTGCTTTATTTAGGGTCACACCCACAGGATATGGAGGTTCCCAGGCTAGGGGTCTAATCGGAGCTATAGCTGCCAGCCTATGCCACTGCCACAGCAATGCCAGATCTGAGGAGTGTCTGAGACTTACACCTCAGCTCACGTCAACACCAGGTCTTCAGCCTACTGAGAAAGGCCAGGGATTGAACCTGCAACCTCATGGCTCCTAGTCAGATTCGTTTCCACTGCGCCACAATGGGAGCTCTTTATATCACATTTCTTAATCCAGTCATCTGTTGATGGATGCTTGAGTTGCTTCTATGTCTTGGCTCTTGTATTTAGTGGTTCTATGAACATTGGAATGCACATATCTTTTCATTTTTTCCAGATATATATCCAGGGGTGGAATTGCTAGATCATATGGTAGTTCTATTTTTAGTTTTTTGAAGAACCCTCTATACTGATCTCTATAGTGCCTTCACCAATTTACATTACCATGAACAATATGTGAGGGTTCCCTTTTCTCCAGAATTTGTTATTTGTAGACTCTTTGATGATAACCATTCTGATTGGTGTGAGGTGTTATTGCAGTTTTGATTTGCATTTCTCTAATAATTAGTGATGTAAAGCATGTGCCCATTTTTGATTGGATTATTTGTTTCATTGATATTTAGTTGTATAAGCTGTTTCTATATTTCGGTTATTAAGTCTTTGTTGGTTGCATCATTTGAACATATTTTTTTTCCTATTCTGTGGGCTGTCTTTTTGTTTGTTCATGGTTTTCTTGGCTGTGCAAAAGCTTTTAAGTTTAATTAGGTCCCATTTGTTTATTTTTGCTTTTATTTCTTTTACCTTTTAAACTGACCCAAGAAAAAATTGCCATGATTTTACAGAAGAATCTTAAATGATTATCACTAGAAGGATTGCCAGCTGGTGATTATCTAATTATATCATTTTATTTTTGGTTGTTTACTATAAGGATGGGCTTTGTTTTCTCCCTTTCTTCTTCCTTTTTTTTTAACTAATTGTTTTATCTGTTCAGACTCATGAAATCATGTTGTATTCATTAAGTTATAATACATCACTATTTACCTACCATTTTAAGTATACAATTAGATGAAATTTTGTAAATTTGTTATATATATTTTTTTCCCAGGCTTTTCCGAGGCTTGCCTTGAGAGCCCATTCAAGCTGGCTTTGACATTGTTTTGATCTGATCCATTATGGCTTGAGCACTTTTTTAATTCTGAGTTTTATTGTAAGGAATTGGCTCACTGGTTATAGAGGCTGAGTAGCCCCACAGTCTACCATCTGTAAGCTATAGATGCAAGAAAACTTGTGTTATAGTTTGAAGGCCTGAGATCCAGAAAGCCTGTGGTATAGATTCCAGTCTGAGTTTACAGGCTTGAGAACCAAAAGCACCAAGGGCAGGAGAAGACTGATGTCCAGCTCAAATAGTCAGGCAGAGAGAAGATTCAACCTTTTTGCTCCTTTTTGTTCTGTTCAGGCCTTGGTAGATCAGGCATGATGTCTGTTTATATTGCGGAGGGCCATCTACTTTATTCAGTCTTTTCACATGCAAATCTCTTATGGGAACACCTTCTCAAGACATACCCATAAATAATGTTTAACTTGATACCTGGGCATTGAATAGTTCTATCAAGTTGACACATAAAATTAACCCTTTAAGTCCACGTGTTCAAAATTCCCTCACGACAGTGATAAAATTACACTAGTTATTTGAAAAAGTAAATTTAATATAAAGAAGTGGGCCATTGTTACAAAACTAGAACCTCATATTTTGCATGGACTAGCTGCTGAATAAACACTATCTAAGTCACTATATTATTAATAGCGTTTTTATCTTGTGTGTTTATTCTTATATAATAACATATACTAATACTTCATTTTAGACAAGTGGAAAAATAAAATAATTGATAGAAATCTGTTACCGTATTTCATATTTTAGATAAAAAGAAATGTATTTTTACCTTAGAAAGCATACAAAATGATTGAATTTATGGTGGCATTTTGTACTTTTCACTTTACAAGTATAAAGGCCTCAAATTTTCACTAACAAAATGAGAAAGAAATCAAAATATGTACACCAGTGAGAAAGAGCTATTTCAAGTTGCAATTAAATATGACTGACTGAAGATCACATCTTTGATAAGAAACATATTATGAATAGCAAACCTAATTTTGCAAATGTAAAGGCTTTTTAGGTTTCCATGCAGACATTAATGATTATGTAGTCTTTACTGTAGGCAGAGTTTATTCTAAGCTTTAAAAGTATATTTAATCCTTTGTTTCTAAAAACATTCTTATGAGGTAAGTATTGTTATTTTTTCCATTTAAACATGAGAAAATTGAAACAGAAAAGTGGAATAACTTGCCCAAGGTTCCATTGCTATTAAGCCGGAATGTCAGAATTTTACTTGGCAGTCTGGCCCTTAAGGTGCTGTCTTACACACTTTGCTGCAACTCTATAAACTGTGGGTTAATAAATTATGGTTGACCAATTACCCTTGTATTTTATCATCTCATTATAGAACACTATGAAACTTTCTTTGAAAAATTCTTCCATGTTATGACTCAGAAAGTACTTTAAAAAAAAAAAAAGAATGCTTCAGTGAAATACAGATTCTTTTTTTTCTGCCCGAATAGCAGACACTATTTTAAGATTTTTATCTTATGTCTCATAAATTTGTTTTCTACATGGAAAAAAATTTTGATTCACGTTTACATTACCTTTGATTTTTTGGCATCTTAATAAGAATATGTATCTGCTTCAACTCAAAAGGGAAAAGTGACTCTGGATTAGCAAAAAGAAGGTAGATAAAGTGATTGCTGTAGCCTGGCTCAGTTTTATGTCTTCTTTTTCCACACTAGGCATTCATATTCTCTGTTAAAGGTTTGGATGGTTAAACACTGACAAAACCTTAGAATAGCTGCTTACTTTATTTATCTTTTCTAATGTGAAACAAATGAGGATGTGGCTATAATCTTCCAAAATTAGTTTGAAACAATTACCACCAATGCTAAAGGCTATAGTATTTCAAGGTGACGTTTTTAAAGCAAAAAAATCAAAAGTATATGGTATGGTGTGTTAATGTATTTCCATTCTGAATGAAGGCATGTTTCGGGCTCATCAAAGTATTAGTACAGCCACCAAACATCAAAACATCTTGTAGCTATTTAAATCTCTTTTGGGTCTTGGCATGCCCAAAACTGAGGAAGAAAGGATGAAGGATATTTATAAATATATGCCCTAAAGGTAGATTAGAAGTTAATTAAGCACTTCCAGTTAAAATAACATTGTAACCTTTGAAATTCTAAAACTTACTCGTGCTGCAATTTTTTTAAATATTAACAAAATAGTAATATTTTAAGACAATGTAAGCATTTCTGTGGACAAGAAACAAAAGAAAACCCATAGCAAGAATTGAAAAGTACTTGGCTCTGGGCATAAATGTGCAGTGGTTATCAAGATTTTCTTCTTATGTCGTAGCAGTGATAGCTGCTCTAAGATGGTGAGAGACAAAAACCAAATTTAATACCTGAAGCTGGGAGGCTAAAATGAACTGCAGCCATTACTGATGGCTGGGACTCTTACTGATCTTCTTCTGGGAATGACATGAGAGAACAAGGAGTTACAGGGCTATTCACTAGGATCTAGGCCAAAGCCACACCCCGGCTCCTGAGCAGACCTGCTTTGTTTCCATTGATGAACAACCTCAAGGTGTTAGTATTAAATCTAGGTCTGAACGCAGCCATGGTAGGGCAGATAAAGAACTGTCAAACCACCAAACTGGAAAGTGGCTGCAAAGGGAGAGAAAAAGAAATCACACACATGCGTGTACACCTGTACACATTTAAATAAAACACATTACCAGAGGAGGTAGTCTTTCAAACAAGTGTTAGAAGAGATTGAGGGACAGTAAAAAATAGGCAATAAATGCAATACATGAAGGACTATTTCTCCAAAGAAAATTCAAATGTTATTATAATATTCTGAGAAGTATAGAACAACGTATGTTATAAAATCCTCAAAGAAAATAAATGAAGAGATTAGTAAAGAAATGTACAGGGATATAAATTAAAAGCAGAAGATAAATAATAAAAATAAAAAAAACTTATGGAATATTTGCTTTATTGGACTTAGTTGAAGAGATAAGTAGTTAATAGGAAGATAATATTGAAGCATTGACATAGAAATCTGTAGAGAAAATGTGGAAATAAAAAGATTGCCAAGGAGTTCGCAGCATGGCGCAATGGTTAACAAATCCGACTAGGAACCATGAGGTTGCAGGTTCAATCCCTGGCCTTGCTCAGTGGGTTAAGGATCTGGCATTTCCTTCAACTGTGGTGTAGGTTGCAGACGCGGGTCTGATCTGACATTCCTGTGGCTGCGGTGTAGGCTGGCAGCTGTAGCTCCGATTAGACCCCTAGCCTGGGAACCTCCATATGCCATGGGTGTGGCCCCAAAAAGCAAAAAAAAAAAAAAAAAAAAAAGATTGCTTAAAAGTAAAGTTAGTACAGCAAAATCAATATTTGATAGAATAGAATTGAGAGTTAAAATTATTTAGGCTAAAGGGAGGTACCGTGTAATAGAAAAAATAATGAATAACTCAAAATATAGTATTGACTAAATATCATATACTTATTAAATATGCAGAAAAACAAAAAATATTATAGGGAAAATCTAACCAAATCTAATGTAATTTGGGGAGATTTAATATACTTATTCACAAATTCATTATTCAAAAAAATTGAAAAGAAGTAGTGTTCAATAACATAAAATAGCACAATTTACAAGTTTAATCTGATAAATATATAAAAACTTGCCATCTCCATAGGAATATGGGCTGTACGTACATGAATTTTTTTAGAAATTGACTCCAAACTAATCTACAGGAAAATTTTCATGTTTGAAAACGTCAATGTGATACAGATTGTATTTTCCAATCAATATGCAATTAGACTACAAATCAGTTATAAACAAGATGGTTAAAAATTCATACCAACTCTATTTTGAAATTAAAAATAAGCAAATGTTTCTGTAGTCATATAATTAAACAAGTAACAGAAGACAGCTTTCCTGAATTGGAACATAAGTGTACAGTGTTTAAAGATTTTGCAAACCTAAAGTAAGATTACTGAAAAAAAAATCCAAGATTATTCTTAAATTTTAAATATAAATACAATATTTTAAGCAATATAGTACAAAGAAGAATCAATTTATCATCAGACTTCTGTGATTCTAGAAGCTATATGGTGATAGAATAATATCTGCATATTATTACTAGAAAATGTTTATCATCAACAATTGTTTATCCAGTTAAAAGAAATGAACCCTTGTACTCAATATGCTTAGAATCATTTTATGTTTTATGTAACATATATCTATCTTTTGAGATATATGAAGAAACTGAGTCACATTCCAAAGCACCTTAGACAGGAAGCAGCAGAATCTGCTGCTTTAAACATATTGACTTCTTTATTCAAAAATCACTTATAGAACAGCACAAAGTTAAGATGACCACAAATTAATAGAAAACAAGTTAATAGAAAATCTCATGTGTGGAAAATACTTGAAGGATATAGTAAACAAATATGAATTTAATAGTCAGAAATAAGAATTGACTGTTTTATGTGTAGTTACCTTTAAATGAGTGATATTTTAACTAAGATTTTATAATTTTAAGAGTAAATATTTTGAAACAGAATAGGCTCATTGTAAACTTAAATCTTAAGAGCTTAGAATTATCTCAGCACAAGTCATAAGACTGAGTATTTGAGTGGGGGAGAGGGAGAGAGTAAGGAAATAAAAATATTGTAAGTTTGTTACTAGTATAGGTTTGAAAAGAAGTAAATAAATATTTTAATTGAGATGGTATTCTAATTTTATTTCCATATAATTATTAGAAAAAATTAGTTTTAGATATGATTACAAGAAATGGCAAAGTAAACTCACTGAGGGCTGAATGTTTGTGTCCCCAGCCCCCGCCCCAAATTCATATGTTGAAGACCTAATCCCCAGCGTGACAGTATTTGGAGATGGGGCCTGTGGGAGGCAATTAGGGCCAGATGAAGTCATGAGGGTGGAGTCCTCATGAGGCAGTTAGTGCCCTTAAAAGAAGAAACACCAGAAATCTCGCTTTCTCTCTTTCCATTATGTGAGTACACAATAAGAATGTGGCCATATTCTTTCTAGGAATATCTGGAAATTTCAGCATTCAGAACTGTAAGGAAATAAATTTCTATGGTTTAAACCCTTCAGTCTATCATATTTTTTGTGGCAGCCTAAGCAGACTAATGTATAAGCATTTGAAGAAATAAAAATCATAGCAGAAATTTCCAAATTAACAAGAAAAAAGCAATAAAATAAATTTAATCAATAAACAATCTGATTAAAAATGGACAAAAGGTATAAACAAACATTTTTCCAAAGAGATACAGATGGCCAACAGGTACATGAAAAGATGCTTAACATGATTAATCATCAGGATAATGCAAAGTAACATCATAATGAGATATTGTTACTGAACCAAACTTGGATCCACTAATCTATCTTGCAGGAAGCCAATCTGCTGACACCTGGTGTGGTGAAGAAAAGTTCAGTGTTTACTACAGGGTGCCAAGCAAGGAGAAAGGGCAACTTGGGCTGAAAAGACTTGAACTCTTGATGGCTTTCAGGGAAGGGCTTTAAAACAGTGTGAGGGAGAAAGTCATGAGGAAGGTGAGCAGCTAGCACACAGTTCTCTGATTGGTTGATGTGGCAGTAACAGGGTTACTATTTCTGAAATCTCAGTCATCAGTTCTGATACCAACCAGTCTGTGGTATAGGTGCTGGCGGGCAGCATGCAGTTAATTTCTTTCACCTGGTGAGGGTTTTAGTATCTGCAAAACAACTCAATAGTTCAGGGAATTATCTATAGCCCTGGATGAGGAACTAAAGGTTTCTTGACTTTGTTTAATGAATGAACTATTATTATTTCCTCTTACTTGGCTGATTTCCTTTGTTTCTACATTTCCTTACTTCTCTGATTAAATTTGCTCTTTGGAAGTTGGGAAAAGCCTAGGAGGCTAACGCATTTATATAGACAAGAGTTGGGGGAACCAAGGGGTGTCTGTACTTGCAAGGGCCCCACAGAGATCTGCTCAGTTTCAGTATCACCCCAGACCTATTAGAATATTATCAGGAAGACAAAAAATAGCAAGTGTTGGCAAGGATGTGGAGACAAGGGAACACTTGTGCATTGTAGTGGAAATGTAAGTTGACGTCCTCATCATGAAGAGAGTATGGAGATTTCTAAGAAAATTAAAAAGAGAACTACCATATGATCCACTGCTTTCAATTTTGAGTATCTACTGAAAGAAAATGAAAACACTAACTTGAAAAGATAGCTGTATCCCCATGTTTATTGCAGTAGTATTTACAAGGGAAAAAGGATAATGTTTCAAAAACTAGTGGTTCTCCAGTTACCCCTTGGAGCTGCCGCAAATCTTAAGGACTGTAGAGGTATCCCACCACTATTATCTCAGCCTTTAGTACTGAAGAAAGTAGTCTCCAGGGTCTGTTGCCCACTATCTCAGCTGCCTTCCACAGCGTGGAAACTGCTATGGACCTACATGTGTTTGCCTCTAGCTGCCTCCAGGGAATAATGGTCTCTCCCCATCTTCCACCTTCCAGCTCTCACACCAAAGACTCCACACTGGCAGCTCTAACTCAGAACCAGCTGAGGAAGGAGATCCTGGGAATATTCTTCCTGGCTTTCCCTTGCCAATGTGAATTGAAGGAAGCCATAGAAGGAAGGGCCCTCACATCAGAAGCACAGTACATCTTCCCAGTGATAAAAATTTTATATTTTGCAGCAAATATTAAATGGCATTGGAAAATCTTTAAAATACTTGTAGTAGTTTTTATTGGCAAGAGGATCAAATGTATAATGGAAGGAGAATGGTCTCTGGAGATGGCAAACTCAGATTTAAATCCTAGATTTAACCCATATTAGCTTTGTGAACTTGAGTAAGTCATTCTATCATTTGGAGCTTTTGCTTTTTCCACTCATAAAATGTAGATAATTATGTCCACTTTGAAGTATTGCTTTAAACATAAATGAAATAATCTATGTAAAAATTTAATCAAATTATAGCATGTAAGGAAGGAAAAAAATAACAATAAACATTGGTAAAAGTAGTAGGCAAATTAGGATAGAATTAATTAAAAATGAAACAACTTGTTCACTAGGATGGCAATAAATAGAGATTATCAATTTTTTGAATTTAATTTTATTGGAGTATAGAAGACTTACAGTGGGAGATTATCAATTTTGATTTTAAGAAAGCCAGTGCTGTAATTGTTATGAGACACACCTAAATCAGAGTGAAAACAATAGTTTCAAACTTAAGGAACGGGTCAGTTATAACAGACAAATACAAACAAAAAGGAATCTGAAGGTGACAAATTAATGACAGAAATTTGACATCAGTATTACTGAGTAAGAAGTATGTTGTTATTTCGTATTAAAAAATGCACTTACAAAAGAGATGCTAGTCATAGATCATTGTGATTGAGACAATTTAGCAATCAAATGTGTAAAGCAAAATCCAAGAAGAATTTGATTAAGCACAGTTCTATACACATTTTCATATATACTCTCAAAATTAGATCGAGATAGAAATAACATAAGATCTGGAAAATATACTTATTGTGCTTGTATGTGAGTTAAGAACATAAGATCTTGAAAATACATTCATTGATCTTGTATGGTTGTATATGTAAGGTTGCTTATATGTGTGTACATTTATCTAAGTCTTTGCTGTTGGATATGGGATTTGATGCTAGTTGCAAGCTAGGTTAACCTAATTATTTAATGGATCCTGACAGAAGACACTAGATTCGTGGATGAGAGAAAAAGGATTCACTTTTGATGTCACAGCAAATGATATGAGCATGTTTGCATCATTTCCCTTTACCTTCCAAGTCTTATTTGGGTAAAATAGTTGGCTTGGTGTATGCCTGCCCTTGCAGTGGGTTCTGTTACAGAACAGGAAGACTTGATTTGGGGAATCTACCACTTTTATCATGAGGGACAACTAAACTTGTTCTTTGTTTCTGAGAAAGATAGGGCCTCATCCCTTTAGATTTTTGATATAAATGGAGCCCTGAGAAATTGTCTGGATGCAGAGTAGTGAGGGCCTTTCATTTTTGGCATACTTAGCAAGAATACACAAGGATGCTCAGGGCCCATGGTAGACCTTCTTAACAACTACATGGCAGATTTTAATGAACTTATTAAGATTATTAGGTAACTGTCTCCCTAAGAGAAAATAAGAACAGACTCTATTACACGGCATCTGATAATAAATTATGAGTATGTTAAAATTATTGAAATATTTCAATAGATCTAAGAGACAAAAAACGTGGCAGGGGAAAATTCTAAAATAAGAGCAGAAACTTTGAAACCAGAAAAAAAGTAACTGTAAAAAAAAAATAATGTCATAAAGAGGGTCAACGGATAAATAAGCTACATAGAAATATTTTGAAGCACGGAGGATTAATTAATTTTGAAGTGACAAATTACCAAAATCTAAAAACAAAGAAAATTTCTGGAGAAATAAGTAGAAAAACCACAGAAAAGCAAATCTAAATAGTAAATAATAGAATAATATGAAGTAAAAATGAGGTAAAAATTTCCTGTAAGACTGGCAAAAACTGTGAAAAGCAGTAACACTTATTTGGTAGGACTAAATCAAAACAGTACACTTATAAATTTGACAGTATTATTCCTAGGAAATGATCCTATGAAACTTAAAGAATGAGTATGTATACCCATGTTTTTCGTGATGTGATGTAATGTTTTCTAGAGGAGTTATTTTTGCAAAAATCTGGAAAGAGTGTGAATGTCCATCAATGGGTAGAAATGTACCCAAGGACTGAGATACTCTCTAAGACACAATGTCTTCTAAATGTCAGAAGATAAGGAAAGGCAGGACTATGTACTTTTGAATAGGTAATTCATGAAAAGCAAGAAGATATGAAAAAGTGAAGTAATAAATAGAACTCACTGTCCTTGGCATGTACTACCAGAGGTATCTAGGTGTCTTGACTTGGGTTGGTAACACATGATGAAGCACGGAAATACCTTCAGAAGTAAGAGGTTGAAGGGTCAGGCCAGAGGGTCTCTTTCACCATAGTCTGCTGTAAATGCCAGCTGTGACCTAAATTGAGAGTATGTCTTAGGTAAATTTCTTTATCTATTCACCCAAGATATGCCAGTGACATATTAAGAGAGAAAAGTAAATTGAAAAGAAATGTCTATAGTAGTAATAGATTTTCTTAGAGACCATTAACATCAAAAATCTCTTTATGTATGTAGATATTTCTTATTTTCAGAATAGGGCAGAGAAAATAATGATTATTGGAGGCAGGGGTATAAATGGAAAAGGTTTTGGAGAGCCTATATTAACTTTTTAAATAATTTTTATGTTTTTCATTATAGCTGGTTTACGGTATTCTGTCAGTTTTCTACTGTACAGCAAGGTGACCCAGTTACACACGTGTACATTCTTTTTTCTCACATTATCATGCTGCATCATAAATGACTAGATATAGTTCCCAGTGCTGTACAGCAGGATCTCATTGCTTATCCCTTCCAAAGGCAATAATTTGCATCTATTAACCCCAAATTCCCAATTCATCCCATTCCCTCCCCCTCCCCTTGGCAACCACAAGTCTGTTCTCCATATCCATGATTTTCTTTTTTGTGGAAAGTTTCATTTGTGCCATATATTGGATTCCAGATATAAGTGATACCATATGATATTTGTCTTTCTCTTTCTGACTTATGTAGTGTGAGAGTCTCTAATTCCATCCATGTTGCTGCAAATGGCATTTTGTTCTTTTATACGGCTGAATAGTATTCCTTTGTGTATATATACAACATCTTAACCCAATCAATGTCGATGGACATTTAGGTTGTTTCCATGTCTGGGCTACTGTGAATAGTGCTGCAATGAACATATGGGTGCATGTGCCTTTTTCAGGGAAAGTTTTGTCTGGATATATGTCCAAGAGTGGGAATGCTGGGTCATATGATAGTTCTATGTAAAGTTTTCTAAGGTACCTCCATACTGTTTTCCATAGTGGTTGTACCAATTTACATTCCCACCACCAGTGCAGGAGGGTTCCCTTTTCTCCACACCCCCTCCAGCATTTGTTATTTGTGGACTTATTAATGATGGCCATTCTGACTGGTGTGAGGTGGTACCTCATGGTAGTTTTGATTTGCATGTCTCTAATAATCAGTGACGTTGAGCATTTTTTCATGTGCTTCTTGGCCATCTGTATATCTTTGGAGAAATGTGTCTTCAGGTCTTTTGCCCATTTTTCCATTGGGTTGTTGGCTTTTCTGCTATTGAATTGTATAAATTGTTTGTATATTTTAGAGATTAAGCCCTTGTCACTTGCATCATTTGAAACTATTTTCTCCCATTGTATAAGTTGTCTTTTGGGTTTTTTTTGTTTTTTTTTTATGGCTTCCTTTGCTGTGCAAAAGCTTGTCATCTTGACTAGGTCCCATTGGTTTATTTTTGCTTTTATTTCTGTTGCCTTGGGAGACTGACCTGAGAAAACATTTGTAAGGTTGATGTCCGAGACTGTTTTGCCTATGTTCTCTTCTAGGAGTTTGATGGTGTCTTGTCTTACATTTAAGTCTTTAAGCCATTTTGAGTTTATTTTTGTGCATGGTGTGAGGATGTGTTCCAGTTTCACTGATTTACATGCAGCTAATTTACATGCAGTTTTCCCAGCACCACTTACTGAAAAGACTGTGTTTTTCCCATTTGATATTCTTGCCTCCTTTGCTGAAGATTAATTGGCCGTAAGTGTCTGGGTTTTTTTCTGGGTTCTCTATTCTTTTCCATTGGTCTATATGTCTGTTTTGGTACCAGTACCACACTGTCTTGATTACTGTGGCTCTGTAATATTGCCTGAAGTCTGAGAGAGTTATGCTTCCTGCTTGGTTTTTGTTCCTCAGGATTGTTTTGGCAATTCTGGTTCTTTTGTGGTTGCATATAAATTTTTGGATTTTTTTGTTCTATCTGTCATGAGTAATTTGAAAGGGATTGCATTCAATCTGTAGATTGCCTTGAGTCGTATGGCCATTTTTACGATATTAATTTTTCCAACCCAGAAGCATGGAATATCTTTCCATTTCTTTGAATCCCCTTTAATATCCTTGCTGAATGTTTTATAGTTCTCTTCACACAAGTCTTTCATCTCCTTGGTCAGGTTTATTCCCAGATATTTCATTTTTTTGGTGCAATTTTATTTTTTTTATTTTTATTTATTTATTTTTTTATTTGTCTTTTTGCCTTTATCTACAGCTGCACCCGCTGCATATGGAGGTTCCCAGGCTAGGGGTCGAACAGGAGCTATAGCTGCCAGCCTTCGCCACAGCCACAGCAACATGGGATCCGAGCTGCGTCTGCAACCTACACCACAGCTCACAGCAATGCTGGATCCTTAACCCACTGAGCAAGGCCAGGGATCGAACCCGCAACCTCATGGTTCTTAGTCGGATTCGTTAACCACTGAGCCATAAAGGGAACTCCTGGTGCAATTTTAAAAGGTATTGTATTTTTATATTCCTTTTACAATATTTCATCATTAGCATACAGAAATATGACATTTCTGAATGTTACTCTTATATCCTGCTACTTTGCTGAATTTCTTGATCACTTCAAGTAGTGTTGGGTTGAAAAAAACTTACGGTTTTCTATGTATACTATCATGTTATCTGCATATGGTGACGGTTTTACTTCTTCTCTTCCAATCTAGATACCTTTTATTATTATTTTTTGTTCGATTGCTGTGGCTGGAACTTCCAATACTATGTTGAATAACAGGGGTAAGAGTGGGCGTCTTTGTTTTGTTACAGATTTTATTGGGAAGGCTTTCAGCTTTTCTCCATTGAGTACTATATTGTCTATGTGTTTGTCATAAATGGCTTTTATTATGTTAGGAATGTTCCCTCTATACCCACTTTAAAAGAGTTTTGATCATGAATGGATGTTGGAGTTTGTCAGATGCTTTTTCGGCATCTATTGAGATGATTGTGTGGTTTTTGAGTTTTCTTTTGTTAAGGTGGTATATGATGTCTATTGATTTGCATATGTGGAACCATCCTTGTTAACCTGGGATGAATCCCACTTGGTTGTGGTGTATGATCTTTTTTATCTGCTGTTGGATTTGGTTGGATAAAATTTTGTTGAGAATTTTTGCGTCTGTATTCATCAACACTATTGGCCTATAGTTTTCTTTTTTGGTGGTGTCTTTGGTTTTGGTGTTAGGGTGATGGTGGCATCATAGAATGTCTTTGGGAGTGTTCCTTGTTCTTACGCGTTTTGGAAAAGTTTAAGGAGGTTGGGTATAAGTTCCTCTTTGTATGTTTGGTAGAATTTGCCTGTGAAGCCATCTGGTCCTGGACTTTTATTTATAGGGAGTGTTTTTAAGACATATTCGATTTCATTTCTAGTGATTGGTCTGTTCAGTCATTCCATTTCTTCTTGATTCAGTTTTGGCAGGGTGTAAGTCTCTAGAAAGTTGTCCATTTCTTCTAGGTTGTCAGATTTATTGACATACAATTGTTCGTCGTATTCTCTTATGTTTTTTTGTGTTTCTGCAGTATCCATTGTGATTTCTCCTTTTTCATTCCTTATTTTGTTTATTTGGGTTTTTTCTCTCTGCTTCTTCATGTATCTGGCCAGAGGTCTGTCAACTTTGTTTACCTTTCCTTGCTCAGTTGGGTTAAGGATCCAGCATTGCTTTTTTCTGTTGTTTTTTTGAATCTCTGTTTTATTGATTTCCTCTCTGAACTTTATGATTTCCTTCCTTCTGCTGACTTTAGGTTTTCTTTGTTCTTCTTTTTCTAATTCATTTAGGTGGTGGGTTAAGTTTTCAATTTGATATTTTTCTTCTTTTTTGAGGAAGGCTTGTATTGCTATGAATTTCCTTCTGAGCACTGCTGTTACAGCATCCCATAGATTTTGAATGCTTGTGTTTTCATTATCATTTGACTCGAGGTATTTTTTCATTAACTTCTTGATTTCCTCATTGATTCACTGGTTTTTTTAGTAGCATATTGTTTAGTCTAATAGACTAATTTCTTTTCCTGTGGTTGATTTCTTGTTTCATGCCATTGTGGTCTGAAATAATTTTTATACTCTTAAATTTGTTGAGATTAGCTTTGTGCCCCAGTATGTGATCAATCCTTGAGAATGTTCCATGTGCATATGAGAAGAATGTATATTCTGATTTTTTTGGATGTAATGTCCTGAAAATGTCAATTAAGTCTAACTTTTCTATTGTGTCATTTAGGATCTCTGTTGCCTTATTGATTTTCTGTCTATTGGATATGTTCATTGATGTGAGTTGGGTATTAAAGTCTCCTACTATGACTGTATTCCCATCAAGTTCTCCTTTTATTTCTGTTACTATTTGTTGTAGGTATCTGGGTGCTTCTATATTAGGGGCATATATATTGATGATTGTAATATCCTCATCTTGAATGGATCCTTTTACCATTAAATAGTGTCCTTCTTTGTCTTTCTTTATCACCTTCATTAAAGTCTACTTTGTCTGATGTGAGCATTGCAGCTCCTGCTTTCCTGTCTGGTCCATTGGCATGAAATATATTTTCCTATCCTCTCACTTTCAATCTATATGTGTCCTTTGCCCTAAGGTGAGTCTCTTGTACAGCAGGGTGTAGGTTTTTGCTTTTTTATCCAATCTGCCACTCTGTGTCTTTTGATTGGAGCATTCAGTCCATTGACATTTAAGGTAATTATTGATAGATATGTATTTATTTAATAAACAAAGTTTATTTTAAACCTTGTTTTCCAGTTGACTCTATGCTTCTTTTTTCTTCCTTTCTTTTTTTGGTTGGATGATTTTCATTTACTTTATGCTTGAGTAATTTTCTTTTTATTTTCTGTGAATATAATGTTTGGTTTTGATTTGTGGTTGCTCTGTTTTTTAAGCATGTTAACCCCTTGCAGTCTCTGCTTGCTTTATCATGATAATCATATAGGCTCAAACACATTAACACATTATTAAAATAAAAAAAGAATCTATATTTTCTTACTTTCCTTCCCCACATTCTGTGATTTTGAAGTCTTTTTTTTTAACATCTTCATATTTGTTCTTTTCCTATTCCTTGTGTTTATCATTGCTTGTACAGTGTTTTTTTTTCTCTTTTTTTTAACCCCTCTTTTAGATCTGTATGCTGGCTAATTAAGTGATTGCTTTCCAATTTTGGTTTACTCCATCCTGTTTCCTACTTCTTTTTCGATTTAGAGAAGTTCTTTCCATATTTCTTTTGGAATGGGCTTAGTATTGCTGTACTCTTTTAGCTTTTATTTGTTGGAGAAATTCTTTATTTCACCTTCTATTTTAAATGATATTCTTGCTGATAGTGTATTCTAGGTTGCAAATTATTTCCTTTCAGAACTTTAAATATATCTTGCCACTCCCTTCTGGCCTGTAGTGTTTCTGTGGAGAAATCAGCTGATACCCTTATAGGGGTTCTATTATAATTAACACTTTGCTTTTCTCTTGCTACCTTTAGAATCCTCCCTTTGTCATTAACTTTTGCCATTTTTATTATAATTTGTCTTTGTGCAGCCTATTTGGCTTCAACTTGTTTGGGGCCCTGTGTGCTTCCTGTATCTTGATATCAGTTTCCTTTAAATTTGGGAAGTTTTCAGTGATAATTTCTTCAAATATATTTCCAATCCCCTTTTCTTTTTCTTCTCCTTCTGGAATTCCTGTTATGCATAGATTGGCCTGCTTTATATTATCTCTTATATTGCTTTCATGTTTTTTCATTTGGTTTTCTGTCTGCTGTTCTGATTAGGTGATTTCCATTATTCTGTCTTCCACATTGCTAATTCGTTCTTCTGCATTATTCAATCTGCTCTTTAGTGCCTTTAGCTCAGTTTGCATCTCTGCAGATAAATTTTCTAATTTTCTATGTTCCTGCTTATATTTTCTAGTTTCTTTCTAAAGGAATCTGCATTACTGTTCATGTCCACTCTTAATTCCTTGATATTCAGCCTTAATTCCTTCAGTATTTTCACCACCTCCCTTTTGAACTCAGTGTCTGTCAGACTGCAGAGGTCCGTTTCTTTGTTTGCTGCTTCAGGTGAATTATCCTGTTCTTGTAATTAGGAATGGTTCCGGAGCTTTTTCATTTTGTTTACATTTTTCTTTTCTGTGAGTTTAGGGAAGCCAAACTATAGTCTTGGAGGGCTACTTCTTTGTAAGAGTGCTCCTTTGTATTTTGTGGGGGGTTACTATTTATTTTTGGCATGGGAGTTTGACTCTTTGTAGTCTCTTCCTTTGGTGTGAGCAGGCTGTTATCCCCAGGGTGCTGAGTGTGTTTCCAGGGAGAAGGAGGGTAGGGCTAGTAGTAAGTGCCTGGTTGCTGGGCTCTTAACAGCAGCAAGGACCTGCAGGAAGGTGGTGCAGGCTACTCCTAGTTGTAGGGCCCTGGGAAGTGGTAATGAACCTAGGCAGATTTACGAGGTGCCCAGAGCATTCTGCAATGGCAGCAGCAGGGTGTGTGAGTTCCCAGGGGAGTGAGAGCCACAATAGGTAGTGTTTGATTGCAGTGCCATCCTTTGAGGTGTTTGGAGCCGCAAGTGGTGCCTGTTCAGTGATCTCTAATGGTAGCAGGCCACACGCACCTCTGGAGTCCATGGTTTGCCCCCGCCACCTGTAGACCATGCAAGAAGTGCCTTATCCTGCTTGGCCCCTGCGGGAGGTGCTGCACCAGCTGCTCCTAGTTATAGGTTCCTTGAAGGTACAGTGATCGAGCATGTGGGCTCTTCTCAGAATGTTTGGCAGTGGCAACAGCAGGGCAGGTGTGTTTCCAGGGGAGTGAGTGCAACAGATGTGGTTGTTGCAATGTCCTCCTTTGTGGTGCCCTTTGAGGTGGTTGGGGCTGCAAGTGGTTCTTGTTCAAGGATTCCTAGTGGCGGTGGGCACTGGAATCAGAGATAACTGTGGTGGTTTGTCCCCACCACCTGTAGACCATGCCAGAAGCACCCCTTCCATCTTAGCCCATGCAGGAGGGGCTGCACTAGCTGCTCCTTGTTGTAGGGTCTTTGGAAGGGACCGGTGAGCACACATCCTGGTGCTGCCCAGAACGCTTGGCAGTGGCAGCTGTAGGGCGGTGTATTCCCAGGAGGATGAGAGCAATAACATGTGCTACTTGGTTGCACTGCCTTTTTTTTCTTTTCTGCCAACTGTTGAAGTGACTGTGGCTGCAGGTGGATCCCACTCACAGGTCTCCAGTGGTGGCAGGCTGTGCCTCCCTATGGTCTCCCAGATGACCGCAAGGTCTGTCCCTGCTGCTTGTACATCACACAAGAGGCACCATGTTGCACTTAGCCCACAGAAGAGGCTGCACAAGAAGTGCCTGGTCTCCTGTAGACCAAGCAAGTGACTTCTCGCCACCCGTAGCCTGCACTAGAGGCGCCCCACTCTCTGCACATGTGTGCGGGGAGATTCCTATGGCAGTCTGGCCCACTTCCTCTCACCCTCCCCAGCAATGGATCCTTGATTCTCCTGCAGGCCTAGACCTTCTCCTGGGTTCCCTCTGCCATGGCATTCCACTCCCCAGCCCTCAGCACACCGCTTCCCCACCCATGGGACAGTGCTCCTTAATCCCTTAGGCTGTCCCCACACAACCAACCCTAGTCTTCTCCCCAGGACTGACCTCCAGAGCCTAAGTCTCAGCACCCAGCCCCTGCCCAAGCATCTCAGGCTGTGGTGTCTGGGCCAGTGGCACAGATGATCTGTGCAGCTCTCACTCTACTTTGCTCTCCTCAGTCCAGCTGCTGAGCTTTTCTTGGTGACTTTGAGGTTCCTCTGTCTTGGCTGATCTTCCAGTCAGTTAGGTGGCTTCCCAGGGTGTGTGTTCCTTTTCTCCTTCTCCTCTCAGGAATGCTAGTCCCATCCTGATTCCTCTTTTCTCTCTCTCTCTTTTTCTTTTGTTCCACCCAGTTATGTCAGCAGTTTCTTGCCCTTTTTGGAGGTTTAAGTTTTCTGCCAGCATTCAGTAGATGTTCTGAGTGAGTCATTTTACATGTTTATGTGTTTTTTTGATGTGTTTGTGGGAGGTGAGTGTGACGTCATTCTCCTCCGCCATCTTGATCTGCCTCCTATAGTAGCTTTCTTTACCACCTCTTATGTGCAAATATTACTTTGATAATTGTGGGAAAGTGTTTTAATATAGAAAATAATAAAATATTGTTGCATTTTATGCCTTTTCACACATAGAAGGGTGCAGCGTCTGACCAGTGGTTGAAACTATGCTTCAAGCCTTTCCTCTATCAAGTTTATGTAGTGGAAAGTGTATGTAATAAAACAAATAAAAATATAACTAAAGCAAATCTAAGCATCAGTTTAGACTTAACATGTGCCTGCAATTCAACTATCTGAGTGTAATTTTTCTGTCACAGAAGAATCTTACCCCAATGATCCTATTGTCAGAAACAAAAAAGATACTTGTTGTTCTGGGAGTGTTTTGTAAACTGGATATTACTATTCCACTATTTTCAAAATGGTAAGAATAATTTCATTGTTCTGTTTTCAATGTGCATATGAAAAAAGGTAGGGATGAGTGAGATGGAAGGAATTGCATCTGAAGACTAGAATCCAGTTATTATATAACTTTAAAGGGATGAATATATACCTTCTTAATATTCATAGATTGTCTGCTACACATACTTACCTAACCATGTATACATGTAAATATAAAATTAAATCAAAATGATGTTCTTTCAGTATGGAATAGCTTTTAGCGAAAACATGTAGTACTCTAAAAATGAAATATGTTAAAAATAAGAATTTCTTAAGGATGGTGTGTAAGTTTATATAAGATTATTTTTACAGTACATGTGCATCTTTGGAGGAAGTTCTGCCTTTTAAGACCAGAGGATATTAGAGGAAACCAAAATGAACAGAAAGGACTTAAAAGGCATGATGTGTGTTCCTGTCACCATTTCTGGCGGTGTAACTTAACAATCTGTTGAGAACACAACTTGAACTAAGCAACTTGCAGGCACGTTTTACTTGCTTTCCAAGAGCGACAGGTGCAAAGAAGCTTGAGTGAAAAAGCATTCATTATGGGCAAGGTTAAAATTAGGTACTTAAAAATCGTCATCTAATTTAGGTCATTTATCATTCTCCTCAAAGCCCCTTTTGTACAATTGAATACTGAAGTGCTTAGCTTACTATTAGATCATCACAGCTGCGACAGTATCACTCAAAGCAGATGTTTCACAGACAGAAAGAGCCTAGCTAATTTTAACAGAAACATGGTAACTGCAAGTCACTTTTTGGCAGTTCCAGCGGTGAATGTGAATATACCATGCAGGTGCAACTGTACATAGTGAACTGTAGGATAAATGCTTTGAGAAATGGAAAAGTGATATTGGTGAGAGATTCGCTGAAAGCATTTTATTCCTGAGGGTTTAGAAATCCAGAGCCTGTACACCAGGGTTCACTGCGATGAGATTCAAACTATTCCTTTGCTTTTGAAAGAAGAGAACAAAAAATAAAATAGAGCATTCTTGAAGTCATTTTCCAAATCAATTTGAACTTGGAAATAGATAACTAAGGGAATTTCTTACACTTAAATCACAAGCTCACATATTAATAACTTCTCAATATGTGGTATCAGTATATGTATTTGCATTTCTTTATTATAAAAGTACATTTATATGTGTGTGAAGAAATCATACCGTAAATTCCTTGTTCAATTTCTTATTATTTTAATTCATGACATGATATTTCTGTGGAAGAGAAAAAGTCCCTTCCACTAACAAAAAAACATGGTAGGGATATTCATGACAAGTGGCTCATTTCATTCTTAGGGTTTAGCAGAACTAAAGGTACTTGAACTAAACAGAGAGTCCCTTGCTTGAATAACTGTAAAAATTTTGTAAACTGTGAAATGCAACCACTAAATTTTAATTTCTTATTAAATCACTGTCTTTGAATATCACATACCTTTATACATGGGTATATATGTGTTTGTATACATTTATATGTATATTGTGTATATAATGTAGTTATAGTTCCCAAAACATTCCTAAAGAATGTGTATGATAATTTTTTTAGAAGTTAATATAACAATAAAAAGCTACAGCATTTTATAAGCGTCCTAGGGCTTGTAAAAACAAACAAAAATTAGGTGGCTTATAACAACAGAAATTTATTCTCTCATAGTTCTGCAGGTTACATTCCCTTCCAAGAGTTCTATGGTGGAATGCCTCCCTGTTTTTTATAGCTTCTGGTGGCTCTAGGTGTTCTTTGGTTTGCCACTGCAGAATTCCAATATCTATCTCTGTCTTCATGTGGTCCTCTCCAGTTTCTCTATGTGTCTTCTCTTGTGTTTCTTGGAAAGACACTTGATATTAAATTTCTAGCCCACCTAGATTATCCAACTTGATCTCATCTCAAGATACTTAATTACATCTGCAAAAATCCTTTGTCTAAATCAGGTCGTATCACAGGTTCTGTGGTTTAGGATAAGCGACATAATTTTTAGGGGGCTACTATTCCACTCATAAGACATTATGGTGTAAATAAATATTTTAAGCAGTGCTACCCAAAATCTAGTCTTGAGTTAGCTGCAAGTTTGTGAACTATATGCTACTGTTCTTCAACAGGATGAGGAGTTGCACCAGAATACAAAGCAATTTCATTACAAAACACGCTGTTAGACTCAGCTGACATTTTTTGGGAAATATTTTCTTGTTGAAGGTAGTGGTACATTGATTTATTTTCTAAATCAAGGCCCTTATCTCATTATGGATCAGTACTTTTTAAGTTGTATAGTTTTAAAATGTAATGGCCAAATTGACTCTCTTTGGTGTGTCAAATGTAGTCGTATTGGACTGTGAGTCTAATTTGGTCAGTGTAGAAAGATTCTGCTGGTTGGGAATGAGATAGTTGACATAAGATGCCTGGTCATCACAGAAATCATTGATTTGTTAGTCCTAAAAAGGCAGGTACCAGGAATCTGGTGGCGTGGAGCAAGGTGATCTAACCGAAATAGAGAAGGGATATTGAAATGTTTGGAAACAGACCACTGCCTAACTGTACATGAATCTATCTTGCCTTTATTTACTACATTGCAATCTTCATCAAGAATAGTAAGTACGATGTGGAATACAATATATAAAGTTATTTTTTATTGTTATTAAATGGAACACATGCTGTCAATCTCAGCCACTGGATTTTTATCTTGATTGTAAAACTGATGTCATTATCTCCAAGGTATCATTTGTGAAGACCATCTGCAAGCATTTTCAAATCCATGGGTGTCTCTGTTATCTAAGAAAATATGATTTGTCCTCAGTCATGTGCAAGGCAACACAACTTCTTTCCTTGGATTATCTTGAAGTGCAACACATTTCATGAAGCTTTTAAGCTACAGTAACTGTCAGGAACTGCAGTAATATTTCTTTATGCATTGCCATATTTATTTTTCTCTATTGATCATCATTTTTTCTTTCCAAATATATCGTTTTTGCTAACCGGAGTGACTCAGGGGCATGCCTCTAGCCAACTGGTTTTTAAGCTCCATTCATTTTTGTTGTGCATTTCTGTGTTCATCTTATTACATATTGTTTTCATTTTCAAAGTTAAGAGCATAAAATCATATTTCCCAAGGATAAAAAGGACCTAAATCAATTTTTCCAATGTACATTCTGAAGGCAGCATTAAGTGTGGCATGCAGTTTCATTACACTGTTTAGCCTGAATTTGTTGAACTGGAAGTTAAGATGTTAATGTCAGACTGAATCACAAAATTAAAGTCTTGGGTCATCATGGTCTGCTCAGAATTGTCACTTGAGTATAAGTATATAGCATGTCCCTGTAAAAATCCGAACATTTAAAAAAAACAATTTCCCCTTATTTTCTCTGTCCCTAGGGAACAGTTTTAAGTAAAGCATTTCCATATGGAAGGAGTGAGAAGATTTAACGGGCTGTATACCATCACTCATGAATAGTATTTAAGTCTCAAGAGCAGAACTGGGGACTGAAGATTAGGTTGTATAAAAGCATTTTATTCCCTAGTATATTCAAATACTGTCAGAGCAAGAAACTCAACAAACACAATTATAAACAACCTCAAAAGCCATGTAATCAATCCTACGATTACATGATCTTGTCAGACCATGGATGCTCCCATTGTAATGATAAAAAGGAAATCAATACAGTTAGCTACCAGGGCACATCTTGTGAAAGTAAGGATGGAACATAAATTTCAAAATTAATATTTTCACAGGTTGTTAAGAATAGCCTGGCAGGGGTGATTGTTTTAAAATTTTTGATGTAATAGTCATTTCTTGATTACTGAAATTAGAAAATATGTACTTCCCTTTCCATGGTTTTCTATGAAATTGAATGTGGGCAGTGGCTCTAGACTTAAGTGCACAGGTAACATTAAGTATCTGGCAAGCTTTAACAATATCAGGTGCTCAGGACCCATGTCCATCCAAGATTCTGATTCATTCACTTTAACTTTTTCAAAGCTACCAGATGAATTGAATGTGTTGGCTTGTTGGAGAACCAAGGTTTGTTCAAGAGCAATAATTATTAAATTCTGGTCACATGGGAGCTTAATAAAAATGCGTATTCTAATCCCATACTTCCAGAGGCTTTGATGGAATAGGTCTAAGTAGAGGTCCCATAATCACAGTTTTGCAACATCTGAGGGGATCCTGTACCCACGGTCCAAGTATTTTATCAGCTGAGAAAAATAAGGCAGAGATTGGATTAAGATGGCGGAATAGAAGGACTGGAGCTCAACTTCTCTCCCAAATAACAGCAAAAATACAACCAAATGCTGAGCAACCTTCAACCACATGGACTGTAAACTTCCAAAAAAGATACTCTGCTCCAGAAGACACAGCGGAGACATCAAGAGGTAGGAGGGGCGATTACACGATAGAAGCAACCCCATACCTTCCGGGTGGGAAGCCCTACAGATTGGAGAGTGACTGCATCACAGAGACTCAGCTACAGGACTGAGAGTTCTGAGGCTCACGTCAAATCCCCACGCCTGGGGATTGGGCACAGGGAGAAAGAGCCCGTGGAGCATCTGGCATTGAAGGCCGGAGGGGCTTGTGTGCAGGAGCTCCACAGGACTGGGGGAAACAGAGACCCCACTCTTGAAAGGCACACACAGACTTTCACGTGCACTGGGTCTCAGGGCAAAGCAGTCTCCAGAGGACTCCGGGTGGAACCTGACTGCAATTCTTGGAGGGTCTCCTGGGAAAACAGGGGTGACTGTGCCTTGTTGTGGGGCAAAGGCATTGGAGGTGAAGCTCTCGGGGACATTAATCAGCCTGCATTTCTCTGGAGGGGGCTATTTCTGGGAAAATCTGGTCCCCACCATCAGTGCTGAGAAGCCCCAGGCCAAACAACAATTCAGGTGGGATCTCAGCCCCATCCATCAGTAAACAGGCTGCCTAAAGACCCCTCAGGCACACAGCCAGCCTCTAATCTCATCCAGAGAAAAAGCCCCATCCATCAGAGGGAGAGGAATCAACCCCACCTACCAGTGAGCAGGCATCACTCCCTCCCATCAGGAAGCCTACAGCAAGCCCCCTCCATACCAACTTTAGCCACAGGGGAGGCAAACACCTGAACTAAGAGAGAATACAACTCTGTTGGCCACACAAAGGTCACAACACCAAAAACCTACAAAAATGAAAAGACAGAAAACTCTAACTCAGATAAGGGAGAAAGAGAAAAGCCCAGAAAAACAGCTCACTGATGAGGAGATTATCAGCCTCCCAGAAAGGGACTTTAGATTGTTGATGCTGAAGATGATACAAGGCATTGGAAATAGACTGGAGGCAAAGATTGATAATTTACAGGAAACACTGAGCAAAGAAATACAAGCTGTAAAAATTAAAAAAAAAGAGATGCAAAATACAGTAACTGAAATAAAAAATTCCTTAGAAGCAGCCAACAGTAGAATACAGGAGGCAGAAGAATGAATCAGTGAGGTGGAGGACAGATTAGTAGAAATCAGTAATGCGGAAGAGAAAAGAGATAAAAGATTGAAAGGAAATGAGCAGAGTCTCAGAGACCTCTGGAATAATGTTAAACGCACCAACATCCGTATATAGGGGTGCCAGAGGGAGAAGAGAGAGAGAAGGGGACAGAAAAAATATTTGAGGAGATTATAGCTGAAAACTTTCCTAATATGGGAAAGGAACCACTCACTCAAATCAAGGAAGCACAACGAGTACCATATAAAATAAACCCTAGGAGGAACACCCTGAGACACATATTTATCAAAATGACCAAAATTAAAGACAAAGAGAAAATCTTGAAAGCTGCTAGGGAAAAGAAACAAATGACATACAAGGGAGCCCCAATACGGTTATCAGCAGATTTTTCAGCTCAAACTCTGCAGGCCAGAAGGGAATGGCATGATGTACTAAATGTGATGAAAGGGAAAAACTTCAAACCAAGATTACTTTATCCAGCAAGGCTCTCATTCAGATTTGAAGGAGAAATCAAAACCTTTACAGATAAGCAAAAGCTAAAAGATTTCTGCAACACTAAACCAGCTTTACAACAAATCCTAAAGGAACTTCTCTAGGCAGATAAGAAAAGGCCACAACCAGAATCAAAAACACCACAAATGACAAGGCTCACCAGTAACGGCATATATACAGTAAAGATGCTAAATCATAGATGCACAATTTTGCTACCCAAAACAGTAATCATGAGAAGAGAGCACAAATGCAGGTCATGGAGAAGCACGTGCAATCAAGAAACCAACAAATGAATAAAACCTCAGTTATATATAGACTCCTATATCAAAACTTCAGGGTAACCGCAAACCAAAAATCTACAATTGATACACAAGCAAATAAGAAAAATCAACTCAAATACAACATTAAAGATAGCCATTTTGTGAGAGGAGACAACAAGAGAATAAGGGAAGGAAAAAAAGACCAACAAAAACCCCAAACAGTTAATACAATGGCAATAAGGACATATATATCAATAATTACCTTAAATGTTAATGGACTGAATGCCCCAACCAAAAGACATAGACTAGCCGAATGGATACAAAAACAAGACCCATATTTATGCTGTCTTCAAGAGACCCACTTCACTTCTAGAGACACATACAAATTGAAAGTGAGAGGACAGAAGAAAATATTCCATGCAAACGGGCATCAAAAGAAAGCCAGAGTACCAATACTCCTATCAGACAAAATAGACTTTAAAATGAAGAACATTTAAGAGACAAGGAAGGGCACTACATAATGATCAAAGGATCAATC
>PVHT021183696.1:12623338-12661105 GCA_004024745.2 Catagonus wagneri
TTAGACAGCAACACCCAATGCTACTGCTTACATGTGGAAACTAGAAAGACACAATGAACCTCTTTGTAGAACAGACAATGACTCACAGACTTCGGAAAACCTTGTTTTTTCAAATAAGACAATCTGGGGTGGGGGGGTGGGGGGATGCACTGGGGGTTTGGGATACAAAATCTGTAAAATTGGCTTGTGACGATTTATGTACACCTATAACTGAAATAAAATCCATTAAGAAAAAAAAATAAGGCAGAGTCTTCAGGGAGATGTCCTGTCAATTTGAATACTACTTTATACAACACTGATATTCAGGGAGTTTAACTATCTTGGTTTATATAATTGTATCATGCTCAGTTTCATATAATTAGGAAACAAATTATATGAAAATCCCAAATTTGTATATGAAGAGACCAAGCCACAGGATATTAAAATGGCTTCTGCTATTCTAGAAAGGAGACATATCACACCTGGGATTAATTTTGATTCATTGTTTTATGAATCTAACAAAATAATCTCAGATTATCTAAGTACCACCTAAATCAAGTTACAGTGATTGGTTCTGGCATCAAAATAAATGATAAAACTTAAAACCTAATACCAGAACATGTATCAGCATAGGAACTTCTCACTTCTCTGAAAGGCAAAATAGCCTAGTAGATGAGATCATTGGCTTGGGAACCAGACTGCAGTGTATGTGAATCCTAACTCTGCTACCAACCAGTTGTACTATTCTAGACCAGTTGCTTAATCTTTTTGTGCTTCAGTTTCTTGATTTTTCATGAAGGGTTAATTCTTATAGGACTTGTGAAAGGATAACTGTATTATTACTTATAAACTAGATAGAGCAGTGACTGACACAATGTAAGTGCTATGTGGTTGTAAATGTTACTATTTGACAAAGAGTAGTAAGTGTTTATAGGGACTATATTTGAATGAGATACTTTGATTCAAGTCACATGGAGAAGACTGCATTTTCATTCTCAGTAAATTTTATCAGCCTTCAGTTGTATTCGCTCATAGACTGTAGTCAAAATATCTTTCTTGTTAAAATATCTTTCTCTCTAACCATGAGTTGGAAATTGCATAATGATTTATTTCTCAAAATATAGGGCTTTTGTTCTTTTTGGTTATCATCTGCCCTCTTCCTCCCTCAAAAAAAGAAAAAAGAAGAAAATAAAAAAACAAACCCTAACTTGATTTATAAGGAATGAATCCTTACTGAAATACAAAAACAAAAATCCCCCCCACCAAGGAGAAAGTAATGCTTGCTTTTGGGCCCAGATGCTGATCCCACTCACTTCAGATATGTAAAGACTAGATTCTAGGAGGGAAGACTGTGATATATTCTTTATATAGTTTCAAAGGGAAAAATGAGTCATTAACTTAGGGCAGTCTCCCACACCCTGTCCTAAAAGCCATACTAACTTTCCTTATCAGCAGGGGTACCCAAGAGCAACATCCAGTCGTTTTGACAAACTGTATAAAAAGACTCTAATGACATTGGATGGCAGCCATGGAGAGTGGAGATACAGTCAATGCAATGAGCTATTTTGAAATGACAATACTTATGGTGCAATGAGTCTGAGAAGAAAGGGTTTAGAGCCTACTTTTAGGTTCATCTAAAAGATCATTTCTTGCTTTTAGCACCTTCTCTGGGCCACCTGATATGGCTTACTGGACCCAGTTTAATAATTTTTCCTTCCTTATTTTCTTCTCATTCTAAGTCACTCAACTACACTCTGAATTTTTTGGAGGGTGAGATGTGTGTGTGTGTGTGTGTGTGTGTGTGGATGTGTGTGTGCACGTGCATTCACATATGAGTGTGTGCTCTGGAACAAAGCAGGGTATATTATAAAATGAGAAAATGAGTAAAAATAATATTGAGATGTATGAAGGAGTAAAATTTTGGCAACAGTTTGGTCATGACATATTTTGTTGGCAGCATCTATGATATCTATAGTTTGATGATTTCCCCTATAGTAGTGAAACTCATTTAGAAAAGAGGTTCCTGGAGTTGCAGGCTCCTGAAGGGATATTATTTTTATCCATAAACAATTCTGTCTTAATTAAGATAGGAATGAGTATACTGTTATCTGCTGTTCTCATAGGGTAAATAATTTGCGTTCTCTTCACCACAGAAAATCTTGTTTGGTTCAGAGTTGGACCAAGTATTTTATTTAGTTTTGGTTTTGTTATTGTAGTTGCTTTATGTGACCAATAAGGATTTGTAACATCATCTTAATAGAATTACTTCCTGAACATAGAATTGGCATAAGATGCCAGAACTCTTTGTGTATTTAGGAACAAGCATCATGTACCTCATTATTTGTGATCGTTCATTCCTTTCAACTCATTTAGAATTCTGCCTGTGTCATGCCAAGTGTTTTAAACATCTAAGTGTTTATTGCTTGGGTTGATAAAAACACTAGCTTATCTAACATTACTTGTGACATTAATAAATCTTTTATTATAAATCTGTGCTCATCCCTTAAAAATAAAATGCAAAAACAAATAGAAGAGGTATAGTATGCTCTTTACAGTGTGTTGTCCGTTTCTTTTCCTTCTTTCCTGCTTTATTTTGCTGTGCTTATGTTCATGTTCCTTAATTCCTGACTTCTTCTTTCCCTGTTTTCTGTTCACAATACTGTATATGGAAAGAAATACTTTTAAGGTTAAAAAGTAGCTGTTTCAAATCTAAACCTCAAATTTTATTTGAAAAAGAGATGAGCCTTCTTTAATTATTGGTAGCATTAAAGATCAGTATTATACACGTTTTAACTTAAACACATTGCTTTTTATTAATTGTATTTGAAGTTTATCTCTAAGGTTTTATTTATAGAGTAAATCCAGGCCAGCTACTCCACAGGGATTCTCTGACCACTTGGTGGCGATGTTGTAGAGGGGATTCAGTAGTGGTGGGGGTTGGAGGGGGTATTAAGGCCCTTTCCAAACCATGGGGTAGCACTGCGATTTACTGAAACACAGCCCTATGTCTTAATTATTCAGAGCATCTTTGCATGGGGACTGGCTCAAATTTCCAATAGCAGAGTGATAAAACATGTTGCACATACTTACTTTTACATAAATAGCAACCATACAGGATTACCCAAAGCTAACACAATTAAAGCAAAGTCTTTTATATTTCTTTTTCTTCAAAAACTGTAAAAATACCTAAAACATAAAATACATACATACATTAATAAAAACAAAAACAAATTAAAAAAAACATAAAACCTCCTAGAATTCATCTTTTTCAATATAAAAAATGTAATGACATACCAAGTCTTACTAAGTCTGGATCTAATTTACCACTACAGGTTCATTTTGTTTAATTTTCCCCATGAATGAAATACTGAGGCCACAGAAAACTCATTTTTTTTCTTACAGATTCTATGCCTTTTAACATCTGCATATCATGTTTATGCTATTTTCTTTGCACAGAATACCCTCCCATCCATGACCCTCCTAAACCCCTGTAAATCTCTCTTTCACGTAGCCATCTTTTTTCCTGCCCCTTACTCACTCCTCAATAAAATGTTGCAACTACATTTTAATTAAATGTATATATATATATCTGTTTTCCTGATAAAATGAGGTGCCTTTTTCATTCACCTTTTTGCAATTCTTTCATTTCTTCCCTTTCTTCTTTCCTCGTCTTACCCTCTGCCCCTTGCCCACTCTTTTAAAAATAAGTATAACATGTGCAGGTATTGCAGATATGATAAATTCAATATGGTACCAATATCATGATCTTTACTATCTGTAAGAAATAGAGTCAAGTAAATAAACAATTATATATGAGTGCCTTGATAAAGGACAACTAGCTGGTACCTAGAAATAACAGCAAAATTTAAAATATAGCAGTTACTGTGTCACAGATACTTTTATAAGAATTATACATATATTAACTTTTTAATCTTTATAATAATCCATGAAGTTCGTTTAATTATTATGCTTATTTTATAGATGAGGATTTAGAGGTGTAGCAAGGTTAAAATAACCTGTTCTAAGACAAACAGCTGGATTTCAACTAAAAGAGTTCTGATTCCAGCATGCATACTTTTAATGACTATATATATTGCCTCTCGTTACATGTAGAGGAGACATATTTAAAGTTGAAATCTTGAAAAAGTTCTTTTGAATATGTGATAACCAGTTCCTAATAAAACATAATCTGATAGGTTAGTATAACAACTATTGTTTTGAAAATTTTCTATTTACACTTCTACTTTTAATCTTTTTAATCTATTGTGAGTGCTTAATATTTTTATATTCTCAGAATGCAAATTTTTAGAAATGTAAATTGTGTAAATCACACGGATTTCATCTAAGATTGCTTTTGTCCCCTCTACTTCTGGCACGGTGTTGGGCACATACAAAGTATACTTAAAGAACTGACCAATAATTGATGTATGTTCAGTGTGTTTTAAGCTGACTGAACTTTTTTCAAATTCACCTTTTTAAGCTGTTTTAATAAAAATGTAAATCACAATTATATGTGGAAGTTTTTTCATAATGTACATAATTGGATTTAATGACAACATCTTCATTGGTGAGTATCATCTTGGGTTAAAGCACTCAATTAAGAAAAGCTTTATCTTCCTGCAGGAACTAGAATGTTGAGGAACCAGCTAAAGAAAATACTGACACCTTTGCTACTGCTATTACTCTGAACCATAATGTTTTTTGTCTCTGGTCCAAGAGTCTTATGTTTTTTGCCAGGATCCTTGAAACTGTGGCAGTCTAACTTATTAACTTGCCAGTAAGGTAAATTTCAGACCTTTCATAGCTATTGACACACTTTTTCCTCAGTGAAGCTCATCAGCAAGCAAATACATTTTATCAGAATTAAGACTCAGAACAGGAGTTCCCATCGTGGCTCAGTGGTTAACGAATCCGACTAGGAACCATAAGGTTGTGAATTCGATCCCTGGCCTCTCTCAGTGGGTTAAGGATCCGGCGTTGTTGTGAGCTGTGTTGTACATTGCAGACGTGGCTCGGATCCGTCATTGCTGTGGCTGTGGCATAGACTGGCAGCTGTAGTTCCCATTGGACCCCTAGCCTGGGAACCTCCATATGCTGCAAGTATGGCCCTAGAAAAGGCAAAAAGACAAAAAAAAAAAAAAGACTCGGAACAATATATTGAGATTTCATTTGGAATACAAAGACTGGCTGATTCATAATTAGTCCACTTTCTAAGTTACTATTTTCCTCAAGAAAGTCTGCTATCCTATTAACTGTATCATACAATCTAACCTACAGTCATTGTCTTTGGAAGAAGTCTCATTGACTTGTGGTCCTCTCCCATAAAATACTTATCCAACTCTAGCTTCTCTTCCATCCTTTAGCTTTGTCTGTTGGATACTGTTTACTATGCTTCTTCTCTTAGAGTCTTCCTTCTAGTAATTAGCATTCCACCACAAATCTTCTAAGTAATTTTGTTTTCTCTTAGTCATTTTTATTCTTCTCAAGGGGAAGGCCAAGGGAATTTCACAGCATTCATTTTACATTGCTTTACAGAACAGTTACTATTATGCTTTCTGCCTTTCTATTTGGCAACTCCTTAAGAACAGTAATGCAGTTTTATTAATTTTAATACCCTCTATCCCCCCATAGCCCAGCATAGTAATTTGAATTTAATTGTTTAACAAAACCCTTTTTAAATGAATAAATTTTAAGTATACAGTTAGCATATATTTATTGTAAATTCACCAAATATGTAGTATTATTCAGTATAGATACTTTATTAAGTTTTTTATTTATTTTTTATTTTTATCGATACATGTAATTGAAATATAACATTAGTTTCAGGTATACAACAGAATGATTTGATATTTGTAAATATTGCAAAATGATCACCACAATAAATCTAGTTAAATCTGTCACTATACACAGTTACACATTTTTTTCCCTTGGGATGAGCTCTTTTAAGATCTACTCTCTTAGCAACTTTCAATATACAATACAATACTATTAACCATAGTCACCTCGTCACCATGCTGTATACTATATCCATGACTTTTTCTGTTTTTTCTTTGTTTGTTTGTTTTGTTTTTTTTGGTTTTATGGCCATACCTGCAGCATATGAAAATTCCCAGCTAGGGGTCAAGTCGGAGCTGCAGCTGTTGGCCTTTACCACAGTGACAACAGTGCTGGATCTGAGCCACATCTGCAACCTACACCACAGCTCATGGCAACACCAGATTCTTAACCCATTGAGCGAGGCCAGGGATTTAATCTGCATCCTCATGGATGCTAGTTGGGTTCTTAACCTTCTGAGCCACAGCGGGAACTTCTCACTATGACTTTTTAATTTATTATTTATGTATTTATGTATGTATGTATGTATTTATTTATTTACCACACCCACAGCATGTGGAAGTTCCCTGGCAAGGGATTGAACCTGTGCTGCAGTTGCAACCTGTACCACAGCTGCAGCAACGCTGTATCCTTAACCCACTGTGCCAAATGGGAACTTTCCACTATCACTTTTTATTTCCTAACTGGCACTTTGTACCTTTTTAACTCTTTTCACCTATTTCACCCTTGCCTCCCTGCCCTGCCTCTGGCAATCATCATTTTGTTTGTTCTGAGAGTTTGGTATTTTTGTTATTGTTCTTTTGTTTTCATTTGCTTAGATTCTACATATAAGTGTGATCATGAGAGCATATGGCATTTGTCTTTCTCTAACTTATTTCATTTAGAATAATGTACTTGACTTTCATCCATGATATTGCAAATGGCAAGATTTTCTTCCCTTTTTGTGGCTGACTGATATGTGTGTACTACATTTTTTTTTTTAATCCACTTATCCATCGGTGGACAATTAGGTTGCTTCCATGTCTTGGCTCTTGTAAGTAATGCTACAGTGAACATGGAGGTGCATACATCTTTTTGGGTTAGTGTTTTCATTTTCTTCAGATAAATATCTAGAAGTGGAATGCTGTGTGGTAGTTCTATTTTTATAATTTTTTGAAGAACCTCCATACTGTTTTCCATAGTGACTGCACCAAATTTTGTTTATAGAAGTCAAAAACATATTAGTAAACATGCTTTGTACTTGGAGAAAAATTGGTACATAACTAGATTTTTGTCTAAGGGTTTTATTTTCTAGTTAGAACTGTCAGAATAAAATATCATTAGGTCTTTAATAGTAGTCTAAGTGTATACACTGAGTTTCTTTATTTGAAAAGTTCCATCATAAATAATAAAATTAGTATGAAAAGTATAAACACACCACACAAATAATCAACCTAAATTGTGCCCTATGAAAGACATAGCTTTAGATGATGGCTTTGAATCAAAGACCTATACATATTTATATTTCATAGATCACAAGAATTATACGAAATAAATGATAGTTCTGCTCACTCAGAGCCCCTCGTTCAAGACGTCAGTGACAAGGTATGTAATATATCAAAGAACTATGTAGGAAGTTTATAGGAAAAAGCGTTTTCTTACTGAATTCCATGAATCCTATTATACTCTTCACATTTTTTGTGAGATCTGTTTTTCTGAATGCCACCTAAGGTTTTAGATCTAGGACCGAAAGCATCTGACTTCAGATGGCCGTTACAAACATGGTATACGGTGCTCCCATTGTGGCACAGTGGTTAATGAATCCGACTAGGAACCATGAGGTTGAGGGTTCCATCCCTGGCCTTGCTCAGTGGGTTAACGATCCGGCATTGCCGAGAGCTGTGGTGTAGGTTGCAGTCACAGCTCGGATCCTGCTTTGTTGTGGCTGTGGCATAGGCCAGCGGCTATAGCTCTGATTAGACACCTAGCCTGGGAAACTCCACATGCTGTGGGTGCAGCCCTAACATGACAAAAAAGACAAAAAAAAAGTGGTATACTATATATTTAAGACAATTCTGTAGACTGGTAGCTGAAAAATGATGCTTGATCTTTTAGGGCTATATTTACTAATTTTATCATCAAATATGTGTTATGCAACTAAAACATTATTTTATCAAAGCTTATGAAGGCTTATTTTTGCTGTTTGACAGCAATATTTTCTTCCTATATAATATATAATTACATAAATTTTATTTAATATGTTTTACTTTCACTGAACATAGGTAAATTAATAGCAAAGTAAGGTGATTCAGAAGTGTATGGGGCATGAAGACATCTTAGACTTAGGGAGGCAGATATTCGTAATAAAAAAGGGATTAAATATTTAGTGTGAACATCTGAATTTTAACCTTGGCTCTAGAGGCAATGTGGAATCAATAAAAGATATAGTGGTGTATAATGTATATAAAAAACTTTCCAGTTTCTGTGGATGATATTTTTGAGGGAGAAATGATTGTTAGCGAGAGGAGTTTGATGCCCATTACTTGTAAACAGGAAAAATAAAGTGCATAAGTTGTGGAGAGACCAGATTCAAGAAATCTAAAAGAAAACAGCAAACAGATGATTCTCAGTTTTCTGGTTTTGACAACTGGATGGGTGGAGTTACTGCAATAGTAAATATATTTCTACAGATTGCAAATGCTAACATTTAAGTACAAAGAAAAACATTAATAAATCATTATCTCTTTGATGGGGAGAGATGTGATGGGAATATTTTTTGAATATTAATTTTTATTAAATCATGACTTTAAAATAAAATATTTTGGATCGTCAAAAAAATAAAATGGAATTGAAAAGGATACAATGAAATTGAATTTCCTAAATGTGGGAAGCCAGTTGAAAAAAATGTATCTATTTTCTAAGTTACTGACATATGGAGAAAATAAATACTTTAAATGATTTTTAGCTCATAGGTTTGGCATTGCATGTATAATGGACATATTCTAAGAACAAAACCAAGTTTCAGGTGAATTCATAAGACAGTTATAATGTTGATATTTTTATTTTGAAAATCATTGTGTATATTGAGAAAAAGGTAAATGAATTATGACAATATTGTTATGAACCAAGATTTTTGCTGTACCAAAAAAAGAAATATAATTTTAAAATCAGATGATTGGCTCTATGATGTTTAATATAAAATAGAAATGAAAACATAATCTCATAATTAAAAAAATTAGTTTGTAATTCTCTGCTGAAAAATCTGAAATTATGTTGTATAAAAACTCTTCCCTACAACAGAGAACAAGGGCTCCCAAGAATAAGTGTTTCTGGCCCAGGGCTAAAAATGTGCGGAATAGGATGTAAAGATGGGTTTGAAAAAGGAGAGGAGGAAGATTCTTGGATCTTTGGTTGTGCATTTTAGGACATGAAGTTATAAGATGTTGGAAGTTCAGCTTTGGGGCCCTGGCTCTGCAATTTAATATGTATTTAACTTCAATAAAATTTAAAGAATCAAATCTAATGATCTTAGGAAATTGGCAGTTCTCAAAAGTGACTTTAACTAAAGTGACTATATTTAAGAAACTCCAAGATAGAACAGTAGTGCCTGATTAGAGCCGCTGGTTAATCATTAGCTCAGAATAAAAAGAACCATGAAGACTCCAAAGTCGCTTTGTTAAATAAGTGATTTACGTGGAGTACAACAAATTATTTACTTTGTAAAACTAGTTTCTCCTCTCTTTCTTTTGCTTTTTTTTCTAATTTAAGATTTGCAAAATTTTCAAATGTTACTTTGTTTATTTTGGGTTTGTTCAGTTAAAGATAAGCATGTTGAACTACAAAAATAATCATTATATCCTCTAATTTTCTAGACTACATTTACAGTGTTGTATTAATGTTTCTTTTAATCCCTATAGCCAATGATTTCACTTTACCTTTAGTTTTTCTACTTAGACTTCTTTCCCAAGTATTTGTGATCTATTTCATGAAAAAGTGCTTCCTGACATCTGCCTTGAATTTCCTTTTTCCCCCAGTCCCATTCCTGAACCCTCATCTTGTTGTCTTCTTTAAGTGGAAAATAGTCTGCTTGACATTATTTCTATCATGTTCAGTTCTGTGTATTTCAGTGAAATCTTTCTTAATTATGTTCTTCCCAAGAGAGCACTTAATCTTTTTTAGGCTGTCTTTATAGATTTTTACCTGTTGGCCGTAGGATAAACTCCATTGCTTTTAACGCAACTTTGATAGTTTGAATGTCTTGGGTACTTTATTAAAAGAATCCCATTAGAACAATATTCACAAAATATCAAAACTCAGTTTTCATACTTTGGAAGAATTTGTTTTCTCTGACAATAAGCAGAACTTCCAAAGAACAAAGAAATTAACATCAAATAAAGTGTAATCACTTATACATCTTGACTTCATCTCTTTTCCTTGTTTATTACCTTGAGTACCTTGAGGGTTCAAACAGGATGATGAAACAGTGTTTTTAAGTGTTCATTTTCCTTTAATGTTTATTTTCTACCCAATAGAGCAGAAAAATCTAATACCCTGAAAATATTAACATTAAATTAATATTTCCATTTAGATTATTTCTCGTATTTATTAACCTAAGGTCAAAATGATAAAAAAGGACCAAGTGGAAAAAAAGGTATCATAATAAAATGGGAAAGCAATCACTACTGCCACTTAAATGGACATTTAATATAATAGCTCAAGATTCACAATGGAAAGAAATACAAGAGAGAATGTACATTTTGTCAACTACTCTGTCTCAAAAACCAATAATATAAATTAATGGCTCTACATAATAAAAAGTACAGAAAAACTAACTTTCACTTTGCATAGTACTAAGTATTGTCTATAATAAGACATTCCCAGTAAAATAGATATTTTAAGTGAACATGTTGAAGTAATTTACAGAGTACATAACAGTTGGCAATATATCAAAGATTATCGGTGACTGTGGTTTACTATATAAATGGCAGAACAAATATACTCAAAATATTAATAATCTTTAGAATTTGGGCTTCCTAGATATTTTAATGAATGTTTGGTCTGAGTAGCTAGTATAGTAGATATGTAAATTGGTAAACTTTCAAAATTGTTTTGTATCAACAATGTCTTTAGAAGTTTAATAGAATTTGAAATACTGGACACATGGTAAAGTAAAGCAATTGTGAAAATCATCTTGGAGCTTTTATTTCGTTTCCCAGGAGAATTTACTTCAGCTCAGAACTCCAACCAACTCTAAAGGAAATTTTTGTAGCTATTTGGATCCATAAGTTGTTAGGAGAAAACTAAAACTGGTTTCCAGATAGCAACACAAACCATTCAGTAAATGCTTTCCTGCGCAAAGAAATTGTGCTGATTTTCTGGAACTGTTGCTGATAAATGTATGCATACATAAGCTTACTTGTTATCTCCTTGTGTAGGAAAAAAAATGCACATAAAAACATTGCGGTATGAAGATCATGTTAAACATATTTCTGCTTGTTTCCTGAACAATGGTTAAAAAGTCTAATTAGAGTGGAGAGTATAATACAAAGTAAAGTTGTGGATCTTTTGCGGGCCCTGAAAGAAGAACACTACTCTAACTTTGAATATGTGGTAGTTTAAAAAGAGTATTATTTGACAAGAGTATTGACCAGGAGTTCCTGATGTGGTACGGTGGGATCAATGACATAATCTGAAGTACACAGGATGCAGGTTTGATCCCTGGCCCAGCACAGTGGGTTAAAAGATCTGTGTTGCTGCAGCTTCAGCATAGTTTAAATTGTGGCTCTGCTCTGATTCCTGGTCTGGGAACCCCAAATGCCATGAGGCAACCAAAAGAGGAAAAAAAAAGAAAGAATATTGATCAACTACTGGTTTACATTAAAGAATATATTTGTTTTATTCATTATATGTTATTTGTTGTAGATAAAACAGACTAATAATTTTTAGCTATTTTCAAGTTTTCGGTACTATTACATTTAACCAACTTTTTGTGTACATATTTGCAGAAACAAAAATGCATATCACTCCACTAGACCTTTGTTAAGGAGTTTACATGGGTGGCAGGGCAGTAAGTGGTATAAAACTATTCTTTTTCTATCATAAATCTGAAGTGGTAAGACAAAAATTGTTATACAGAATAGACCTTTGAGAAGTGTCCTTGCTATATCAAGAAAGTAAACCTGAAAAATTACTGTTGTACAATATTGAGTGAAAAATAAATATGTGTCTGCTTTCTTGGAGTTGATTACAATAGTGATATTTACCTGAATACTACTTTATACTTTACCATACTCTCTGCTTTTGCCACATTTTTATTTGCTGGTAATTTGCATAATACTTCTTTCACAGTCCAAGATAGCTAAATAATTTATTGTCCATAATTTATTCCAAAATCTGATACTTTTCAGATTACTTTTAAAATACAAATTTGCCTTAATATCAAGATAGACATAAAACATTATTTATAATAAACTTTCTACACATGTTTAATTATTTTTAAAATGAGCTAGAGTAGGACAGTAGCTATATGTTTAGTTTTTTCCTAATAAACAATATAAATTATTTTTTCTACTTGTGTTATTTTTTAAAAATTTCTAAAAGGTAAATTCTTCTTAGCCATTGAAGCTAGTGTAGAGGGAATATTGTGGGGGGGAGGGAGAGAAAAAGTTTTAGCCCTAAACCTTGTTTTAAAAACAATTAAAAAAAAACAGACTAGTTTACTTTTGATTCATAGTTGCCATGCCCTAGCCTCAGGTAAATTTTTCTTCTCTCGGGAAATAACTTGTCACTTGGAAATTATTTAGCTCTATTCCAACTTAATCCATTAAAAATGTGAAATGACCAGTCAAAAATGGAAAACTCCTGTGTCTAGGATTTGAATTGTTCTTCCAGGCCTAAATGCCCTAAGTCAGGAGGTCCCTTATGTACATACCAAACAAAAGTCAGCCCACTTGCAAGATGAGTCAGCATATACATGTATCCTTAATTTTACGCAGTCAAAAGTAAGAGCTGACAAAATAAAGCTAGTTTTTTATTTTCTCGTGCCATTTCATGTTTCTTTTCCAGATTATGCCACTAAACAATTTTTTATGCCACTAAGTTCTTTGAAATGCCCTTTCTCTTTGAATATCTTTCAAACAGAACCAGTCTGATTTCTCAGCATCCATTTCTTCATGCTTCTGTCATTGTTGACAAACCTTTTTGTGTAGCATTTTCTCTTTTTTATAATCTCTAATTTCTTTTTTTACCTATAAAATTGAACTCCTTATTTTCAAGTGCCATATAATATTTTAAATAAGTGGCTTTTGAAACATTCCAGGGGGAGATGTTTAAAAATTCTATTCTTGTGCTATGAAAAGGCATAGAATCAGAAAAGCTTTTTAATGGTTATTAAGGTTTTGAACAAGTAGTTTAACTTCTTTAACCCTCCTTATCTCCACATGTAGAGACGATAATAAGGCCTCCCTTAGAGAATATATAAATACATTTTCCAACTATTACTACTATCAGTAGTAATTTATTAAGGATATTACTAATTATTCTTATCTCTTTAATATGCTCATTCTCTAGACCAACTAGTAAATTGGCATAAGCTGCAGAAATGTTCTAACTAAAAATAAACATAAAAATAGTTGGTTTTATTTTTTTCTTTTTCTACAAAAACTAAATTAAGAATTCTTTTTTTTGTATGGTTACGTTGTTTTGCTCTTTTTCTTCAACTGTAAAATTATCAGAAGACAGCTTGACTAGCTGAAGTTTATACTTAAAGTTGCTTGACAGATGCGCACTGTTGTGGGAAAAGTGACTTAAGGTTACTTACCAGAGTGCAATGGTACAACTTTATATAAGATACGGTTTCCTTTATTCCAATTCTTTATTCATCTTGCACTTTCTGATATTAATCAGTTTTGCAATTGACTTTTTAGCTGTAAAAAGAATATTAACTGGGAGTTCCCATCATGGCTCAGTGATTAACGATTCCAACTAGGAACCATGAGGTTGCGGGTTCGATCCCTGGCCTTGTTCAGTGGGTTAAGGATCCTGCGTTGCCGTGAGCTGTGGTGTAGGTAGCGGAGGCAGCTCAGATCCTGCATTGCTGTGGCTATGGTGTAGGCCAGTGGCTACAACTCCGATTAGACCCCTAGCTTGGGAACCTCCACATGCCGCGGGTGCGGCCGTAAAAACAAAAAAAGGCAAAAAAAAAGAAAAAAAATAATAACTGGCAAACATTTACTTGTATATTCTTGATTCCCTTTTCTCAGTGATAATTATAAAATATTTTTTGTTTTGGTGGATGAAACACTAAATAGATTCCTTTTTGAATATAACATTGAAAAAAATTTTTGACAATTTTGTCATTAAGCAACTAGTAATAAATAAAGAGCCACCATTCAAAAATTTTATTTTAGATTTGCTATTAAGATCTGGCTAAAAAATTGATTACCTCTGTTGAATTTGTAAAGGATAAATTCATTTGAACATAAAGCCCAGTTCTATTTTCCCTGTAGGTATGTTATGCAGATGAGTAAGTTCTGATTCACTCTCTTGGCGGGGACTCAAACAGAAACATATTTAACCAGGTAAATTATTAAATGGTTTATAAATGCACAAAATAGACTAGAGTGTATTCCTAAGGGTAGTGAATATAAATGTGGGATAATTTTAATATCCACTTAGAATAACCAGTTAATAGATGCTGCACAGATTTCATGGTGCTTTTTACCACACAGCACCTTGAGATCTGTGAAGGACTAGTAACCTTGTCTTCATCAAGCTACTTTTGAATATCTCTTCCATTTCTTCTTCTTCTGGAAATTTAACTGTTCACTGAGGACACTTCCTCTACGATTCTCTGAAGTGAAGATTTTTTTCCTTCGCTTTTTCACGTCTCAGGTGCGGAGGTGAATGGTACTGTTTATGCTTCCATTTGCTGTTTATCAGTGTTTGTCTCACATGGTCTCAGTTTCTCTAAAGCACATGTTATCAGACTCAACCTCCACACTACACTTTTTTTTATTGATTCTGTCTACTTATTTCCATGTTTATTCTCAACTTCACAACACATTTATGCGAGGCTTTAATATCTAGATCTCTGCCTTCCTTCCCATCACTACTCTTGCCTTGATTTTTAGTGTCTTTATAACCGTGTTAATTATCCACCAAAACCCCGACCCCTCAGTTGCTTTTTGTTCACTCCAATTTTTCACCAACTCCCATGGAAAAACTCAAGGTATTTCCATTAATAATAATTATATCACAGTTTACATCTCAATTTTAGACATTCTACTATCTGGCAACCAGCTTCCATCCCATCCACATTTTTTACAGCATCCAGCAGTTCCCTGGCCTACATCTAGAGTACAGGTCCATTGATTTCATCAGCCTTTCACTGTACAACTTTTTCCTTAGTGTTTCCCTTCTTACCCAGCTGTAGTCTGTGTGATATACTATTAAACTCTCTCTATTGAAAATCCTTTAAGACTGTGCACTTCCCTTCCACCTATCCTCTGTATCTCTACTGCAAAACTCCCAGTCTTAAATTACAGCACAACCATATTGTTCTAGGTATTGTCTAGTAAATATGGAAAATCATAAGTCAGAAGAGAAAGTGAACTTTTTAAGAACAAAGTCTTAGATTAGGTGAGAGATAATGGCTGTTAAGGACTAGAAGTAGGGCTGGATTAGCTAATATATCATCCATCCATCCAAACTGTCATCTTCAGCTATGGGTAGGGCTTTGGTCAAGCAAATATAACTAAGAGAAAAATGAGCAAAGGAGTTGTGGATCTATGCAGAAATGGTTATGATAGATCATGAAATTTAAATTGACTAGGGAGGTGAATGAGAACATTAGGTGAGAAATGGAGAGTGAATATGTGGGTTGGAGATCCAGAATTGGAGAATTTAGTACAGCTGGTGTCCTCAGAGGATGAGTCAGATAATTGGACGCTTGAAATCAAGATTTTAGAAATGCTACAGTTATTATTAGTAAGGTCTACTGTGTAATCATGGGAGAGAATCAGTGACTGAACACATTCTTATTGGTTAAATGACTTGATTTATAAAAAAAATTCTTTTGTAGGAAATGTAACAAATAACATGCTGTTTTATAATAAGAATGAAAACTATTCCTTAAAATTTTAAATGCTCTTAAATTTAATAATAAACTAATCTCTATATTAGATTATGCAGTCTGTGTTTATAATCTCATCAATTCCTTCCCTCGGGCCATGAGAATTTCACCAAACCCATATATACTTTCTCTAAAAAACAACAAAGCAGAGTTTCAGGAGATTCAAATGCCTTGTGAAATTTATCATTGGATTCCTTAGGATAAAATAATACAGTGTTAGGGGACAGGTGTTTAGGGTCACATTTATTCCAGTAGCTTCTAGCTGCATCTGAACCTGCCATTTTGAATTTTAAGCATCAGATATAGAATGAGAAAGGCACATCAGTGGTTGAAACTTTCAAATTAAGGTACTGTACCTAGGCCATCTTTTACCTGATGAGAATTCTCCTTAGAGATGGGCGCATACTGAAACAGATTTTTCCTTTTCAGCTCCATCTCAGAGGATTCCAAATTAAAAATCTCTTAAGATGAAAACAGAAAATACCAAGATCACAAAAAAATCCAAAAAGGTTTATTTTTTCCAACTGAAGAGACTTGGAACCTTTATATTTTAAGCTCAAGACATATATATTTTTCGTACTTCCTAGTTAAGATTTTCATGGGTCCTCCTCTACCTCCTACGGCTTATAAAGGAAGCAACTTACTTAAAAATGCCTTGGGCTATGGCCTAAGAGATTTACTTTTGTAACTATGTCTTTTATTGGTGTCTGTGTGTGTGTGTGTGTGTGTGTGTGTGTGTGTGTGTGTGTGTGGCTGGGTGTGTGCACGCATATGTTTGTTTCCTCATTTATAACAGATTATCTACCTAGTGAGTATGAAAGAGATAATTAATGTGAATATTTATTCAATACATAGAAAAGTATATCAAAAGCAGAAAAATAATTTTATATAAGATATAATGTAATTACATTGTCAAATTAGTCTTCTTCTTTTTTTTTTTTGTCTTTTTGCCTTATCTAGGGCCACGGCATATGGAGATTCCCAGGCTAGGGGTCTAATAGGAGCTGTAGCCGCCGGCCTACACCAGAGCCACAGCAACGCGGGATCCGAGCCGCGTCTGCAATCTACACCACAGTTCACGGCAATGCCGGATGCTTAACCTCTGCTGAGCAAGGCCAGGGATCGAACCCACAACCTCATGGTTTCTAGTCGGATTCGTTAACCACTGAGCCACAACGGGAACTCTAAATTAGTCTTCTTGAAAATATAGCATCCGGGGCCTATGTGCCATAGGTAAAGTGTGAAAATATTGTAAATGACACTCATATTGATAATCTGAATATTTCTAAGGTAAAATTACCTTGTTTACTACCATAAGCCTTTATAGTGAAAAATGTTGAACATTGATCAAATAACTTGTGATTGTATTTTATTAATTATTCATTATTTTAAAGTTGGAAAATTAGGTTAGTTGCAAATGTTGTGGAAAATATACTACTTCTGAAATTGTGTGTGATTCCATTAAAATAAAATTTAGTAAATCAGTGAATATATTTATTAGATAATTTATTAAATGCTATCATGTATAGATACTTAGAAATATAGACTGGAAAAAACCGTGTTCTCAATAAGCACGTGATTTATTTGGGAATAAAAAATCAAATATGGAGTTCCCATTGTGGCACAGCAGAAACAAATCCGACTGGTAGCTATGAGGTTGTGGGTTCGATCCCTGGTCTCATTCAGTGGGTTAAGGATCCGGCATTGCCGCGAGCTGTGGTGCAGCTTGCAGATGCACCTTGGATCTGATGTTGCTGTGGCTGTGGTGTAGGCCATCAGCTGTAGCTCCGACTGGACAAAACAGCCAAAAAAAAGTCAAATATAAAATGTACTTATTTAAAATTTATAATAAAACATTATAGGAAATTCTATTTTGCCTTAATTACACAGATGTAAAAACGTAATCTTTCACAAGGGGAATTTCCTTTAGATTATAGTAGTTATACTGGATTCATTAGTAAGGTTATTATTTTAAAAATTTTGTGTTGAGTTCCTGCTATAATGTTAGGCATTAGGCATTATACTAGGTCTTGTGTTAGATGTTGGGAATAAAATGGTGAATAAAAACAGAGTTGGGCAAGAACTGAGAAGTTTCTGATATTTTACTCTATTTGCAAACTAATGAGTCATCCTGTCACCATTTCATGGATAATGAGTATAAGCCTCTTGGTCTGGGTTTTGATCTTTATCCTTATGGCACATCAAGAAGAAAGAGCTTCACTTGGGGTGAATTTTTCTTATACTCCAGGTCCCACAGGAGTGACACGAGAAGGCCCAGAAAGATGCTCACAGGTAGTAGTTTGCATCACAGCTGAAAGAACCCTGGGTTTGGGGACCCCGAGTCATTTGTTATAGTCAGTAAGCAAATCCATAAGCCTTCTGCTCTGGAAGGAGACATTTGTTATACTAGTCAGTAAGCAATCCTTCCTGAACTTTATGAGGAGATACTAATATTCCAATGCTGTATACCAAACAACCATTCTGAAAAAGATAGTCTAGAACAAAAGCCATCAGGCCCTGTATTCGTTTTCTATTGCTGTGCATTTAGTTAATTAAAACATATTTATAATCTCTTAGATTTTATGGGTCAGAGGTCTGGGCATGGTAACAAGGTTCTTTTGCTCAAAGTCTCACAGGCTGACTTGAAGGTGTCAGCCAGACTGAGTTCTTTTCTGGAGCTCAGGGTCTTCTTCCAGGATCACATGGTTGTTAACAGAATTCAGGTTCTTGTGGTTATAGAACTGTGGTTTCCATTTTCTAACTGTCTGGAATTATCTTCTAGAGGTCACATTCTAGAAGTCACCATAATTGCTAGGCATATTGCCCTGTCACAGTTTTTTTGATACCATGGTGACCTAACCATTTTTAAGACCAATAGGAGAAACAAGTCATAGGTCTTCCTCACCCTCAGGGGGAGGGGATTATGCAGGAGTGTGACTCATTCAGGGATCAGGGTTCTTCTGATCATGAGACATTCATAAAAATGGAAGGACAATAGGGAATTGCCTTCCAAAAGATATAAAGGGAAGCTTATAATCTACTGGTCTTTCTGGTCTTCCTATACACAGATTATATATAATCATAAATAAAAACATACATTTTGTAATTAAGAATTGTAAATGATACTAAAGAAAGAAGCTAAGAGCTTGATAGAACAATGGAGGATATCATTTTGGAGATTTAAGATGTTCTTTAGAATGGATGGGCTTTAGATCACAAATTGGAAGAAGGTTATGAGCAATTGTAATGATATCCAGAAAATAAAAAGAAAATCACAAGATTTCTTGGGGGCACTCAGTGAGTGACTATGTCATATTGAAGCATAACTATTGAAAAGATGAGTAGTTGCAATAATGATGTGTTAGTACTTGAAAGTGATAAACAGAAGAGGTTTAACTTTATGGTATGGTCAGTAAGAGAGCTAAGGAAGTTGAAATGGAGGGAGTATGATTAAGGGAATGATATTTTGTTTTATTTAAAAAAATTTTAATTGGAGAATGGTTGACGAAGGGAATGCTATTTAAATATTTAAACATAAGTTCAGTTTTCTAGGATAGCAAGACATCCAAGCAAAAAAATATTCAGCAAGTAAGTAATTGGAAATGGGATGGTATCTCTGAAAGAGAGTAAATGTGGATCTGAACACTCTTTGTAGAATGTGGATTTCTGATGCAAAAAGAAGTGTATAGCGAAAAATAGAAAGGAAAAGTTTCAATTATTGAGCACAAGAGGAAGCTGAGTAAGCAAGACTGATGGTGAAGGTACTAGGATGACCAAACTATTGCAGCGTTACAAAAAACTAGGACAAAACAAAAGATGTGATGTGGACCATCATTCGGAGAATTTGGAGACTCTCTGATGATATCTTAAGGCATTTTGTGGGTTGAGTAGAGCAGAGTTTTGACTAGAGACAACTCAAAAAGTGTAGGCTGAAGTAGAAAACAGTAAGAATGAACCACTTTTTCTAGAAATTTGTCAGGAAATGAAGGAATTGTTTGGCAAGTAGTACTACTGAGATCACTGATTGTGAAGGGGTGAAAATAGACATATTTGAAAGTGCTTTGCAGTGACGCTTATTTAATAGCAAATGGTGTTCTTGGAGTTTCTGTAGTATCTTGGCAGATTAAGGATCTGGTGCTGTCTCTGCAGCAGGTGGGATCACTGTGGAGGCATGGGTTTGATCTGGCATTGCAGCAGCTGTGGCATAGGTAACACCTAAGACTTGGATTTGATTCCTGGCCCAGGAACTTCCATATGTCACAGAAATGCGCCGCCCCGCCATAGTGTTCTTTATCAGCTGATTCTTGAAACCCATATAGTAAAGTGAAAAAGTAGACCTGCAGAAATTGTTTACTCAAAAATTTCACATGAAGATTTTTGTAATTTTGATTAGGTATTATTGATTTTACCTTGTTTCTATATCCTAACATTTAAACTTAATTTTTGAAAAGTTGAATATATACCATATAAAACACTGAAGTACTGAATGTAAGAATTTATCCAAAACCCTTAAAAATTACAGTGCAGTATTAACAACACACATGTACACACACATATAACCATGCATGCATGTATATAACAGTAGAGCAGGTCATAAAACAATGAGTGGAGGAGATTTCATCTGTAAAATTTGAATACACATACATGTATATTTTTGCTTGTATTTAGAATGTCTATAAAGCTATTTATAAAGAATTTGTTTACATCTTCTGGAGAATAAAATGAAGGTTTTCCTTTCCCTTTATACATTATATTTAGCAATAAGCATAACAAACATAAAAAGTCTAACGAAATACAACAGTAAAAATAACTTTTAATATGAAGTTATTATAAGTGAAAAAATTATAAGAACCTGAATTAGAGTAGTGTTTTTATAGATTGGTGAGAGGAAGAAACAGTTTTGTTGATTTTAATACTTAGGAAGTGGACTTAGAAGGATGAAGTGATAATTTTGACAAGATGGGTAAAGAAGATTTGCAGTTCATGACATGACTCAGTTTCCTGATCAGAGGTATTTTTCACCTTGAACAAGCAGGCTTTGTGTAAATATTAATAATTTAACAGTATATATCACCTTGTTTAATCCAAGAAATGTGTAATGATCTAAATGTTTTTATACCATTATCAAAGAGGTAAACACATTTTTTCTTTAAGAATAGGAACTGGCACTAGCTCAAATTATTTCATAAATAATTTTTATGAATCTATTATTTTTAATCTAGGAGCTCCACTCATATGCTAAGATCAAAAGAATTTCTGATTACCTAATGTATATTTTCTTTCTTTCTTTTTTTACCCTGCCCTGCATTCTGGGATTATAATCAGGAGTTCTTGGGGTTAAGACCAACAGCATTTACTCTCAGTATTAAATACAGTAAAGATGCCTACTGTCTCCTATAGGCATGTTTTAATCTCTTAAAGTCTCTATTTTGATTATTTAAAGAGTAAGGATGAAATTATTATAGGCAATAATAAAATAATTTTAAAAAGCAACATGCACACTTCTATCAAGTACTCTAAAGTAGTAAGCTTACCCACGCTCAGAAATGCATTTTAATTTTCTAACTAAATCTAATCTTTGATCTATACCTTTTGCTAAATCCCATGGAAAAATTCATGCTAATCTAAGAAATAAAGATATTTATTTTTAAAGCACGTTTACTATGTATTCAATTATAGTTTATTGGATATATCTTAAGAAATATATGAGGAAGTTCCCGTGTGGCACAATGGGTTAAGGATCTGGCATTGTCATTGCAGTGGCGCAAGTCACAGCTGTGGCACAAATTTTATCCCTGGCCTGGGGACTTCCACATGCCTCAGAAGCAGCCAATAAAGAAAAAAAAAAAAGAAAAAAATGTGATTTGCCTAGTTAGAATACACTACTAGGTGCAATTTGTCTTGCATTTTTGAGATTTGCTAATATTTAGCCTAGGAATATAAATATTTGAAATGAGTCCTGAGTTTCCATGATAGAAAAAATAAAATGTTGATAGTTTAACTTTACCTGTAAAAGAAATGACGATTCATGCCACACTTTATTGTGTGCGTATAGTACATTTGTTTACTAATAATAGTTTATATGTGACCCTGTAAGTTTTAAAGTAAAATTTATTTTGGATTAAATGTGTGCTAGGACTTTTGCAAATTAAAGAGGGAGTGCTAATATTGCTTTATATTTGTTTCTGAAAGCATCTTCTTTTATTCTTTTTCTTATAGCACATGCCCCATAGTTATTTCCAGAATTGTAGGAGTGCATTGAAAAGTTCATCTTGATAAAACTCATTGTTCTAGTTTCAAATATTTATTGTTACTTTGAAGCCTTATCTTCAGTTGTGTTGTCTTATAATAATTGCCATTGTTTATGAAAAGAAAATTATTATATTCAAAATTTCCAGGTGATCTATAAAATCTTTAAAACTAATTCTAAAGCAGTAACTGGAAAATTTGCATAAAGCTTAGTACAAGAGTTAAAATGATTCTTTTTTTCTTTTAAAACATATGAAACCTTGGAGGTTACAAAAATTTATAAAAATTAAATCTACACATAGATAATATTTACACACATTCTGTAATGAGTATACACTTTGAGTAACTGAAGTATTTACTCTCTCTGGAAAAAGTAAATCAGTTTTATGATTATATTATTTGTGAATTCTGTTACAGATTTTGTTTCACAGGTGTTTTCTGTAACCTTTAAAGAAGTAATTCAGTCATTTAGTTTTAGCAGAATCAACTTCATTCTGTGAATGTTTGGAACCTATTTATCCTTTGCACCTGCAGTGAGTATTGCGTGGTGGTTACAGTTCATGCTCTGGATTCTGAGTACTACCCATGTGGTATCTACCCTGTAGCTATGTGACCTATCAATGCAAACGTACACTTCCCATTCTAAAATTAGTATTTCTTATCAGATATCTTCTATTAAGCTCCTAGTCACTTAAGGGTTAAAGCTTGAAGTAATCTTTGACTTACTCATTTCTTTCATCTAAGTTTGTTGTGCATGAAGAGCAGGCACTTAAGTTCACTTACTTTATATTTCAAAATCTCTCTCCACTCCCCCACCCTAGTCAAATCAAATTCATCACCGCTCATTTTTTGTTTACAAGAGTAGTTCCCTTGCTCTTTGTTTTTGTTTTTTTTTTTTACCACCGCACCTGCAGCACGTGGAAGTTCCTGGGCCAGGAGTTGAATCCCAGAAGCAGCCGCTACAGCCTATGCTGCAGCCACAGCAACACTGTATCTGAGCCACCCCTGTGACCTAAGCTGCAGCTTGTAGCAAAGCTGGATCCTTAACCCACTGAGCAAGGCCAGGGATGGAACCATCATCCTCACAGACAATGTTGTGTCCTAACCAACTGAACCACAGTGGGAACTCCCCTAGCTTTTTTTTTTTTTTTTTAATAGCTAGATTCATTCAATGTTTTCTGGCAAAATCCATGATTTACACATTGTTTCCCTACACAAAAGCCTTCTCTGTTCTCTTCTTTCTCTTAAGCTAAATATAAACTTTCTCTATCCAGCCTTACTATTTCTTCTAACCCAGCTCATACCTATTCAATACTTTCAAACAGTGAAAATCTGTAGTATTCCCTGTATTGAAAGACCTATGCTAACCCCCACTTCCATTCTTTGTCATTTTTTTCAAGAAAAATATTAAGTGGTTTATTTTTATTTGTATAGAAAAGTCAGCATTTTCATGAATTCTGCTGTCTACCTATTGAATCATATTAATTATCATAAATTTTAATCTATTCTATTTGACAAAGTGCTGGCTGTGTACATAAAATAATACCATGTAGTAAGAATAGCAAAATAACCCCAGAAATTTTAAATTTTACATTCGTGTTCTCATTTGTTTACACATGTATTTTTTATCTCGTCAAGTGTGTCCTCTTTTACCTGGCTATTCTATCCAACCTTTAGAGTTCAAACCATGTTGTGGGTTTTAATTAAGCCACTGTTGCCATGGTTCTACTCTTATGAATTCTGATTTTATTTATTGGTTATATCATGCTATTTCATGCTTTATGATTTCTGGTCAGTCTCTTTTAACTAGATCACTTGCCACAGCCTCTTTTGCTTTAATGACATAACTTTTTTCTCTGACCTGTATTTTTTAATACTATCTTCCTTAGCATGGCTCTAAAATTTTGCTGTTTTACATGACTCTGTCTTTGGCATACTCTTTTACTAGTCACCATCAATGTTTTATTTTCTCAAATAAGTGTATTTAACCCTGAAGCTTCAGATCTCACTAAAATTTGTATCTCTAGCTCCAATTTTTGTTCTACATTTTAACTCCATATATCTAATTTTTAATTAGACATGTTGATTTGAATAATACTTTGACATCTTGACTTCAAATGTACCCCAAACCAAATTCATAATTTTTCTTCTCCTCCAAAATAAATTTTTCCTTTGGTCTGTTGTAGGTTTTCTTTTCACTTAGTTTCTTAAGCAGAAACCTTTGGGTCCTCTTTGAAAGCTTTCTCTTCTCTCATACTTGACCTATGATTACTTTCCAAATCTTGTTGATCCTGCTTTGTACAGTTCTCTCGTATTTATACTTACTGCCATTTCAAAGGTTCAGAGTTCCATCCACTTGGACACTTCCAATTGTGAGATATTTATTTTTCTTTTTGTCTTTCTTAACCATCCATAATTCCTCATTAGCATGTTGGTTGAACATATTAAGAATATTTGTCATATTAGCCCACTTTCTGTAGTTTTAGTTTTGAGATTCAGAAGGTGATTCTCCTATATCAATACAACTAACCACAGAATTGGTACTTCAGGTCATTGTATAGTTAACATTAGATTTTATCTAATTATTTTATTAATTCATTACTAATTAACACTATGCATATTTTCCACTTTCACATTTTCATACAAATATATGGAATAGAACTTTGGACAAGAATACGTGTAATTAAATAGTAACTTGATAAAGAAAACTGCTATTTTCAGTATCACAAACCTAATATATCTGAGTTTTATTGCCAAAAGGAATGAATTAGCAGATAAGAAACTAAAAGTTATAGTCACCAGCAATTAAAAATATGTGAACTATTGATAACTATTTCCTAACAAGTCTGAAATGTTTACATTTTTATATAATCCCCAAATCTCTTTTGGAAGACATATGTATTTTCTGTGTATTACACATTAAGAAATTTTATTAAAGAAAAACTTTATTACGTACATTTAAGATAAATATGAATTCTTTGATATATGCTCCCAATTGTAAGGAGACATAAATCTTCATGACCATCATTTGCACGGTCGGAGTCATCATGTAAAAATTAATATCTGAAACTTGTTGAGTGGAAAAATCACATTCCTCCATTATGAATTTTTTTGTCTTTTTCTAAGGACGCACCCGCAGCATATGGAGGTTCCCAGGCTAGGGGTCTAATCGGAGCTGTAGTTGCTGGCATACGCAGTAGCCACAGCAACGCGGGATCCGAGCCATGTCTGCGACCTACACCACAGCTCACAGCAACACCGGATCCTTAACCCATTGAAAGATGCCAGGGATCGAATCTGCAACCTCATGGTTCCTAGTCAGATTCGTTAACCACTGAGCCACGAAGGGAACTCTTGACAGTTTTTAACCTATGTTTTCCAAAACATCTGGAACATGTATAGAATAAATATATATAGCTGTCCAGTGGTTAATTGATATTTGGGTGATTATCATATTTATCTTTTTGTAAACAAGGAAGCCAGGAATATTTAGGTAAATTTCTCCTAGTGTGCATGAGTGGAACATCTTTACAATATATACTTATTAGTGATATTATGAGGCCAAAGGATATATGAATCTTTGACTTTATTCAGTATTGTCAACTTGTTTTTCAAAACGGTTGTACCAGTGTCCTCTCACTATGAACAGTGAGTCAGTTCTGATTTTTTTCATCCTTGCAAATATTTTTTCTTTTTTTGTAATCAGTAACAACAATTTAATGAAACCATTGCAGTTACAGGATTCTCAAATGGGTACAATATAAAATTGTCCTGAAAGTTAGTGAAAGATGTAAGGTAGAACACATTTTGATACTGGTACAGTGTTAATAGCAGCTTTACAAATGTTTATAGGATTTCTATAGCTTTTTTAAAATGAACTATTATCTTGCAAGAATGATAAAAGTGCTTGTTAAATTGATACACTGCACAGCAGTTTATTATTTATAAACATTACAGATAAGTTTTATTTATTACAAATATTTTATTTTGCAGATTATCTTTTCATGTTCTCAACAGAAATTTATAGTTTCAAAATATTCAAATTCATGACTTTCCTCTGTATTTTGTACTTCTTAGGCAGAAAATCTTTCTTTACCCCAGTTTATATTTGGTATTGGATGGAAAGTTAAATGTATTTTGTTTTTATACAGAAGTCCTTAATCCATGAAGAATTCTTATGGTATGGGGAAAAATCTGTTTTATTTGTTCTTCATTTTCTGAAGTGACTTGACCTCTCGAAAAGATAATGTGGCATGAGATTAATGTAATTACACCAGGTTCTTACACTTTGAACTTGTATATGTTTTCCCACTTCTTAAAAAGTCTTTGTGTATCCTCATATTGTAGACACATTTCAGATAATGAACACATTTTTGATTTACCAAACTATCATCTTAAATTCTGTATTTTACTGAAGGTGTAGTTCATTTATTCTCATTATTATGGAAATATTTGATTCATGCCTACTTCTTTATTTTATACTTTCCTTTTGTACTATATGTTGTATATATTTTTTTGCCGTTTTGGATTAATTTATATTTTTTTTCTTATTTCAATGTTTCTCTTCTACAAGTTTGGGAATTGTATAAGGTATTCGTAATATTTAAGGAAATAGAAATTTTAGGAAGTTCCCATTGCGGCTCAGCGGTAACAATCCCAACTAATATCCATGAGGATGCGGGTTCAACCCCTGGCTTTGCTCAGTAGGTTAAGGATACAGCATTGCTGTGAGCTGTGGTATAGTTCACAGATGTGGCTTGGATCCTGCATTGCTGTGTGTCTGTGACTGTGGCCGGTGGCTGTTGGCTGGCAGCTATAGCCCTGATTCAAGTCCTAGGCAGGGAACTTCCATATTCCACAGGTGTGGCCCTATAAAGCAAAAAAAAAAAAAAAAAAAAAAATTCCAATGTTCATACTAATTTTGACAAAGTTTAATATTAAATGCTAAAATTAATGTTTCCTTTCTCTTCTTTGGAACAATATAACTATGATGACTTTCTTCCCATTGTGTATATACTATTCTATAATTTAGGTGTTATCAAAAATGTCTAATATTTGCTTAAGTTTGCCCACACATTTACCAGTTTCTTTGCCTAATGTTTCTTCTATTGTCTAGACTTTTCCCTTGGTCACTTTTCTCCTTTTTTAAGGATATTCTTTAAAATTTTGCTTAATGAAGTCTTATTGCTAGTATTGTTTTTTTATCTGAAAATATATCTGAATCGTATTTGTTTTTGAAAGGCAGCTTCCTTGAGAATATTTTTTAGGTAGACAGTTATTTTTTTCTTAGCATACTCGAGATACAGTTTTACCTTCTTTTGTCTTTCATTGTTGACAAATCATACTGTTGTATCACTGAAAATCATTTGCTTTTCTCTCTGTCTGCTTTCAAGATCTTCCTTTCATTTTTGTAATAAGCTGTTTCATTCTCATGTATTTAGATGTATATTTCTTTCTATTTATTCTAATTGAGTTTTTGATTTCCTTCACATTTTTTATCTGTTCGGAATGTTACCTGCCATTATGTTTTCATCAACCTGTTGCTGCCTTATTGACTATAATATGTAGTATAGAAATCAATCAGAAAAAGAAGTTTTAAAAAATATGATGTAGAAACCATATGGAATACAAAAGTTGGTTAAAGCATAACAATTTTTTTCAAGCAGCTAGAGTTATATTAATAAAATAGGGAAATCAAATAGAGAGATACTAGTTTCTGTTTTCCATAGATGTGCATGGTAGACGAGGTGACAGATTTTCTTTCTGCACCTGAGCTTCATGGCACTAATTAGTTCAATATTTTATTTGATGAACTATATCTAGGCTTCAGCCTCCTCAAAAAAATGTTTTTCTGAAAGCACCAATCAAACTGCAAACATCCCTGCTTGTATTTTGTGGTTTTGAACATTTCAGTGCTTATTTAATAAACTGTAATATAAACTTTGCCAATATCATTGTACAGCTATATCTACAATTGCATGATATCTCAGTCTGATCTAAAATTGAATTTAAATGGTATTCCAGCATTTGGAAAAAAAGCATAGACTAGGTTTTTATTCTGTATGCATCATTATTGTGTAGAAGATAACCACATAAACCTATTTTTTTCTAAATGGCCTTTACAGTTGTTTCCATCTGCAAAATCTATGAGTGTGCATGTATTTAGCTGTGTTCTTTGAGGTCTCAAGACTTATACATATTTTAAGTTCAGTTCAGACATTACGAACATTATTATAGGCAGTTAAGTAGAAATAAAACATTTAAAATGAATGTATCTAGGAGTTCCCTTCATGGCTCAGTGGTTAACGAATCCGACTAAGAACCAGGAGGTTGTGGGTTCGATCCCTGGCCTTGATCAGTGGGTTAAGGATCCGGCGTTGCCCGTGAGCTGTGGTGTAGGTTGCAGTCGCGGCTGGGATCCTGCATTGCTGTGGCTGTGGCGAAGGCCAGTAGCTGCAGCTCCTGTTAGACCCCTAGCCTGAGAACCTCCATATGCCGCGGGTGCGGCTCTACATAAAAAGGCAAAAAGACAAAATAAGTAAGTAAGTAAGTAAGTAAGTAAGTAAGTAAATAAATAAATAAATAAATAAAAATAAAATGAACGTATCTAGTATGGTGTTGAGAATGTTAACCCCTCTCAGATCGCCTTTCTAGAAAAGAAGTGCGTTCAACTATATATACAGAACTGCTTTTTACTACATGGAATTTGAAGTTTTTTGTGTTTTTTTGTGTGTTTTTTTTTTAAATTCGCAGTTATATTTAAGACAGTGTTTTACTAGCTAGATAGCAAATGTGAATTATTCTTAATGTGGGAAATATGGAAGTGCTTATAGATATTCCATTTCCTGCTATGTCATTTTGTGAAAACATGGTTTATTGGCATTGTATGCGAATTAGCTCGGAAGACACATCTCCGATTCAGACAAATTAAATTATTTCAAACAGAAATATAGATTAGTCGGTTTCTTTCTAATGAAAATAATGTTTGAGAATATTTAAAAATTCTTTTGATTTACCTTACAGGTACAGATGAGTCTTCCAATGTAGTTCTTTGAGGATCTTATTATGTATTTATATTTTAAATTTCCACTCATAATTATCTGGTGAGTTAAATATTTAAAAATAACTTGGCAAATTTTTTTCTGTGAAAACATATATTTGAAAATTTTCTGATAAGATGTACCTTCAACTTTCATTTCAAACTTGCCATTTGCTACTGATTCAAATCTACTCTTGCTTAAATTATTTGTAGAAGCTAAGGAAATGTTCAAGAAAATCAATGTAGGTTTGTAAACTGAGATGACAAAATGCAGAGCAAATGTAAGAGAAAAAAAGGTGTTTAAATCTACCCAATACTCTGTGGTAATATATAAGGGAAAATATCTGGAAAAGAATGGATGTATGTTAGAAATAACTGAGCTGCTGTGTTGAATAGCAGAAATTATCACAACATTGTAAATACATTGTATTGCAATAAAACTTTTAAAAATGAAAAAAGGAAAATATTGCCAATGTGGAATTTTTTTTTTGGAGGGGCCTCTGTATATCATTTGACCCCTCGATTCCTTCATTTATTCAGTCTACAATTCAGAAATATGTATTTTTATCTTCTATTTGCCATACCCTATAAAAGCATAGGTAGATATTTGTTCTTACCCTAAGGAACAGTAGTAGCGGATAACATTCCACTGCTGAACTCAGTGTTTTACATTTAGTGACTGCTTGTTTTAATTCTATGACATCTGAACTTTAGATCAAATTACTCTTATTTCTAATTAAGAAAAGCTATCAGCACCTTTTTTACTCCTTCTTAGTGTAAGTTGTTTTTTCATTTGTTTATCAGTCCTGCATTTTGTCAAAGAAAAATGGCAAAAACAAGATGGAGTTAAATACACAAAGAAAACTTTATTCAAGACCATTGTAATAGAGGTCAATTTTTTTTCTTTTCTTTTTTAGGGCCACACTTGTGGCATATAGGAGTTCATCCAAGCCAGGGTCTTCACCCAGCCAGCAAGGCTGGGGTCAAATTTGCATTCTCGTGGATACTAGTCAGGTTCCTTACCAGTGAGACGCAATGGGAACTCCAGGAAGTCAAAACTATTGAAAGAGGCAAGCAAGAGTGAACTCAACTCCAGGGAAATGACAGGCAGGAAAGTTTTGTGGGGTTTTTTGGTTTTTTTTGCTTTTTTGTTTGTTTGTTTTTTGCTATGTAGCCTATTAGGAAGAAATCTGTTTAAAATTTAATACGCCAAGGGGAGCATTAAGGCCATAGTACAAATTTTGCTGAATTAAACCTTGAACACAACAGCATTTACGATGCAGTGAAAAAAGACCTGAATTCAAGTTGACCCAGAACTGAGTCCAGGAATCAATGCATTAGCATTAATCTTGAGAATTAAGTCGCCCTAGGAATGATATGTACATATTAGTTGGAAAAAAAAAAAAAAACAAAAAGGAGATTTTAGAGAACCTTTTAGAAAACCTTTCAAAGGTTGGATTTTTTTTTAAGAAAGGTGAAATTAATCCCCAGTTCTTATCAAATTCCTTCATTTCTAGTTCTGTTGATATGGACCCAAGGGGTCTATGCTACTTTCCAGTGTATTACTTTCTTTGTATGTTATAAAGGGTATTTCCCATTGCCTTCTATTTAGCAACTTTATTTCCTAGAATCCAGTCTTTATGAGCAGGCAGTTAATTTTAATTAATCCCTGGAGGAATTGTTTTATTGTGCATTGGCTACCGTGTAGAACTGTATCTTTTAGTTAAAGTAACACTGAGTTGTAAAAGTTAATGTTAATATGATTGGCAGATTTGTGCAGTTTTTGAGATTGTCAGTTCTCTCTGTTGGTGTGCACTACGTATATTTTGTTTTAGCATTTACTTAAAATGCTGACTCCAGTTTTTAGAGCTAAGTGTTTCTGCCTTTCTTGGGAAAAATATTTAAATAAGCCTTTCTAATCATTTACAAGAGAAGAACTGATCAATTACAAAACCAAAACGGCTTTTTAAATTGCGTTTATTTCAGCTGTGTGTGTGTGTTTCTGACAAAGTTGAAAATCACTTCAAAGGAGTGAGTATAGACACCCAAAATTAGCTATTCTCTGATATCCAGACCAAATATATTTTACATTTTCTTAAGATACACTGCAAAATCCCTTGATGTTTCATCTCCAATTATCACTCTGACAGTATTCTATAAGCACTTTAAATTCTTATGTCTTACATCTTTTATATTAATTAATTGGTTGGAAATGCAGAAAATATTTTATTCTACCCTAGCTATTTATGACACATTTAATTTTTAAAAATCCTCTTTTTTTGTTTGAAAATGAGAGCTCATTTTTTTATGCTATTATATAAACTAGTTCAAATAAGTATGACATCATTTTTATTATACTGGGCAAAAGAGAATCTATACTTCTTTTTAGATTTACTACCTTTGATAGAAAAGGATTGAGTTGGTGTGTTGTATTTGATTCACTTTTGAAAATCCTCCATATATATTACTGCTGTAGGCAAAGATATATGAAACTAATAAAGCAATTGTTTTATTGATTTAGCAATTATTTTTATTTTCTTGAAAACACATTTCTTCCAAATAAATAGCATGCTTTTTTCCCTAATAATATCATTGGAAGTAAAGATTCTTAAAGGTACAGGCTCTCTTGCTGTCTCTAAAATTATCTCCCAAGGAAATAAATTTTATGATTTTAGTCTTATATTAAATACTTAAGATTTTTTAAAATAACCTCACTAAACTCTCAAGGAAATTGACATAAATGCAGAGCTGATGTATGAAAGGACAAAATGTGAAAAGACTACAAGGTCTTGGTGTTCTCCAGGAGACTCAGAAATTCATCACTCCTTGTGTGTCATGAATTTTATTGCCTTCAGGAAAAGGACCTTGATTTGAAGGACATTTTCTGGCTCTTTAATAAATGTTGACCATTTAGAGCACTGGAAGAACTGAACAAATTTTCAATACTATTTTTTCCCTTTATTTGGCTCAATTATGGTGCAACACTTCCTAATTCTAGTGAGTTAAATTTCCCCAATGACATACTGTCAGAGATTTTTCTGGATTATTATAGTTTGATGGTTTTGTTTCTTTCTAATACTGCTGGTTTGCTGAAATGAAGGTGCTTCAATTCCTGATACAAAGAATAAAATTGTACTGCAAGTGCCAAGGAGTAAAATATCCTAGTTAGCATTCTGAAAGCTTATCTGCATAATGTAATGATTTAAGTGATGCAGAGTAACATCTTAATTGCAGGTGTTATTCTGAGGTTGAAAAATAGGTCAGTGTCATCTGCCTTAACATTTTAGAGAAGAGGAGGGACTTTGCTGAAATTAAGAAAAAGTAACTTGGTTGAGTGATTAAGAAATTAGGAAAATCAGACTTTATTATGTCTTCGTCAATCCAAATGGAATTTTTCACTGTACTGATATTTAATTAGTATGACTTTTTTTCCCCCATCAATGTTGATGTGATTTACTGGAACTTCTATTACATGCAGAATATAAATGCACTTTCTAAAAGTGTTAATTTCATATTTTATCTCAACTTCTGCTTGTAGGTGAAGATTGAGACTAATTTTTGAACAAATGTGTAATTAATAATATTGCCATAATGAAATGAGCCACATTTGCATTTCTTGCAGCTATGAAATTGTTAGTTTTGATTATTAATATTCAAATAATTAAAAAACAAATCCTCTTACATTTTAGTTCATGTTACTTTTGATTCAATTTCCTATCCATGTTATATTTTACACAGTTCTTTAAAATATCTTTGTTTTTTTCTGCAATTTTGATGCATTTTCCTATCCATGTTATATTCTACACAGTTCTTTAAAACATCTCTGTTTTTTCTGGAGTATGATGCATCCTACACTTCATTTGCATACCACATCTTCACATTATTGAACGTATTTGAATTTGCAGGCTTCAAAATTAGCATCTGTTTCTCATTCATCAACTTTCATTTCCTCAGGTGTTAGTGATGTAATTACAGTCAGGTGTACAAGTCTGGCTTCATTTATTTTTATTAGTACATCACATTATCACTTTTACTATTTGACTAATTGCATTTTCTACATAAAATTTCTATAGGACTTCTTATTGCATTAACGGTATTATATACACTGCAATTTGCAGAAATGTTAGTGTCTTAAAAGAAACTTATTACACACTCCTCAAAAAACATAATTTTATTTCTATTTCTGCATCTATAAGTCTCATTCTTGCTATATTTTACTTAAAAACATTTATTTATAGCTATTTACATAACTTAATAGATATACCTTTGTGGTTGTTAAGATGACTGTTTAAGTTGTTTTCTTTCAAAAGAAACCCCTCTCATTTCCATGATTGTATCTTCTTATCGCAATTATTTATATCTCTATCCCTCCATTCCTCCCTGCATTCCTTCATCTATCCATCCATCCATGTGCAGGGTCTTTTAGGAGTAATTGTAGTTTGTTCGTACTTCCTCATTGTACACATATTAAATTCCTGGCTGAGTATTTGACAAGTTATAAATGATTCTTAGAAAACCGTATCCTTATTAACTGATTCCCATTACACATTTGTTCTGAAAGTGTTTTCAGGTGCATCCTTTCTCTAAACAATAATCTCTTATAAGTCATATTCTACCAGGATATTGGAATAGTGCCAATCTAGTTTATTCTGAGTTATCAGTATCTATTTCACCATTCTTTCCCTTCTTCAGAGTATGACTTGGAGAATGGAAAAGGTTTATCTGTTTTGTACTTCTGAAACTTTATAGTTTTTTACTCCAGAACTGACTTCATATTTTTATGTTTTATGCGAGGAAAAAAAGGCCAAAAGAATTCTCCTAATTAGCGGAATATCTCTTTTCTTTGATTTGTTCAATTTGTTATTTCCTTTAAATTTCCTTTTTTAAAGGACAGGTCACTTAAATATTTCTATACTATTTTATAATATGTTCATAAAAACTTATACATTGATAATTTTAAAGATTGTTTATCTTAAATAAATATAAATACTCAGAACCTTTAAGTGTTTCAGAGAAGCAGAAAAAAATGTTTATATCTTCAGCAGACAATTCCAACAGAAAACAGTTATACAATTTTTGATGTTGCATTTCAGTTTTAAATGCATGGGATTGATAGACCCTTATAACCATACCACAAATGCAGTACTTAGTTTTGCTTTCTTTTCTTTCTTTCTTTCTTCCCTTCCTTCCCTTCCTTCCCTCCCTCCCTCCCTCCTTTCTTTCTTTCTTTCCTTCCTTCCTTCCTTCCTTCCTTCCTTCCTTCCTTCCTTCCTTCCTTCCTTCTTTCTTGGGCCACACCTGTGGCATATGGAAGTTCCCAGGCTAGGTGTTGAATCGGAACTGCAGCTGCTGGCCTACACGACAGCCACGCCAACGCAAGATCTGAGCTGCGTATGTGAGCTGAACCATAGCTCACGGTAATGCCAGATCCTTAACCCACTGAGCAAGATGAAGGATTGAACCTGCATCCTCATGGATGCTAGTCAAATTCATTTCCACTGAGCCATGATGGGAACTCCTGCTTTCTTTTCTGGATACTGTGAAAAATATTTCTCATTGTATATTCATTTAAAAATGTTTATAACATATTTTATTAGTGAAGTTTCATTGAGAATATGACATAAAGCTTTTTTCCAGTTTACTAAGAATTATTTTCTAAAGACAAATACTAGTATTTTTAAATTGACTCACTGAGTCCTAAGTCATAAGCAAATTTAAGACTAGTGTATTACAAATTATTATTTTAATAAGTAGCTAATATGTACTGCTGCTTGAAGTCATTAGATAATATGTTTTTTCTTAAGTCTTTAGTAATCTGATATCAGGTAATTTTTAAAAATATTTTATATGTATTTTTGTTTATATTTTATAATAATTTTATCTTTTTTAATCTCTAAGTCCATTTGAATTTAAGAATACTTCCCCCAATTCCATTGTTCTTAGAGCACAATGTCTTTTTTATAATTCTCTTTCAATAGTTATTGTTATGTAAAGAAATCCCTTGTGTAATTAATCTTATTTTATTGATGCTAATGCTTTTTCAATGGATTATTTCAGAGTTTTGTGTTAGCGAAGTAACTCAAAACTGAACAGTTTTTTTAGATTGAAAGTCCATTGAAGGTAAACGAGGTGAGGCCACACAATGCTCTCAGATTTTTAGATGTACCTATAAATACAATAGGAAGTGTTATTGAGTGACTTAAAATTGATTTAAAAATCACTAGAGCTGCTAAGTAAGGGAAGAATTGTAGAATAGAAGTGGATGGATCCATTTAGGAGATTATCATAATAGACATGTGAGAGATAATGGATTAATTTGGTGTCAGGTAGGTCTGCCAAAGTTTTCTCATGGATAAGGGAGATGAAGGAGTCAAAAATATCTCCTTGGGTTTTGGTTTGAAGGAATGGCTGAATGTATCATTTCCTGAAATCTCGAAAACTGGTAGAAAACACTATTTGGTATGTGTTCTAGGAGAGAATTTAATTTTGGAGGTATTAAGTTCTACATGACTACTAAAAATTCTACTGTCAAATCTCTTACTTCTATAAGCAATGGTACCTTTTCTTCTCCTTGTCTAATACTCCTTATATCTAGTCTTTTATCAAAATTAATAGATCAATACTAAGAATGATATTGGCTACTGATTACAGGGAGTTCATGTTAAGAGAGTAAATTTACTACCTTAGTGCTTAAAATATAAAAAAAAAAACTTGAAGTAAACTCTATGGGTTTTATTTATGAAATTTTTCAGCATCCAGTGAAACAATCAAACAAGAAAATTAAAATAATTTTTCTTTTTGACTTACATTTTAATATTATCTATTAATTTCCTATTAAATATCATATTTGTATTTTGGGTATCAAATTATTTATTGCTGAATGGAATTTCTTTTTTGGATTTTACCATTACTGTTGTAGATACTGATGTATGATTCTGTTTTTGCATGAACTTTCTTGAACACTTGTTAGAGTACAAATGTATAATAACTTGCATTCAGAATTATTTTTAGTATTTTGTAAAGTCTTTGACCAAATTTGATTGCATAAGTTTCCACAGCCTGCTAATTTCAAAGTACAGTGATTTATTCTTTAATATTTTTATCGTGATTCAGTAGCTCTAGAATAGAATAGAATTTTATTCTAAAATTTTTAAATAATTGTGAGCTTCTTACCTATACTCTCGTTCATTTTTTATTTTGCTATGGTTGTTGAATGGGGTTTTAGAATTTTCTCTTTGTGATTTTGTTTTTTTATGAATGAGCACATAATTTTTATGAATTATTAGCCAATCATTTCAAATATAATTCTCTATTTCTGCACATGGCATTTTCTAAATTACTGCTTTTCCAATTAAATATTCTGTATTCTTATTTTTCTGCATGTTGTGCTATAAACTGATACTGATTTTGAACATTTTTCATTATTATTTTGTCTTGAACCGTATCATTATATCTAATCATTTTTGCCTAGTGGGTTTTATTCTGTTTTTATGTATTTTAATGTACACATTGTTTCTTTTAGTGCTTCACACTTAATATAATAGATTCACTCTGCTGTCAGTGTCTTTTTCTTTTTTTTTTCCTTTATTCTCTTTTGCATCCTTTTCTTTCCCTCTCCCTTTCTCTCTGAATATTACTGTCGGTTTGAGGATTTTTATTTATGCAATGTTTTCAAATTGTTGATTTTTTCAAACTATTAATTTTCATTTTAACTATCAAAATTTTTCTAAATATGTCCAGTGAAAGGAACTTTACCCTCCCCCTAGGTCCTTTTGACATATCCCTTGTTTTATAATACCCACAATACAAAACTTTATAAATTGATATTTTATAGCTGTGTTAGTATCCGTGGGGTTTTGATTTGCAAAGTTTGTTCACAAAGCCATGAACAATAACAACTGAAATATCTCCAAACTGTTACTCAGAGACATATATAATTAGATTTTTTTGAATCTTCTTAATTTTGGATTGATCTCATATGATTTTTTAAATTCTCTAGTTTATCTTTAATTTTTTTTCTTAATGGATTTTATTTCAATTATAGGTGTACATAAATCATCACAAGTCAATTTTATAGATGTTGTATACCAAACCCACAGTGCATCGCCCCACCCCCCAGATTCTCTTATTTGAAAAACCAAGGTTTTCCAAAGTCTGTGAGTCATTCTCTGTTCTGCAAAGAAATTCATTGTGTCTTTTTAGTTTCCACATGTAAGCAGTAGCATTGGGTGTTGCTGTCTAATTGTCTGACTGGTTTCACTTTGCATGATAATTTCTAGGTCCATCCATGTTGCTAAAAATGTTGGTAATTCGTTCCTTTTAATGAATGAGTAACATTCCATTGTGTGTATGTAACATATCTTCCCTATGCACTCTTCTGTCGATGGGCATTTAGGTTGTTTCCATGACCTGGCTATTGCATAGAGTGCTGCAATGAACACTGGAGTACATGTGTCTTTTCGAGTCATGGTTTCCTCTGGATAGATGCCCAGGAGTGGGACTGCTGGATCAAATGGTAATTCTATTTTGAGTTTTCTGAGGAATCTCCATACTG
>PVHT021183696.1:12673836-12705820 GCA_004024745.2 Catagonus wagneri
CAGATGACTTCTGATGGACATGTAGAAATAAATTATTGTGTTACTTTAGCCACTGTGAGTTAGTAGTTTCTGTCCCCATAGTAGACCTCAGCCTCTGCTGACTGAGATGTATGGATATTTATCAAAGATTGCTCTTATGAAATCGATTTAAACTATGTAGGTTTGTTTCATATGTGACATTTATCAGATTCAATTCACAGTATTTGACTTTTTTTCATGTAACTACTGACATTTCCATGGAATCATGTGAATACCATGTTATGAAGACCTTACCATTTTAGCAATATCACAGTTAAAAGTGAAATGAGCAGATAAATTATTATAAAGTGAATTAAAGAATAATTCTGTTTTTCCTTATGATAAAAGTAAAACAGTTCTAGAAGGAAAAAATGAGGAAGTATTAAAAGTTTCCAGTTGATACAGGAATTGAATCTGCATGAAGCATCTTTCACACACAGACAATACACACACATAGAGAGACCCAGACACAAACACAACTTATCTCAGGATTTTGGAATTTTAATTATAATGATGAGAGTATTGTTTACAAATGGAAACAAATTTAAAAAAGCAAATTTAGTTATACACTACATTAGCTGCTTAAAAAATGCCTTGGTTTGTATCTCTTTTGTTTGCCACAGATGTACTAATTATATGTTAAATTTTCACAAATATTAGCAAACATAATGGACTTTGACATCTAGTTTTGGTTTGGAGTGACTTTGTGGCTGCTCCAGGTGCTTCTTTGTCTACTATTCCTAGATTCTAACACTCATTCAATGATAACAAAATATTAAATGTACAATCATAAGAAATGTCTCTGTTCTACAATGCTAGTTTATGATGAAGGCATTCTGAGGCAACTTGAAGCCTGATCAAAATCCAATAACTGAAACTGCTAAGTCAATGACAGTTGAATTTTTTTGACCTCTGATGATATTTTTCCTCAGTCTTCAGTGCAGAAACAACCTACTAGTTCATTCCTGTAGCTGAATAAGCAGTTATGCGGTTATTCTAATGTTTTAAAATGTCTCCAAAAGCTTTACCTTTAGAAGTTTAAATAGTTTGGAAAAAACATTAACAAAGGGAATATACAAAATGTGGCTTTCTCTCCTGGGGTATAAACTAGCAAACACACACTGTGCAAAAATAATACATACTTAACAGCTCTTTTAAAAACAATACAATATTCCATAAACCCAGAGTCTTCGAACAACAAGAGGCTTATGCCCACTGGGATGCTTAATTTGCATATCATTGGCCAAGTGCAGCACAGATGCTAAGGGTGATTTCTGGATGAAGGTGTCGCCTGTGAAGTGACAAAAATTGACTCTTTTGCATGTCTACCTCCCTACTGCTGGTAACTAAGTAATACTATTGGCTGATTTCCTAATAAACTACAGGTGGGTGGGTGTTGAGGTTGTGCCATTACAAATCATCATCTGTTAGATCAAAGTGCAGAGGGAAGAACGGCAGGTGTGCAGCATTAATAGCTGCATTTATCTCCCCGGTCACTTAATAATGGCTTTTGGTGAAGCTTCCCTGTAGCACTGCGTTTCATGGACTCCAGAAGCATTTTGATGAAGCTTAATGCATTCCATGCTGGCAGAGTTCTTATGTGCTAAGTGTTGGGTGTGTGTGTTTCATTTCCTAATGAGGCACTGGTATGGCAAATAGATATAGGGAACCACTTGTAAGAGAGTTGTCATTCATGTTGCTCTTCTGTGAACAAATATTAGTGGTTGCCTTATATTTTTAATTTGTACTTGAAATTAAAATTAATATATTCATCGTGTTTTAATATTTTCCCATATATATGCATGTGCATATATATGAGTGTGCATATATATGTGTGCGTTTATATAATATATATATGTGTGTGTCTGTATGTGTATATATATATATCTGACATCAGTTGAATTCTGTATGTCAACCAGATACTTATTTAGGCTTTTCTATGTATATCATTCTAGAACAATCCTTTTGTGTAGATTATTTCATAATTATAAGCAATGGCTATAATTATAACCAAATATTGAAGAATAACAGGATAAAATTTAGTTTTTCCATCTTGAGAGACTCAGATATTAGTTATCCTACTGAATGAGGAAAAACTTTTCTAGTTAGAGACACATAGAAGATATAGTATACAGGGCTCAATTGTGGAAATTTTTGGTAGTGTTCTAGTTTTGTGCAATAATATATTAGTAGCTGAATTTTCCAGTGTATCCTCTGAATCTGATATAAACATTAAACTGCATTTGATTATGTGTGTGTATTTGCATGTGTTTTTGTATTTTATAAAACCAGTAGAAAACCTAAGAAAGGATAGCAGGATGGGGAAACATTGTGAGATGTTATTTGTATTGTGTGTAATGAGCACACATTTATAGGCTACTTTTGTGGAGATTTTGATGTAGTTGAGTAAACTTATTGTTCCTGTATTCCTTTCTAGCCCTTTTCTACCAACAAAGACCCAGGTAATCCATATATTTATAGTTATTTCTGGATTTTTGTGTAGTTTGTTTCTCAAATAATGGCTTTCTTGGCTTTGAAAATGTCATCACATCTGTCTTACTCTAACATTCTGAGATACAAATATTAGAACACACTGAATTAAAAATGGAAAATAACATTCTATGTTTTTGGAGTTTAAAGATAAAGAAATTTTTTTCCTTTGGACTTACTCCTCTTGTTGGAAATGATGGAATGTCATTTCACAATATGTTTAAATGTATAAAAATATCAAACTCTATTACAAGTTATAGAAATCATCACTTTTTCTAGTTTTTAAGTGTCTAAATAGTCTATTGCAAAAGTTCCCACTGTGGAGCCATAGATTAAAAATCTGACTGCAGCGGTTTGGGTTGTTTTGGAGGTGTGGGCTTGATCCCTGGACCTGCAGTGGGTTAAGGGATCCATTGTTTTTGCAGCTGCAGTGTAGCTGATGGCTTGGATTCAGTCCCTGGTGTGGAGACTTCCATATGCTGTGGTTGTGGCCATAGAAAGAAAAAAATATGTAAATAGTCTAATACAAATTTGAAGGTTTCATTTTAGTATAATTTTTAGAAAATAAGTAACTGTTGTTCCCCTGTATTCAACAGTGTGAGAATTTGACTCTACAGCAGGGTGAAATGTTGATATACTTGCTTGTATAAAAAAGGTCAATTCAGATTTATCTTTTTGCTCATCTCCAAATATGTCTCTATGCTTGCTTCCTAAATGTCCAAACCCTTGAACTATAACTATATTCCATTAAGATGTGCAAGAAGATGGAACTGTACTACTGTTTTCTGAAATTAGCACTTGCTGTTCAAGCAGTTGACTGTCAGAGGACATCACTGCCCTGTTGTCTTGATACCTGTTGGAAAAATTACTAGCCCTCCACCCCAGTCCATCATGCCCCTCTCTAGTGTAGTATTGTGGTTAGGGACATGGCTAAAATACATTTTCTAGGCTTTCTTGTAGTTAAGTGAGCTGACATGACTTTATCTCATCAATAAAATGGGAAAGGAAGCGATGTGGTAATCTTGGAAAAAAGCTTTTTAGATGTGTCCTCCATGTTCTCTCTCCTCTTCCTGGCTAGATAAAGATGACAATGAGGCAATAGCAATTAGAGGGGAGCCACAGATGTAAGGAGCCTGTGTCATTGAATATTAATATTAACGCAGCTCTTTTCAAGCAGAAATAAATGCTTTGAACTGTTACCTAAAAAGGAAAGAAACATCGGTTGCATTATACCAATATCTGTTTCTGAGTATATTTATTGCATTTTTATATTATATAACATATAATGCTATAGTATTTGTGGTAACTTTTTTTTTGTCTTTTTTTTTTTTTTTTTGCCTTATCTAGAGCCGCACCCGCGGCATATGGAGGTTCCCAGGCTAGGGGTCTAACAGGAGCTGTAGCCACTGACCTTCGCCACAGCCAAAGCAACGCGGGATCCGAGCCACGTCTGCACCTTACACCACAGCTCAGGGCAACGCCGGATCCTTAACCCACTGAGCAAGGGCAGGGATCGAACCCGCAACTTCACGGTTCTTAGTCGGATTCGTTAACCACTGAGCCACGAAGGGAACTCCTGTGGTAACATTTTAATTTAACCTAAGTAATACAAAGTAAGAAACTAGGTAAGACTAAAATGATACAGTCTTCCTCAAGGCCAACATGGAGATCCAGCAGGGCCAGTCATTAACTCGCGTCAGCAAATGGTGGGTGTATGGAGCATTATGCTAAAATGATTTTGAGAATTCCTTAGGATGCAGCCCTCCAGACTGCTGTGATCAATCAACATGGCTGTCATGGCAAGTGAATATAGAACTGTTACAAGTGTTTCACATATTTGCCAAAGCTGAAGTAAATACATTAGTGACTATCTTGTCTATAAAATTAAAACATTATTAAATATTAACACACATAACACGCCATATGGGACAGCTTTGTCTTTAGAGATTTGCAGGCATCAGTTTTTTTTAAATTTAATGTTCTCTGCCATAATGATATGCCTATTAACTTCTCTTCCTGTAATATCATGCTTTCTTTCTTCCCATCATCTTTTCTCCAAAACCAAAAGTTTGAAAATTTAACACGAATCCTCTTTTTTCTTCTGTATAGTTTTGCAAGATTAAAACTTGAGTTTGTTTTTTTTTTAAACCATTTACAGAATCTGTCAAGGACTATTACAATTTAACATATATAACATCCTTAATAATATAACATGGACTTTGACCATATGTGTATTAAAGGGAATGTTATGAGGGAAAAAAACGGATTGAGTTAAGCATGTCATACCCAAACCACCCTGAGATGAGAGAATAGCTTTATGTGTTGGTTTGTTGAGCAGAAAGCTCTCAGTGGGTTTTAAAGATAGGAGATGTATTGTACAGGAAAGAGGATAAAAGGGGATAATTGGAGGAGTAGAGGTGAGAGTGGCTGGTTCTGAGAGAGGGGGAGTCCCTCCGTGGAGTTCAGTTAGCCCTGTCAGCATTGACACTGCAACACCTCATGGCACCTGGGTGAAAGTGACAAGACTTCGGGGGGGCAGTAGCTACAAGATGCATATAGGTTGTCTAGATGTAAGGTGCTAATGCTCCCAGTCTCTGCAATGACTGCTGAGCTCAGGCTTTGCTGGCAGAAAGAGCTGCCCATCCTCAGCTGGCCCCTTGGGTGAGGGCGATGGTTACTGGAGAGGTTCTCATGCTACACTGAGAAATATGGTTCCTTCCCTCATTTCTTTTAATACCGCAAATGTTTATTTACCCTTCGGGGCCACTCTAGTAGGATGGCAGAAGGACATAGGCTTAGAATACATGTAAGATAATAATTTCCATACTGAGGAGTGAGGAGTTGGGGATTATCTTTATATTGGTTGAGACAAAGCCGTATGGAGGGAAAGTCTCCTGACACCTATGGAAAATCTCTGTGTTCATTATTCAGTTTCATCTGGAGTGACTTCTGCTGGATCAAAAGAGATCACTGTCAGTATAAAAGTTATGTATTGACCTTATTTTGTTCTTACATTATATATAATCATTATATTTTAATGATTTTGTTATAAGGCATTAAATCAGGGAAAACAAGGCAAGGACATAAGGAAACTTTATACCATTTTGCAATTTTCTTTTAGGTCTAAAATTAGTTCAAAATAAAATGTTAAAAATTAAAAGACACAAGTAGGCAGAAACCCATCTCGGCTTGGAGTTACATAGTATTTTAAAAATCTCTGTGATCTTAATAGTCCCTACAATAATCCTAGGAATATAATAAACTACTAAAATACAGGTTTATTAGGATGATTATCTAGAATTTGAGTTATCAGTAAGTACTTTTAGCCAAACTTCTGTATTAGCACAAAATCATTATTAACATTAGTTTACAAGGTCAGCTTCAGTGGGAAATTCACCAGGGCAACATCAACAAGACTCCAGGAAAATCAGTTGTTTGTGTACATGTTTGCTGAGCAGAGTTGTTAGTGGAGGTTTATTAAAGAAGTACTATAGAAAACATAGGAAGCTAGGATGGAAGAGTTTCAGAGGTGAGTGAGTATTGGCAAAAAACAGGACACTTCTATAGGGTGTGAGTCCCAGCTGAAAGATATGAGGGAGACTGAGATTGGTCTAGAAGTGTACAGGTGAGAATCGCATATCAGTGTACACTGGGAAACAAACTAATTTCTAAAGAGAGACTTGCCTGTGGTGTTTTTGTCTTTAAATATTTATTGGGGTGGTACTGGGGTAGAATTGACTTTAATATGAAAAGAATTCCAAATCACTAAGTCAGCAGAGTGATCAATTTTCAAAAAAAATAGACAATTGAATGAAATAACAAAATACAGCAATATAGACATACAGATGTGACAGGGAGAACACTTGGGTCAAATAGTCACCCTGGACTATCCTAGCATGAAAGTATGGCCCTTGGTTGGTGGACTGTAGATGAAGATGAACTTGGTACCAAGGGATTCAAGAAAGTGAGCCTGTGATCTCACTGAAAACTGATCAGTAGTCCAGTAGGTCCTCCTGGAAATCTGAGGACCCTGGTTCTTAGAGATAGAACCTGGAATTTTGAGTTGGTTCCTCCCATTATTTCCTAGATCATTAGTTGGAAAAGTATAGTTGCCAGGCCAGCTCCATAACCTGTACCTGGAAACTTAAAAGTACACTTAGTGGATTAGAAACTTTGTGGTATGTCCCAGCAGGGTGGGTTTAACAAGCCTCTAGGGGTCTATGATGCAGGGCAAGTTTGAGAACTCCTGTCTCAGAATAAGTCATCTCCACCTACATCTATGAACTTCATTTCGTGGACACTCACGGCTCAGTAGTTTTTAACCTTTCCTTATGTCTCAACTGAAATTTTAATCTAAATCTTTATCTCAGGCCTTTTAAAATCCAATATGTTCATATTTTTTTCCCTGAAAATCCTATCAGAATGACAAAGAGCATTTGACCCTGTCGGTTGTTAACATTAGAAAAACCAGTGGTAGAAAAACAATAAAATTGTCAGAGTTGCTGGAGGATGCAAAAAATTAAGGTTATTTTCATTTGTTAAATTTCTGATTGAATTGACAGCACACCAAAAATTTTGCAACAAGTTATATTGTTCATTGTGTGGAGTGAATTAATTTTATGAAAGAGTTCAGTACATTGTCATATTAAGCATTCCTAGCAAGACTTGACTTGCACCTGTTAAACTATTTCAAAGAATAAAAAATACCTGTGCACTCAAGCCAGAAAATTCTACTCACTGCCAGCTCCACTGTGAGGTAAGGTGCAATTGGCAACTTACAGACAGATCAGCAACCAGTCCTTTCCCCAGAGTGTCACTTAAAATAACTAACTTTTTTTCCTGATAGGAAAAAAAAATCAACCAGCAATCTGTCACTCTTTTCATTTGCATTTGCCAAGCAGCTGTATTTACAGAAAGCAATGGCCTAATTTTTAAAATCTTGATTTCTAATTGAGCAGTTTGGTGGTCTAATGATTTTACTTTCTGAAACTCGTAAAATGCATGGGCCAAAGTATCTTGAACCTTTTCCCTCTTTCTTCTCTTCCATGTTCTCATTATTTACAATGAGTCTTCCCAGAAACCTTTCAGTGCATTCCTTGCTGAGTGCATGGACACTGGTGAAGCAGGGAGATAATCAACTCCAGGCTGGGACTTCGAAGCAGTGCCAACAAGCTACTCATGACTCCAGCAGATGTTTCTGCTTTGGGGGGCCAAGAGAAATTTTATAGGGTTTTTCCTCCCTTTCGGGGAAAATTGCCAGAACAATCAAGAAATGAGAAATATATAGGCCTGCTTGCATTTTCAAGTTGGGAGGGATATTATGTCCAATAAAAGGAATCTCAAAGAGGAATTTCTGAAGACACCATCTAACAATAACTATGTAAAAAGTTCACCAGGAAAAAGAGGAACCAAGAAAAGCTCACTTGGCTTCAGATTTCTCTGTATATTGAAAACTGTGCGAATGTTAGAGGAGTTAGAAATAATACCCATTTATGGTGAAAACACACCTGGGAGTCAATAAGGACGTTTTCCCCCTCCCCTACCCAATGACAGATGCAGGACTCCAGATTTCTTCACTGCCTTTTTTGTTTTTTCTGTCTTTCTTAAAATATTTTAAATTGTGAGTCCACTGGTGGAGAAAATTTTGAAGAAGGACTGTGAGTCTCTTTTTTCTTTTAAATTGTGTCCCTTATGGTAAATTTTTTTTTCTGAAAAGAACAAAATTAAAAAAAAAATTTTCCTTGAGTGGGGAGATCTGAGATTTAAAGCTATCACATATCAATTTGCTTAGTTTTGATGTTGTTTTGGATCTTCAGAAAAAACTATGTGATAATCATGTGGTAAATATCAGAGAAAAATGGCCACATGAAATTCACATGAAGTGAAACCATGGAGCTGTGATGTGCTCTAGTTTTGGGGGTAAAAAGTTTCACTTTTAAAATAGAGTCCAGGGAGTTCCCATTGTGGCAGAGTAGAAATGAATCCGACTAGTATCTATGAGGATGCAGGTTCCATCCCTGGCCTCGCTTAGTGGGTTGGGGATCCAGTGTTGCCATGAGCTGTGGTGTAGGTTGCAGATGCAGCTCAGATCCCACGTTGCTGTAGCTCTGGTATAGGCCAGCAGCTGTAGCTTCAATTCAACCTCTGTCCTGGAAACTTCCATATATCCTGGGTATGGCCCTAAAAAAGCAAAAAATAAAATTAAAAAATAAAATAAAATAAAATAAGAGAGAGGAGGCTACTAAGCCATTTGCTAGACTTGTTTATGTAACTGGAGGTAAAGAGGCCGAGCTTGGAGAAGGCTGCTATAATTCTCCATGGGTTTCCTGTGTTAACAAAGCTGTCTGCTAAGAACCAGGAATAGTGATCTTCCACAAAGCCATTCTGATAGCCCTTAATTGGATTATTCATTTCTGATATGATACTCAAAGCTATTAGAAACAGTCAATATAATTAACTGGGCATATAATTACCTAGAAATAGTAGCAGAGTCCATCTGTTTAGAAACTCAGATTTACTTGTAATTAGTCACAGCTTATGTTTCATATGCCTGATAGCAGAAAAGTAGTTTGCAATGCTTCCATTGAGCAATTGTGCTGTGAAGAAAATGTATCACTCACCTATTAAAGTTCTGATAGTTCAGTGTCGACTTTAATATCCACTAGCTAGTTTATTGTTAAAGATGGGAGTGTTAATTGAGGTCCCAGTAAACCTCTAGGAAACTCCCTTTGATTTCTGAGAGGAGGCAACCTCTCCTTGTTATGTGTTCCATATAACTTTTTATAGCTTTTTAGTGACATTTGAATTATCTAGTTTATTTCAACCTCATTCAAGAGTTGAAGAATGAGTTATACTTTGGCTAGATTGAGAAGAAATAGAAACTGAACTGGGGAAACAAGGAAAAAGACTCAGAGTTGAAACAAAAGTATTTGAAAAATAAAATTTATGCACGTAGATATCACATAGATTGTAAGGAAATGGAAAAAGATGAAACTAATGAGTTATGCAGGGCCAATATTAAAAGTGAACTTCCAGACCATAAAAAAATGAATTAGGGGTAAACAAACAAGTTTCAGTGTGGCCAGTTGCAAGGCTGTTCTTGGAAAGAGATGTTACCCTGAAGTAGGGAAGTGGCATCGAGAATCAGTTAAGATGATGGAGATAAAGAATATTAAAGAGTTTTAGCTGATCAGACTTGCTCGCTGAGCGTATGTGGGAACGATGGAGAAGGAAAGTCAAAGGTCATTTCTAGTTCCTGGCTTGAGCAATTGGTTGGATAGAAGTACCACTCAGTAAAATATTTGCAAGTGTGTGGGGAGAGATGGATTTATTCCTACTGCTCAACTATCAGCAGTTATTTCTAGGGCATCCTCAGTGTATATATTTATTCCCAAACCTGTCCATGGCCCATGCATTTTCTTCTGTTCTAGCAATATCCCATAAATGCAATAATCAAAGGCAATCTGAGGGAGGCTCACTGCCAATGCATGCCCTCTAATGGCACTGACACCCTGATTGTCTACTGGACACGGCAGTTATTTCTGCTGCTCCAACAGTGCCCACTGATGCTGATGCTGGCTCTTACTGAAGTAACTGGCAGAGGTGCATCTGCTCTAAATTATTGCTCCAAACCAAATCATCATGGGCTATAATGGTGGTATTCAACTTCTGGTTACATGCCCTTTTTGTTAGAATTTCAAAACTAGTTCTTGAAAATGGATCAAGAACAAAAGTCATCTCATTCCCTCTATTTTCCTTACCATTTTCATCTCTTCCCCTGGTCACTTTGATTTTCCTTCTTCCCAGACTAAAACACAGAAACGCTATGCACATATGTTCATGTAAAAAGACAAATGTTCACAGTGGTTAACTGCTTTGCAGTTCTCCAAAAGCAAGAACACAAATCTCTTCTGAGCTAAATTGGGACACTTTGTTGAAGTCATGGCCTGCTTATGCCATGCAAGCATGGATTATTGAAGAAAGCGTTCTTGATGCTAAACTGCACAGTGCTTCTCAAACTCTACGTGTGTGCCAAGCACAGGGAAACTTACAATGCAGATTCAGAATCAGTAGGTTTTGGGGACAGGGCTTTGAACCTGCATTTCTAACAAGCTTTAGAGTGGTTTGGAAACTGCTGTTTTGCAGCCCATGCTTTGAGAAGGAAAGTTCTAGTCTAGACAGTTTATTCAGAGTACAGGTAAATAAAAGAAGTCACAGGCATCTGTTTAATGCAAGGCAATGCATTTGGTGTTGCTTGTATATTAAGTTAGTGACAGACTCTGGATTAAAAGAACCAACTTCTCTACTCTCACACCACTGTCCTTTCTGTTGCAATCAGCAGTATTTCCCTCAAGTAGATCTTCAAACATTAATAATGTTTGCTTCTCATTTTTGAATCTAAAGAAACTTTCTGTTACTAATCAAAGGCAAAATTTCACCAAAGAAAGTGACGAGTTTCATAGTTGCTAATATTTGGGAACTTTGTTGCTAATTAAAAAATAAACATTGGAGTTCCCGCTGTGGCACAATGGGATCAGTGGCATTTCCTACGGCACCAGGATGCAGGTTCGATCCCCAGGCTGGCAGTTCGTTAAAGGATCTGGCGTTACTACAGCTGTATCATAGGTTGCAACTGTGGCTCGGATCCATACATAGTGACCAAAAAATAAAATATCTAATATTTTGCTAATCATCTATAATATTGTGTATGTGGTGATTTATTAAGCTTTTAGAAATGTACACATAATGAATTTCATAGGTAAAGCACTGCTTCATAGAATATGGGTTCATACTATCTAACAGAAAGACAACTAACTAGAAAGTAAAATCTTATGTGCTTTTTACCTTTAAAGATAATTGCATTCAAAGTTTTAGTTTGAAATTTGTTTTAATACATAGATGGAATTTTCGTGGAAGAAGGTTACTCTGATCAGGCAGGAAAACTTCTTCATTCACCTGTTATCTCCAAAATGTTCTTCTAAGGCAGGGAGGTTAATGAACCCTTAATCTGAGAGTGCACAAAAAATTGGGGTGCTAAAAACTGGAATAGTTTAGCAACACAAAAGTAGGACTTTCCAGCAATAGATGAGGGGATTGCCCCCTCTAACTGAAACATCTGGTTACCAGTTCATACCTGGATTTCTTTGTCTCATCCTTCTCCCGACCCCTCCATTCTTAATGTGGCTGCTCAAGTTTAAACAATTGCTGGCAGGGAAGCAGATGGACTCCACTCATGGGCTGGGGAAGAGCCAGCAAGACTAATGCAAGGTGCTCCCTTCTAACCCTGAGGTGACTGCAAACTTGATCAAAAGGGATCTTTTTCTCTAGGGAGACGAGATAATGCAGTCTTATTGCTGGCTAGAAACATGCCCTTTCTTTCCAAAGGCGGCTAGTTCAGCTGTGGTTTGTATGCGGAGTCCTCTGGAGGAGGATGTGCTGAAGCCATCAAACCCATATCCCCTGGAATGTCTCCTGGGATTCAAGCACTGGCCAGAGAACAGAAATGAAGTAGCTGTTTCTAGCGATTTACAGTTCTTCTAAGTATGAGAAGGAAAATGTGTAGAGATGTTTGAGCTCAGCAGGGTCCTCACTGAGCATCTTAGAACAGTTTCCATTGCTTCTGGCTGAATCTTGTAATTTTGCATCTCAGTGAGTACTCTGCCATCTGAAGCCTTTCAAGAGAGGAAAAATCCCTTTTCTGTTAAACAGCAACATGTAGTATTTATTGAAAATCTTAAAATGTCTTCTCAACTTCATGTTTGATTCAAAAAAGAAGCCAGCTGTAGAGCCAGGAGGTTAGATGATGTATACATATATTCTATTCATAAATCTATCAAAAAGAAGGGGTTAAACAGCTCTTCACCTATATCTAAAAAGTTTGAGAGGGATATAAAAATGAAATGCATTAACTGTGTCTATGAAAATTTATATGTACATATAGCCCTAAGTTAAATCAAGCCCTGAGCCTAATGTGGAATATAAAATACTCATCATTTAGTCTTTCTCTTTTGTGAAAGAATATATTTTGGTAGAGGAATTCATTCAGTATTTGATACCCATGCTCCTTTAGTTGAGACATATGCATAGTACAATAGGGACGGAATTGATAGTGGCTATGCAAAAACAGAGACATAACATTAGTTCATGGGAATGATGCCAAAGTGATTTCCTTTTAACCATGTAGAATTTCTGTAAATAATCTCTTAACCCCTCCAGAATAACAGAAGAATATTTTTAAAATGTTCTGGGTGAAAACTAAATAAAGTTTGTCAATTGTATAAATTCAAGGACTCACATATTATTATAATTGGGAAAAATTAAGTTTACAATTGTTAGTTAATAGTCTATAAATTGATAGAGATTCTACATGATATAACTTACATATTTTAAACCAATAAAGACATTTAGAAATTGCTTAGATCATATTGCTGTCTGGTAATGAATTGATGTACAGAATGAGCTATCAAGCCTATACTGCTTTCTCAGATCCAAGATTTACCACTTATGTTAAAGAATCTGTGCTATTCATTGGATGTTTGATTTTAATTATTTTTGTAAGTCTATAAAAAAGTGAAACTGCATTTCCTAAACAATGATCGGGAACTGATACTCTATGGTCTTGAATAAACCCTCAGACATGTTTTGTGTGGTCGATCGGTATTGTTTTGGTTGTTTTAAGGAAGTGTAAGTTGATTATGCTTAGCACTAATTTTCTAGTTTATGAAGGCCTTATCTTTGCTTATTTTTTTGTTACTTGTAGCCTCTTCACACATTTAAATTAGTTGCCTAACCCTTGAGGGCATTTGATTTGCAATATGACTTTATTATCAGACTTCAAATGTTATAATACTTCCCTTGATATTACACACTCTTTGAAAGTAACACAGTATTTTCCTTGATTTCCTAGCACCAATTATCACAGTTGCTTAAGTGGACATTTCTTTAATATATTCATCTAATCCACAGATCTTTACTATGTACCTATCCTACTTTAGGTAATATACTAGTCAATGAGGATAAGGATATACAAGACAGCTCCAGTGCCCACTCTCATAAATCTTAATGGTTAAATGAGGAAGGGTATGTTTATAGATTGATAAAATGTACCTGTCTTAAATCCTCTGTTGTCATAACTTAAGAAAATAATATGATTACTATTCTCTTCTGAGAAGAAAATATATTAAAATATGTAAATATTATGAGCTGAATTGTATCTCCTCACAATTCACTGAAGTTCTAGCCCTCAGTACCTCAGAATGTCACTGTATTTGTAGACAGCATCTTTAGAGAAGTAATTAAGGTTAAATGAGATCACTGCAGTGATTGTAGTCCAATATGGTGACCTTATAAGAAAAGGAGATTTGGAAATAGACACAGAGGGGAGACCATGTGAAGACACGAAAAGAATCTATATGGCAAGGGGAGAGGCTCCCAGAAGAAACTAACTCTGTTGACATCTTCATTTTGGACTTCTGGACTTGAGAACTGCAAGGAAATAAATTTTTGTTGTTTAGCTACCCAGTCTACGTATTTTGTTGGGACTAGCAAGCTAATTCAGTGCAGGTTTTTTAGTTCTTGTTTCTGGTTTAAGTCCTGAGAAGCTTAGTATTAATGGTTGAGTCCAAATTCTAATAGAAAAGAAAGAAGGACCACATTAGTGATAACTTCAGCAGTGGATTTCAGCATCATATATAAGTGACCTGATGGCATAATTTGCAGAGGACTCTTTTCTTAGTATCTTCTATGCGTTAACCAGTATGGCACCAAAGGCTCTCCAGTTCTGTCACGATCCAGACCTGGAGATTTAAGAAAGAAGTCAGACACAACTCAGTCCTCAAGTATGAGGATATGGAGTGCTACAGACATTTGAGCGAACAGTTCATTTTAAAAATCATATCCTAAGGAAATAACCAAACACACAAAGATTAACCCTAAGAATTAATTATCTAAAAATAGTGTCAAGCCAAATTTATTTTACCATCACATAGCCTATTGTAGAAGTATGTTTGCCTGTATTGAAAGATATTTCCAATATAAATTTCAGTGAAAAAGATGATATAAAGTTAAGTTCCTGATTTTGTGAAAAAATTAGAAAAATAAACATAAAATTGTCAGACAAATATGTACCAAAATATGTTAGTGATATAATACTCTAAGTAATGGTATTTTAATATTTTCTTTAATCTTTAATCTGTATTTTATAATATTTCCTCAATAAACGTTATTTTGTAATAAAAATAACTCCAAAATATTATCTTTTAAATATTTAAATTTTAAAAGTTTAAATTTTAAAGTTTTAAATGTCATAAGTCCATGTTGTAATTATATGCTTTGAGTGGAACAACCATTGGAAAAATCTTTTTAAATAAGGTCCCATATGAACATAGTCAGCTGATCTTTGACAGAGGAGCAAAGACAAGAAAATGGAGCAAAGAAAATCTTTTTAACAAATGGTGCTGGAACAACTGGACATCCACATTCAAAAATATAAACTTAGACTTTACACCCTTTATAAAAAGTAATTCAAAATAGAGAACTAAAAGTAAAGTGCCAAACTATAAAATGCCTAAAAGAAAATTAAAAAGAAAATGGGGATGACCTTGTATACGGTAATGACAGTTTTTGATTTTTTTTTCTTTTTTTAGGGCTGCACCTCCAGCATATGGAAGTTCCCAGGCTAGGGGTCGAATTGGAGCTGTAGCTGAGGTCTTTGTCACAGCCACAGCAACAGTGGATCCCAGCTGTATCCGTGACCTGCTCCACAGCTTGTGACAATGCCGGATCCTTAATCCACTGAAGGAGGCTGAGGATCGAATTTGCATCCTCACAGAGACTAAGTCTGGTCATTCACCTGCTAAGCCACAATGGGAACTCTAGTAATGACATTTTATATACTTTTTAGATACCATAATCTATGAAAGACTGAATTAATAAACTGGACTTCAAAATTAAAATAAAATGTTTTAAATTAAAAAATTAAAAAAGTCTCCTCTGATAAAGTCAATGTCAAGAACATAAAAAAGGCAGACCACAGATTGGGAGGAAATACTTGCAAAAGCATAAAGAATTGTTATCCAAAATATATAAGGAGGTTTTAAAACAACAATAAAAACAAATTTTTAAAAATAGGAAAAAAACCTGAACAGGCATCTCACCAAAGAAGATATACAGATTATGAGTACTCATATGAAAGAATGTTCAACATCATATGTCATTAGGAAATTGCAAATTATAACAACAATGTGATACTCTTACATATCTTTTAGAATGGCCAAAATCCCAAGTACTGAAAACAGCAAATACTGGTAAGGATGTGAATCAACAGGAACTCTTTTCATAACTGGTAAGAGCGAAAAAATGGTACAGCCCACTTTGGAAGACAATTTGGCATTTTTTTTTTAAATAAAACTAAACATACTCTTACCACATGATCCAGCAATCATGCCCCTTGGTATCTATACAAAGAAAGTGAAAATTTATCATCTGTGCAGAAATCTACACACAAATGTTTCTATCAGCTTTATTTATAATTGCCAGAACTTGGACGCAACTAAGATGCCCTTGAAAGTGAGTGGACAAATAAACTACAATGGACAGTACATCCAGACAATGGAATATTATCAATCATTAAAAAGAAATGAGCTACCAAGCCATGAAAAACATGGATAACCTTAAGTGTGTATTACTAATCATAAGAAGCCAATCTGAAAAGGCTACATACTGTATGATTTCAACAATATGATATTCTGAAAAAAGACAAAACTATGAAGATAGTATAAAGATCAATGATTATCAGAGGTTAGGGAAGAGAAGTGGGAGTGGAGGGTGGTGGAAATTAGTAGCCAGATTACAGAGAACTTGTAGGGCAATGAAACTACTTTGTCTGATACTATGTTGGTATATATATGTCATTACACATTTTTCTAAACCTATAGAATGTACAATGCCATAGTGCACAGTAATGTAAACTCTGAATTTTGGATGTTTGTGATGTGTCAGTTGAGGTTCATTGGTTTAAAAACAATGCACTACTAAGATGGAAAATGTTAATAAAAGTGGAGGCTGTGCATGAATGGAGCCTGGGGATATATATAGGAAATCTTCATACCTTCCATTCATATTGCTGTGAACCTAAAACTACTCTAAAAAAGTCTTCAAATACCATAAAAAGGCAATATTGTTTTCAAAATTATATAAATTATAAGGATTTGACATTTAAAATCATAACTTTTTAAAGTTCTGATCAAAAGCCAATGAATTCTTGGTTAGTGTATTCCTAAATATTTTGGAGAAGCTCAAGATAAGTTCACTAATACGTAAATAGCAGTAATTGGATAATGCTAGAAAATGAATCAAAGATGGATGAAACATGATTCCAGTAGAACTTAGACTTGTGAAGTAAAAACTTAAGAGCATATCCAAATTTGGATGTGATTTTCCTAGCTTACATATTGACCGTGTGCTCTGTAGCCCAGTTGTGTGTTCCTCCCATTTCATTCAGGAATATTTATGCTATATCCATTTATATCCATCATTCCTTCCCTGCCATTATCCAATTAATGTATCCTTGCTCATCAGTTCAACAAATGTTTATTGAGCAAGGCACTCTGCTAGTTCTATAGATTATAGAAAAATGAGAGGCCTAATACAAACATCTATGTAACCAATGCAAATGACAGAGAAGAATAATTTGGGAAATCATAGTGAGAAAAGTGAAATCAAGTTTAAAAGGATGTGGAAAAATAAGAGGCCTAATACAAAAATCTACATAACCAATGCAAATGACAGAGAAGAATAATTAGGGAAATCATGGAAAAGTGAAATCAAATTTAAAAGAATGTGAAAAGACTTTTCAACTTTTGAAGGATGGACAATATGTCAGCAACAGAAGTGGGGAAATTAGTATGTAAGAATAGAAGCAATAGCATAGCAAAACAACAATGGCAGGGGAACTTGGAATATCTTCTAGGTAAAACGAAAAGTCTATTTTTTGTGGGAAGAAAAAGAAGAAATCTTGGAAAAGAAGATGGGAAATGTTAGTTAAAAATGTGTGGTTGAGCAAGATGAATTTCCCAGGAGTTTTCTTGGTATAGAATGTAGAATGGAAAACCAGTAAAGGAACTTAATGGCATAAAGTGATAATTTTAACTATGCTTTAGGAAGATTAATTGGGACACATTTACAGTAGAATAAATTTGTAACAGACATTTGAATAGTGAATATATATACTCAATTTGACACACAATTGATAAAATTTACACAAATATTTTTGTAAATGGAATATTTAATTTGCATATTTGTAACTATGCTAATGTAATTGATATTTAAAACCATTTTATTGAAAACTCTTTTGTCAAGAAAATTCCCCTTAAAGAACTGTATTCTTTTTATAGTATGGATTTTTTTTCCAGTATAGCTGTTTACAGTTTTCTGTCAATTTTTCAACTGTACAGCGTGGTGACCCAGTTACACATACGTATATAGATTGATCACAAGTGATTAGACATAGTTCCTGGTGCTATACAGCAGGATCTCCTTGCTTTTCCATCCCAAAGGCAATAGTCTACAACTATTAACCCCATCCCACTCCCTCCCCCATCCTCTCGGCAATCACAAGTTTGTTCTCCAAGTCCATGATTTTCTTTTCTGCAGAAAGGTTCATTTGTGCAGTCTATTAGATTCCAGATGTCTTTCTCCTTATGACTTTCTTCATTCAGTATGAGGGTCTCTAATTCCATCCATGTTGCTGCAAATGTCATTATTTTATTCTTTTTTATGGCTGAGTAGGATTCCATCTTATGTATATACCACATCTTCCTAATCCAATCCTCTGTCGATGGACATTTGGGTTGTTTCCATGTCTTGGCTGTTGTGAATAGTGCTGCAATAAATGTGCCTGTGCAGGTGTCTTTTTCAAGGAGAGTTTTGTCCAGATATATGCCCAAGAGTGGGATTGCAGCTCATATGTTAGTTCTATGTATAGTTTTCTAAGGTACCTCCATATTGTTTTCCACAGTGGTTGTACCAGCTTACATTACCACCAACAGTGCAGGAGGGTTCCCTTTTCTCCACACCCCCTCTAGCATTTGTTGTTTGCGGACTTGTTAATGATGGCCATTCTGACTGGTATGAGGTGGTATATCCTGGTAGTTTTTATTTGCATTTCTCTAATCATCAATGATGTTGAGCATTTTTCATGCGCTTGTTGGCCATCTACTTCTTTGGAGAAATGTCTGTTCAGGTCCTTTGCCCATTTTCAATGGGATTGTTGGCTTTTTTGCTGTTGAGTTGTATAAGTTGTTTGTATATTTTAGAGATTAAGCCCTTGTCAGTTGCATCACCTGACACTATTTTCTCCCATTCTGTAAGTTGTCTTTTGGTTTTCTTGTTGGTTTCCTTTGCTGTGCAAAAGTTGTCAGCTTAATTAGGTCCCATTGGTTTATCTTTGCTTTTATTATTGTTGCTTTGGGAGACTGACCTGAGAAAACATTTGTAAGGTTGATGTCAGAGAATGTTTGCCAATGTTTTTTTCCAGGAATTTAATGATGTTTTGTCTTATATTTCAGTCTTTAAGCCATTTTGACTTTATTTTTGTACATGATGTGAGAGTGTGTTCTAGTTTCATTGATTTGTATGCAGCTGTCCAGGTTTCCCAGCAATGCTTACTGAAAAGACAGTCTTTTTTCCCATTTTATGTTCATGCCTCCTTTGTCAAAGATTAATTGACCTTTTGTATCTGGGTTTATTTCTGGATCTCTATTCTGTTCCATTGCTCTTTATGTCTGTTTTGGTACCAGTACTACACTGTCTCGATTACTGTGGCCCTGTAATATTGCCTGAAGTCTGGGAGAGTTATACCTCCTGCTTGGTTTTTGTTCCTCAGGATTGCTTTGGTGATTCTGGGTCTTTTGTGGTTCCGTATAAACTTTTGGATTGTTTGTTATAGTTCTGTGAAGAATGTCATGGGTAATTTGATAGGGATTGCATTGAATTGGTAGATTACTTTGGGTAGTATTAATTTTTCTGGCCCATGAGCGTGGAATATCTTTCCATTTCTTTGTATCTTCTTTTATTTCCTTGATTAATGTAGTATGGATTTTTTATATAAAAATTTAAAGCAAATCAGATGTACAGTGAAGTAAAACCATTTCCACAGTGTTTAACACCTTATGTTTTGGCAACATCTTGAAAGATACAAAAATAATGAAGACATTATTTTCTTGGTCTGTTTTCAGTTTTGAACTCCTGGACTGCGTTTATTTATGGAATTAAATATGTTTATTCAAATATTTAGGTTGACTAAATATAAGGTCAATAAAATCTATGGACTAATGACATTATTTAATGTAAAACCTAAAAATCATTGTATTTTACCTCTTTGAATGTTTATTCAAGTTATACTTAAGGGACTATGGGCAAATTCAAGTAAAGTATAAAGGTCTAAAGCAGTAGGTGTCTCATTCCTTTTCAGTAGGAAAGCAATGAACTTAGCAGTACTCAGAGGGAGAATGAACTTTATATATTTGTTTAGAAGTTGATTGTACATATTAATCCCCTAAACTTGTCTCACTTTTTTTTTCTTTTTGCCTTTTTTTTTAGGGCTGCACCCATGGCATATGGAAGTTTCTAGGCTGGGGTCAAATCAGAGCTGCAGCTGCTGGCCTATGCCACAGCCACAGCAACAGTTTGTCAGATCTAAGTTACATCTGTGACCTATACCACAGCTCATGGGCAATATCAGATCCTTAACCCACTGAGTGAGGCCAGGGATCAAACCCACATCCTCATGGATACTAGTCAGGTTCATTGCTGCTGAGCCATAACAGGAACCCTAAACTTGTCTTTTAAAAAAAAAAAATTATTGTAGGGGATTTACAATATTCTGTCAATTTCTGCTGTACAGCAGAGTGACCCAGTCATATATTTATTCTTTTTCCCTAAATTTGTCTTAAGTGAATTGAATCTGTATTTGCTGCATAAGTCAGTGGTCATGTGATTGACCCAAGGCCAATAACAATTGTGTAGAGCATGATGATTTTATAGAAAAAAGGTTAATTTACTGAAAAAACTAATTCATAACCTTTATCCAATCTATAAAGCTTGAATATTTGCATAAAAGGAGAATTGGCAATCATATATATAGTGTTATAAATTTAATTTTAAATGAATCGTTTCTCAATTTTTCTTTTTTTAATGATTTTTATTTTTTCCATTATAGCTGGTTTAGAGTGTTTTGTCAGTTTTCTACTGTACAGCAAAGTGACCCAGTCACACATACATATATACATTCTTTTTCTCACATTATCCTCCATCACGCTCCATCATAAGTGACTAGATATAGTTCCCAGTGCTATACAGCAGGACCTCATTGCTTTTCTGTTCCCAAGGCAATAATTTGCAGTGTTCCTCAACTTTTCCATATGGGAAATAAAACAGTACTGCTTACTCCTGACTAGTATTTTAAGGGTCTTGAGATTTTTCAGAGTAATCTTTGTTAAAAAAAATTAAGTTAGACATTGAGTCAGTTAGCAATGTGACTTATATTGACAGCTGATCCCATCTGATTTTTTTTTCTGTCCATGAAAATGGGAGATATTTGGTAGCACAACATGATGTTTGTTTATTTTTATGTTCTTTCAGGCCTAGTTTTTTCTCAACCTTTATTATAAAAAATATTTTCTGGATATGGTAGTATAAACTCATGAAGATAAAAAATTGAGAAAAATATGAAAAAAGCATACAGTATTCCTAACAGCTAAAAGTTTAGCCACTGTTCACAATTTTGTTTATTTTTGTGTTCTGTTTTCTATAGATATAAGTTGTTTTTCAAATGCATGGACTTGGAGAACAGACTTGTGGTTGCCAAGGAGGAGGGGGAGGGAGTGGGATGGACTGGGAGTCTAGGGTTAATAGATGCAAACTATTGCATTTGGAGTGGATAAGCAATGAGATCTTGCTGTATAGCACAGGGAACTGTATCTAGTCACTTATGATGGAACACGATGAGGATAATGTGAGAAAAAGACTGTGTATATATATATGTATGTGTGTGTGTGTATGTATATGTGACTGGGTCACTTTGCTGTACAGTAGAAAATTGACAGAACACTGTAAAGCAGCTATAATGGAAAAAAGAAAAATCATTATAAAAATTATTTTTCACACAATCAGTATATTGTGTGTACTTTTATAACTATCTTTTTCTATAACATATTCTATGTAATTTAAAAATTATTAGTTATTAGCATTATACATTGTTATTAATGATTATTCAAAGAGATGCTATTTCATGACTATGAAGAATATATTAGAGAAAAATTTTCTTCTGTTTAAAATTTTCACCATTCTTGGATTTCTCTGTTATAAATTTTCCTTGCTGCAAATAGCAATGCTGCTTCTATAAATATATAATTTAAGGTTCTTTAAACATACTTAAACTTCTTGAAAATTTTGTCAAAAGAAATCCTAGAAAATTGTTTTAATTTATACTACTGAGGCAGAGAATAAAAATTCTAACTCTAAACACCTTAGACACTATTAGTTTTCAAAGCAAAAAACAGTTTTCATATTACTCTGCTTTGCATTTTTTGATTACTAATACTGCTAGAAACCTTTCATATATTCATGGATAATTTATGTTTATTCTTTCTTTAATTTCTTTTTAATGCCTTTTAAACATTTTTCTTTTGGAGCATATGTTTTCATCTTAAATATTTGTATGTTTTCGTAAAAGATTAATAGTGCTATTTGTCTGCCACATTCATTGAATTCTTTTCCAATTTATCATTAATTTTTATTGGAACCTGGGATTATTTTTGACATAGTGAAGTTTGATTTGTAAGTAGTCAGGTATATCTTTTTGTTGTATTTTACATTTATTATTAATATCTTTGCATATATGCTTAAAAAAGCTTTCAGATTAATATTAATCTAGATATAGTACCTTCAGTGCAACTCATATTTATGTTATGACTTCTAAGTGCCTAGCAATAATATAACCAAAATAGAAGTTCCAGAAGAATTAAATATGCTGCTTCTACCCTTAAACCTCACATATTTTATTATTCCTGTTGCATAGTCATCAGAGTATAAATTATGTGTACATCCAACCCAAAGAATAAGGAATTTTAAGTGAGTCGCAGCCTACTCTAGGCCTCTACTTTGCAGACACAGGTTCAGATAATCTTAACCAACATTGGCAATATACATGTAGATTCAAATACTTTGCCCTGCGAGGCTTGAAATTAGTCATACTATTGTCAGTCCAGCCTTCTGTATGCCAGGATTGAACCCTAAACTCATGATCCACAGCCTTAACCTAATTCCTACAATGTTTTTAAAGATCTGTGTGGCTTGGTTGCATCCTGATTAGCATTTTATTTCCTTCACGAGGATGAGCATGCTGAATTGAATGATACACTACTTGGCTAGGATCCTTGGCAAGGCTATGGCCATGTTGTATTTTGGAAGGTCCAGCTAATGTGGCACCAGTGTCCTTGGACCCCAGCCTCTTATTGGAACCTCCACACTGCTGAGATCATCCATAAAAATCACTGTTTACCTGCCTGCCTCTGGGTTTTGACCACTGACTATTGTCAGACTCAAGTTCCTGAATCAGAAGCATACCTTACTAACAATCTGTGTTTAATTCAAGGCCTCTGGTAGACCAGAGGACTAGTTTTCTTCTTTTTTATGATTAAACTAAGGGTACAATCCTTGGTAAGAAAATTTGAGTACAGTATATTAAATTTCAGGAGGATAGGAGTGTCACAATAGGGGTTCTTAATTGTTTTTCAGGGAGGGCTTTTCCAGAAAAGTGACCTTTGAGGGAAGTCAGGAGTTAGCTATGTGACTATCATAGGGAAAAGCATCTGAAGCAAAGGGATTAGCTAGTGCAGTGGTCTTGAGGTATAATTATACTTGAGGTATTTGGGTCTGAAATGACTGGTCCTAAGTAAGTCAGGAGAGCAGTAGAAAATGAAATAATGAAATCAGGGAGATAGTAGAGCCAAACCGTATGGCACCTGGTAGGTGCTGGCAAAGACTTCCATTCTCATTCTGAATGAGAAGGGAGCCCAGTAGCATCATTTTAACAGAGTGGTGTTACAATCTGACTTATATTTTAAAAAGAATCACATTGACAATCATGACAGTAGACTCTAGAGGAATAAGCACAAAAATAGGAAGAATATTCAGAAAGCCATAACAGGAGTTCCCATTGTGGCTCAGTGGTAATGAATCCAGCTAGTATCCATGAGGATGCGAGTTCGATCTCTGGCCTCACTCATTGGGTGAAGGATCTGGTGTTGCTGTGAGCTGTGGTGTAGGTCGTAGATGTGGCTTAGATCTGGCGTTGCTGTGGCTATGGCACAGGCTGGCAGCTGCAGCTCTGTTTCAGCCCTTAGCCTGGGAATATCCATATACTGCATATGTGGCCCTAAAAAGAAAAGAAGGAAAAGAAAGAAAGAAAGAAAGAAAGAAAGGAAGAAAGGAAGAAAGAAAGAAAGAAAGAAAGAAAGAAAGAAAGAAGGAAGGAAGGAAGGAAGGAAGGAAAGGAAAGGAAGGAAGGAAGGAAGGAAGGAAGGAAGGAAGGAAAAAGGGAGAAAGAAAGGGAGTTCCTGTCGTGGCTCAGTGGTTAATGAATCCAACTAGGAACCATGAGGTTGCGGGTTCAATCCTTGGCCTTGCTCAGTGGGTTAAGGATCCAGTGTTGCCGTGAGCTGTGGTTTAGGTTGCAGATGTGGCTCGGATCCCGCGTTGCTATGGCTGTGGGGAAGGCTGGCAGCTATGGCTCCTGTTAGACTCCTAGCCTGGGAACCTCCATATGCCATGCGTGTGGCCCTAGATAAGGCAAAAAGACAAAAAAAAGAAAAAGAAAAAAAGAGAGAAAGAAAGAAAGGTGGAAAAAGAGAGTGAAAGAAAGAAAGATTAGAATATCTTAGTTTAAAAGGATGAAGACAAAAAATCTAACATATTTATAGTTCTGTGATAGAAATAATAGAATTTATGGAATTTACCTCAATTCCTGGATTATGTCACTTAGCAGGTAACCTTTTATGTTTGGAAAATGATGTGTTTAGTTCTAATAAACACACACACACAATGTGATCATTTAAAAAGATTTAAAATGTGTAGCCATATATTGATTTAATCATCATCTCACTTTCCCTCATGTAGTAAGCTCACTTCCTTTTATCTAATTTAGGTCAGTGGTCTTTGATTGTAATCAGTCCTTTACCTCAGAGTCTGTACTCTCTGGCCTCTTTGCCCTTGATTATGCCCACCTGGAAAATATCAATTTTAGCTTCAAAAAAACTCTGTGCATATGACTCCATCCTCTTGCTCAGCTGAATAAACATTGTTGGAAGGAAAGAGACAACCATACTGATTTGTTTCCTCTAAATTCATGACACACAAACCTATCCTTAGTGTATGTAACCTGTTATGTTTCTGTCATATTTACTCCCCTATACCAGAAGACTCTTCCATCTCTTTTCTTTTGTTTTCAAATGTTAAATAATTCCTGCTCCATCCCCTTTTCATCTGGTGGAAATGCTTCTGATTTCACTGTTAAAAAGTCATTACTAAAAATCAGGAAAAACAAAATTAAAAGCTACCACACACTTTTTATGACAGACCTACCAACTTAATTCTGCCTGTGTCTATATACTGTCTTACATCTTGCCACAATGAAGCTAGTATATCCATATGTGTACTACATTCCATCCTCTTGCCTTCTAAAATGTTTCTCAAATACCCCACTGTATTCATCATTTCCCACTTTAGTGATCATTGATAGCTAAATACATAGTTATTTTGTCCATCTTAAAATAAATTCCCTTGAATATCCATTCTTCTCTGTTGAGTACCTGATTGAAATCATAACGTCATAATGAATAGTTGTGTAAATCTGATGTCTCAAACAACACTTCTTCCATTCTCTCCTGAACTCATTTCAGTCAAATTCTAAAAGGCCAATGTTTACTAGAAAGGAACATAAGGGACATTTCTGGCGGGACAGGAAAGCTCTATCTTTTGTTTTGTGTTACTGTGTGTATACAGTTGTCAAAACTCATTAACTGAGTGTTTAAATCTGTGCTTTTTACTGTATGTAAATTATACTGAAAAAAAAAGGTAAACCAGTCCTGTTCCCCACTCCTACTCCTCAGCAATAGGAAAGGCTCATATATAGAGATAAGTTGTAAGGAGAAACTGGAAGGATATGTGAGAAAGGGCCAACTAGGAATAAAAAGAATTGACAAATGGTATAATAGAAACAACTGAGATTAGCAGTACATAGTTTGTAGTGATTCTAATTTCCAGGTTGTATAATTTTGTCCTTCGGGGTTTAGCTAGAATGATAGAATGGAATATAATAATTTAGCCAGATTAAAGAATTTGTGAGCAGTTGGGCAGATGATTTGGTCAGTGGAATAGCTGAAACACTAGAATAACAATCAAAAGGTGTGGTTTACTGTCTCTGGAAAGTGCGTGTAATTGGAGAAAGACAATGAGAAAGGTAGAGGGCATTTTGTTCTGATAGCAGCATATTAAGAGTGTAAGGTGGTAATGGGTTGATAGCCAAGCATATGGAAATGAAAAGAGCACCAACAATGAAGTGCAAATTATCTGTCTTTTTCTAGTTTAGTTATCATGACAAAGTCATTACTCCTCTAATGCAGGTTCATCTGTCACAGAAAAGAATATCCACTGATTCCCATAGTCATAACAATAATTGAGACAATTAACACAAAAGCTTTTGGTAATCTATTAGACCTCATGCAAATATAAGAGATTATTCAGAAGGTATTTCTTAACCATCAGAAGATTAACATTAATAATTATTTATGAAACAAATCAAGTCATTTATTGTAACCATTTCTTACAAACTAGTTTTTATGTGCATTTAAACATGTCTATCAAAATGTGTATGACTCAAAGCTTTGTCAAAAAGTCATTAATTTTATTGAACTAATGAAAGAAAGGATTTAGATTTTAGTGAGTATACCTTTTCCTTTAAGAGATTTGCATGAAACCAGCAAATCTAGTAGCTTCAATTTTAATCAGCAATTTTCTGAAAAAGTCCTTTAACAAAAGCCTCACAGCAGATGGTCACATAATAAAAAATGTGTCCATTAGCTAAACATTAGCACAACATAATACATTAACTTGATGTTTTCTTTGATTAATAAACACCTTCTCATAATATAACAAATTGCTGTGATTTTATTGTTACAGATGCTTTTTTTATGGGAGGATAAAATATTCAATTAGAGGTCCTGATTGAAAAACTAGCAAATCATAAACGAAATAAATGATTTCAGATTTTTAAAAATTACTTGCATTATGTTAGACAAAATGTGAAGCCAACTAAAAAGGATATCATGAAAGATACAGTATTATGAAAGATCTTCTACTTTGCATTTTTTTCCAAACATGAAAAAGGCACATATTAATTATGCTTAATTTCTTCTTACAACCATATTTAAAAAGATTTGCTTTAGTAAAGATCTTAAGAATCCACTAGTTTTATTCCTTTTTAAAGTTTCTCTATAATGAATATTCTTTCTATACAGAGTAAAATAGTACTTGGGGAGAAAGATTATAAACCTTGGTATGCATCCATTTCATAGGGCTGCCATAATGAACTTCCATGAACTGAGTGGCATACAGCAACAGAAATGTGTGACACACAGTTCTGAAGGTTAGAAGTTCAAAATTAAGGGGTAGGAATGATCATGCTTCTCTGATAGCTCAATCGACCAGTTCTTCCTTACTTTCCTACCTTTGGGTAGTAGCTATCGATCTCTGATGTTACTTGGCTTGTAGATGCAACACTCCAATCTCTATCCTCACAAGGCATTCTCCCTCCATGTCTTGTGTCTTTTCTCCTCTTCTGATGGGTGGACACCAATCATGTTAATTAGGGCCCACTCTATTTGAATATTACCTTGTCTTAACTTGATTCCATCTGCAAAGACCATTTTTCCGAATTATGCCGCATTCAGAGGTACAAGGAATGAGGACATCAACATATTTTGTGGTACACAATTTAACCCATAATAATGCATGTCATGTTGAATATAATAGCGATAACATTCCTCTAGCAATCAAAATAAGTATATGGAAAGCTTCCAGTTTGATTTGAAGAGCAGCAGAATTTGCTGCCCTCAAATATGCCTCTTTTGCAAAACAGTTATCATGAGCTGTTATTTTTAAGAAGAAGAAGACACAGGAGGGGCTTTGAAGACCTAGAAGTTTGCCCTCTTACTAGAGAAAATCCTACTTATAAAGGATATCTCCATTTTTAAGGGTGCCTTCCTCTCTGTACCAGGAAGATGAGGATGACTAAATCTCTAAAACCTCTTATTAGTGGAGACGGTAAAGACTTAAATCTGCATAACAGCCTTACCATGTTTACCGTGCTTTTCCTGGTAACCTCCCATAACTGACTCTCCTCTCTGAACATCTTTTCTCTTTAGCTGGAGAAGGTATTTAAGGGTGCTTGGTGCATTTCTAGGAGTTTCTCAGTTTTCATTGGTATTTCCCATGTATACAGGGAGGTATACATGTTATTAAACCTCTTTATTTTTCTTCTCTTACTCTACCTTTTTATTATTGGGAAGGAGATGTCTTAGCCAAGAACCTAGAAGAGTAGGAGGAAAATTCTGTTTCCTCCCCTAAAGGTTATACTTAGGTAGACATCAAAAGTACCCCAGGAATATCTGCAAAATAAGGGTCAAATGAACTGTGTCTGGCCTGAGGCAGGTCAGCTGTCACCTTAATAATCAAAACCATAAGAGAGGGTAATTTTTTTAAACGCTTTATTTGGAAAAAATTATAGCTTCACAGAATGTTATGAAAATAGTACAGGAAGGGCTAGTGTAACTTTCATCCAGCTTTCCCAGTGATCACATTGTCCCTAATTATAGTACTATGTCAAAATTAGGAAATCAATATTGGTAAAACATGTAAAGTTCTACATCATTTTATCTCTTGTGTAGAATCCTATAATCACCAACTCAGTCAAGATACAGAATTATAACATCACCACAAAGATTTCTCTCATGGTCCTTTTATAATCAAACTTAACACCTCCTTCCCCTCAACACAAATATTAGCTAGGGATTTATCTATTTATAGGATTCTATGTCCTAGAAGAATTTAAAACAAATCCATTTTCCCTGAAGCATGCCGTTACACACACAAGAGTGGTTAGAGAGCATTGTGGGTAAAAGAGATGGCTTCTGGTACTGGTAGATCAGGAATTACATATTAAAATGGCAATTCCTGACTGTGTGATATGGAAATTTACTTAAATACACTGATCCATGGTTTATTCATTTTAACTCTAGCTTATAGAGTTACTGTGTAGATATGAAGTTGAACATAAAATTGTGACTTAAAATCTAAAAGACAGTTCCTCACCCTGTCATTTGCTGAGAACCCCTTAATTGTAACTGGCCTCACTAGTTGTGACGACCACCCACATGAAGTAATCCAGTCCAAATTTGGATTCTAGGCAAGTCCTTTTTATGTTGTATGCTCTCAACACTGTCCCTTCCTCTCCTCTGCTATAACTTTTGAAAGTTTCCTAACTATCTTTTGGAGACAGAGTTCATGATATTAAACTACACCAAAAATGTCAGTGGAAGAGAGTGATGACATATGAGACGTTACTGGTTTGTTATTTTGTCTTGTCATCACTTTGTATCTCTTTAAATAATCAAATAATTAAGACAAATTTATGATGAAGCAGCTATGTGGGTTGGGACAGACCATATGATGAGAAATCATTGTTTTGCCACTGCTGCCTCAATCTAATAATTAATCTATTTCACTTTCTCTGGGAAGCACCAAATAAAGACACCCCCCCCCCGTGAAAAGTATAAATTCTCACATATAAACTTCCCTGTTTAGAAAAAGTACAAGAATTGAATGTTATCCTACAGCTTGTTTATTTAAAACTTGTTGCATTAATCTAAACAGCCACATATTAGGGTAGTGAGAGTACTTTTAAATTGGAAGGCTTTTTTTTCTTTTTTTTCAAATGATTTTTATTTTTTCCATTATAGCAGGTTTACAGAGTTCTGTCAATTTTTTTCTTTTCTTTTTATGGCTACACCTGCGGCATATGGAAGTTCCTAGGCCAGGGGTTGAATTAGAGCTGCAGCTACGGCCTGCACCATACCCATGGCAACACTGGATCCTAGCCACATCTGTGACCCATGCCACAGCTATGGCAGTGCTGGATCCTTAACCCACTGAGTGAGGCCAGGGATTGAACCTGCATCCTCACAGAGACAACATCAGGTCCTTAACCTGCTGCACCACAATGGGAACTCATGAAATACTTGTTTTTTTAACACCCAGATCATTGTCTCCTAATTCCTTTTCTGCAGATATTTATTTTAATAGAAAATTGCTGTATTTATGGTCTTCTTTTCCCATGACTCTTGAGAGATAACTGGAAAATGGCATAAAGATGTTTTCTTCAGGGTTGTACTAAGACTTATTTTAAAAAGTTTCTAGAAATAGGCAAAGATAATTCCTCAGTCACTCCAGCCTTTAAAAAATCCTTTAAGGCTCACCTAATCAGTGATGACATAGCCTTTTTCAGAAAGCACATAGAGACCTTGGTGTCTGCTTGTGTTTAGATCCACCCACATTCCTGCTTTCCTGGAAATGCCCTGAATATAGGGTCACGAGACTTGGGAAATGAAAATATGGGAAACCCAGTTACATTTTGGTTTCAGATTAAAAAAACAATAATTTTTTTAGTAGAGTATGTTCCAAGTATTGCATGAGGCACACTTCTACTAGAAAAAGAAAATGTTGTTTATCCAAAATTAAAATGTAACTGGTTTTTTTGTATTTTACCTGGCAACCCTCCTTGATTGGGCTGTGAACTATTGTCATAAATCTGTCCTCTTGCAGGCACACAGAATGCTGCCTCTCCTGAGCCAGCCTCCTCACACAGCGTGGGCCTAGCTCCTGGAATAGGCAGATTCTCTTAGAGCTGCCCAAGTGGAACTTCATTTCCTCCTAGATTGGGGCCATTGTTGTCCCCGTTTTTGTTCTTGCACTTGAAGTAGAAGGACTATCTCAGAACCATCGTTACACAGTTCTTCTTACCACTTAATGTGTGATATCAGACATCCAACACAACCAGCTACGTTTCCTCCAAATATAATGTGAAAAGCTTAGAGACTGGATTTCATGATCTCTCGGGTCCCTTCTTGCTCAAACATTCTGAGGGTCTAAGTCTATCCCTCAGCATTGCAAAGCATGCAAATTAAATAATTTCTTAAATGTGTATGGGAAATAGCCTAAGTATTTTTGCTGTTGTTGTTGCTTTTTAGCCCCTATGTTTCAAAGAATCTAAAAATCTTAATGTATGTTCACTTTCTATAATTGACATGTATGTATATACACAGATATATATGTGTATGTGTATTTATTTAAAAATAACAATTGTGTTCAGTTTTATTTGCAGTAGGCCAGAATTGAGTTGGGAAAAGTATCTGTAATATAAAAGAAAATTTTTAATATGATATTTCTACTACAGAGAAACTCAGATGAACCTATTCTTATTTGAAGAAATAAAACCGTCTAAATATTTGAAATGCACTCATCACTTGTCACAAGCTCCTTCTGTTCTGTTAGCATATTTTTTTTCTAGCTAGTATTTAAAACCAAGCATAACTAATTGCTTCCCTTTTGGGTTTTTCTGAGCATAGAACTAAATAGTTACAGCAGAAATTGACACAACATTGTAAATCAACCATACTTTTAAAAAAATTTAAAAAGGAAAGAACTAAAAAGTTTAGGTTCTGCCAACTTTTGTACCTCTGTCTTCTTTGGGGTGAATCATTGTGGGTGATGGCCTGAGCCCTGATAGCCAATACTGATCCCACTGCCTTCCCTTGGTTTCAATAACAGCATTAGAATTACAGAGGATTCTGAGAAAATAATTTCCTTTGACTAAAGTGATTCTTTAATGTGATTTTTTTAATCTCTCTGATGATTGCAGAGTTCATTTGCTTTATCCTCTTACCAATTCATCATTATCCTTTTTATTCACTATTTATTAATAAGTTCGTTGTTTGTTAGTAAAACACTAATACTACTCCCTCCTCATCCTCCCACCCATTTACTCTTTGCTTTTATATAACACAGTTATACTGAGGGAAAGTGAAGTACCAGTTTTCAGCTATCTCAGTGAAAAAAAAAAGTTGGATTATTTAAAATGACACATACAAATAAAATATGTAAGTAGAAATATACATATACATATGCCATCTTTGAATCTTTTCTCCTTAACTTGTAGAATGGAGCATGAAGCTACTTTAGATTTTTCACCCTGGTGCAACATGTCCCCAGCTGCAGGAGACCACATCTAGCTCTCCCAAGGTCCTGTTGGAACTCCTCTTCTGAATCTGAGGGGAGGAAAAGCACCCCTTACTCCACCCCCATG
>PVHT021183696.1:12706820-12915884 GCA_004024745.2 Catagonus wagneri
GGGCTCAGAACTCTCAGTCCTGTAGCTGAGTCTCTGTGATGCAGTTACTTTCCAGTCTGTGGGGCTTCCCACCCAGGAGGTACGGGGTTGCTTCTATCGCGTAATCGCCCCTCCTACCTCTTGATGTGGTCTCCTCTTTGTCTTCTGGAGTAGAATATCTTTTTTGGAAGTTTACAGTCCAGTTGGTTGAAGGCTGCTCGGCATTTGTTTGTAGTTTTGCTGTTTTTCGGGAGAGAAGTTTAGCTCCAGTCCTTCTATTCCGCCATCTTAATCCAATCTCTTAGTCTAATTTTCTAATTTAACATGCCAGAAAATCTCACTCGCAGCATAACATAATTGAAACTCAGGAAATATATATTAATTGACTCACTTTCTTTTTTAATTCAAATAAATCTGATAGTCTCCATCATAAACCTAGGTAAATACAAACAATTAACCATTGAGGCATTTTCAGTTTACTTTTTTTTGCAAATAAACAAAATCCTCAAGTAACTTCAAGCCATTATTTTAATAAAAACACAATGTGAAAATTTAAACAGATACAAGATCACTATTTAATTTTTTATATCTATGGTAGGTTAGTTTTCTTTAGCTGTGAGTAAACATTCTATTTCTTTGTAAGAAGCAGCTTTGGTAAAATAGTCATTTTCTAACTGTGTAAACATTAGTATATTCTAGAGTATTTCTAATGCAGTTTGGGGTTAGAGAATTTTTAATTTATTCCCTTGGTTTGTTTATGACTGTACAAAAATCTAGACTGCAAAACATTTAAATATTTGAGGCATATTAAAGCAAATCAATAATTCATTTTTTCCTAGTAGGTATTAGCTTGTGTTGTATATAAAATTACTTTATAATCATAATGTTTATCATTTTAATGCATTTTATATGTATTGTCTTAATAGTCCTAACAATAATTTTATAAGGACAATATCAGCATCTATGTTTTATATGTGAGGACAACTTCACTAGTAAAAATGTTGTACTTCAAATGTCATTTGATTTCTATTACTATGACGTTTCTTTTTTTTTTTAGTGTTTTTTTTTTATGTGTAACATAGGCAAGTTTATTTAAATTGATAAATTTTTAAGGAATTTCACATTTTCTGATTCTTTCCACTGTCAGTCACCTCAGTTCCTCCAATGTTTGTCGTTATCTTCAAGGCAGCCCTTTCAAAAAGAATTTTTGCTCAATCCACATGACATCTCAGTCAGTTTTGCCACAGTTCTTTTAGTTGAGCTCCTTTGATCTCAATTGGAATATAGACACACTTCAAAATTCCCCACCAGTAATCTTTGGAATCTGGTTTACTCAAGCAGTTTATGTTAGGACCATGTTTAGAGTCAGAGGAGATGGATCTGCCTGGTTCTGAGCATAGAGGTTGCTTCTAGGATTATAGAACTGAAAATTTTAAGGCTTAAGATGGTAGGGAAATTGTCAACTATATTGAGTTAGTACTCTAATTTTCATGTTGACATAAAATAAAGATGGCTTCTTTTTAGACTTTTATCTTGAGAATACTAGTGTCTGGACTCCAGTATTGTCTTATGCTTTAGGTATTGACATAACCCAATGATCTGTGCTGTTCTAGAGTGTGATAGCTTAGGAGTGACTATGATTTGAACTTAATGTGAACTTTCTATTGAAGTATACTTACAGAAAGGTGATGAAATCTTAAACGTACTAGTTTTACACATTTAAAAAAGTGAACCCAACCAGGTACCCACAACCTCAAAAACCCCCGTGTTCTATGCCAGTCACAGTTCTTCCCACCTGTGCTTAGGGCAACCACCACCCAGACTTCTAATACCATAGCTTAATTTAGCTTGCTGTTTAACTTTTATGAATATGGGAACCCAGTAGATTCTCTTTTGTGTTAGTTTCTTATGGTCAACATTGTGTGTGTGAGATTTATTCACGTCATTGGAAGTACCTATAGTGTGTTCATTGTCATTGTAACATTATATCCTATCATATGACTATAGCAAGAAAGAATAAAGAGTATTGGAAAGGATAAATATGTTGGTAAATATTTAAGTGGAAATTGACTAAACACTGAATATATTTTATATATTCAATATTTTTTTTTGTCTTTTTGCCTTTGCTAGGGCTGCACTCGTGGCATGTGGAGGTTCCCAGGCTAGGGGTCTAATCGGAGCTGTAGCCGCTGGCCTACGCCACAGCCATAGCAACAGCAATGTAGGATCTGAGCTGTGTCTGCAACCTACACTACAGCTCACAGCAACGCCAGATCCTTAACCCACTGAGCGAGGCCAGGGATCAAACACACAACCTCATTGGTTCCTAGCCGGATTTGCTAACCACTGAGCCATGACAGGAACTCCTCAATGAATTGTAATATATTGTGGGGCAAACAATATAGTTGAGCTAAAACACATCACAAAAATAATTTAGAAAGGCGGATAAATGTTAAAGAGTTCTAAACTTCTAGCATAATTGAGGGAATTGTTACAACAATAATTTGTGTTAGAGTCTGATAAGGCAGTGTCTAATAAGAGCACTGGCATTTAACTAAACATGGTCATTTGAGGAAGATACAGTGTTGGGCTGAGAAAGTAATCTTTGACAAAAACTCAAAACATTTTAACAATAACACCCTATCATGTATAACCATATATTATTCATATAATGAGTAATCATTAATTATTCAAAATTTATTAAAATACTATGGGAGTTCTCCTGTTGGTGCAGCAGGTTAAGGATCCAACATTGTAACTGCAGTGGTCCAGGTAATTGCTGTGGCACAGGTTCAGTCCCTGCCCAGAGTCTTCCACATGGCAGTAGGTACAGCAAAAAAAAACTCTAAAACCCTTACTATATGCTAGGCAATGTTCACATGCTTGGGATACAAAATTGGTAAAATCTCATTGCAGAGAACCTATGTTCTTAGAAAAGGGAGAGAGATAATAAATAAAACACATGAAAAATTAATGAATTATTATTATATGTAATATGTATGAAGGTGATTAGGGCTACAAAAACATTTCAGATTAAAGGAATGAAGACTAGCCTGTTGATGAATAGTTATTGGATATAGGTGCAAATTTCAGTATTAAATCTGGTAGTCAGGGTAATACTTGTGAGAAGATGGATTGGGGCAAAGTCTTAAAGAGCATTAACCACACAGATAACTGGGTATTTGCAAAAACAATTGGAGATCATTCCAATCTCCAATTGGCCATTGGTGGATACAAAAATTTTAAGAAAGATTAGGTTTGTTATGTCCTGGAAACAACAGTGTCAGTAAAGCTGGAGTGTTAAAAGTGAGAGGAGAAGAAGAGTTTGAAGAGGTACCAGGGTCTCGGATTGGGTGGGGACTGGAAGACTGTTCTAAGGACTTTGTCTTTTACTCTGAAGGAAATGGGAAGCCAAAACAAAGTTTTGAGGGGCCACATGATCTGGCTTCAGTTTTAAAATACTCATTCAGGTTAGTGTAACAAGAATAGACTGTGGTTGAGCAATTCTACATTTGGGAACACAAGGTAGAAGGCGACTGTAGTCACCTAACAAGGCATAAGGGTGCCTCAGCCCAGGATGGTACCAGTGGAGAGGTGACACTTTGCAAGAGTAAACTATTTTAAAGGTAGACCCAACAGAAATTAGTAATGGGTTGGATTATGGGCTGTGAAGAGGTGGTGAAGAATATGAGGAAGGTTGTTTTGGGTTTTTTGTTTCATGAGAGGTGTTGGTCAGGACCCATTACTGTATATGTTAAGAGTAAAATGTTTGTTATAAACTTAAGTGGAAATCTTAGGTGGGTAGATAATGGGCATGTCAGTTTAGAGTTTGTAAGAGAGTTCTCTACTGGGGATATATTATACATACATACATACATATATAGTTGTTGGTATATAGTTCTTTTTTTTTTTTGTCTTTTTGCTTTGTCTAGGGCCGTACCCATGGCATGTGGAGGTTCCCAGGCTCGGGGTCTAACAGGAGCTGTAGATGATGCTGGCCTTCGTCAGAGCCACAGCAACACAGGATCCAAGCCATGTCTGCAATCTACACCACAGCTCACAGCAACGCTGGATCCTTAACCCACTGAGCAAGGCCAGGGATCAAACCCACAACCTCATGGTTCCTAGTCAGATTCATTAACCACTGAGCCACGACGGGAACTCCGGAATACAGTTAGTTCTAAATGAGATGACCTAGGGAATGAGTATAGATTGTAAATAGTGCAGGATCAGAAACTGGGCCTTGGGCTCACTCAGTATTCAAACTGTAGTACAAACAAGGAGAAATCATTAAATATGCTGAGGCATAACCAGTGAGGTAGGGGAATAAAACGATGCAGTGTGTGTTAATTTGAGTCCAAAGAGAAGCAGATACCAACTAAAAGTTAAACGTACAAAAGATTTTTGGGAGGATTTTTTTTTCTTTTTAAGGAAGAGAGAAGGAAGCTGAAAGGAGTGAAGAGAACTTTCTGATCTTGGTGGAGATCTGAGCACTGTGGAAAAAGAAAGAGGGAGAAGGGGGAGGAGTGAGGAGAATGAGTCTTAGACTGCAATGCAATTCTAAGAAAGTTTCTGCCAAGCGGATAAGTCCAAAAAAAAGCTAAAGCCCCATTTGAGTTCTGGATCTCTCAGGATCAAGTGTTGGTGCTAATGCTGTGCTCAGCCATTGACTGGGAGCAGCCAGTTGAAAGCATGGATTCAACACCCAAACAGGGAGGTGGACCCGAAAGTGCTGAGTCAGGCAGTTGTTCAGTTATGCTTTCTGCAGCAGGTTGTTGGAGCTGGTGCATTTTCAAGGGCACCATTGTATCATTGGAAGCAAGTGAAGAACAGGAAGAAGGGAGTGCTGAGTTGCGGGAGTTACTGATGATAGGTGGAAGAAGAATAGGGCTGAGGACTAACAATTGGATTTGACAATGTGGAGCTTGTTGAAAAATTTGACAAGAATAATTTTGGTGGATTGATGAGGACTAAAGCCAGATTGAACTGGTTTAACAGTGAATGATGGGAGGAGGGACATTAGACTGTGAGAACCGACTGCTCTTTGAAAATGGTTTGTTACAGAGAAAAACACAAGAAATGAGTTGTCTGAGAAGGAAGTGGGATCAAGAAAAAGGTTTTTTGTTTTTTTTTTCCCTTTGAAAGATGGAAGAATTCAGCAGTATGTTTGCATGCTGATAGAAAAATTCAGTAATGAGCCAAAACACTTAATGGCCCTGTAGTGGATCGATATAATAATGGCCCTTCATGCATTATGCATCTCTGTTTCTAGGCCTCTTGGCAATATGAATTTGCTTCTATCCAGAAGAGGAATCTTTTTCTTCAACTTTAGCATCTGAGTTGATCGTGTGACTTATGTTGACCAACAGAATGCTGCAGAAGTGACACTGTATACTTCCTAAGGCTAGGCTTAGAAGAAGCCCTGCGGCTTCTCCTTTCACATTCTTGGAATACTCCCCTGTCATTTAAACAGGTGCAACAACCATCAGACAATTGCTTGAGGCTATCTTGGACAACCCATCCTAGTCAGATATACAGATGACTGCAACTGGGTGAGTGACAGATATCAGCCCTGAGCAACAAAAGAATTACCCAGCCAAGTCCAAGTTGCCAGTGCACCATTCATGAGACAGAATGACTTATTGTATGTCAGTATTTTTTGAGATGATTTATTAACAGTATTTGATAACTGGTAGAAACCCCAGACACCTTTTTGAAAATCTTTCTTTTTACTTTTGCTCTATATGTTTTAATCTTTACATTAGATAACTAAAGAATGTTTCATGCACTAAATGCAGTTTGCACTTTATCATAGCCATGTCTTAACTAGCTAAACCTTATCTTTTAAGGCCTTTCTTCCTAGACTAATATCTACAGGCACTTTTAGTGCCTCTGGCTGCTCACTTTATCTAGATTCTTCTTGTGAGACTTGTTACATACTAATGGCATTATAGACATTTGTATCTGTAATTTCCTGATTGGGTGTGGCATTACAGGAAACATGTCTATTATGAAACAACGCCAATTATTTTCTTTAGGTCTCCCTACCCCTGTTCTTCCCTTCCTTCTTTCCTTCTTTCCTTCCTTCTTTCTCTCTTTTTCTGTTCCTAAATTCCTACAGAATTCTTTTTCTTTTTTTTTTTAGGGCCACACCCACAGCATATGGCGGTTCCCAGGCTAAGGGTTAAACTGGAGCTACAGCTGCCGGCCTAGGCCACAGCAACATCAGATCTAAGCCGTGTCTGCGACTTACACCACAGCTTATGCCAACAGTGGATCCTTAACCCACTGAGTGAGGCCGGGATCGAACCCACAACCTCATGGTTCCTAGTCGGATTCGTTTCTGCTGCTCCATGATGGGAACTTCCAGAATTCTTAGAGTATCTGCAAAACTACATTTTTTATTGCAAAGACCCAAATAATTTTTGATTTAAAATAATACTATTTTGGGAGGAGATTGGATTAAGATGGCGGAATAGAAGGACTGGAGCTCAACTTCTCTCCCAAAAAACAGCAAAACTACAAACAAATGCCGAGCAGCCTTCAACCAAATGGACTGTAAACTTCCAAAAAAGATATTCTACTCCACAAGACAAAGAGGACACCAAATCAAGAGGTAGGAGGGGCGATTACGTGATAGAAGCAACCCCATACTCCTGGGTGGGAAGCCCCACAGACTGGAAAGTAACTGCATCACAGAGCCTCAGTTATAGGACTGAGTTCTGAGCCCCACCTCAAAACCCCACACCTGGGGATCGGGCACAGGGAGAAAGAGCCCCCAGAGCATCTGCCATTGAAGGCCAGTGGGGCTTGTGTGCAGGAGCTCCACAGGACTGTGGGAAACAGAGACCCCATCCTTGAAAGGCACACACAGACTTTCACGTGCACTGGGTCCCAGGGCAAAGCAGTCTCCATAGGAATCGGGGTGGAACCTGACTACAATTCTTGAAGGATATCCTGGGAAAACAGGGGTGACTGTGTCTTGTTGTGGGGGAAAGGCATTTGAGGTTAAGCTCTCGGGAACATTCATCAGCCTGCATTTCTCTGGAGGTGGCCATTTCTGGGAAAACCTGGTCCATCCCATCAGTGCTTAGAAGCCCCAGGCCAAACAATAATCCAGGTGGGATCACAGCCCCACCCATCAGTAAACAGACTGCCTAAAGACCCCTCAGGCACACAGCCAGCCTCTAATCTCACCCAGAGATTAAGCCCCACCCACCAGAGGGATAAGAATCAACCCTACCTACCAGTGGCAGGCATCAGTCCCTCCTATTGGGAAGCCTACAGCAAGCCCCCTCCATACCAACTTTAGCCATGGGGAAAAAAATTCCAGAACTAAGAGAGGCTACAACTTTATTGTTGGCAAAAAGGTCACCACACCAAAAACCTGTAAAAATGAAAAGACAGAAAACTCTAACTCAGATAAGGGAGAAAGAGAAAAGCCCAGAAAAACAGCTCAGTGATGAGGAGATTACCAGCCTCCCAGAAAAAGACTTCAGACTGTTGATGCTGAACATGATGCAAGGCATTGGAAATAAACTGGAGGCAAAGAGTGATCATTTACAGGAAACACTGAGCAGAGTAATACAAGCTGTAAGAATTAAACAAGAGATGCAAAATACAGTAACTGAAATAAAAAATTCATTAGAAGCAGCCAACAATAGAATACAGGAGGCAGAAGAACGAATCAGCGAGGTGGAGGACAGATTAGTGGAAATCACTAATGCAGAAGAGAAAAGAGATAAAAGATTGAAAGGAAATGAGCTGACTCTCAGAGAACTCTGGGATAATGTTAAATGCACCAACATCCGTATTATAGGGTTGCCAGAGGGAGAAGAGAGAGAGAAGGGGACAGAAAAAATATTTGAAGAGATAATAGCCGAAAACTTCCCTAATATGGGAAAAGAACCACTCACTCAAATCCAGGAAGCGCAATGAGTACCATATAAAATAAACCCAAGGCGGAACACCCCCAGACACATATTAATCAAAATGACCAAAATTAAAGACAGAGAGAAAATCTTGAAAGCAGCTAGGGAAAAGAAACAAATGAGATACAAGGGAACCCCAATACGGTTATCAGCAGATTTTTCATTTGAAACTCTACAGGCCAGAAGGGAGTGGCATGATATACTTAATGTGATGAAAGGGAAAAACTTCCAACCAAGATTGCTTTACCCTGCAAGGCTGTCATTCAGATTTGAAGGAGAGATCAAAACCTTTACAGATAAGCAAAAGCTAAGAGATTTCTGCAACACTAAACCAGCTTTACAACAAATCTTAAAGGAACTTCTCTAGGCAGAAAAGAAAAGGCCACAACCAGAAACAAAAACACCACAAATGACAAGGCTCACCAGGAAAGGCATATATACAGTAAAGATACTAAATCATCCATGCACTATTATTCTTCTCAAGTGCGCACGGAACATTCTCTAAGATTCATCACATCCTGGGTTACAAATCAAGCCTCAGTAACTTTGAGAAAATTGAAGTCATTTCAAGCATCTGTTCTGACCACAATGCTCTAAGACTGGAAATCAAGAACAAGAAAAAAATGGCCAAAAATACAAACACGTGGAGACTAAACAACATGCTACTAAACAACCAATGGATCACTGAAGAAATTAAAGAGGAAATTAAAAAATACCTAGAAGCAAATGACAACAAAGATAAGACACTCCAAAACCTCTGGGATGCAGCAAAAGCTAAGAGGAAAGTATATAGCAAAACAAGCCTACCTCAGGAAACAAGAAAAAGCTCACATAAACAACCTAACTTTACATTCAAAGCAGCTAGAGAGGGAAGAAGCCAGGTCATGGAAACAACCTAAATGCTCATTGACAGAGGAGTGGATATGGAAGATATGGTACATACACACAATTGAATATTACTCAGCCATTAAAAGGAATGAAATAACAACATTTACAGCAACATGGATGGACCTAGAAGTTATCATGTGAAGTGAAACCAGTCAGTCAATTAGACAGCAACACCCCAATACTACCTCTTACATGTGGAAACTAAAGAGACACAGTGAACTTCTTTGAAGAACAGACAGTGACTCAGATTTTGGAAAACAATGATTTTTCAAATAAGACAGTCTGGGGGCTGGGGGGATGCACTGTGGGATTGGGACATAAAATCTATGAAATTGACTTGTGATGATCTTTGTACACCTATTTGAAATAAAATTCATTGTTATAAAAAAATAAAAATAAAATAATACTCATTTGAAAATATAGATGTAGGAAAATAATCTCTACAATATAGTCTTTGGAGTTAAGAGTTCCTAGACATGAAAAAACAAAATGAAATTCTAGATTCCTGCAAAAGTTTCTAAGTTGTCTGATGTATGCTTTCATGTCACATCTAAGTTTTTAAAAATTAATTATACAAAATATTTTTTACTCACCTTAATGGCATACACATACCCAAACATGTAGCTTTATAGCCTTGAACAAGATGTTTAATCTTTTTCTACTTCACTTTCTTCATTTTAAGACTGTCATAAATCCAGTGCCTATCTTACAAATTTTTATTAGGATAAAATGATATCATATTTCTAAATAGCTGTAGAACAGGATCCAGAATATTAGCACCGAAAACTATTAACAAGTACTATTATCATATGATATAATATATGGCTTTTCTTATTATCATTTTAAAATATTAGGTTTGTCAAATAATTTTAGAGGATGACTGGCTTGTTATTAACCAACTTTGTTAAGCACTCTGTCTAATGACATCTTTTATCTACTTTATACCTATGTTATCTTGAATCACCTACCTCCTAAATCTGTGACAATAATTATTGGATTTATTCTCTGTAGGAAAGTCACACTTCCATTGGTATCAAATGGGTTTAATTAATTTCAGCTATAAAAATTAAATGGAATTTGGAAGACAATTATAAAAGAAAGATAAGGTTATTAGTAATAGTCCCAGAGTTTATTATCTTCAAAAATAATGTTTCTTTTAGATTGTGTAAGAAAGAAATAAAGTTACCATCTACTGCCCTAAAAAAGTCCTAACTAAAAATCTTTGGGGAAAGGGTATGGATAAATGCTTAATCATGACTAACCAGGTCCATAAGAACTCATGATTTCATGTTGTTCATATGCTAAGGTTGTACCACACATGTTATTATAAGGCATCTTGTGGTTGGTGTACAAGATTGCAATTCATACTAACAGATGTTTGGGAAGGAAATTATTTGTTTAATTTGTTTACGAGTCAGAGGATTTTTGTCTGAATGTAATTATAGGAGAAGACCACAATTTATGAATGGATTGTATTCCAAAACTGCATTTGTGAGTCACTTGTTTGGGACTAAGAACATATTTTTATGTATAAACTAGGTTAAATGTTAGTGTTTCCCAAGCAAGCCCACAAATAGCTGTTTTAACCCATTAGTTGGCTGATAGTATCTGCAAACCCTATTATTCCTATGTCTCCAGAGAAGGGATTTGAGGGGAAAATGGCCTCTTCCTTTTCTGGTGTTTGTTTTGATCCTACAAGTATAGCCTTTTCCCTTTTCCAGCCTGCTTTTCCTGTGCTTTCTCAAGAGACTTCATAAGCCCAAACCACCCTGAAGGACTACAACTCTGTTTTGAACCATTCTTGGCAAAATTCATGCTGTTCCAGAATTATCCACCTCTCTTTCCCATCACTAATAAGTTCCATGTTTTGATGTTGCTGATCTCAGGTTATGATAAGAAGGCAATGTAACTTAATGCTTTTTACACTGCTGGGATTGATGACTATCTGAGGAGTATTTATAATTTAAAAATAGATCTATATTCACACAGATTACTGTATTTGGTAGAATTTATGTCTAACAAAATGTAGAGAAATAGCTCAGACATACTTGAATCCAAGTTCATGTGCCCAACATACAGTGAGGCCAAACAGAAAATTTGGAGTTTAGAACAGAGAAAGGTTTATTGCAAAGGCCAAGCAAGGAGAAAGGGGCAGTTCATACTCAAAAGACATGAATTCCCCAATGGTTTTCAAGGAAGAGTTTTTATAGGCAGAATTTGGGAGGAGGTCTGCAAAGGTTTGACCTTTCTCTGATTAGTTGGTGGTGAGGTAAAAGAGTGGTGATCTAGGAATCTCAATCTGAGATCCAAATGCTTATGCTCAGGCTGAAATTACCAGCCTCCACCTTGGTGGGGGCTTAGTTCATATAGAAGAGCCTGGGATATGTATCAGATTGCCATGTATATTCCGTAAGAAGAATGAAATGAAGTTTGGCACTTACCATCAACCACTACATGGAGTAAAACATGAGCCACTGCAGCAGCTGACCTGCAGCACCCCCTAAGCAGAGCTCAGGGTGGAGACCAGGAGTGAGGCACTCTGTGCTCTGGGAAAACTGGAAGAACAGGTCTTCTTATATATATATATAGAGAGAGAGAGAGAGAGAGAGAGAGAGAGGCAGAAAGAGACAGAAAGAGAGAGAGTTTTAGGGGAAGATTTTATGAGCCCAGTTCTTACATCTCCTCATATCTAGAAAAACATTAAAATCCTTCAGTAATGACTAATGTCTGTGACTGGTGTAACCTTCACGAGACTAGCAGCAAACTTTTGTGAAATGTGTTCATGGCTGCACATACCTCTCCCTTCACCTTTATGACATATCTTGATATTCCCCCTTTCCTCTTTGGGGCAGTATTTCAAAACTCTCTGAAATACTGCCTCCTGGGCTGTGTTAGTGGACAGAACAAAAGATGTCATCTGTGAGAACAGCCACTCCCAAGGATGGGCCAGTGAGCCCTGAGGGAACTCAGGAAAGAAACAAAGAGGACTGGCCCTTAGCTAAGGTGCATATCAAATGAGTGATTCCAGTAAGCCCAGACCCTTATATCTCCCCATAGAAACTGGTTTTCTGCAAATCTTTTTCTGTAAATCTGGTTATCTGTTATCTTTTGTTCCTACTACCTTCTCATCCTTGCAAAAACTCCTGTATCCTACTCCCTTCCAGCCTCCTTGGAGGTTTTCTCAGGGCTTGAGATGCTGTCTCCCAGGCTTGAGTCCAAATTTCACCCCAAGTAAAACTTAACACTCAACTTTCAGTTTGTGTTTTTTTTTTTTTTTTTTTTAAGTCAACGGAATGAACCAGGACCCTGACCTATCACTGTACTATTGTTTCTTGATTGCTCTTTCTTTCTTTCTGTATTCAATCCTCTAATTAGTAACTGTTTGAATCTATCCTTTGGAATGCAGGGAAGGTTTAGGAGGCTGAAATCTTTATCCTCCAGAACAAGGAATGGTGGATATGGAAAGGCTTTTGTACCTAGGAAGGCCCCACTGGGTCCTGCTCGGTTTCAGAGGCAGTGATGTCTTGGAGATGAAACAAACATGTAGACCTTTTTCTACTGTCAACAAAAAATTAATTAGTCGACATAAGAAAAAAAATGGAAAATGTTATTTGAGCCAAATTGAGAATTACAACCCAGGAACAGGCTCTCAGAAAGCTCTGAGAACACTTCTGCCCAAGAGATCAAAGCACAGTTATACAAGTTTTTGAGACACAGGGATGCACATTAAGTGAGGTATATATCATTAATGGTTTGTTTATACAATCCAGATCTAAGCCTCATACATGATTAAGGAATGTTATCTTTTAAGGAGCAGTCGTGCTGATGCTAGGAGAACCCTGTTTTTTTATGGTTGAGCAGGTGTTTCTGCTGATGGGAAGGGTTTGATTGCTGCATAATGCAGATACACAATGCACACTAGAGGAGAGGGAGAGGAGGAGAGGAGGCCAAAGAGCAGAGAAATTTTTTTTTTTTTTTTTTTTTTTTTTTGCTTTTTAGGGCTGAACCTGTGACACATGGAGGTTCCCAGGCTAAGGGTCGAATCTGAGCTGCAGCTGCAGGCCTACACCACACATAGTAATGCAGGATCCAAGCCATGTCTGTGAACTTCACCACAGCTCATGGCAATGCTGGATCCTTAAGCCACTGAGTGAGGCCAGGGATCGAACCTGCATCCTCAGGGATACTACTTGAGTTCATAGCCCACTGAGCCACAATAGGAACTTCCCAGAGAAAAGTTTTTATGTTTAAATTTGTCTTGTCTTGCCATAAAATAGGAATTTTATTTCATTCTACTCAAAAGTCTGTCCTAGAAGGCACCTCCTCTAATTAAATTTGTTCTTAACAACTTTTTCCCCTTTGTCCTGCATGAACTAACATGTTCTCTAAAACATTCACCCTGTAGTTCTCATTTTACCAACACTGATGAATACTGAGCCAGAAAGAAAGAAAGCTTTATATGTGTATACATTTTAGGTTTCCTGAATGAACCTTTTTTTCTTTTCTCAAATCACTAAATACCAAATTATTAATTAATTAGTGCTGTTTGTTTCCAAACTAGGTAATGTATTTTCTCTGGGAGTTGTTGATTATTATCTGGGACTCTATTATATGTCTAGAGCTTAGCCCAGTGCCCTGATGCTTAACTCTACAATATATACTTAGTAAAAAATAAATTTTAAAATATGTTCATATTTGAAACATACCACAATAGATATACAAAAATACTTGAATGAGGAGTTCTCATCGTAGCTCAGTGGTAATGAACCCAACTAGTATTCACAAAAATGCAGTTTCCATCCCTGGCCCCGCTCAGTGGGTCAAAGATCCTGCATTGCTGTGAGCTGTGGTGTAGGTCACAGATGCTGCTCGGATCCAGCGTTGCTGTGGCTGTGGTGTAAGCAAGCAGCTGCAGCTCTGATTCAACCCCTAGCCTGGGAACCTTCACATTCTGCAGGTGGGGCCCTAAAAAGACCCAAAAAAAAGTACGTAAGTGAAAATAGCAAGGTGTGCTCTATAGACTAACATATCTGTAGGGAAATAGACAACATGATAATTTGAACTTTTAACTCTAGATATTTCTTCCCTTTTTTTTCTGGTGAGTATAACGGTTAACTTTTGTTTTTATTATAAATAATAAATACTCAATGCTTCCACCTTAAAAAATCATTTTGATTTACTTATAGAAGAAAAATGAGAAACTGAGAAAGAAGATAGTATGGGAGCTGTTTTTAAATGCCATAGATATTTGAGAGTCAGCTGGCATTTTTGTAGAGAAGATTTAAATAATAAGGTGTCCATAAAATAGAGATTTTAAGTCACACGTGCAAATAAAATTAAAATTCATGCAGCCTGGAGTGGGGGGAACCATGAGTATTTCAGGTTCATGCAACCTGAAATAAGAACAATGCGGAGTTTTATTTAGTGAGGTAATGCCCTGCAGTGCAATAAACTCAAAAGTAATCCACACAAGACTGTCATATTGGATGCACTTTTATTTAGTTTAAACAGCTCTTCAGTTTCCAGAGCATTTGGGTGGCCCTTTCTGATTTACACTTGAACACTGACATGTAAAACATGAGTCTTGTGAGGTCTGGAGAGAACACATCACCACACACAACAGATGGAACTGCTTGTTTATCAACAGGTATCACTTAATAACATGCAGCCCTGCAAAGACTCACTCTTGATTCAACTATTTCTAAGACTGTGCAATGCTATTAAGTTCAAACTTAAAATCTTATGGCACACATCGATTAATTTGGCAGCTCTTTTCAAATGAGTCATCTTTCTTTATTTTCAAATATTCTTAAATTAATACTTTAAATGCAATTTTAACAGAGAATACTGCCCAAAGAACTTATTAGGATTAAACTCATTACAATAAAAAATAGCTTCTTAGTTCCAAACACTTGCATTGTGACGTTACAAAACATTGTTTTTGTACTAACACTACAAATTAAAAAATGTTGTTAGTCCACATATTTTCATAATAAATACATAGCGTTTTGATGTAAACTCTAAAGTTATCCCAGAATGGTCACTCTTACAAATCACGCTAGAGCAAAGAGGGATTTCTTGTTGGAAATATTTCTATTCATTAATTTTCAATTTTACATACGAACTCCTCAATATTGCTAGTACATGATTAGTTTTCCATGTGCCAAGAAATATTCAGAGTGTTTACCTAGAGATATTAATAGGATTATATAACTCTATTTATCTATTGCATATCACAGGAAATAATTGGAAGTATTATTACTAATACATACTGGTATGTATTAATCACCTATTAATAGCTGAAGACTTATCTAAGGCTCTTTAACATGTTTTGCTTAATACATTTTGACAATTCTGGGCAACAGGCATGAAAATTATTTGCATTTTACATAGTGGAGTTAAGTAGCTTACCCAGAATCTACATGCGTAAATTAAGTAGTGAATCTATCATTGAAATGAAATTGACAGCTCCGTTTTGTTCCCCATTGTCACCTCTCCATAGGAACGTGTTGGGTGATTTGCGGAAAGAGCAGTATGAAAGGATGAGCTTTAAAAAAACTGATCTTCAACTCAGAGTTGTCACCCAAAATCTATATTCCCTAAACTCTCTACTACCCTCAAACCAGAGTCCATCTACTCAGTTCATCCCCTGTTCATTCTGTTTATACCACCACTAAGACTTAACTTCGCTTCCTTTATTTGAAATCTGCTTAAGCTTCACTATTGGGCTCAGCGTTTAGATCTGCAAATCATTCTGCTCTAATCTGAGCCCTCATTAATCTCTCCTTTGTGATATGTCATTGCTACATCGCTACATTATTTCTCCATGCTTTATGCAGCCTGTGTTTTATCCACCTAAAAAATAAAGTGAATCCTCTAACTTTAAACACTCCATTCTCTACCTCACTGCCATGTTTCTGATTATTTTCTATATTTGCTTATACATTATATATATACACACACACACACATACACATACATCCATGATCTTCCAATGATATCTTATACCAGAATAACATTCAGAGGGTGCAAATTAATTGTTTTTGTGAAATTAGTAGAACCAACCAATTCTTGTTTGTATTTTGATCATAAATTTTAAATAAAAACAGAAGAAAGTGCTTTAGAGATTTTAGCATCATAAATGATATTGACAGTCATTATTGTTTGCTGATCCAAAGCCTTCTCTATATCCATCTACCTTAGTTTTTGATAACAGAAACCAGATTTTATTTACTTACTGGCATTGATTTGACCAGTGAATAAATTCTAAGCCACTCATAGATCCATCTCCCTTGACATTGATTGTGTCAGGTAGCATGTGATGCAAACTAATTAATACAAAATAAACACCTGCTGAGGCAACTCCCAGAAAGTTTTCTTAGTGTTCAAATGGAATAGAGATTAGGGATTCTTCCATTTTTTTGTGCCTTTGTATGTTGCTGAGTAAAATTATGATGCCTAGAATTTCTGCAGCCATCTTATGACTTTGAAGGGAAACACATTGAGTTTTTAAGTTAGCTAATCTGAAGCCATCCTTTAGACAGAATTCTTGTAACATGCACTAATAAATCGTATTATATAAAAGAATAAATCTTACTTTTTAAGATGTGTTTGGTTGGGTCTTTTGTTACTTGTAATAGAATGCAGCCTAACTGCTATAAATAACTTAACAAATACAAATACCATATGATTTCACTTAAATGTGAAATCAAAAACAACAGAATACAAAAGGCAAGCTCCAAGTTACAGAGAACAGATTGGTGATTGCCAGAAGTGAAAGTTGAGGTGTGTGTGAAATGGGTGAAGGGGATCAAAAGATACAACTTTTCAGTTCTAAAATAACTGTCATGAAGATATGTACAGCATGATGACTGTAGTTGTAATACAACACTGCATATTTGAAAGTTTCTAAGAGAGATCTTAAAAGTCTTTACTTCAATAAAAAAATGATTTTATTGTAATTATGTATGGTGATACATGGAAACTGGGCTTATTGCAGTGACCATTTTGCAATATATACAAATATCAAATTATTGTACACTTGAAGCTAATATAATGTTGTATGTCAATTATACCTAAATGATTTTGTAAAAGAGAAAAAATAACATATACTCAATCTTAATAGGTACTCTAAGTAGTTAAAAATATTTTGATGTTATTCCCTTTGGATATCTAATAATTTATTGCCATTTTAAGAATTTGTATATGGGGGAGTTCCCATCATGGCGCAGTGGTTAACGAATCCGACTAAGAACCATGAGGTTGCGGGTTCGATCCCTGGCCTTGCTCAGTGGGTTAAGGATCCGGCATTGCCGTGAGCTGTGGTGGAGGTTGCAGAGGCGGCTCGGATCCCACGTTGCTGTGACTATGGTGAAGGCCGGCAGTTATAGCTCCTGTTAGACCCCTAACCTGGGAACCTCCATATGCCGCAGGTGTGGCTCTAGATAAAAGGCAAAAAGACAAAAAAAAAAAAAGAATTTGTATATGGTATTCTTTCACTGGCAAAAATTACTAATCATTGAAGAAGCAAGATAAATTATCACTGTGAAAGGACCTAACTTGAAAGACAGAAAAACTGTAGACAGAAAAAATGTGAAATGAGCAAATTACTATTTCTTCCTAACTAAAAAAGTAGTTTACATCAGTTGTTTATTACAGATTGCCGTAAGTCATTATAGGATTTACATAATAAAAATTTATATTTTCTCCTATTTTGGTTAAAACTGTAACATGTTTCCATACAGAATGTTATAAATTTCTAATTGAACAAAGCATAATCACCAAATAATTCTTTAACCAATAGAAAAAAAATCATAAAGAATGTCAAAGCAATATGATCTTGATATACTCTTTGCCTTACTTCCTTCCAAATACCAACTTGAGTTCATTTATCCCATTAACATGCATGGGCTCTGAGGGGAGGATGAGCAAAGCATCCCAGATTTGCTAATAAAGCACATTTTGACAGGCTGCTGTGTGTAGCATAATTGATCATCGGCATGAGCATAGAGGAAAAAAAAGCAGAGATGAAATCATGCCAACCTGAGGGAAATGAATGTTCTGTTAATCTTTTAATTATTTTGTGAATAAATTGAGCTGACTTTTGCTTGCTAGTTTTTTTCACCACTTTGACATGTTTAATACTCAGCAAAAAAAAAAAGTTTAAAATTTTTAGTAAATTATCATCAAGGTCACGTGATATAACAAATGGAGTAAACAAAGTATTTGGGATATTTTAAAAATGTGTGTATATGTCTTCCTTACTTATAGGAAAAGAGTTCTTGATTTCCTCTAGTCCTTATGTTTTTTCTTTCTTGATTTTTTCACTGATAAAGAGGTACGTTTACACAAGTAGTTAATGTCTCTGAAAATCATTTTTTTTCCTTTTGTGTAGTTGGATATTATCATCTACCTCACATAACTATTGTAAGAACCATCTTAGGTATCATTTAGGAAAGCACTTACTTAATATTGGCTGAAGCTGTGTTTAGAAAAATTGTGCAGTTATCAGTCTTTTTCGGTGAAAACGTTCTTTTCAAATTAATGGACATAATTATTTAAAAATATTTTGAAGAAGTGACATTAGCAATATGGCCAAATCAAACTTCCTTGCATGTATTGCCTTCTCAACAACAACAGTTTGGCATCCATCAACAGACAAAAATGCTTTTGTGGGAGTTATGACATCCAGAACAAAATACCCAGGGTCCTGGAGGGCGTCTTTCCTACCTGTGTGTGGGGTGATAGGCCTACAGACTTTAATCACAGCTGCGGACCCTGCAGTGACCTGTGAACCAGCCACAGACAGAGAGTATCTGGAGGACAGTGTCTAAATATCTTAGACAATCAAGATGTGAGAGGGTTTGTGGAAATTCAGCAGTCCAGCAGAGAAATCCTAGTCTTAAGAGACTACAATGAAGATTATGTGCAAAGAAACTGGATAATCTGGAAGAAACGGATAAATTTCTAGAAGCATACAACCTACCAAGACTGAAGGAATAGGAAATCTAAACAGACCAATGATTAGTAGGGAGACTGAATCTCAGGATTTTAAAAAATTCCCAACAAAGAAAAGCTCAGGACCAGAGGATTTCCTTGCTGAATTCCACGAAACATTTAAAGAATGAATGTCAGTCTTTCTCACATTCTTCCAAAAAATTGAAAAGGATACCCTCAAATTCATTATGACGCAGCATTATGCTAATACCAAAGCCAAATAAAGACAGTACAAGAAAACTACAAGCTGATATTCCTGATGAACACAGAGTCAAAAACTCTCAACAGAATATTAGGAAGTGAAATTCAGTGTCATGTTAAAAGGATCATATAGCATGATCAAGTGAGATTTTTTCCCTGCCATGCATGAATGGTTCAACATACCCAAATCAATAAATGTGATACAACATTTGTAGAACAGAAACTTGAAAATATATGATAATCTCAATGACTAGAGAAAAAGTATTTGACAAAATACAACAGCCTTCATGATAAAAACTCTCAGTGAATTGGATATACAAGGAACATAACTCAATATAATAAATTTCAGGGATTCCTGCTATGGCACGGTGGGTTAAGAATCCAACTGCAGTGGCTCTGGTCTCTATGGAGGCATGGGTTCAATCCCTGGTCCAGCACAGTGGCTTAAAGGATCCAGCTCCAACTCAGATTCAGTCCCTGGCCCAGGTACTTCCATATGCCATGGGTGCAGCCATAACATTTCAATAAATAAATAAATAGCCCACAGCTAACATCCTGTTTAAAACTGAAAAGTTGAAACTGTACCCTTTAAGATCAGGAACATGACAAGTGTAACTGCTTTCACTACTTCTATTTAACATATAATAGGAAGTTCTAGCCAGAGCGATTAGGCAAAAAAAGAAAAACAAAAACAAAAGTCAACCAAATGAGTCAGGAAATATAAAATTGTCTCCGTTTGCTGATGATATTATCTTATATATAGAAAATCTTAAAGACACCAGCAAAAACCTTTATAATGAATGAACAAAATTAAGTTTTCAGGATAGAAATTAACATACAGAATTCAGCTGCATTTTTATAGACTGACATTGAAATATCTGAAAAAGAAGTAGAGCATTCTTATTCACACTAGCATAAAAAACAGTTAAACAATACATTTTGTTTAAATTTATTCCCAAATAAAATTATTTTATTGTTTGGGAATAAATTTAAACAAACGGATGAAAGATCTAGACATTGAAAACCATAAGACTTTGATGAAAAAAAACTGAAGAAGGCACAAATAAATGGAATGATACCCTTTTTTATGGATCAGAAAAAGTAATGTTGTTATAATGTCCATAAAATCCAAATCCATCTGTAGATTTAATAGAAACTCTGTCAAAATTCTAATGGCATTTTTCACAGAAATGGAACACCCCTAAATTTGTATGGAACCACAAAAGACCGCAAATAACCAAAGAAATCGAAGAAAGAAGAACAAAACTGGAGACATCACATTTCCTGAATTCAAAGTTAATTTCAAAGCAGTAGTAATAGAAGCAGTGTGGTATTGGCATAAAAATAGAACCACAGAAAAATGGAACAGTTTTTTTTTTTTTTTGGTCTTTTCTCGGGCCGCACCCATGGCATACGGAGGTTCCCAGACTAGGGTTACAATTGGAGCTGTAGCTGCTGGCCTATGCCACAGCCACAGCCACAGCCACAGCGACACGGGATCCAAGCCGCATCTGTGACCTACACCACAGCTCATGACAAAGCCAGATCCGTAAACCACTGAGCGAGGCCAGGGATCGAACCTGCAACCTCATGGTTCCTCGTCGGATTTGTTAACCACTGAGCCACGATGGGAACTCTGAAAAATGGAACAGTTTTAAAGAGCCCAGAAATAAACCTTGCATATACAATAACTAATACTTGAGTCAAGAAGACTCTGTGCGGAAAGGATACTCTCTTTAATAACTTTCAGTGGGAACAATGGATAATCACATGCATAAGAATGAAATCAGACCCCCTGACTTACACCATATACACAAACTTAACTAAAAATGGTTTAAGACTTACTCATAAGACCTGAAACCTTTATAAAGCTCTCAGAAAAAAAAGATAGAAAAAGCTCCTTGGCATTGGTCTTAACAAAGATTCTTGAGGTTTGACATCAAAAGCACAAACAAAAAAAAGTAAAAATCAACTTAAATAGGACTGCATCAAACTAGAAAGATTCTGCACAGCAAAAAACAAAAATTAAAAAAAAATTAACCAATGCAACAAACAAATTAATAAAATGAAAAGGCATTCTATGGAATGAGGGAAAGTGCAAATCAACCAATAATGGGTTAATACCCAGAATACATAAGGAACTCACACAATTCAATACCAAAAAGAAAAAAGAAAAATCTTATTAAACCTTGGCAGAGAAGCTGAATAGAAATTTCTCCAAAGAAGACATTCAAATGGCTGACAGGTACAGGGCAACATGCTCAACATCATAGACCATCAGGGACATGTAAATTAGAATCACAGTGAGATATCACCTCACACCTGTCAGAATGCTATTACCAAAAAGACAGATAATTCAGCAAGATCGTGGAGGAAAGAAACCCCTGTGCACTGTTGGTAGGAATGTAAATTGGTACAGCTGGTGTGTAAACGGTATGGAGATATTTCAATATTTAAAAATAGAACTACCATATGATTCAGTAATCCAATTCTTGATATATATACAAAGAAAAAAAATAGGTTCTCTAAGAGATATCCTCATTCCTACATTCATTTCAGTATTATCCACAATAGCCAGGATATGGAAGTAACCTAAGTGTCTTACATAAGAAGCAATATGAGGGGTTAAAAATGTGGTATAGACAGTGGAATATTATTCAATCATGAGAAAGATGGAGATCTTGCCATTTGTTCAGCAAGTTAAGGATCCAGTGTTGTCACTGTCATGGCACAGATTCGATCCCTGGTCCAGGGATCTTCTGCATGCCTGAATGCTGTGGACATGGCTAAACAACAACAAAAATATCAGCTTTGTTTCTGAACCACTTATATATGCCTTTCAGGAGTTATAAAAATAATAACTCTTAAAGCAAGCAAAGACTTAAATATTCATTTCCATGGCACTACAACTATATTTGTTTATGTAAAAAGAGTGTAACAGATTAAGAATGTATCTGTCATGCATGGCATGGTTGCCAGAATATAAAAGATTCTATTAAAAATAAATTGATATTTTTAAAAAATCTTGCTATTTGTGACAACATGGGTGAAGCTTGAGCACATTTTGCTAAGTGAATGAAGTTCTACAGAGAAAGATAAATATTGTGATATCACTTATAAATAACAGATGATGAACTCATAGAAACTGAGAGTAGAATGGTGGTTGTCAGGTGGTAGGTGTTGGGGGAAATAGGGGAGATATTTGTCAATACAAACTTCCAGTTATAAGATGAATAAATTCTGGGTATCTAATGTACAACATACTGATGGTAATTAACAATACTGTATTTTACACAATATTATATTACAATTATATAAAATTACAGTTATATATTATTGTTAAATACTTGAAAGTTGCTAAGAGAGTAAATCTTAGATTTTATCAGCCCAAAAAAAAGGAATATTAAGTCTGTGAGGTTATAGAGATGTTAACTAACCTTACTGTGGTAACCATTTTGTAATATACAAGTGTATCAGATCATCAATTTGTACAAAATAAACTTACAGAATTATATGATTATATATCAATAAAGAAAAAAGATAAAATATTTCATCTTGAGAAATGTTTGCGCACATCTGAATTTAAGTTTAAAACTGAAAAAATGTTTTAAACCTGTTACATCTAGAGAATTGACTATGTGATTCATTATACAGATATTGCTGCTTATAGTCCATAAGACATATTTTAAAGGTTAGATTTGCTAAGAAGCTTTCCATAAGTAAATATTGTCAAGCATATGAATCAAATATTAAAAATGGAAAATGGCACATATTTAGTAAAATAGCCAGTGATATAAAAATTATATAAATAGGTAAAAGTCATATTTAAATTATTGGAATATTGTTCTAAGTTATGTATATAACTCAAAATATAATGTATTCTGCTCCTTATAAAAATAACTTACCATGTTTTAATTTCTGTTGGTTTAAAAGTTTCAGAGAAATTAAAATATTGATATAAGGATATTATGACTAATGAAAATTAAAAGAATGCCACCTGAACTAAATACACCTATTTTAGCCTAATAATGAATAAAATTTGCAAAATTACAATGGAAATCTAATTTTATTAGAGCCAGTCAAAGGAGCTCAGAAAGTGTGAAACGTTATCTATTTATTTCTTTGAAAAACAATTAGAAGTTACTTTCTGGTTGTCAAATACAGTGCCAATTTCCATGGCAAGTTACAGAATTAAGTAAAGCTAAACCTCTACTCCCCGGGATGTATTATCCAATAACTGTGATAAACATATAGATGGTGGGATTGGATTGAAAAAAGTATACTTCAGATAATGTCAATTGATACATTGAATGCAAACACAGGTTTAAGAGCAAATTTGGAGGTGAAAGTCTAACCAAAAGTAGTAGAGACAAGCTAGTAGGGTACGTCATTCAAAATGGCATTGATGACAATATTATGATTTTCTTCTATATGGGATTATCATGAGAATTAAAGGGAAGAAGCACAAAAAAGGGTGATATTAGAGTCATTTCTGGGTTCACCAAATAAAGTAAAAAATAAAAATCGTCTCTAGAAATAAAAACTGTTTCGTCTTAACTTTTGTTTATATTATCTCAACAGATAATAATAGCTAATATTTCTAAAGGAAATTTTATTTCTTCTCAGCACAATTTAAGATATTATGAAATTTTAAAAACACATTTGTTTAGAGTTTTTAAAGTTTGATTTATTAGTCTGAGATTACATAGGATTTGGTTTCTGATGAGCATTATAGAGAAAGAAAATGGGAAATGTGTTTTTCGCTCTGAGAAAAATAGTGACTAAGGGGTGCACGAAAAGACTTCGTTAACTAAAGTTGCTGCTTAAGTAAGGAAATTAATTTTAAGTGTATTTGTCTTTGTTACTCTTTTCTCATAAGCAAAAAAAAAAAAAAAAGCAGTGACAAATGAAATGCTTATCCACTCAAATTTGTAAAATAAATTGCTTTCCTTAATGACTATCACTTTTCACCTGGTAACAGCTATTTCAACTATGGTCAAAGTAAAAAGAAAAAAACTAATGCTAATTATGCCAGCTTGATGGAAAAAGACCATGGAAGGCATCTGACTCAGGGTGGAATGAGTGAGGAAAATACTGAAAAAATATGTGTTGAATTAATAAAGAATTAACATAGTACAAGTGTATTAATTTTAACTGTTTATATTCCATTCTCTGAGTATACCAAAATTTATTTACCTATTCTATTATTAATACTTAGTTACTACTTTTTTTTTTTGTCTTTTTGCATTTATGTAGAACCGTACCCGCGGCATATGGAGGTTCCCAGGCTAGGGGTCTAACAGGAGCTATAACTGCCGGCCTTCACCACAGCCACAGCAACGTGGGATCCGAGCCGCGACTGCAACCTCCACCACAGCTCATGGCAACGCCGGATCCTTAACCCACTGAGCAAGGCCAGGGATCGAACCCGCAACCTCATGGTTCTTAGATTCGTTAACCACTGAGCCAGGAAGGGAACTCCACTACTTTTGGTTATTAATAACTATTGCCATAAATAATTATGTATTACACATATGTTTTATTGTACACTCCTGTGAGAGGTTCTCTAGAATGTGGTAACTAGAGATGGAATTGCTGTGTCATTTGGGATTCATGTCTTCTAGTTCACTGTTGCTAAGCAAAAACCTAGAGAAGTTACTTCACATTTAGATACAAATTGCATTATTAGGTGTGCATTTGTAGTTTTGTATCATTTTATCACCTGTAAAATCATGTAACTGCCACTACAGTCAAGGTGCAGAATTATTGCATCACCAGAAAGATTCCTCTAATATTACCCCTTTATACTACTCACAGTTTCTCCCCTACCATTCCTAACGCCTAGAAAATACTAATTTGCTTACCCAGTTATATAATTTTGTCATTTTTGACATTTTGAGATTGGCTTTTATTATTCTATAAATTTTCTTTGAAATCCACCCAAGAAGTTACTTGAACGCTTTTTAGAATTCCCTTTGATTAATGATTGATATTTAGTGTTTTTGAGTTTATTTCTTTGTATTGATTTTAGTGGTTTTCCTAGGTATTACATTTACATAAATAATTTATCATAGTGCATTGATGTAGACATTTTACCAATTACAGTGAAGTATAGAAAACTTATCTCCCTTTAAAATCTTTTCCTTCGCCCATTTATAATATAAATTTTCTTAAATATTTCTTTCTATAGCTTGAGAAGCACATCAGAAAAAAATGTTATAACCTTTCCTTCAATTATCAAACATATTTTGGAAAACTCAAGAGATGAAAGTCCATCTCATTTTATATAAAATAAACATGTATTTTTATTTTTTTATTTTTTATTTTTTTATATTTTTATTTTTTCTGTTCTTATTTCTTCATTTCTAATATTCCAAGATTCCTTCTTTTATCATTTTCTTTCTGTTTTAGTGATTTCCTTAAGCTAATGTCCTAGGATAGTTATACTGGTGACAAACTCTTTTTAGTTTTCCTTTGTCTGAGAATGTCTTAATTTCTACTTAATTCCTACAGGTATTTTGCAAGATGGAGGATTCTCAGATGATTTTTTTTTTTTTTTGCTATATTTCATCATCTGAAAAATGATATGCCACTTCTTTTTTGGTTTCTGATCAGAAATCCACTGTTATTTAAGTCACTTTTCCTCATAGTGAGGTGTAATTTCTCTCCTGTTCCTTTCAAGGCTTTTTTTTTTTCCTGTCTTTCATTTTCACAAGTTTAAATCTTATGGGTCTTGGCATGGATAACTTTGGGGTTATCTTATTTTAGGTTTGCTCAGCTTCCTTAATCTGTAGGTTTATTAGTTATTTCCTTATTTGTCAAATTTGGGAGCTTTTTAGGCATTATTTCTTTTACTGTTTTCTCAGCACCACCACCTTCTTTCTCTTCTGAGATTCTGAGACGTATGTTTTAAATCTTTTGTTATTATCCCACAGTTCCCTGAGAATTCTTCCTTTCTTTCTTCTTTCTTTCTTCCTTCCTTCCTTCCCTCCTTCCTTCCTTCCTTTCATGAATTTTTCTCTGTTGTTACAACTTGGTAAATTCTTTTATTTTTTTATTAAAGTATAGTTTATTTACAATGTTTCTTCAATTTCTGTCATACAACAAAGTGACCCAACCACACCAAGTTCCCTGTGCTGTACAATAGGGCCCCATTGCCCATCCATTCCAAATATAACAGTTTGTATCCAAAAACCCTGAACTGCCTGTTCATCCCACTCCCTCCCCTCTCCTCATGGGAACTTCTCCAGGTCTGCTCTCCTTGGCCATGATGTGTCTGTTTTGTAGATTGGATCATCTGTGGCATATTTTAGATTCCACAGATAAGTGATATCATATGGTATTTGTCTTTTTCTTTCTGGCTTACTTCACTTAGTATGAGAATCTCTAGTTCCAGCCATGTTGCTCCAAATGGCATTGTTTATCTTTTTATGGCTGAATAATATTCCATTGTATCTATGTACCACATCTTCCTAATCCATTCATCTGTCAGTGGACATTTAGGTTGTTTCCATGTCTTGGCTATTGTGAATAGTGCTGCAATGAACATACGGGTACAAGTATCTTTTTGAATGAAAGTTTTGTCTGGATATATGTCCAGCAGTGGAACTGATGTGTCATATGGTAGTTCTATATTTAGTTTTCTGAGGTAGAGCCATTCTGTTTTCCATAGCTGTCGTACAAATTTATATTCCCACCAATAGTGAAGGAGGTTACCCTTTTCTCCCCACCCTCTCCAGCAGTTGTTATTTATTGACTCCTTAATGATGGCCATTCTGACAGGTGTGTGGTGGTACATTGTTGTAGTTTTGATATACATTTCTCTAATAGTGATGTTGAGCATTTTTTTTCATGTGCCTGTTGGCCATCCATATGTCTTCTTTGGAAAGTTGTATATTTAGGTCTTATGCCCATTTTTCAATTGGGTTAGATTTTTTGTTGTCGAGTTGTATGAGTTATTTTATATTTTGGAGATTAGGCCCTTGTCTGTTACATTGTTTGCAAAGATTTTATCCCATTCTGTGGATTGTCTCTTTATATTTTAATGGTTTCCTTTGCTGTGCAAAAATGTTTGAGTTTAATTTGGTTCCACTGGTTTATTTCTATCTTTATTGTGATTATTCTAGGAAGTGGATCAAACAAGATGTTTCTCTGATTTATGTCAAAGAGCATTCTGCTTATGTTTTCCTCTAGGAGTTTTATAGTATCTGGCCTTATATTTAAGTCTTTAATCCATTTTGAGGTTATTTTTGTGTATGGTGTTACTGTTCTGTTTTCATTCTTTTACACGTAGCTTTCCAGTTTCCCCAGCAACATTTATTGAAGAAGCTGGTTCTTTGAAAATATTAACAAAATTGATAAGCCCATAGCCATACTCATCAAGAAAAACGGGAGAGGGTTCAAATCAACAAAATTAGAAGTGAAAAAGGAGAAATTACAACTGATTCCACAGAAATACATAGGATCGTAAGAGACTCTATAAGCAACTCTATGCCAATAAAATGGACCACCTCAGAGAAATGGACAGATTCTGACAAAGGTAAGACCTACCAAGACTGAACCAGGAAGAAATTGAAAAAATGAACAGATCAATCACAAGTACTGAAATTGAAAATGTGATTTAAGAGCCTTCCAAAAAACAAAAGTCCAGGACCTGATGGCTACACAGGTGAATTCTACCAAATATTCAGAGAAGAGTTAACTCCTCTTCTTCTGAAACTCTTTCAAAGACTAGCAGAGTAAGGAACACTTCCAAGCCCATTCTATGAGGCCACCATAACCCTGATACCAAAACCAGACAAGGTTACCACAAAAAAAGAAAATTACAAACCAATATCACTGATGAACATAGATGCAAAAATCCTCAGGAAAATACTAGAAAACTGAATCCAAATGTATATTAAAAGGATCACATACCATGATCAAGTGGGATTTATCCCAGGGAAGTAAGGATTCTTCAGTATCCATAACTCAATCAATGTGATATACCACACTGACAAACTGAAAAATGAAACCATATGATCATCTCAATAAACACAGAAAAACTTTTGACAAAATTCAACACCCATTTCTGATAAAAACTCTCCAGAGAGTGGGCCTGAGGGAACCTACCTCAACATAATAAGACTATATATGAAAAACCCATAGCTAACATTGTTCTCAATCACAAAAGATTTAAAATATTGACACTAAGATCACGAAGAAGAAAAGGAGGTCCACTTTCACCATTATTCAACATAGTTTTGAAAGTCCTAGCCACAACGATCAGAGAAGGAAAAGAAATAAAAGGAATCCACAATGGAAAATAGGAAGTAAAACTCTCACTGTTTACAGATGACATGTTACTATACCTAGAAAACCCTAAAGACAGCATCAGAAAACTGTTAGAATTCATCAACGAATTTCACAAAGTTGTAAACTATAAAATTAATACACAGAAATCAATTTAATTTCTGTACTAAAAATATACTGTATACTAACTAATTGGTTGCATTGCTATATACTAAAAATGAAAGATATGAAAGAGAAATCAGAGAAACCATTCTATTTACCATTACATCAAAAAGAATAAAAGGCCTAGGAGGAAGAAGACCTATATTCTGAAAACAATAAGACACTGATGAAAGAAATCAAAGACAACCCAAACAGGTGGAAAGGTATACCTTTCTCTTAGATTGGAAGAAACAACAGAAAATGACTATACTACCCAAGGTAATGTACAGGTTCAGTGCAATCACTATCAAATCCGAGGACTTTCTTCACAGAACTAAAACAGAATATTTAAAAATTTTTATAGAAACACAAAAGACCCCACATAGCCAAAGCAATACTGAAAAAGAAAAACAAAAATGGAGGAATCAAGCTCCCTGACTTTGGAAAATACTACAAAGCTACAGCTGTTCAGAACAATGTGGTACTGGCACAAAAACAGAAATATAGATCAATGGAACAGCATAGAAAGCCCAGAAATAAACCCAAGTACCTACTGTCAACTAATCTATGACAAAGGAGGCAAGAATATACAGTGTAAGAAAGATAGTCCCTTCAACTTGATAATTTCTGTTGTTTAATCTTTAACTTCACTGATTCTTCCATTCTTTCCAGTCAGTTGTTGACTATGTACATTGAGCTTTTATTTCAGTTATTTTATGTTCAGTTCTAAAATTTCCATTTGGTTCTTTTTTATATCTGATATTTATTTGTTGAGACTTTCATTTGTTTTAAGCAGGTTTGTAATTACTGGCTGAAGTATTTTTGTAATAGATGCTTTGAAAACTTTGTTAGGTAATTCCAACACTAGTGTCACTTCAATGTTGGTGTCTGTTGATTGTTTTTTCTGATTCAAGTTGAGATTTTTCTGGTTCTTGGGACAATGGGTGATTTTCACTATTACCCAAGACATTTTTTTATATCATATTAGGACACTTTGGACCTATTTTAAATATTCTGTTTTATCAGCTTTCCTCTGGAACCAGGATTTTTATGGAAGAGGAAAAGCTGCCTTGTTATCGCTAGGTGTTATAGAGGCTGAGGTATCCCACTCAACTTCTGTTGATACCTGAAATAAAAAAGAGTGTTTCCTCATTACTGCTAGATGTGGGTGGGAGTTCAGGATATTCACTAGGCATCTACCCTGGCTGTGAGGGTGAGGAACACCTTGTTACTTTCCCTTACTTAACAAGAAGGTCTTTTTACTGCTGGAATGTGATGAAGTTCACAACTTCCCACTACTGCTTCTCTCACATTCTAAGAAGGGTAAGGGTGCACATTACTACTGGGTAGTGAGGGAAATCCTGGACTCTCACTGGGCCTCTTCTTTTACCACTTCTCTGTAGGGGAAACAAGATACCTTGCTATAGGTTGGAAGTCTAGGCTCCACACTTAAGCCTTTGTGATGAGGGGAGGGGTTGATCCACTGTATCTCGAGCCATGGTGATGGCTGAACTAGAGCAGTCACCATCTAGACATCTGTCTTGTTTTCCTGCCCTTTTTCTTGTCCTTTGGCTATAGAGAAAAGACTTTCCCTGTGGCTTTTTTCCCACCCCCGTGCTTGGTGTTTTCAAATTGCCACCTTCTTTAGAGCCCAGTTTGTGCTATTTGAAAGAAAACGAAAACCCAGGGAACTAACTTCCATGTCTTTCTTTGAGTGCTAACTTTCCTAGATGGTCTGCTTTATTCTCTTTATCTTTCAGAGCCTTTTGTGTATAGTTAATATAAAAAGTACAGGATTTTAGTTGCATTTAGCGGGAGAAATAGAAGCACATCTACTCCATCTTTGTTCAGGATCACAGGTCCATTATCCACATTTTTTAAAAGTTATTTCACCTTTCAAGGCTACTGTCTCTTTATATGCAGGCCTCAGAGATATTGTGGGTTGGGTTCCAGAGCACCACAATAAAGTGGATATTGCAATAAGGTGAGTCACACAATTTTTTTTTTTTTTGGTTTCCCAGTGTAAATTGTGTTTACATTATATTGTAGTGTATGAAATGTGCAATAGCATTGTGTCAAAAAAAATAGTATGTATTCCTTAATTAAAAGGTGCTTCATTTCCAAACAGTGTTAACCATCATCTGAGCCTTCAGCAAGTAGTAATCTTTTTGCTGGTGGAGGATCGTGCCTCCATTTTGATGGCTGCTGACTGGTCAGGGTAGTGACTGCTGAAGGTTGAAATGGCTGTGGTGATTTCTTAAAATAATACAGCAATAAAGTTTGCTACATTGATAGATTCTTCCCTTCACTTGAACACTTAAGAGGCCATTGTAGGATTATTAATTGACCTAATTTCAGTACTTTTGTGTCTAAGAGAAAAGAGAGGCCAGAAGAGAGGGAAAGATATGAGAAACAGCTGGTTGACAGAGCAGTCAAAATATCCACATTTATTTCTTAAATGTGCATATCCTGTCTTATATGAGTATGGTTTGTAGTGCCCCCAAACAATTACAATACTAGTATCAAAGATCAATGATCACAGATCACCACAGCAAATATAATAATAATGCAAAAGTTGGAAATATTTCAAGAATTACCAAAGTATGACACAGAAACATGAAGAGAGCAAATGCTCTTGGAAAAATGGCACCAATAGACTCTCTCAGTTAAGGGTTGTTAAACCTGCATCACAATATCTGCAAAGCACAATAAAGCAAAGTGCAGTAGAATGAGGTATGTGTGTATCCTATGTTTTTAGGTCCTTTTGAGTGTTTACATTATAAAGAAATAAAGATTTTTGTTTCTATGTATCCAGGTGTGACTCTTGGCTCTGCTGTATACCAGCTATATGAAACTAGACAAGCGATTTAATCTCCAGTGTTTTTTTGTCTAGTAATATAATGTAATGCCTATCCTTAAGGTTACTGTGAGGTTTATGTGTAAAGTTGTTGGCATATAGTGGATACTCAATTCTTCCCTCTTTTATTCTGGAGCTCTTTTAATCTATGTATCCTTTATTTCCAGTGTACATTGTACAGAGCTTTTTTTTTTTTTTTTTTGTCTTTTTGCCTTTATGTAGAGCCGCACCCGCGGCATATGGAGGTTCCCAGGCTAGGGATCTAACAGGAGCTGTAGCCGCCGGCCTTCGCCACAGCCACAGCAACGCCAGATCCGAGCCGCATCTGCAACCTTTACCACAGCTCACGGCAACGCTGGATCCTTAACCCACTGAGCCAGGGATCGAACCCACAACCTCATGGTTCTTAGTTGGATTCGTTAACCACTGAGCCACGAAGAGAACTCCTGTGCAGAGCTTTTTGAGAGAAGAAAATAAACTCATATAAATTTTGATACAATTTAGCTATTGGACAGATACCAGCCTCAAAGTCCTTTAGGAGAATATGCTTAGGCTTTGAAATAAAAATCTCTTAAGTTGAAAAATAATTGTATCAAAGAGTTTATTAAACCTTTTAGTTCTCATGGGAATTTCAATTTCCTTTTGGAAAGTAAATGTAGAAATTTCAATATTTGTATAAGCAAAACAATTAAATATTCTTGCACATACATTTTTCAGATTTGATTAAAAGGAGCTAGATACTGTCCAATATTATAGATATTTCAGCCCCAGTTAGGGTGATGCAATGCCTTTGTCAGTGATTTCCAAATGTTATCCTGAAGGTATTCTTTTGTCATCTGTCTCCCTAAGAATGTCTTACATTTGTTAAAGAAGTAATTATTCATTTCACCATTTTAAGTAGTTATAATTTCAACCCAAAACTTCTGAATTAGGACATTAATTGTTGATTTAAATGGAAATAATCCTAGTCAAATATATGGAAATAGGATAATTTACATAACCTGTTTCTTAAGTACAAATAAATGCTAACTTCTAAAATGTTTGTTAAATTTATTTTTTTTTTAAGGGCCTCACCAGTGGCATGTGAAGGTTCCCAGGCTAGAGGCTGAATCTGAGCCACAGCTGCCAGCCTACACCAGAGTCACAGAAACGCTGGATCCTTAACCCACTGAGTGAGGCCAAGAATCGAACCCTCAACCTCATGGTTCCTAGTTGGATTCGTTTCCACTGTGCCATGATGGGAACTCTGAAAAAGTCTGTTAAATATTAAAATACTTTTGGATGATCCTGTATTATACTTTTCAGTGATCCTATATTAATTTTTGTGGACACAATGATAACAACAGATGATTTTTTTCTAAATCTTATATTTAGCTAAACTTTTGCAGAAAAAAAAATCACCCAAATGTTTATAATCCCACAATGAAAACAGAGGTTATTTTAATAACTTTAATTTATACTTCATTTAATTTAATAACTAAATTTTCAAACTAAATTTTCAATATTATATCAAATCTTCTCTGTTTTAAATAATTTATCAAGTGATAGACTAGGAGGGAAAGCTGAAACAATGTTTAAGACTCAATAATGACAGCAGAATCTAGAGGTCATTTACATCTTACTCTGTGCTTTTCCAGTAGTTTTGTTGTGTCATTTGTGATAAATCATGGCTTCCTTGTACTATATCATCATCATTGTCATCAAAGGCATTCAGAACCTACCAAAGTATAAATTACTGCTCAAGAGATGGTTACCCACATTGGACAATGCATTCACATCTTTGAGCTTCTGAAATAGCCTCTGATAAAAATAATTAACCATATATAACCTGGTTTGAATATTTATTAGGCACTAGGGTGAATAGCTCTTCTATTTCTTATCTCTAAAATGAAGATAAATAATTACTTGTCAAGTGCTTTATACATTTAGAGGGAAAATTATATTTATTAAGAAAATCACTTGACTTATCTTTGTCTTTAATATGTATATGTGGGAGTGACAGGAATAAAAAAAAAAGGGAGTTCCCGTCGTGGCTCAGTGGTTAACGAATCCAACTAGGAACCATGAGGTTGTGGGTTTGATCCTTGGCCTTGCTTAGTGGGTTAAGGATCCAGTGTTGCTGTGAGCTGTGGTGTAGGCTGCAGACGGGACTCGGATCCCACATTGCTGTGGCTGAGGTGCAGGCCGGCAGCTACAGCTCCTGTTAGACCCCTAGCCTGGGATCCTCCATATGCTGCGGGTGTGGCCCTAGATAAGGTAAAAAGACAAAAAAAAAAAAAAAAGACTTTTCAAACCATCTAGGAAAAAAAAATCCAAATTCACATGAACTTTTATCCAAAATTGGGTTGTGATGATAATTGTACAACTATAAATGTAATAAAATTCATAAAAAGCCTTTATCCAATAGAATTCAATCTAATAATTTAACAGGAAAAATTCTTATCAGTCTTCAGAATTTGGTATCAGCATCTTTTCTTTGGAAAGCTATCTTGAATTCAGTGCAGAGATTACATGCTCATAGTGTTCACCATAGGATCCTGTGATTATGTAGATATATTTCATTACCACCTTGAAAACCTTGAGGACATAGACAATTTTTAAAATTCCATTTTCAAACACAATAAGGTAAATGTCTGGATTTCAGTAACAAATTGAGGGATGAATATAAGAAAGATAAATATGCAATGTTTTCATTTTACTGAGGCTAAAACTGTTTGCAAATAATAATAAGATACATTTTAAAAATCCTTATTTTGAATTATTTGAATATATAACATACCTTGTTACTTAATTTTTATTTTAAAATATGACTGATATATGTGTCTAGAATCTTTATTAAATATAATTGATTGCTTTATATTTAACAGGTGATATGTCACAAGAAAAAAGTCCAGTCATATTGCTTTAAAATAAAATACTCTATCTTATTAGTTTCTATACCATCCTCTCAGTTCCATACATTCAAATGCTCTGAACTCACATGGTTAAAAGACGGATTAATCAAGACATGACTGATGAAACAGAAAATGGTAATAGGAAACAATGTTTACTATAAAAAATCTCCAAGATAATACAGTAGTTAAAAAAAAGTCTTTTCAACGCATGGCACTGGAAAAATTAGATGCTCACATATAAAACTAACTTGATATTGACTGGGGACAAAAATGGAAGAGCTATATTTATAACACTTGTAAGGAAAAATAAAAGATGAAAATTTTTGTGACCTTGCATTAGGCAAAAATTTCCTAGTTAGGACAAAAAAGAAATATAAACCAAAAAAGAAAAATATATAAATTGGTGTATCTCAATGTTAAAACTTCTCTTTTTTAAAAGTTGCTGTCGGATAGAGGAAAAAAGTTACAGACTGGAAAAAAATATTTCTAGGAACAATTATCTGATGCCAGATTTGTACTTGAAATATATAAAAAAATTTTATAACACAATAGTAAAAACACAGAATGACAGTTATACAATGGGCAAAATATTTGAATATATACCTTACCAAAGAAGATATGCAAATGGTTAAATAGCATGTAAGAATATGCTCAACCTCTTTAATCATAAGAAAAATGGAAATAAAGTCATAATTGAGATATAAGAATGCAATTTCTCAAATAGCTAAGACAAAATGGACAATACCTAGTGATGCTCAGATTTTGGAGCAACTAGAAATCTCATATGTTGTTGCTAGGAATGCAAAATGGGATAGTCACCTTGGGAAATATTTTGTCTGTTTCTTATAAAATATTTATCTTATAACCCTTTCATTTCATCCCCAGATAATTTGCCCAAAAGAAATGGAAACGTGTTCACCCAAAGACTTGCATGTAAATATATATATATATATATCAGCTTTATTCTTTATAGCAAAGAAAAGAAAAAGGGAGAAAGTAAAAACTGGATACAACCCAAAGATCCATCAACTAATGAATGAATAAATAAACTGTATATCCATTTAATATTATTTATCTATAAAAGAAACAATGGATTGTTAATACATGCAATAGCATGGAGAGTCTCAAAAGCATATGTTGAGTAGAAGAGAAAACATAAATACCACATGATTCCATTTATATGACATTCTGGAAAAGACAATCATATGGATAGAAACTAGAACAATGTTTGCTAAGAGCTTATGATAGAAAAGGGGGCGGGGACTGACTACAAAGACATCAGGGGATTTGAGGGTGGGTAATGGATGTGTTCTGTGTCTCAATTGTGAAGATATTTATGCAACTGCATTTATTTGTCAGAACACATTGACCTATGGATGTGAAATATTGGTTCTATTGCATGTGTATTTATGGGATAAAAAGGCATACTTAAATATCCTAATGAGGCTTAGCCAACTACTTTAAGTGAAATACATCTCCTATCTCTGATCCACCTTTTTGTACTCTACTTTTTTTTCCCTAGAATTTATAACATTTTAATATACTGTTTTCTGATTAACTTGCTTATTTATTATGTTTATGGTCTACTGTCTGAGTTTCTTGTTAAAATATAACCTCCATTAATAGTATATGTAGTGGTATGCCACCCAGATTACCCGTTCAGGACTGAATCACTCATTACCCTTAGTTTCTACAAGTATTAGAGGTTGACAAAGATGGATCTTTTGCTAGGAATTTTTCAGGTCCAAGAGAGCCACCTTGCCTAGGCTCACATTCCCTTCTTGAAGGAAGCACACACTTGTTGACTTTTCAGAGGTCATCAAAATATGGCTTGCAGACCAAATCTGGTCTGTAGTCCATTTTTATAGTATACAAAGCATAAACTTTTTAATGTAGTTTTTAAAGGATATTAAAGGGAGCACAAGGAAGAAGGAAATCAGGAGGAGGAGGAGGAGGAAGAGGAATAGAACATGTGACAAAGAATATATATTTCCGACAAATCCAAAAATATTTACTACCTCATCTTTAAAGAAAAATCTGCTGATGTCTGAATAGTTGATGTAGGGATATAAAGACCTGACCTACTTGATTGTAGTGGTACAACTCTGAAGGGACATCCATAAGATTGAGACCTTTTTTTGTGTGACTATATGCCAGTTCCTAACTCATTCCTCCTGAATTATTGATAACTAATGACACTCCCACTAAAGGCTTTGCATGTAAATATTTCAGAATCTGTTTCCTGGGAAACCTGACCCAAGACAGTTGGTGCTAGATTCGTCCATGGAAGCAGACTCAAAAATGAAACTCTGGATTTGGACCCGTCACTGGTAAGTTACTAATGAGCACCTCCTCACTGATAGTGGATGGAATACCAATATCTCAGGTAGGTTGCAGCAAAGCAATTGTTTTACTGATAGTCCATCCTAATGGACTACCACTATAAAAGAATTCATTGGCAGGTACAATATCTCAGGAAAGTGAGGTTTTGGGAGAAAGTATTTATTATAACAATGGTGGAATCAGATGGGCCTTGCTGAATATCCTTGCCCTGTTGGAAGAATACAGTGAGCGAAAAGCTGGGGTGTCTGATCACCAGGTGAAGGTGACACATGAATGTGAGATGGCCTCCCTAGCTGCATTTGTAAAAGTCCTTCCTCTCTTAAATAAACAGACTTCAACAATGGAAAAAAACTGAGATCAAGGCTTAGGAATTAATAATAAAAGTAATAGAAATGCACACAGAGAGATCTGAATTCACAGTTTCTTAGGTCTGCTTCTTAAGGGTCAAGGTTTGGTTGGGAAGAGTTAAGATCCTGAGAATACTCTGGGAACATTCAAGTCGAAACAGGCAAAAAACAAAAACTGTGTATTTTAAAATTCCATATGCAGAGTTCCCGTCATGGGTTAGTGGTTAACGAACCTGACTACCATCCATGAGGACACGGGTTCCATCCTCTGGCCTCGCTTAATGGGTTAAGGATCTGGTGTTGCCGTGAGTTGTGGTATAGGTCACAGACACGGCTCAGATCCTGCATTGCTGTGACTTTGGTGTAGGCCAGCAGCTGCAGCTCCTAATGGACCCCTAGCCTGGGAACCTCCATATGTCGTGTAAAAGACAAAATAAATAAATAAAAATAAATAAATAACTAATAAAATTCCATATGCCTAAAAGCTCTATGAACATGGCCCAGTCCTCCTTCTTAAAGATTAGTGTTTCCTGCATAATGAAAATATACACCATCTCCTCCTCAAGGCCTAGACTCATCTTACCTTCCTGCTACCAAATCAATAAGTAGACCGAATCATAAACAGGCCAAAGAAATGTGAATGCCCCCCCCCATTGTCAGACCTAGTCATTATGCAAGATTAGGGAAGTATGCATGGGACTGGATTCTAAGGTTGCATGCAGGACTGATGGAGCAGAACATATGGTTTAATAAGGGAATATTTATTGTAATGTATTTTCTCCTGAGATATAGTATTTGGCTCCCTGGTAACAATTCTGGGAGAGAGTGCTAACATACTGCTATGATGGCTTTGGAAACTTGTAGAAAGTAATGGCCCACACTAAATAAAATAGAAATGTCAAAATTAGACAACCTAATATAAAAAAGGAATAAAAGAACTCATAGAACTAGGCATGCATGAGTAGATATACTGTGTATATTAGTCAGGGTTCCCTGGAAAAACAGAACCAATAATGTAAGCAATATTTTATGTAATACATAGATCGGCTCATACAAATTCGGAGGCTGAGAAGTCCCAAGATCTGCAGCCAGCAGGCTGGAGACCCAGAGACCCAGGAGAGTCAGTGATAAGTTTTAGTCTGAGTACAAAGGCCTGAGAACCAGGAGAGCTGATGGTATAAATTCCATTCCAACTCTGAGTCCAAAGACAAGAAAAGACCAATGTCCCAGCAAAGGGTCAGGCAGAGAAAGTAAATTATCCCTTATTAAGCCTTTTTGTTCTATTCAGGCTTTTGAAGGATTGGATAAGGCCCACCCCCTTATCCAGTCCTTGGGAAGGGCAATCTGATTTACTCAGTCTACTGATTCAAATGTTGATCTCATCTAGAAACGCCCTCACAGACACACTTGGATCGTGTTTAACCAAATATCACATATCCCAGTAAAACCGACGTGTAAAATTAACCATGGCAAGTAATCACCCTTCTTCACTCAATCCATCTAGGTTAAGTTTCTTGAAAAGATCAAGAAAATAGATAAAAATTTGGACATATGTCACAATATAGATGAAACTTGAGGACATTATACAGTGTGAAGTCATAAAAATATCATAGAGATCTTATAAAAGGTAATCATAAAAAGATAAATACTGTATGATTTCACTTATATGAGGTAGCTATAGTAATCAAAATCATAGAGACAGGAAGTAGAATGATGGTTGCCATGGGCTGGGAGGAAGGAGAATGGTGAGTTATGGGCATAGAATTTCAGTTTTGCAAAATGAGTTCTGAAGATGGATGGTGGTGATAGCTGCACAACAATGTGAATATTGCTGTTATACTTTAAAAGGGTAAAGATAGTAAATTATATGTGTATTTTACCTCCATAAAAATTTCAAAAAAATGTTTAACATAGAGTGATTATTGTGTTAATAAAGAAGATAGGAAAAAATGCTTGAGATCTTAAATGTCCACGTATATTAAATCTTTAAAAAGAAACATCCGGTAGCATGGTGTCTGATGATAGCCTTGAGGGGAAATTGCTTATTAGTGACTCAAAGGGAACCATGTCATCTGTTGAATTACTAACATTATATCCTCTTGCACCTGGATTTTCCTTGGAGGTCATCTTCCCAAACATTAGCCAGACTTGACCCTGCTGAGCTTGAGAGCTCTGATGAGCTCATAGCCCAAGGTGGTGTAGTTTTAAGATTGCATTGCAATAGAAGTATAGCTGTCACAGATGAAAATGCAGGAGCATATTTATGTTTCTGTATAATCCATTCATTGCTTTTTATGAACCTAATGTTCTCCAGGGGATGACACAAATTCACATAACATTCCTATGTGTTACAATTTGTATTTTGATCTCTAGCTGACAGACTTTTTAATAATAACCAGAATACTCCCAAGTGAATGAACACATGTAGACTTTCAAAAATAAAAATTAGCTTAGTGATTAAAGTTAAAGTCAGCAATTCAGTTATTCTGATTCTGAATTATTTCTCATGTCATTCTACTCTGATTTTCAGTTAAATCCTACAGTTTCAGGTTTGAATTTGCCCTCTTCCCAGCATCTTAGTGAAATGCTTCTCAATGTGCTCCCAGTTAATCACTAAACGAAATGTCACTTTTGACACTTTTGGCCATTCCCACAAGTATGAATAGGGCAAAAGATTTAAAATAATTTAGAGACTACACAGTAAGTGCCTACTGTTTTCAGGTACTGAAAGTGATAAAAACGAATGAGACATAAGATGTAAGAATAACATATATGAATAGAATAAGTCATGACCTACTTATATTGCCAATAAGTAGACAAGATAATGCAAATAAGAGTAACTAGGGTGTCTGCAAACAAAGAGATTTGACTCCACTCTTGAGAGTAATTACTTCTGACAGATAAGATAAAAATTTTATTTTTAAAAATATATTTCCAGATAGTACATAAATACCCACTATAGGTCTCATGATATGTATGGATCTGGGAAAATCATTTTAACACTTGAGCTGGTCCTGAGCTGCAGAGATGAGTAGAGCTCAGGCTCCCACTTGCTAGTGGCAGGGCCCTGACATAGTTCCCAGCCTGAGAACTGCTCTGTGTACCTTTCTTTATAGAGTCTGTTTGTTAACATGGCTCTGATACAGTTCCTTGAGGTATCTGAGGCCCTTTACATCCTACCGCAGGGGGCCTCAGGGTGCATAATCAGCAACACTGGCCACATTTGGACATTGGTACCCTGGGCAATCACCTTACTTTCTACTGCAGTCACCAGTTGTCATTTTCTAGTATGCAGCCTTTCAGGGAAAATTCCACAACAGATATTTGGAGACCCTAGGTCTCTTACTTTACCACTCTGGTGTCTCCTTCTGAACACTCAGGATTCACAGGTGGTGGAACTGAGAAACCCTGTGAATGACTGTGGGGAAGAGATGGTTGAGTCAGAAGAGTCACACACAGCCTTATCATGTTCTTTAAAGCATCACTCAACAGTTAAGCCTTTCAGACTTATTATGGGTGCTTTCTGCCATGTGTTTATTCTCCTGAAAACTAATAGGAATCCTATCTTATTCCTGCTTGATTACCAAGTGTTTTAGCACAATGCTTGGCATTTTTTGCTGTGAAAATAAATGAAGACTGACTCCTTGTTTCTTTTGTACCTCTCTAGTTTTTTTTTTTCTTTTAGTTCTGCCTACACATTTTTATCTCTAATAACCACTTAAATTTTGGTGTTCTCCAGAATTCCATACTGAACTTTTTTATCTTCTCCTTAAGTGACCAAATTCACTTCTATGACTTGAACTGCTATAAGCAATAGTTAAGCAATAGTTGTCAAATCTTTAACTAGATCCCATTTCTTTCTGCACATCCAGACTTGTGTATCTAATATCCTGTTTGACTTCTTGATTCATAGTTTCCATAGTCACCTGTACTTGTAACTGAAGCTTGTAATGCTGGTCTTCACATATATTCTTCCTCTTGTGTTTATTATCTTATCTAGTGAATGTCTCCATGATTATCTGAGCCTGGACACTGAAGTACCTCTTGGCTCTCTACCCTTTCATCCCCTATATACAAGTATTGACCAAATATATGTATTATAGATTCCATTTAAATTCATTCACTCATTCATTAATTCATTCGTTCATTTAATTATTCACACATGCATCAAATTATTACTGAATGCCACTATGTATCATATAGTGCTCTAGCAGCTTAAAACACTAGAAAAAAAACAATGTTGTCCTCAAGGAGCTTACATTTTATTTCCAGAGACAGACAAGAACTAAATAAATAAAAAATGTATAATTTCAAGTTTAATTCTAGGAAGAAAAATAAAGCAGAGATGCAGGTAGATTATTCCACTGGTTAGGGAGGAACTGGTTCCTGAAAGCTTTTATAAGAAATAAAGCAAACATGCAAACAGGTGAAATTCACAGATCTGTGGGGAAAATGTTCAACAAGCAAAAGAAATTCTAAGTTGGAACAAGATTGACATGTTGAAAGAAAAACAGAATAATTTAATAGTAGAATGTAAATGATTTTGGAGATGTCAATTAAAGTCAGAACATGATTTTATATTTCTTTTGGATAGAAAGATATTAAAAGTTTTAGAAAATTAAAATCAATCTGATTTTTCAAAAAGTTTTTCTTTAAATTTTATTGGACTGTGGTTGCCTTACACATTGTCATGTTCAAGGTGAATCAGTTACACACACACACACACATACATATATCAATTCCTTTTCAGATTCTTTTCACATATAGGTTATTACACAGTATTGAGTACATTTTCCTGTGTTATATGGTAGGTCCTTGTTACTTATCTATTTTATATGTAATAGTGTGTATATGTTAATCCCAACCTCCTAATTTATCCCTCCCCCGCCATGTGTCCCCTTTAGTAAGCATAAATTTGGTTTTGAAATCTTTGAATCTGTTTCTTTTTTGTGAATAAGTTATTTTGTATCTTTTTTATTAGATTCCACATATTCATTATCTCATTAAAATTTTTAAGTCTAATGATGTTCTGGTAAATCTTTAACAACTATCTCTTGGCAAGGAAGGGGAGCATTTACTGCTATCTGTGGAGTGAATATGCCTAGTGGGGCCAAAACTGTGCTACCAATGTGACATCACTCAATGCAAAATTGGAAAGAGACGCAATTGGCTCTTCTGAGCTGTAAGAATGAATGTATTCTGTTTTTTGTCTTTTTTCTGTATCTCTTTGGATTTTTTTTTTTATTTCTTCCTATGGTTCTTTACCTTAATGTATCTCTTACTTGCCACAGCCTAGCACTGATTGCTCTCATTTGTTCTGACCTGCACTCTCCAATATGGAAGCACTTGAAATGCAGCCAGTACAACTGCAGAAGTGAATATTTAATTTTGCTTAATTTTAATTACGAAAATGAAATTTAACTCTTATTGCAAAAATTTTTGAGTGTGTTTGAAACAACTTGGGTATGTAAATCTTTTGTGACTGTAAGTTTTATGAAGTCTAAAATCAGATCCAGTATTTCCAATGAAAACTTAGACTCTGAACTGAAGTGTGTTGTAGTATAAAAGACACTGAATATAAACAAAAGAATGCAAATATCTGATTATCAGTATTTTTAATTGATAACACATTGAGCTAATAATATTTTGGGTCTCTTGGGTTATATAAATTCTATTTTTGGAGTTCCCTTCATGGCTCAGTGGTTAACGAATCCGACTAGGAACCATGAGGTTGTGGGTTCGATCCCTGGCCTCGCTCAGTGGGTTAAGGATCCGGCGTTGACGTGAGCTGTGGTGTAGGTTGCAGATGCGGCTCGGATCTGGCGTTGCTGTGGCTGTGGCGTAGGCCAGCGGCTACAGTTCCAATTAGGCCCCTAGCCTGGGAACCTCTACATGCTGCAAGTGTGGCCCTAAAATGACAAAAAGGCAAAAATAAATAAATAAATAAATAAATAAATAAAATCTACTTTTAATATTAATTCCAATGGATTCTTTTTACTTTTATTGAATGTGGCCACTAACAAGTGATATTAAATATTTAGTTTGATTGTATTTCTTTTAGATAGTGCTAATCCTGATTCTTGCTACTCAGTTTGTAATACACAGACCAGAAGCATTGGCATTATGTGAGAGCTTTTTAGAAATGCAGAATCTCAGGCTCCATCCCAGATCTATTAAATACAATCCTGAGTTTTGACAAGTTCCCCAAGTGATCACTATGCACATTAAATGCAGGAAGCATGGATCTGGACAGTGATAAAGATTAGTCTCTGTGGTCTATTCCCCTTGAATGCTAACTTTCTCACTGCTTTTTTCTTTAAAACTGTGTTCAACATTATTTAAAATCTGTAAAAGGAGTTCCCTGGTAGTTCAGCAGGTTAAGGATCCAGTATTGTCACAGCTGTAGTTTGGGTTGCTTCTATGTTTCAGGTTCAATCTCTGGCCTGGGAACTTCTGCATGCCACATATATAATAAATAAATAAAATAAATAATAAATAAATTAATTAAAAATCTGTAAAAGATACAGGTTAGTATTCACATAAAGTGCAAACTTCTTACTTAGCCAGGCACACGAGTGACTTCTTTATACTAACTCTCCAACCTCCTTCTCATCCTATAGCTTAGTCATTAGTGCATTACTTGTTCTCTAAAGATTTTGTACATGTTGTTTCTCTGTCTTGAATGCCTTTCTCTTCCTAGCTACATGAAGACATATTTTTGTTAAGATAAATTATCCAAAACTTTTAAATATGTCAAAGAGGGTGCCTGAAAGTCCTTTCATTATCTTACCAAAGTATCATTTATTAGAGTCACTCAAAGATTAGGTTTTTCCTAGAATACTATGCCATTGTTTCCCTGTGCTATTCAGTAACACTCACTTGCTCAGACTCCCTGAAATTTTAATAAGATATTTTTATTATAATTTCCTATACTTTACTTCTTTCTTTCTTTCTTTTTTTTTTTTTTTTTTGGATTTCTAGGGCCACACCCATGACATATGAAAGTTCCCAGGCTAGGGGTTGAATCAGCACTGCAGCTGCTGGCCTACACCACAGTCACAGCAACACCAGATCCAAGCCAAATCTGCAGCATGTGCTGCAGCTTGCAGCAACTCCGGATCCTTAACCCACTGACCAAGGCCAGGGATTGAACCCACTGCCCTATAAGACATTATGTCACGTTCTTAATCTGCTGAACCACAGTGGGAACTCATCTTCCTATATTTTTTAAAGTATGGTTTCCTTTAGTTCCTTGAACACATTTATAATATGTGCTTTGATATTTTTGACTGTTAAGTCCAACATTTGGGCCTTCTCACTGCTATTTTTCCCTGTGTATTGGTCACACTGTTGTTTCTTTGTGTATCTCATTTTTTTGTTGTTGTTAAAAATTGATTAGTTTAGATCATAAATTGTAGCAACTCTGAGTACTGATTCCCTCTCCTTCCCAGGACTTTTTGTTGTTTGCTTATTTGTGTAGTGGCATGACTAGACTAGTTTAGTTGAAGTCTATTTCTCTCTGTGTGTAAAATCTGATGCTACTCCTAAGAGGGCACTTCCTTGGCATGTGCATAGTCTCCCTGGTATAACAGTGGTTTTAGTGGGGTCTTTTTTAACTGTATGTCTCCTGGTCTCTTTGTTCAGTTGTCTGCCTCTACTGGTATCATACCCAGATGTTAAGCTTCACTATTAGCTGATTTCTCTATTTTTTTTTTTTTTTTGGTGACCTAGAGCAAAAATTGCTCCCTAGTCTGATTCAATTAAACACAAGGCCCTGTTGTAGGAAAATTATTGAGGCCAGGTTTTGAGGTCTGTTCTGAGTTCATGAGGGACTCTTAGGTGTCTGTTTGCTTAGTTCTCTCTGGTAAGCTAGAAGACCTGTGGTTTAGCTTGTTGTTTTAAGGGAGTTACCAGCCTCCTTTTAATTGCCTGCCACCGGCATCTCCATTGTCTTAAGTTTTAGTTATAAACTTCTCCATATTCTGTTCTAAATAAAGTCATTTCCTTTGAGAAGAGTTTTGGATCTCTGTATTTTTATAACCTGCATTTCTTCTTATGCAAAACCTCTGAGCCATGGTTCTGGAGTTGGGGGCAAGAATAGGGATCTCCTTCTCTTGGAATGACACCCCTGGTTTATGCGTAGTGTGGAAGACCAGGGCCAGGGACCAAATAATCATACCCTTGCCACAGCTGCTACCCTGCTACCTGAGCCACAACAGTAACAATTCAGGATCTTTCACCTGCTGTGCCACCTCTAGTATACTTGTCTTGCCTCTTCTGGCGTGGAACTTCCGCACTATGAGTTTGCTGGAGTGAAGCTGATTGGAGAGCTAATGTTCTCTGCCTGCTATTGGCCTCGAGCGTTCATCTATCAGTGACGGTTGAGTAGAAAAATGTAGATCCCAGTTGCTTAGCTGTACTTATATAGAATTTAGCTTCTGCAACATGGTGCTGGGCTTGCTCCTCCAGGGCAATATTGTAACCCCTGACTGAGGGCAAGAGGTAAAAGAATCCCATTGTTTTGGTGTTAACTGCCCAGAATGGATCTTGCATCACACTGAGCTGTGTGTCTGGCAATGGGAGTGGGAGTGAGTCATGACCCAAGTGCCATGGATTCTCACTGTTCTTATTGAGATTTAGTAGAATTTCTTGAATAAGTGTTTCTTCATATACTGTATGCCTAATATGCCCTTAGAATAATTTTGGAGACTTTAAATTTTTGTTTTGTTTTGTTTTTGCTTTATATTTTTCAAACAAATTTTGTAAGCTGTGGTCGTTAGCTGGAGAGCAAGTGGATCCACAGAGCTCCTCGCACCACCATTGTGGAAGTGGATCTCTAAGCTCATAATTTTATTTTGATATTCTTAAAAAATAAAAATGTCATTCCTGATGGCATGTAGAAAAGACTATTTCTTGAATGCCCATGGACATATGTTGACAATTTTACTGGTTTCCTCCTTAATTAATAACTTGAATAGTCTTTGACATACATTTATTCTGTATGTGTAAGAGCCCATATGGTGATATTCTAATTCCTGTTCATGTAAATGTTCCTTGTGGAGACCCCCTTATTTCCCCAGATGGAATTAAACATTTCTTGATGTCCACCATTTTACACCATGAATATGTTTATTGGATTTATCACATACCATTGTAATCATCTATCTCCCTGCACTTCTTCTAGTACAATGTGATGTTAAAGGCAATACTTTAGTCATGTTGCTTTATTTACTATTTCATTTAATTCAACTTCTCCATTTTTCTTTATGGTTTATCTATATTCCATATTTGTCCTCTCATTTAACTGTCTAAATTTTTTTTGAAAGAACTATAAGCAAACAATAAATTTAATTGAATTAACACGTACTCTCTCTGGGCCTTAGTTTCCTCTACTGAAGGTCAGAGATCACTAGCTACCCACCTATTTCTTAATATAATTTTGATATAGTACATTGCTTTTTAAAAAGGTCCCTGGCTTTATATTTCCTGAACAAAGACTGGTTTTATCTAAGATTGAGGAGGGAGAAGAATAAGGAGGTAAAATCAAAAACATTTCTATTTCTTCCACATATGTATGAAGAATGGGTGAGACACAAAAAATGCATATATCAGAAATATATGTGATTACCAAACTGTGTGATTACCAAATACACAGTACAAATGATAGTTCAGTTTCTATCTCTATTACTTACTTATACTGAGTTTGGGGTCATGTTCTCAACCACTCAGACTCAGTTTCTTCATATGTGCAATTGGGATATTAACGCACAGAAGAAAGAAATGAAATAAGAATATGACATAAGCCAGTTCTCTACTAGGCAGACTATCATGTGCAGAAATATGTTCAGAAATCCATCTCCTACTATTAAAAGTATATAAACTTCTTTATAAGTTAAAGACTTTCTATTTTATGTCTGAATAATATATTTTCCACAGATAATTAATCTGTGCAAGGCACATTCTTTAAAATTTAATATTTGTGACATATTTACTGTAGACAATGAAATAGTTTTAATGTGGTCCCTTTTTTTTTTCATTCAGCATGCAATCATCCCCCTCCCCAATTATATCAAGGCCCTACTATGCATATAGTACTCTGAGAGGCATTAGCAGAACTTCAGCGTGTTTATGGTATCCACCTGCAAGGAAATTGATTTTTTACAGACTAGATCTTGTCCTTTGAAAGACAAACACTTCTGGTTTTGTTTTAATGCAGCTTTAACTAGCATGACCTAATAACTGAAACTCTATGTAAGCCATCCCTTGCAAAAATCATTCTCGTAAGCTGTCCGTTTCAAATTTTACATGCAGCTTTAAGTCATTTGGTTTTATTTTGAGTTAATTATGTTTCAGTCTTCATTAAAATGAAATCTCTAAAGGTGTTGAATTTCATGGTGACTCTTTAAAACCATTCATAAATGTAACACCTTATATCCATATCAATGATTTGATAAACTGATGTTACATTTGGGGGCTTTATGCAGAATTAATGATTGTGCAGTCTTTAGTTAATTAAAGATTGTGTTATAATTAAAAATAATGTATGAAATAACTTGACAAGTCGGTAGTAGAATAATATGTTTGAGCTATCAATCCATGTCCTTTATTTCTCCATCACGCTTTCTTTTGCTTGGTCTTTCAGAAATGACTAACTAGTCTGTGCTCACTGCGCCTAGGGAGGGACATGACAAGACAGAAAAAAGTTTTCCAGAGTTTCTGTGTTTGTTTTCCCAAAACTTAAGCCTTTTGTCCTATGTGCTAAAACAAATGCATACAGAGGTCAAGACAGATTCTATGAAAGAGTGAAATGAGCAAGTGTAAGAGAAACAACAGTGAAAGATCAGGGATGAATGGCAGCTCAAACTCGCCTCAGTTTTCAGAAGAGCTGGCAGCTGGAGAACAGGAAATAGAGAACGTGCATTTCTTCTTATGTGAGCAGCTCTAATTCAGCACTGTTTTTTGTGATATACCAGTTAGGGTCCGCTGAATCTCAATTTTTAAAATTTCTAGAAGCTAGAAACCCACATTTTATGACGTATTGGCAATGAATTTAAATTTATTTCTTTTCATAAAACTCTGTAAGAAAACACTTCATGTGTCAAGCAATAAAGATATTTGGGGTTGATGTTTTCCCCTCATTGGTTTTGAATCTCTGAGGAAATGGAGATTAAGAATGAGATAACTTTAGAAAATATTTTCAGGAAAAGTATTTTCCTAATGTATCAAACCTACTTTGTCTAGATTAGAAGAGCCTGGGATTTTGTGTGGAGAGGAACAGACAGGAGGCAGTGCAAGTTAAAAAGGATATTAACCCCTCACCCCTCAAAGGGTTCAGGGGTACTGGGGAGGTGAAGGAAACACTCAGAAAGAATGGTTTTGTGGTGCTTAAGTGTGATGACAGCCTCTCACAAACTTCTGGGCCCTCAGGAACATTGTTAAATACTGACTAGATTCCAGGATCCCTAGAGTTGGCACCTATAGAGCAAGCAGGAGACACAGGAAGAAAAGGCATCCTGGAAAAGAGCTGTGTGGGTGACTGACTGAGAAAGATGCTCTCCTCAGAGCATTGATTTTATAACCCTCCTTTCCTCAGCTTCTCTTTGCCCTTTTATCCTAAGCACCTTCATCAGAAATTTTACTGAGGAGACTAAGATAAAAGTGTCCTAGGAATCCAACAAGATTAGAGCTCAAAGTAAATAAGGTTAGTTTTAGCAAAATAAAGTTATATTTCTGTACATCTGCATTTAAGCATGTTACACCTGAGGTAAATATTTATCATTTGTGGATTTATAGACTATAGTTCTTATCTCTCTCTTCCTACATATATAACTTCTCTGGTTAGTTTGTTCATTCTAAGGATACATTTGTAAATTCGCAACAAAGTAAAAGACACATGTACTAGGATAAGTCAGTGTAATGTAATGATAAAATACGTATTCAAAAAAAACTTTGATATATAATTTTTTGGCAGAGGGAATTTGATCAACCACATGCCATGTCATAATCTGTGGTTCTAAGATACAAAATTTCAGTGAACCCATGGAGTTCCTACACTTTTGCTTGTTACCATGGAATCACTTAAGCCTATACGATATTTGGTTCACTGAGTCATTCAGTTTACTAGATTCCAACAGCAGGAAAAGTATCCAGACAGAGGATGAGGCAGAGTAGAAACCTGATGCTCTGCATAGAGTCAAAGCCAAGCTTAGAGACTGCACCGCTGCATTGTTATAGATGAGCTCATAGCATGTCTAGTAGTAAAAGCTGCCAAGAAATAAGGGGTCTGGCTTGTCTTGTACCAAACTAAATTTCTATACTCTGCCTCATTGTGTAGATCCATTCTATTGAAATGAATTTCAGGTGGATGTTTCTGAGGTTAGATGGATGATATAAGTTTTTTAAAAATAGAAATGTTATATTTATTCTCTGACTAAACCTAATGGATAGAAAGTGGATTCACAGTTTTTATACCAAAGGCAATTGATCTTTATAACCAAACATCTGGCAAACCCTAAAAAAATGTAGAGTAATCCTGGATAATTAAGTATTACTGGTAATACTTAATGGTAAGTGGGTGCTTCCCTCTGAATTTAACTGATTAAAAAAAATTTCCAAAATTATTTTTGTTTAATTATTTTTATGACAAAGATATTATTACATTTAAGTCACTTAAGCCTATAGTTTCATAAATGTGTATTTGATATTAAATTTAAATTAAAAATAAAAATAAGTTTCTGATCTAAATCACAAAAGCATAGAACTGAGAAACAACAAACATTTATGAAAGTTACAATTGCAATTAAACATTTTTTTTTTGCTGGGGGAAGGTAATTCTTTTGTCTTAATAAATAAAATATGTTTCTTTTGTTTTTTCATTATTCTTCCCAATATTTCAAAAGTAAAAGAAACACTTGAACATGCTTATTTTTTTTTGAAGAATTACTTGTGCATTTTTAGTTCATGATTATGTTTAAGAAGACACTAATCCTAAAATTTAGGGAATTCAATACATTAATTTGTGAGAAGAATAAACTCATTGAGTAGTTTATCTAGCATAAAAAGTTGTTTAGCATAAATTCAAAACATTTCCTTAATCTTCAATAATAATTTTATGTTGATTGTCCCATATAAGGGATATGTTGTATAGCAATGCATTACAACACACAAATAGATGTTAGAGTATCCTTATGCATAGTTTTTCTCAGAAATGTCGAAACAGCAGGTTAAGGACCTGACATAGTCTTCACGAGGATACAGGTTCAACTCCTGGCCTTGCTCATTGGGTTAAGGATCTGACGTTGCCATGAGCTATGGCTTAGGTCTCAGATGCAGCTCCCAATCTGCCCTTGCCCTGGGAACTTCCTTACACCACAGGTGTGGCCATAGGGGAGAAAAAAAAAAAGAGGAAGGAAAGAAAGAAATGCACTCTATCCAAGATCTCACCTGAATTATGCCGATTTCATGTGTTTACTGAACTAGTCTTATAGCAATGACTAGAACCTTAAGGATATAATTGCCACATTGGAATGTATTCAATTCAGCCTGAAAGTATGTTAGTGCAATGAAAAGATGTTTCTATCAAATAAAGTCTAAAAAAACGAGAAATGTTGTATTCCTCCTTTTCACTGGTCAGGGTACTTGAAGCAATTTAAATAGTGTTAAAATAATAATAATAATAATTATTATTATTATTATTATGTGATTTTGAAACCAGTTACATTGTTAAACACTTTGGATACTTAATATATACCTAGTGCCATTATTTTACCAATAACAAAGCTATGCCCAGAGATGTTAAGTTTCTTCAAAAATCTTAGCAAGTGGTGGATCCAAGATTCAAAGTCAAGTTTAATTATGATGATTATGAAAATTAAAAAGTTAATAATTATATGCTTTTTAAACTTTATAAAGTTATATAACTGCAATGTTTCACAAAATAATTGAACAAACATTTACTAACATCAATGAAGTAGAACTATCCATGTCCAAGCTTACTTTTACATCTACTATATAGCACACTACAGGATTAGTAAGTAGTTTTGAAGAATGTTGAGAAGTTTTCAGATTATTTTGTTAAAACTAGTAGTTCTCATTTGAACTTCTACACATTTTAACAGGAGATATGTTCAGCCTCTCCCCTGCCTCCTATCCCACCAAAACTAAACTAAATAATTCAACAATCCGTACCTTAAATAAGGAAGATAATTGTTTATAATATATACAAATATTACTGAAAGCATCGTCAATTTTTCTCAAAAAACTTTTAGGGAGGATTGCTTCACATATTTATATTCACTTTTTTAAGACATATTTGGGAAAGTTTTAACATTGTGTTTCAGAGTCCATTATGATATTTTCTACCATAAATAACATTATTGAAATTTTGGTTGGAGTAGATATTTGTTCCAATTTAACTGCTTATGAAATTATAATTTGTTGGCTAAAAATTTATCAATAGAGTTATTATTATTTAGAATTTATATACATTTGTCTTTTAGCACCACACCCATGGTATATGAAAGTTCCCAGGCTAGGGGCTGAGTCAGAGCTGCAGTCACCAGCCAACACCACAGCTACAGCAAGGCAGGATCTGAGCTGCATCTGCGACCTACACCACAGCTCATGGGAACACTGGATCTTTTAACACACTGAGCGAGGCCAGGGATTGAACCTGTGTCCTCATGGATATAGGTTCATTACTGCTGACCCGCAATAGGAACTCCCTATAGACATATTTTGATTGCCAGTCTCTGAGCTCAAAGATTTTTTCCTGAACCATGGATACAAAACGATTCTGAAAATTTTCTCTTTCTCCCCCAAAATGGAAAACCCAGTTATGATGACTCTTTACTGATAATTAGTTCATTGTACATTTATATGTTCCATCAACCCTTGTGGTAGCCATCATGGGCATCTCTTTCCAATTTCTTAAATGACTTCTCATTTTTAGCTTGAGGTCCACAAAATCTGCATCTTTTTATTCTACCAATCTTAGATCCGGCTATTAAATATTTGCCAGCACACTTCTAATTTTGAATCTACTTTAGTCTAGTCTCAGTACAAAGGTGAGAACTAGAACTTGCATTTTAATGAAAGTACCAGGGAAACATGGTAAAGACTCTTAGACCTGGTTATTAATGCTTTTTCCAGGCAATATTCTGAGTTCTTAGTAAGCCCTTATTTCTAAACTGCACCAAGAACGCATCTTAAATAGTATTTTATAAAGGAAGGGGAGAAAAATATAAGATATTTTATGGACTGTGCCATTTGGGGAGCTTGTGAAATATGATATAGCAGTCTTGAGTGAAGACTTAGAGACCTTGTATTCACTAGCATGTTGTAAGGTAGGTAAGTCACCTCTCTTTGCTTGGCTAGAAAGCTGCTCAATGAAATTTGATGGGTGTCAGGAGTTCTTTTAAAATGGTTAGTGACTTCTGTGATCCAAATTGGATTTCTTCAGATTGGAAAAAGTTAACTTCAAATATTTCACAAAAGATTTCAGGTGATATTTGGATTTAGAGTTTGTATTGATTTCTGCAACTTATTTCACCTGAGAAGTGAGTACACAATCTCCATTAGAAATGTTTTCCATGCCTTTAGGATTCAACATTAATGTTTATGATTGTCGATGGCATACAGCTATTCATTACCTTATAATGGATTTGTGGGAGGGGAAAAGGAGGGATTAAGTACTTTAAATCATATGTGGTATAACTTTCCCTTGATGAGGAGTGATGAGGAAGGTGCATGAATGCAAGCTGAATGAGAAGGATGCTAGCACAAAGACAGATACAACTAAACAAATGTTATTATGGAAAAATGGCAATTAAGATTCTCTTAATTAGCCTGTCATTTTGTATTTATCATCATAGTGTTTGTTTTACAATGCTTTATTAAATCTGGCTTTATGACAAACAGTCTGCTGGCAATGCATCCTGCTGTGTAGCATATGGCGTTACACCTAATGAATATTAATGCTGTGAAGTATAAATGGTCTTCAGGGACAGTGTTGATGGCTGGGAAACTCCTGCATGTGGCATTACTATTCAGAAAGGTTAATTTATATGTTTCTCATCATTTTTTTTTCTTCTTGTGACCTACTCTTTGCCTATGAAATCTCAAATGTGCATTCACAAGTTTAAAATATTTGCCTTTTGGTATTATTTTGTCTGCTTTTTTAAGTAGCCTTGCTCTGTTGTTTCTTCCCACCAACTGACTTCTCAGGAGGTTTCTCTTCATTTGCATGCTTCCTACTCAGGTGAGGCTGTCACTCCAAGTCATTCACTTGCAACTGGACCAGATGTTTCAATCCTGTCTCTCTACCATGTCCCCATATTCTAACATTTCCAAACTCAGTATTAGATCAATTTTTTTTAAAAACATTGCACTATGTATACTCTGCTGATTGTAACCCCTTTCTGCCCCACTGCCCACCAGATGCAGTTTCCAGTAATTTCTAACTAGTCAAAGAAATGAGAAATGAGAAAGAATCAAACCTAGATATTTTATAGTGAGAAAAATATTTTGCTCCATGTCATTATTTCAAAATATGCTTTGGATTTCAACTTGGGTCATTATAAACCACATCTAACCCAGAGTACAGCAAAGCATTGTATGTGTTTTCCCAACAGTATACAAAATTTTGGATAGAAAGCTTAAGTCAGTCATACTTCATTATCTTTCAGGATTTTAGAGAGAGCTTATCAAAAAACCAGTCATGAAATTATATTATTATATTCGGGGGATCTTTCTACAAACATCGAAAAATGTGTAGGCTGAAAATAAATGACTGCAGATGGGAATGTACATGTCACCATCCAAATAAATCTCCTTGTGCAATATTACATTAAAAATTGCTCTACTGTACATCATGTAAAGTAATTAGATGCAAATCTTACCAAAAAAACAGTTTAAGAATTGTAAGATATCATTAAACAGTCTGCAAGTATTCTGAAGATGTCTGCTCCTATCTTTAAGATAACCATGGGTATACCTTCATTCACTAGTTAATTTTTTTCAGATACACTGGAGTTGGAGAGGGGAAGGAGTAGATTGCAAAACTTGATTTTAGCAGTCAGAACTAGGAATCGTCTCTCAAGCAAAATAATATAGGAATAGATTCCATCTAATGATGAATAATGATGTTTTTACTATTTCTTGGTCATTTACTGTTTATATAGTATTTTACATACTCTAATTTAATTTTAACCATCATATGAAGTACATTTTAAAAAGCGTTTCAAAGTGCAGATGCTTTTATTTCTGATGCAGCCACCATAATATCATCTCATGTCTAGACTGAACTATGTTTCCAGGGAGCTTCCTTATGAAGGGCACACTGGAAGTGCCACAATTTCTATTTCCTTCTAATTGAGGAGGGGATTCTTTTTCTCAGATCGGATCATCATCTGAAAGTTGCTATTTCTATCATAGCAACCCTTCATATACTTATTCCCTGAATTTGTATAGTCATCTCATATCAATAGGTGGTACACAAGAGACAGAATCTCAAGGTGATGAAACAGAGGGGGAGAAACTGATCTTGAATTAATACATAAAAAACACAGATATTAGACTAAGTATGTGGAGTAATGCCTTCTTACCAAATCCAGTTATATCCTGTGAAGAGCAGTATGCAGTTAATTAGATGAAAGTGGTTGCCTATGATCAATAAACCCAGAACAATAGCAGCAGTAGTGTCAACAGAATTTAGAAAATACAAGGACAAATACAAAAGCAGTTTGCTTAGCCAAACATGCATGATGATTTATATTTTTCTTTTCATCTATATTCTTCACATAGAACATTATGTATAGACTCATATATGCAGAAAAATTCTATAATGTTATACACTAAGAAGCTCTTTCTATAAGAGCTGTAAAATTATATTAGAATCTATTGTCTCACTTATATGGTCTATATGAAATTTATAGTAAAATGTATATTACCCTCATTTCAGAGTGTGAATTTAGTCATTTTAAGTAAATTTATATTTTAGTGGTTTTTTTTTTTCTCTTTGTAAATACATAGTCAAGGAGTTCCCGTCGTGGCTCAGTGGTTAACAAATCCGACTAGGAACCATGCAGTTGCGGGTTCTATCCCTGGCCTTGCTCAGTGGGTTATAGGATCCAGCGTTGCCGTGAGCTGTGGTGTAGGTTGCAGACGCGGCTGGGATCCCACGTTGCTGTGGCTGTGGTGAAGGCCGGCAGCTACAGCTCCTGTTAGACCCCTAGCCTGGGAATCTCCATATGCCGCGGGTGTGGCCCTAGATAAGGCAAAAAGACAAAAAAAAACATAATCAAGGGTCCCTTGTGATGTTGTCACAGGTAAATATTGGATCTGGATAAATCCCATCTGACGAGTGGCATTCTGATGTCTGACCTGAAAGCAAGAGAAATGTCACGTCTTACTTAATTGTATGGAGAAAATTTTCTAGGTATTTTAATTATTATAGTATTTTCAGTACTTGTTCCATTCAGTCAAATACTGAGTTACTATCTCAGGCTAAGGCTAGTCTTGGGAGCATAACAGAGGTAATCCCTTCAGAAATTGCATGTGGTAAAGAAAGTACCATGAGACAGCACAAAGCCTTTATTAGTTAGCTAAGTGGAGAAACAGAGTTTGAATGTTTGGAAGAGGTGGGGAGGGCGGAGGATCAAGGACTGTAAACAGGAACAGCATAAAAGATGACCTCAGGGCCATCAAAGAACATATGTTCTCTTGTTCAGTGTGTTCAACGTACATATGTAGTCCAGTTTTTATAGTTGTTGATGGAAGCTTCTCAATCTTTTCCAGAAGGAGAAGCCCTGCTTTTATAGCTTTGTGCTTAGAAAAGAAAAAAACCTTAATATTTTTTTGTGTTTTCTATACAGCCCCCTAAAGACTGGCTACATCATCTTTTGAGTAAATCTGCTAATGCCGTATTAGAAAAAAATAACAAATTTAAGTAATATTCCTGATTTCTTCTTAGAAAGTACCACTCTCTCATCTCTTTCCTAACAAAATAGCTAACAAATAATAATACATTACTGCTTAAATATTTAGTGGTAGTGTTTTATTTTTCACTTTTATTTCATTTGATAACCGTATTTTGTGTTTAATGTAGCAAGGTTCAAATAACTCCTAAATAGTAACAGGGCTGTAAAATTATTGGGAAATTATATTTTGAAAATTTCTACACATGATTATATGTAACTACTAAAAACTTTAAAGGGTGGAAATGGAAGGGTCTGTTATATATATATATATAATATATATATATATATATATATATAAATAAAACAGGAAGTTAAGATATCTGCCAATCATTAAAACCAGAGTCCTATTATATTGCAGGCTTCTTACATTTCCTAGCAAGTGAACAACCAACGATAATACAAACACCAATAAGAGTTGCATCCTCAGTATAAAGCAAGTGAACAACCAACGATAATACAAACACCAATAAGAGTTGCATCCTCAGTATAAAGCAGTAAATCCTTTGTTTATGCAGCTGCTCCAACAGAGCACTTTGGAGCTAAAAGAGTGAATTCCAGTCAAGTCAAACTCTTTTATATTTTTGTTAGGGTGGGGGGGAACCCATTGATACTTCCTCCTAAAAGAGGAAATTAACAATGCAAGGAGGGTAGATACAAATATTTCTGAAGATCAATGTCTTGCTGTCTAACAATTTCCCAAAGTTTGACTTTTCACCAAAATTTCTTCAAATATAAATAATACGATGTGAAGACAGCTTTGTTTTGCCATGTTGTGCTTAACTCTCCAAATGAGCTAATTATACACAGTAATGTTTGACAATAAACATTTCTCAGGGCACTTTTGTTTTGAGCTGAAGGAAACCCAACTTGAACAAACTCAGGCCAAAAGGGAAATACATTTGTTCACAGAAACATACCACCAAAAGTCATACGAGCAGCTGGCTTTATCGACAGCTGTAAACAAGAAAGGGAATATTTCCGGGCTCTCCATCTCACATTGTCAAGTTTAGTCCTTCTTTGTGCAGATGCACTTCGTCCGCTCTGTGGATATCACGTCTACCAACTGCTTCTGTGGTCATGGTTCTCTCGTCACCAATCCAGAAGAATTAGATCTCTTAAATTCCAGTTTCAAAATGTGGAGAAAATGTCTGAGTGGCACACAGTTACAACTCTTTCTAATTAATGGTGGTCAGACTGGGCCTTGAAAAATGTTAGTTTTGACTCAAACCCACAAGGGTGAAACAGTGATGGAAATGGTGGAAGAAGAGGGACAGTTGTCCAGAATAATGTTGAATGACATAACAGATTTAACCACCGTGTGTGAATTTGAGTCTATTACAAAATTTTTCTCACTTTGTGCATTTACTGAAGTTGGTAATTCTCACAATTTTAAAGGAATATATATTTTTCTATAAATTATTGTTTATAATCATAGAAGAAAATACTAACCTGGCATGGGAAGTAGAAAGCCTATATCACAGACACCTGTTTTGAAAGCAGTGTTGAGCATGTTTTTTAAAGTGGGCAAAACAATGTCTTTTTACCAGGAAGTAATTTATCTTTCAAATCAATAAAGCTTTTATATACTGAGCTTTGCTATGTGATGCTAGGCAATGTTTCAAAATAGCTTTAAATATATTATATCACTTATTTTTATAAGAATTCAGAATAAAATAGATCCTTCACAAAGTGATAAAATTTAGACTTAAGAAGGTTTTATAACTTTCCCAGTGTTATAGCAGAGTCAGAATTTTGAACTTCAGTTTCTCTAAATGCTCTTATTTATTTATATACTGTAAGATACACAGTAGTGAAATCATATCTTTTGTGTGGCTCTAAAACCTAGGAGGAGAATACTATTAAAATTGTACTTACTTTATTGGAGTTCCCTTCGTGGCTCAGTGGATAACAAATCCGACTGGGGCCATGAGGTTGCGGGTTCGATTCCTGGCCTTGCCCAGTGGGTTAAGGATCCGGCGCTGGTGTGAGCTGTGGTGTAGGTTGCAGACGTGGCTCAGATCCCACGTTGCTGTGGCTGTGGCGAAGGCCGGCGGCTACAGCTCCTGTTAGACCCCTAGCCTGGGAACCTCCATATGCCGCTGGTGCAGCCCCAGATAAGCCAAAAAGACAAAATAATAGTAATAATAATAATAATAATAATAATAATCTGCAGAATATTAAAATAAGAGCTACTTAGTTTTGATACTCAGAGAAACTCTTAAAGATAAGTGTTGTGTTTCAGATTCACGGTGAAATGGAGAGAAAGATACAACCACAAAAGTTTCAGATAAAAACATCTTAAAAAAATCACTAAAAGTTTCTTAGGTAGAGTGAGTCACCAGTTATCTCTAAATTGATACCAGATAAGCTTGGGTAAGCAAACAGGGCATGCATTATGTAGGACTTGGTAAAAACAGGCGAGGATTTCAAGCCAGGGAACAACTTGTTCTGATTTATCTTTCCATCTTGGCTGCTAAATGTATTGGGATACAGAGGCAATTGTGTAGAGGAAAGAGTAGAGAGAAAAAAGACAATTGGAAGACTATTACAGTTGTTTGGGAAAGAGATGATGGTGGCTTGTACTAGAGCGATACTAGGGCTTAGCTGACCTGTCTTCTTTGTGGAATTTGAAAATGGTGATCCTTTCAGTACATGTCTTGCCAAGAGTTTTGTACCAAAATAATAATAATAGTAATAATTACCCTTTCTTCCAAAAAGACATAAGCCAACACTAAAATAGCAAGTAGAGGAGTTCCCGTCGTGGCTCAGTGGTTAACGAATCCGACTAGGAACCATGAGGTTGCGGGTTCAATCCCTGGCCTTGCTCAGTGGGTTAAGGATCCGGCGTTGCCGTGAGCTGTGGTGAGGGTTGCGATGTGGCTCGGATCCCGCGTTGCTGTGGCTGTGGCGAAGGCTGGCGGCTACAGCTCCTGTTAGACCCCTAGCCTGGGAACCTCCATATGCCGCGGGTGCGGCCCTAGAAAAGGCAAAAAAAAAAGACAAAAAAAAAAAAAATGTTAACTATAAAAAAAAATAAAAAAATAAAATAAAATAGCAAGTAGAGCATGGGCTAAATTTTCACATGGACTTACTCCTTGGCTAGATGCCCTTGTCCTCTAAATTATCCACATAACTACACCCTGAACATGGGTGTAGTTGACGTGTGTGAAGTGAATGGATTCAGAATAGATTTGGAAAACAGAATAAAAGAATTGATATTTGATTGGTTATAAGATTGAGAAAAGGGTAAAAATCAAAGGTAATATCTAAATTTTGGCTTGAGGAACTCAGCAGATGTTTACTAAAATCAAAAACAATGTCAACAGGAGGATGTTTGGGAATAAAAAGCAAATATCCGTGTTTTAGCAAAACTATATAAGATGTCTATTTGAAATCCAAGTGGGAACATCATGTAGTAATGAAGCAAAACTAATTTGGTCTTTCGGAGGAATGACTCACCTAGTGATAGTATTTGAAGTCACAGGATTAGATGAGCTCATATAGGTTAGTGACTAAAGTCTAGGAGAGAACAGGAGCTTCAGGACCAAGTCCTGGAACATGTCAGCATTTGAGATTAAAAAGTGAAGGAGGTGCTGTCAAAGGTGAAAAAGGTGAGATGAGAGGAAAACCAGGAATTCAAAGGAAGAAAGTGCTTCAAGGACATCACTATGTATTTTGACAACATGTAGGTCATCGGTAACCTTGCAAAGAATAGACTAGTTGGAGTGGTAGACCTGGAAGCTCCATCTGCATGGTATGCAGAAAAAATGTAGGTAAGAAAGTGGCAATATTATCTACCAGAGACTTTCTTAATGCATTTTGCCATGGGGGGAACAAAGAGATAAGATTACAGTTAGGGCAGGATGGGATAGGGATGGGATGTGGTGGTCAGATTTTTACTTTTGTTTCTAGAAAGGCAAATGGAAACGAGTCAGTCATAATAATTGAGAAACTATATGCAGGAAATGGAGGGAAGGTTATTAGTAGGGAAGCCCTTGAGAGAATAAAAAGTCTTGAAAGAACTGTGGAGAAGTGATGTGGTTCACAGAATGGCCAGTTTTCAGTTAGAGGGAGAGGCTGAAGAGAACATTTGGTTAGAGCAGAGTTAGAGCAACTCAGCGCTTTCCTGTTGACAGAGGGTGCTTTGCAAAGGGCACATTTGAAGGGTCTGGGAGTTAAGAGATTAGAGGAGATTAATGGATATACAGCAGAGCTGTGGGAATGGAGTTCACTTGATGATGGATGGCGGAAGTGTCTTGGGCCTCACCCAGTGACTAAGGAGAATCACAAAGTGAAGAATGACGGGATTAACCTTGATAGTTTCTTGAGAGAAGGTGGGTAAACAGTTCAAGCTGGAAAACACAGGGTTGCCACATATTTTCATTTCCTGCAGCTCTTATTTTTTGATGACCAAGTGATTGAAACTTCCTTAGAGACTCTTCTTCCTTAGGTGGCCTGGAAGCCAAGTCTCAGGACACTTTTTCGGCGGGGAGCAACCATGTGGTGGGTGAGACGTGAAGGGGAAAGATAGATATTCTGTCTTGTCAGCAGCATGGAGATGTTGGCTGCTTGGGAAACAGAGGGAAGAGCACAGAAACAGGGTTTGTCAACTGATTGAATGAAGCAGTGGTTGATGAAATAAATGATTGATTAATAATTAATATCTCCTGAAAACAAACAAAATATTCCTCTGAACTCAAGAGTTAAAATAATTTTTTTCTTCCAGTAATAAATTCTCTACTTTTTGCAGCTTTAAAGTTCAAAGCTATAGAATTTTCTACTACTCTCAAAATTTATCTGATTAAGTAGCTGTAAAAATCTCTATGGAATCTGTACCTCTTCTAAGAAAGAGATTCATTTTTTCTCCCACCCCTCCCACTAATTGCAGCATAATTTCCAATATTATATTCATTTTCTACCTTAATTAATGGCATTATGCAAACTGCAGTTTTTCACTCAAAATATTGAAACATAAATTAGTTCTTTCTTTGCTTCAGGTATTTTTTTCCTATGCTGATAACAATTACAATAGATTTTAATTTTACATTATAGAAAGCAGTTTGGAATATAAATATAACAGACACTGTTAGCTGTCTATATAATATCCACCTATCAGAAATCAGTTTCTCGATTAGTTGGAAGTGTTTACTTCAAGAAACAGAAAACTGAAGCTTCAATAATTTCAAGAAATAAAGGCTTATTTTTAAAATAATAGTTCTCTTTAAATACTGTTATGGAAGATATAAGCATTATAAATCAATTTTGTCAATATTTTCAAAATGGTATTTGTTATTACAAATATCACATGTTCTAAATTTTCTTGTTTTCTATTGTCCCTGCTTATGTACACATATGAGGCAAAATATTTATACCTGAAATAGTTCCTAAAATGAAAAAAGATAGTCTCTTCTTCACCATTTGGGAAGCTTTAAATTTTTCCAGGTATTTTAAAATATGAAATAGCAATTATTTATATCTTAGAAATTTCATGGTGTTGATATTCCATTTTGATGCCAATCTGGAAATACATTTCCCTTGCTATCCAGAAAATCAGTATTTTAAAACATTATTCAAACAGAAGTAAAAGCCATCATGTAACTTAAGATGTTTACATATGTTAATCAGTAATATTTACTTTTAATAATTAACTAGCAGAATAAGAAAAATAATGACATTTATCTACAAAAGTATTGGTTATGTTAAATGGTTTAAAACATCACTACAAGATTGGAAGTACAAAAATAGGTAATAATTAAATCAAGGCACATCTAAAAGGTTTATTTATATTAAATGTGTTAAATCATTAAAAGTAATCCTTTAAAAGACTTTACAAAGGCCATGCACTTCTGGCCAAGATGGAGTAACAAGGACTGGATACATCCTCTTGCAGGAAGCCACTTAAAGTCAGGCATCATATGTGAAAAAAACCCAGGTTTTAGATATCAGGCAACAGAGAACAGTAATTCCTGAAATATAGAAAACAAAACAGATGAGCCCTACAATTATTTCAGTCTTCTGTCTGGAAAGAATTCCAGGTTATAAGGCAAGGCAAAGGAAAACAGGCAGAGCCTGGCAATCTTCCTGAGTTGAAAAGAGAGTTGAAAGTCCAAGAAGATCAGGGTGGCTAGAGTTCCCTGGGAAGCATATGTATGAGGGAGGAGCTATGAAAAGATAGGGCCCCGGATATCTCTAGGGACTTCAACTGAATACAGATGAGCACATGTGTGTGAGGAAAGTACATGCATCTGAGGAAAGACTTATGTGAAAGAACTGGAAAGAATGATTGTTGAAACTCACAGAGGACTGAAATTTTTTTGTCTTCCATCAGCCTGAGTAGAAACGACTCATAATTCATAAGACACTAGATAAAGTACTCAAAAAGATATTGCCTTAGTAGCAGGACAAAATTAGCCTTAGCAGTTCCCTTGTGACACAGCAGGTTAAGGATACAGGGTTGTCAGTACCACAGCTCAGGTTGCTGCTGTGGCACGGGTTCTGTCTCTGGCCCAGGAACTTCCACATGCTGTGGGCATTGCCCAAAGAAAAAAGAAATATTAGCCTTAGACTTATAACTACTCTGATTATACTCAAAACACTTAAAAAAAAAGGACTCAGTGATCAAATTGTTTCCAAGTAATTTAACTCATCTCAGAAAAAGGCTAAAGAATGTTTACAGAAAATAGTTGTTTATGAGTATATATACTCACCTAGGTAAAATTCACAATCAAAAATCACCAGGTATTAGTGTTCCCATTGCAGCTCAGTGGGTTAAGAACCCAACTAATATCTATGAGGATGTGGGTTTGATTCCTGGCCTTGCTCAGTGGGTTAAGGATCTGGCATTACCATAAGCTATGGCATAGGTCACAGATGCGGCTCAGATCTGGTGTTGCCGTGGCTGTGGTATAGGCCTGCAACTGCAGCTCTGATTCGACTCCTAGCCTGAGAACTTCCCTATGCCACAGGTGCATCTGTAAAAAGAAAAAAAAAATTACCAGGTATGCAAATAAATGAAAAAAATATCACCCATAATGAGGAATGAAACAGTAGCATAAATTGGCATGAACATTAAAACAGTTAATATAACTGTATTTAGCATATTTGAGAGGGTAAACGGAAGACTGAGATGGTAAACAGTAAAACAGACCAAATCAGCATTCTAAAGAAGAATTTATATTCCCTTAAATAAAAATACAGTTAATATAATGACCAGTTTATTAAACATTTCAGAGAAAAAAAATTAGTGACCTTGAAGATGTGAAAATAGATCTTATCCAAAATGAAATATAGAGACAAAACAGACTGGGGAAAAAGTAAAAGTATCATCAGTGAGCTATAACTTCAAGCAGCCTCACATAGTGTAATTGGAGTCTCTGAAGAAAAGATACTTTGAAGTTTAATGACCTCAAAGAACAAGACACGTGAAGAAAACTATAGCAAAGTCATACCATATTCATCCTGTTCACAGTTAGCTTGAGTGTTTGGGAACCATTATGTAAGAGGAAAATGAAAGAACAACAGCAAACAATGCAAGAAAAAATTTCAGGATAAGATGCAGTAGAAGAATATTTTTTAAGAACTAAAATGGATAAACAAAACTGTAAACCTTAAAGCAAGTACCAACATTTAGAATAAGTATGTCTTTTACTATACATATTATTTAAAAAAATTATAACTTTTACTCTCTATTGACCAGAAGGGGGAAAGAATTTATAGAGTTTAATTCCCTAAGGGTTCCTTTTCTTTTTTTTTTTTGTTTTTTTTTAGGGCCATACCTGCGGCATATGGAAGTTTCCAGGCAAAGGCTTGGATCAGAGCTACAGCTGCTGGCCTGTACCACAGCCACAGCAATACTGGATCCTTAACCCACTGAGCCAGGCCAGGGATGGAACCCGCACCCTCATGGATACTAGTTGGGTTAATTACTGCTGAGGCACAATGGGAACTCATCCCTTAGGGTTCTTGTTTAGACCCTAATATCTAGAGTTTGGCCTACGCTAGACTTTGGTGTCACTACATTTAAACTTCAGAGGCCTGGCATCTATGTTCTCAACCCTCTCATTGCCACCCTGGGCCCTGATTCAAATTGAAGATCAACTCTCTTCATTATACAGATGGACACACTGAAGCCCAGAAAGTAGAAAGACTAGATACTCATCAGTCAGGGATGTTTGTAAGTGAGGCACCTTTATCAAAAGAAAGTTTGACTAGTTGACCCCTAATTTCATTCCAACATAGAGGCTCTACAATTCTAAGGTTTTTCCAAAGGAAGCCAGCTACTTAGAAGCAAAGCCTGGGCAGAACCCAGGTCTATCCACTCTCAGTTCAGAAGCCATGGGAAAACGAAACTTCGTTTGTCTTTGCTGGTGAGTTCACCATCAATTTGGATTTTTCAGCTTAGATCTTAAACATCTGTTAAGCACATGCAGTGAAACCAAGCTCCAAAAGGGAGTTTGTCTCATCCAAAAATATCCTTGGAAAAATCAGTACTATCGGAGCTCTCTAATCCCTTCCTTTCCAGTCTACCTCTTAGCTTGAGTCTCTAAGGAACTTCATCTGATCCTATCATCAAAGAAATCACCATCAGAGTCCGGAGCTCCAAGCTGGCCATAGCTTGAGATGTTTTAAGCAAAGCTTTTGAACAACTTTGTACTGGATAGTGCCATGGAAGAAGAGCCCTTTGTCTTTGCCGTGCAAAGCCACTCTGAGTTCTTATAATCCTGTTGGTTCTTAATGCTTAAAAGTAACATAAACTCCTCTGACATTGACCTGAGCAAGTGCTGTGCATTTGGGAAGACAGGAAAAAAGTTCGAGCAGAAAACATCTTTGAGAACATTATCCGTTTGCTTGATTTCTGTAGGCTGTTCCAGTCGGCCTGACCTGCATTTCCAGAAGAAGCAACCTTGAGACCACAGGCTGGCAAAACTTGGGCTCCCTGGAAAGTGGTGAGCTGCAGGAATAAACTATTCCTTTTCTCAGAATAATCAAACCTGCAAACTCACCCTTACTGGAACAAAAAGCATTAAATTACTATTTTTTTCCTTCCACTTTGCTTTAATGTTACAAAGCCACTGAACTCATACTGCTTATTGACCAGACCATTCATTTGCCAAGTAAGTATAAGTGGAAGCTCTTAAATTGTTGTCAGATGCTGATGATAATCTCCAAGGGTATCTAAGTTCTTCCTAGCTATTTGAGTCTTCTCTCTCCAAATAGGCTGTATGCTCTTGGAAGACTATATGTCTTTGTTTTACTCACAGAGAGTCTTGTTGATGTTTGAGAAAGAACTGGCATTCGATACACTCATTAATCTATGGATGAGTATTTTTTAAAGGTTTAGAGCCATTACAAATCTCAGTCTACAAACTGAGACATGCAGGAAGAAAATTACTTCATTTTCACTAAATAAAAAAAAAGTTAAAGTTAATAAGAAAACAAAGGAGATAAAATTAATTATGAGTTCATCATCCTATAAAAGTAGCAGAGAAAGAGGGGCAAAGTAACAAAGAACAGGTGGGACAAATAAAAAACAAAACCAGTAGATATAAGCCCATTCTTTTCGGTAATCACATTAAAAAACAAATGATTTAAATACCTCAATTAAAAGATAGAGATATGAAAAAACAGCAATATCCAAGAACAGGCTAACTATAAGAAAACCAACTTTAAAATATAAAGATACAGATAAGTTAAAAGTAAAAGGATGGAAGAATATCTCCAAAGAAAGTAGGAGTAACTATATTAATATCAGGCAAAACAGATTTCTGATCAAAGATAGGGATAAAGAAGAGCATTTCATAAAGATAAAGTTATCTAACAATCCGAAATAATTATTTAAACAAAAACACACTTCAAAATACATAAAACAGAAACTGATAGAATTGTAAAAAGAAAAAGGCAGATTCACAATTACAGTGCAAGATTTCAACACCTTTTCATAGCATAATATACCTTTTAACACTCCTTTCACAATAATTGATAGACTAAGTAGACCAAATTAGTAAAGGTTTAGAAGACTAGAAAAATACTATCAACCAACATGACCTAATTGACAGTTATAGAATACTTCACCTAACGAAAGAAAACATATTGTATTCAAGTGTATTAAAAACATTTACCATTATAGGCCATATTACTTGCAATTAAGTCTCAGTATTTTTGAAATAATTAAAATCATGCAAGTATGTTCTCAGATAACAATAGAGCTAAATTAGAAATGAAAACCAGAAAATATCTGGAGATTACCCAAATATTTGAAAACTGAATGGCAGACTTTTAAATAATCTGTGTCATAGAAGACATCAAAAGGGAAATTTGTATTTTAAATGAAATGAAAGTAAAAAATACAACATATCAACATTTTCCAAATGAAGTTTAAGCAGTGCTTAGAGGAAAGATTGTAGCAATCAATTTATATATCTAGTATCTAGATATATATATTAGAAAAAAAGAAAAGTCTTATATTAGTGACTTAAGTATCCATTTAAAGAACTAGAAAAAAAATCTAGTTTAATACAATGAAAGCAGGAAAAGGGAAATGGTAAAGGTAAAAACAAAAATCACTTAAGTAGAATAAAGAAAATATCAGGAGTTCCTGTCGTGGCACAACAGAAACGAATCTGACTAGGAACCATGAGGTTGTAGGTTCCATCCCTGGTGTTGTTCAGTGGGTTAACTATCCGGCGTTGCTATGAGCTGTGATGTAGGTCACAGACACAGCTCAGATCTGGCGTTACTGTGGCTGTGATGTAGGTCGGCGGCTACAACTCTGATTCGACCCCTAGCCTGGGAACCTCCGTATGCCATGGGTGCGGCCCTAAAAAGCAAGAAAAAAAAAGAAAAAGGAAAATATCAGTATTAAAATCATTAAATCATTGGAACCTAAAGCTTTTTTTTTTAAGTGAAGGTCATTAAAATTGAAAAAATTCTAACCAAATTTATGAAGAAAAAAATAAATTCAATAAAAAATAAAAGTAATTTATAATTTTTTTATAAAAAATAAAGGCAAATTTCTAATATCTGGATTGAGAGAGAAGATGTAACTAAATATTCTACAAATATTAAAAGAATAATATGGGAACATTATGAACAAATCTATGCCAATAAGTTTGACAACTGAGAGGAAAAAGAAAATTCTTTGAAATACACAACTATTAAAGATGACTCAAGGAGTTCCCATCGTGGCACAGTGGAAACTAATCCAACTAGGAACCATGAGGTTGCGGGTTTGATCCCTGGCATCACTCAGTGGGCTAACGATCCGGTATTGCCATGAGCTGTGGTGTAGGCTGCAGACGTGGCTCGAATCTGGTGTTGCTGTAGCTCTGACATAGGCCGGCAGCAACAGCTCCAATTAGACCCCTAGCCTGGGAACCTCCATATGCTGCAGGTGCGGCCCTAAAAAAAAAAAATAATAATAATAATAAAGATGACTCAAGAGGAAATAGATAATGTAAAACTTCCAATACCTATTTAAAATTGAATTTGTAGCTAAAAACTTTAAGAAAACTCTAGGTGTGGATGGTTTTAGTGACATACTCTATGATACACCGAATGAATGTTTTGTACATTAATTCTTATAGACAATATAAAAGGAGGAAATTCTTCCCAATTCATTTTAAGACCAGCATCACCCAATGCCAAAACCAGCCAAACATTACAAGGAAAGATAACTACAGAAAATATTTCTCATGAACATAGAGGCAAATATTCTTTAAAAAAAATTTAGCAAATCAAATGTAACACCATATAATGATCATGATTTATTACTATTTAGAGTTCATCCCAAGAATGCTGGTTATTTAAAAATCAATGCAATCCGTCATATTGACAGACTGTTTAATGAAAATCATATGGTCATCTCCACAGTTATAGAAAAAGCATTTGAAAATCCAAAATCCACTTCTGATTAAAACTCTCAGCAAACCAGGAGTATGGAACTTCATCAACTTGATAAAAAAAAATAGTAGAAAACCTGCACTTAATCTTATGCTTAACAGCTGAAGAGTGAATGCTTTCTCCAGCGCATTAAAAAAAAAAAAAAAGAGCTGTCAATTCTCATTACTTCTATTCAAAACTTTTTGGGAGGTGCTAGATCTGTACTTTGAAAGTGGAAAAATATTGCTGCCATAAATTATATAAGACTTAAGTAAATGGAGATTTATATAGTGTCCACATATTAGGTGACTGTCATTAGATGTTGGTTCTTCCCATATGGATATATAGATTCAATGCAATATCAATGAAAATCCTAACAGGCTAATTTTGAGATTGACAGGGTTATTCCAAAATTCATATGAAAAGTCAAAAAAACTAGAACAGCCAAATAATATTCAAAACAAGAAAACAAATTTGAAAGGTTTATTATACTACCTGACTTCTGGACTTAATGCAAAGGCACAGTAATCAAAGCATAAAAGCACAGTAATCAAACCACTGGTTTCTAGGTAGATATATAGGTCAATGAAAGAGAATGAAGAGTTCATAAACAGGCTCACAAATATGATTTCAACAGAATCACAAAGGCAATTCAATGGATAAAGGATAGTCTTTTTCAGCAAATGGTGCTGGAGTAATTGGATATTTGTATGTGAAGAAATAAATGAAATTCAATCTATATCTTACAGCATGTAGATTAACTCAAAATCAATCATAGGCCTATGAAAAAGACCTAGAAATAATAAATTTTTTCTGGCCGTGCCTGCAGCATGCAGAAGTTCCTGGGCTGGTAATTGAACTGAAGCCACAGCACTGACAATGCTAGATTCTTAACTTCTAGACCACCAGGGAACTCCAGAGTTAATAAATTTTAACAGAAAATACAGAAGAAAAATCTTTGTGGTGTTAGATTAGACAAAGATTTCTTAGGTATTACACTGAAAGCATAATACTAACAAAATTTGATAAATTGGACTTCATCAAAATTAAGAATTTCTGCTCTTCAAAAGACCCAGCTAAAGAACCATGAGGTGGCGGGTTCCATCCCTGGCCTTGCTCAGTGGGTTAAGGATACGGCGTTGCCGTGAGCTGTGGTGAAGGTTGCAGACGCGGCTCTGGTCCCGCGTTGCTGTGGCTGTGGCGAAGGACGGCGGCTACAGCTCCTGTTAGACCCCTAGCCTGGGAACCTCCATACGCCGCGGGTGCGGCTCTACATAAAAAAAAGGCAAAAAGACAAAAAAAAAAACACACAAAAAAAACAAAAGACCCAGCTAAGATAATAAAAAGACATGAGATAACATAGCAGAATATATTTTCAAATTATATATCTGATAATGAATTTGTATTCAGAAATATATAATAAACTGACCAGATCAATATTAAAACAGACAACATGGTAAAAATGTACAGAACATTTAAATAAACACTTCCAAAGGAGTTGAAAGGATGACAAATGAACAGGAGAAGTTCAACATCATTAATTGTTTGGGAAAGGAAAGCTATTATGAAATATCATTATATATTAAAATGTCAAAAATTTTAAAGCTTCACAGCAAAGTGTTCGTATTTTACTATTTAATTTCACTTATATAAAAATTATAAGAAAAGCAAACTAATTTATAGTCACAGAAAGCGTATAAGTAATTCGAAGGTGGCTATGGGGCATGACATGTCACCTGGTGCCCAAGAGGACAAAGGAGCATGAGAAAAACTTCAGTGATGATGGGTATGTCATATCTTCACTGTATTCATGGTTTTATAGTTATATTATGTATCGAAACATCAAAATAAACACTTTAAATATTTGCAGTTATTGTATGTTAATTACATATCCTTAAAACTGTAAAAGGAAAAGAACCTTAATGTTTTATGTTAATGTGTAGTGAAAATAATATGATGTGAATTTCTTTATGCTGTACTAGAAGCTAATATTTCAAAACATTAGCTCAGCCTAGCAATAAAATTATTTTAAAAAACTTTTTTTCTGTCTGAGTGTATTATGTAAATGTTATAAAATGAGAATCTATTACCTTTATAATCAAGACAAACATACATGAAAAAAGCACCTTATGTCTCATCGGTATCTGTACTAAATGATTGTTCCCTTTCCCTTTTTTTTTCTTTTTGCTTTTTAGAGTTACACCTGTGACATATGGAAGTTCCTAGGCTAGGGGTTGAATCTGAGCTGCAGTTTCAGTTGCAGCCTATGCCACAGCCATAGTAACGTGGTATCCGACCAGTGTCTGCAAACTACACCACAGCTCATGGCAATGCCGATCTTTAACCCACTGAGCAAGGCCAGGTATCAAACCTGCATCCTCATGGGTACTAGTCGGATTCATTATTGCTGAGCCACAATGGGAACTCCTCTTAGTCTTAAGTCATGCTCTTTCCTTCACTGGGTGAAATCTAGGGTTTCTTTTAAAATCTTTCACAATTACTCTTGACTCAGTATTCAATTGATTATCTAATATGCTATCCCTTCAAAGAACAGAAGCTAAAAAAAATCTTCTAGAGACTCACACAGTCACTAAAGTGAAAACTGACTGAGGCAGCATGACTACAGAAAGTAAGGTAGGCAGAACAGTAATATCATGAATGTTCAAAGAGCGAACTTGAATTAACAACACGTTCAAAAGTCTGTTAATCTGTATTTGCCAATAATAATTACAAATGCATTCCTTGGACTTGTGAAGATACAAGTATCAGAATATCTGTATGACTCACTTCCAGCAAAAAGTGCCAGGTAAATGACAAATTGTTCTATTATAACTGCATAATTTTAGGAAAGTGAAGTGTTGGCTTTGACTCTCAGATACGTTTTAAATGATGTTCATTTTAAACTCACTTTTTTTCCCTACTCTAAGAGAAAAACACTGTTCAAGGAAAGGAAATAGCTAAAACATTATATTTTGCATTTTTACTTATTTTGAGAAAATTTTTCACTTTAATAAAGATGAAAATTTTTGTTCTTTTTTAGTGATCATTATCATCAAAGTGTTTAAAAGTCTTGTTTGGGAAATTCCAATGGACAAATCAATTCCAAAAGAACTTGAGTACTAAAGAAAACTATACTAAAAGAATAGTTTGTCACACCAAATTGATGAAAAAATTAATAGAGTAAATAGAATATACATGGCCAGATAATTTATAATTTCCTCAGGATAAGAACAATTCTTACTCATCAATATAGTCCCAGAATAATGATGCCCAGTCCATGGTGAATTCACTCAAATTGATGCTAAAGAAGTGAATTATAAAAATATTGTCCTGATTTTAATTTCAATTTTTCTCAGTAATTTAATATTTTTTACCTGAGTTAATCATAGTCTTTAAAGGAGAAAACTATCCAAATAAGTTTAAAAAAAAATCCCTTCCATGGAAATGCTATAAAAATTTGGTTGTGATTGTTGTACACAATGAGTGTAATAAAATCCATTAAGTAATTTTTAAAAAAGTAGAAAAAATAAAATGAAAGGCAAAAAAATATTAAAAAATAAAAAAATCCCTTCCAGTAGAATTTATAGAAGAAACTGTAAATGATTGATGTAGCAGGTGCAACATGCAGGTCAGAAAGACTTCATAGGCAAACCTTCAGCAGGAATTCAAGAAAACGTATTGTACATAATTCTGTTGGTTCCACTAATCCAAAATCCAACATTGTCTTCTTAGAAGGATATAGAAACTGTAACTTATTCTTAGTAACAACACACAAAATTTCATGATTGATTGAAAGCTGTCTGCACTTTATCCTCTTCAAATAAGTAACACAAAGAAATGAAAGCTTTCCTCCCCCTTTCATCTCATCACTCTAAAGCCCTTCCTTTCTAGGAATGAAACTCTTGAAGAGTCTACCTAAGGCAGATGATGGGACTTTTTACTTTAAATCACATGAAGAATTTCAAGAAGACTTACTAAAAGTGCCGAAAAAGAAAACCTTCAGAAAACTAACAAAATGTACTTTTTCCCAAGCACATTTAAATATAAATCTCATTTAAAACGTAAAAGTGGAAATCATCAACTTTTTCATGTCATGGCACAGTATTTGTTAAAAAATAAAATAAAAATGTGATCTGTCCCCTAAAATTACTCTTTTCAGAAACAATTTGCAACCATGCTACTCAATTCAGAGAAACCCAGAGAGGTATTATTAAGAAACATGGAATGGAAAATCTTGTCCTACCATCAGGATGAGAAGTTTGTTTTTTAAAATCTTTTCATCTTTTCCAAGGATTTACTTTTTCTTCCCTGCTAAATACATAGTAAATGCATATTGCTGAAAATTTACAAAACAGTTTTCCATAAGGTTTTGAGGTTTACATAAACACTTGAGTACATTATGCAAATGGCAGAGACAAGCTTGTTTAGATTAACATCAAGATCTAGTTAGCCGCTGAGTTCCCATCATGGCTCCACACAAATGAATATGACTAGTATCCATGACAATGCAGGTTCAATCCCTGGCCTGCTCAGTGTGTTAAGGATCTGGTGTTGCCGTGAGCTGTGGTGTAGGTCACAGATGTGGGTCAGATCTGGAGATGCTGGCGTTGTGGTGTTGGTCAGTGGCTACAGCTCCAATTCAGTCCCTAGCCTGGGAACCTCCATATGCCATGGGTATGGCCCTAAGAAAAAATGACTCCCCCCAAAAAATCTAGTTATCTGGGTTGGACCTTTGTTATTTGGACCAATAGATGACCAGATTTCTAGTCCAGCTTTACCTACTTTTTCTTGACTATATTCCACTTTATTTTGATATTAAAATAATTTGTCTCTAAGTTCTGCTTTTAGCAATGGCCAAGAAAGCTCCCATCTAACTGACCCTTCTCCAGATGACAAGCATAAACCATTTAAAAATATCAAAAAAGAAAAAAAAGGTGGAGAGCAACCATAAGCTGACATCAGGAGGAATAGATAATTTGGAATAAGAAATGCCGTAGGTGGCTTTATTCTTTATGTACGTACGTATGTATGTATGTATGTATGTATGTGTATATGTAGGTATACACGTGTGTACCTGTGTATTTATTTTACAACTTTTGCTAAGAGAGGCTCACTGGTGTCATGCAAACCCTCTAAAACTCTAAGAGAGAATTTTAGATTTTGATTTGAAGACTCAGATCCTTTAGTTTGAAGCAAACACAACTAACTGGAAAATGAGGGAGGAGTCCTAAAAGTAAGAGAACAATAAAGAGTCCTAAAATAAGAGCCCTAAAAATTGAGACAGAGAGTCTCAATTCTCCTCTAAACTCTGCCAACGTTTCTGGTCTGTCCTCTAAAGCACACATTCGCAGAACAAACTCTGAATAGCTCAGGCAAAGCTAAAAGAACTCAACTGAGATCTTGGTATGTGTCCAAGAGACAGACGGAGTTGTAGTTTGAGTCCAGCTAAGTTAAATGTCTCATAAAACAAACAATCCACTTGGGAAAAGAATGCATAAGAGTATACATGATGCCATCCCAAATTATTTGACAAATGAAGAAATAGAAGAAGGTGACTCATTCTCAAGGAAAAATATAATAAATATAAATGTATTTTGATATGAACTAAAATTTAGAATTAGCCAATAAAGAACACAAAAGAACACAAGCTTATGATAAATGAAGGCATGGAAAAATCTCAGCAAAGAAATGGAAACCATAAAAGAACTAAATAAAAATTTTAGAACTGAAAAATATATGAAAACGAATTCACTGGGTACATTTAGCAGAAGAACTGAAATAGCAAAGGAGTAAGATAGAAACTTCAGTATAAGATAATTTAATTAATCTAGAAAATAGAAAGAAGCAAAAAAGATTAAAAACCTTGACAGAGCTTTAAGAGCTGTGAGACAATATCAAAAGGCCTGCCAAACAAGAAGAGGAAAGAGATAATTGGTAATAAAATTTAAATGTTTAAAGAAATAATGCCTGAAAATATCTTAAATATGGTAAAGCACATACATTTGCAGATGCAAAAAGTTCAGTGAAAGCCAAGTAGGGTAATAAGAATCATTTCTAAGCTTATAATAATCAAATTGACAGAATGAAATATAAAGAGAATATTTGTAAAGCAACCAGAAGAAAGGCCTTGTTTTACATAGTTATGTAAAAAGCCAAATGATCACTGATCTGATCAAGAATAATAAAAGCCAGAAGACAAGGAAATAATAGTTTTAAATCTAAAAGAAATAAAATCTGTTAACCTGGATATGACATTCAGGACAAATATCATTCCAGAATAAAGGTAAGCCAAATATATTTTAGATTAAAAAAAAAAACTAAGATAATTACTAGAATCAGTATTTAATGTTAACAGACCTATTCTAGAAAAAAATGCTAAAGGAGTTTCTTTAGATTATATGGGGATGATAGAGTTTGAACCCTTGTATTTTCAGGAATAAATGAAAAATGTTGGAATGGTGATTTCTTTTAAATACACACTGTTAATTAAACACTATAACATTGTTTTCTGGGGTCAAAGATATGTGATATAATTTACATGAAAAAAAATGCTACTATAAAGAGAAAAGGTGTAGGATAAACAGACCTCTATAATCTCGTGTTACAATGTTATATGGGAGCCAACTTGTAAAACAGATACAAATGTACATTGTAACTTTAGAATGAACACTAAAAAGTACACAGAAGGGTTTAGCTAAAAACTTAATTGACAAACTAAAATGCATTTCTAAAAACTGAAATAATTCAAAGGAAGGCAGGAATGGAGAAAATGAGAAAAAGGAGTAGTGATCTTAAATCCAAATATCAGGAATTATATTAAATATTAATGGAGTTATACCCACATTAAAAGGCAGAAGTTTTAGAATGTATATAGAAGTAAAGTGTCATGGTAAAAGTCTGCTGTATTTTTTAATACCCTGTGAAAAGTTTTTTTTTCTTATCTACCATCTTATAATTTAAACTCTTTGATATCCTATACTTTATAATTTTTTTAGTCTGTAGTATATCCCTGATTTCTTCTTGTGGTATCTCTCTGACTGCCCATATTGAGAAGTACAGAATGATTTATTTTAGTTTTAGTTGTCTTAGGAGTAAAACTTAAATTATCAGTTTAATGCCTGAAAACATAAATTAATTTTTAAGCTTTAGTTGTAGCCTTCTAGAACAGGAAAACTCTGAGTACCAGTTATAATGTTTTTTAGACAAATGTATTGAAAAGAACTGGCATTGTATTTTTGCTTTGACTCATAGAGAAATATAAGCAATCACTAGGTTGTTTCAAGAGAATGCAGATTCAGTTGTAGGTGGTTATCCTTTAAGAGATAATACACATTGACAACAATGCTTAGTTTTAAGCATTGGTATTCCATACAAATATCTGAATTTCAGAGCTTATCTATTCATATATATTTCCTGTTTGCCTTAAGAATCTTTTTCTCCTCCATATAATTGAAAAGGTCATGTCTTTTTGTTTCCACTGTAAATTTCTTGTACCTAGTAGAAGATCAGAATCTCATCACCTCAGCTCAAATAAAGCTGTTGTTATTCCTCTCTTTCACAGTGTATGAGTTATTATGAGTCTGTGTGGACCTGTCCCAGTGCAATTAAAGAATATGCAGTGTTTTGAACAGTAAAACTGCCTTATTTCAGGATTACACTCACATCCTTTTATTACCAGCATTTATGGTTTATTTGTAGGCATTCATGTCGACATCTTCAAATATTATAGCTCCTCCACAGATACACATATACTAAAAGAGGAAAAACTGTGCTCCCATTCATTTCCGGTTCGCATTCCTTTCCTCCTCCTCCCTACTCTCTTGCTGCTTCACAGCACCTTGGAGTAGAAACAAATTTCAGCAGTTATATCCCCCAGCTTAGAAACTTGTCTTTATCCAGCTTAATGAAGGAACCAAATTAAGCTTGTTCTTAGCAGTTAGAGAAGAAACAGATAATGAGATAATTATAATTCTGATGAAAATGAAAATAATATAATAAAATAAAAAACACTTTATTAAAAAGACCTATTACTGTTCAGCACTAATCCTGGCCATTTGCACCTCATGCTTAGTCCTTTCTCTGTAAGCATTAGAGAACTATTGATCATCTAATTTCTCCCAATCTTTATGAAGATATTTCAGTTAAGATGTGGTGCCAGAATAGCAGCTTGGCCATTTCCTGATGTATTATAGGTATTTCAGGCTACTGGCAAGCATATTAAAAGAAAAAATCTTAACTCGATAATGCACAATTCAATAATTACTAATTCACAGTACTCCCTGTGCCTCTTCTTAAGCACAGTAAGTTCTATTAATATGCCTGTTTTGAGGACTTGCCAAAAGCCAAAGACTGCAAATACTAAGGATACAAATCTTTAAAAGATGAAGTCTTTGACTTCTAGGAATTCAATATCCACTGGGGGAACAGTAAACTGTGATGAGTGCAATAAAGTATTAATGAGGCAAAAACGTACAGAGAAGGAAGTTCAGCAAATAATGAGAAACAGCTATCTTTTAAGCACTGTAGAGCCTGTGTGATCCTATCTATTCTTTATGTTTCATGGGCTTTCTTAAGTATAAGGGCAATAATAAGCATAAGATAGCACTTAATTTTGTTACCTATTGCTGTGCAAAAGTTAAGGAACTGTAAATTGTTAAGTAAATAGGGAATATTGTCTGATATATTGCCTTATGCTAGGTGGAAATGTTTTTTATTTGGCTTAGGACTTAGATATATTAATCCTGCTTCTGTGACACACTGATTATAAGATTTGAGTTTTAGTTTTCTTGAGAATATAAAGAGGGAATTTCATCGATTACTTTTGGAGGCACCTTCAAACTCCAGTCAATAAAGTTGTATTTTAAAATATTTGTCTATCTGTTACCATCTCCATTGCATCAAACTTGAAAATTTTTGCCTGAAATATATGAAAAAGGAAGATTTTCTTTCTACATAGCAACACTTTTTCCTCTGAAGTATGAACTTTAATGCTCTTTTTTTAGGCTTTCAGCAAAATTGATCATCAAAAGTTTTGAAGGTGACATTTAAAGTTGTAGATAAGGAATATTGTCAGTAAACCTGGGCCATAACTTTGATTGACTTATTTTTTTTTACATTTTTAGTTTCTGTTTTGCTGTTTCTCTTTTTATCTCCCTATACATGTACTTATATAAATATGTTTTCATGTAAGTATTTATATGTATATATATAAACTTTCAAAGAAAAAAGTTGTGGCATTAGTTTCAATAAATATATGTCCCTATTGTATTTTCACCTTAATATTAATAGTAGTAGCTTCTTTTGAACAGATTGGGAGTTATTCAAATAATGCTTAATTATCTAAAAGGAAGTCTGTATGTAGCTTTTGAGATAATAATTTTTGCCCATATAATTAACTGTAACTCTCATGTACAATGAACAAATTTACTGTTGTAATTTTGTGATATAATACTTTTTCTATAAGAAAAGCCACATAAATATTTTACCTCTTCAAAATGACACAAATCATTAGAATCACATATTGATTACACGATGGAGAGCCAAGAGATAAAAAAAAAAATTTATTGTCTCTATCCTTTAAGGATTCCATAATCTTGATCACTGGTCCTGATTTGGATCATTTTAGAAAATATTTTGGACAGATAGGTCTGTCATTCTCATTCATTGCTTTTTTTTTTTTTCTTCTTCTCTTCAGGCTGACACGTAATTTTTTTAAATCTTTATATTAAACTTTGAAATAATTGTAGATGCACATGCAGTTGTAATAAATAATACAGAAGAAACTTTTACTTCTTTTACCTAGTTTCCCAATGATGACATTATGAAATCCATAGTAAAATATCACAACCAGAATGTAGGCACAATAAAGTCTAAGTACAAGACATTTGCATTACCACAAGGATCCCCTATGTTGCCTTCTTATAGCTACATACACAATCCTCTCACCGTCAACTCCTCCCTCTGCTTAACTACTGTTTCTCCTTATCTGCCCTTTATTTCTATAATTTTAGCATTTCAAAAATGTTTTCTTGATGTTCTGTAAGTGAATTATACAGTCCGTAATCTTTTGGGATTTGCTTTTTTGCTCAGCATAATTCTCTGGAAATTCATCTAGATTATTGTATGCATCAATAGTGTGTTCCTTTTTTGGAGTTCCCTGCAGCTTAGCAGTTAAGGATCTGGACTTGTCACTGCTATGATTGGCAGTGACAATCACTGGCCTAGGAACTTGCACATAAAACAGTATGTTCCTTTTAATTGCTGAGTAATGTTTCTTAATATAGATGCACTGCAAATTATTTAACCATTCACTTTGAGGGACATCTAGACTGTTTCTAGATTCTGGCTATTTTCAATAAAATTGCTATAAATATTCCTATACTTTTTTTTAAAAAAAATGTTTTCCTTTCTCTGGGATAAATGCCCAAGAATGCAATTGGCAGATGATATGGGTAGTTGAATAGTTTAAAAAACTACCATAACTGCTTTCTAAATTAAGTGTTTTGTTTTACATTCCCACTAGCCAATTGTTAGTAATCTAAATTCTCTGCATCTTCAAGAGCATTTGATATTGTTATTCATTGTTGTTCTGACCATTGAGAGGTGCAGAGTGATGTCCCATTGTGGTTTGAATTGGCATTCTCCCAACAGTTAATGGTGTTGAATATCTTATCTTGTGTCTTTGCCATCTTGTATCTTACTTGATGGAATTCACAGTTTTTTCTTTTTTTCTATTGTTCATTGTCTAATTGGAATTTTTTTTTTAATTGTTGAGGTTTGAGAGTTCTTTGTGTATTTCAGATACAGTTTTTTTTGTCAGGTATGTGGTTTGGAACTATCTTATTTGACTTCTGCAGTTGTTATTTTTATCCTTAGAGTCTTTTACAGAGCAAAATTGTTAAATTTTGATAAAGCCCAGCTTATTTTTTTTTCTGTGGGTCATGTTTTGAGTGCCAGTCTAAGAATTCTTTCCTAACCTTAAATTCCAAGATTTTCTGTTTTTGTCTCCTGTTTTTACATTTTACATTACTTTTATGATCCACTTTGAGCTAATTCTGTATAAGGTATGAATCTTAGGTTGAGGTCCGTTTTCTACCCATGAATATCCAATTACTCCAGCGCTGTTGTTGAAAGGTCTGTGTTTCTCCCACTGAGTCTTTTTTGTGCCTGTGTGAAAAATTAGTTGATAATACTGAATGGGTCTATTTCTATCTATGTGTTTATTCACACACCAATACTGGACTGTTTTTGGTTACTGCAAATATATATACATATATTTGAATCAAAATTGTGTCAGTTTTCCATTTCTTTTGCCTTTCCATACAAATATTTTGATAATCTAGCCCACATCTATAAAAAGTCTTACTGGGATTTTGATAGGAATTGTATTAAACCTCTATGTCAGTTGGAGGAACATTAACATCTTTTATGTGTTGAATATGGCAATCCATTATCTTCTTCAGTTGCTTTAATCAGTAGTCTTTTTTCATATAAATATACATGCTTATGTTAGACTTACACTAAGCTATTTAATTTTTTGAGCAACTGTAAATTTATTGTAAATTTCAGTGTCTTCATATTTGTTTTCATTATAGGAATATAGCTGATTTTTGTGTTTACTTTGTATCTTTTGACCTTGTTGAACTTACTCCTTACCTCTAAAATTGCTTGTAGATTCTGTGGGATTTTCTGGGCAATTTTGCCATTTGTAAATATGGGCAGTTTTGTTATTTCCCTTCCTATCTCTATGTCATTAATTTTATCTTGACTTATTTCACTGGCTAGAGCCCTCGGCATTATATTGACCAAGGGTGGTAATAATAGGCAATCTTGCCATCTTATTCTAGGGGGAAATTATTCATTCTTTAAATATTGAGTATAATTTTGTAGGTTTTTTATATGTTTTTTCAAGTTGATAAAGTTCTACTGTATTCCTGTGTTTTCTGATAGTGTTTATTGTGAATAGGAGTTGAATTGTGTGAAATTCTTTTTCTACACAAATTGATAATGAGATTTTTTTTAGGGTGTTATGTTATATTGATTAAGCTCCAGATATTGAAATAGGCTTTAATTCTTGGAATAAGCACCACTCGTCATAGTATATAATGCTTTCTATATACTGCAGAATTCTATTTACTAATATTGTCTTAAGAATTTTTGCATAAATATTTATGATGGATATGGTCTGTGGTATTATTCATTTTAGTTGTGTCTTAAGCCAACACTGAGAAATAATCTTTCCACCTCTATTTTCTGGAAGATATTATGTAGAATTGGTGTTAGTTTTCCTTTAAAAATTTGTTAGAACCATCCAATAAAATCATCTGGGCCTGGAGATCACATTTTTGAGAATTTATAAATTACAAATACCTTATAGTTATGTAATTATTCAAATTGGGTGAGTTGTGTTAATTTGGATTTTTTGGTCCACTTAATCTAAGTTGTCAAATTTATGGGTTAGGAGTTTCGCATAGTATTTTTTTTTAAGGAATGTTCACTGTAACTTAATTTGTAATAGTGAAAAACTAGAAATAACAAATGCAATTTAAGTAATGATATATTGATTTAATGGAACTCACTAAGATTTCACTAAATATTGGTTAATGAATGGACCAACACATTGTTATATGAAAAAAAGCAAGTTGTAGGATCATACATGTGAAATAGTCCCCTTTTTGAACAAAGAAGATCCATGTGTGTCTCTGTATGCTCTTTTAAGGTTGAAAAACTTTTTGATGTCTGCAGGTTCTGAAGGGATATCTCTGATTTCACTTCTTTTTTTTGGGGGGGGGCACACCTGCAGCATATGGAAGTTCCCTGGCTAAGGTTCAGATAGGAGCTACAGCTGCCGGTCTACACCACAGCCACAGCAACACCAAATCTAAGCCACGTCTGCAACCTCTACTGCAGCTCACGACAATGTCGGATCCTTAACTCACTGAGCGGGGCCAGGGATTGAACCCACATTCTCATGGATAATAGTTGGTTTCTTCACTGCTGAGCCACAATGGTGACTCCCGATTTCACTTCTAATATTGGTAGTTTGTGAGTTCTCTTTTTCATCAGGTTCACTAAAGTTTTGTCTATTTCATTTATCTTTTTAAGAACTAGTTCTTTATTTCATGGATTTTTTTCTATTGTTGTCTGCTTCCGTTGTCATTGACTTCTGCTCTTTATTATTTCCTTTATTCTGCCTGATTTGGTTTATTTTAATCTTCTTTTTCTAATTTCTTGTCATGGAGTTTATATTGAATTGTGATTTTTTATTCTTTTCAGATGTATGCATTTAATGTTATAATTTGCTCTCTCAGCACTATTTTATCTATGTCCTACAAATTTTGATATATTGTATTTTCATTTTCACTCAGTTCAATATGGTTTTAAACATTTCTCTTGAGAATTCTTCCTTGTGTGATATAGAAGTGTTTTGTTTAGTTTCTAAGTGTTTGAATATTTTCTTATTTTTTAAAATCAATTTCTATATGATACTGCTGTGGCCGAGAGTACACTCTGTGTGATTTCAAAATACACTTTGCATAATTTCAGACCTTTTAAATCTCTTGAGGTTTGTTTTATGTTCCAAGATATGGTTTATCTTGGTATATGTTTCATGCGCAGCTGAAAAGGATGTGCATTCTGCTATCTTTGGGTGGAGGGTTCTATAAATGCCAGTTATATCCTCTTGCTTGACAGAGTTAGTTTTTTATTCTGTCCAGTTTTTCTATCAGTTATTGAAAGAAGAGTGTTGAGTAGTTACATTTACTGGTGTCATTGTTTTACTAATTTGAATGAAATTTAGAAAACTTATTTCTCTTTATGTCCCTTTACCTTCAGCCTTTTATAATATAGTTGCGTGAACTATTTGTTCTACTGAAATTTAGAACCAAATTGTACATTGTTATAATTTTTGCTTCCACTATCAAACATCAGTTAGACAATTCAAATAGGAAAGGGAAATCTATTCTGTTTACCTATATTTTTGCTTTCTGTGTTTTTTCCTTCTGATGTTCAGTATTCCTTCTTTTTTCATTCCTTTCTGTTTTAGAAGAATGTCCTTTAGCCAATCTTTAGGTAGTTCTGGTTACAAACTCTCTTTATTTTCTTTCATCTGAGAATGTCTTAATAGCCCTTTTATTCCTGAATGATATGTTCACTGGATATAGGATTCTGGATATTACATTCTATAAATGTAATATTGCATTTATTTTCGTTCAGCCCATCCTTGAAATACAGTGTGCCATTTCCTTCTGGACTCCATCATTTGGGATGAGAAACTCACTGTCATTTAAATTGTATTTACCCTATAGACAGATTTTTTTCTTTCCTTCCTATTAGGATATATTCTTTGTCTTTGATTCTGGAAGTTTGATTCTGCAGTGTTTATTTCTTTGAATTTATTCTGTAAGAAGCTTGTTCAACTTCTTGAATCTCTTGCCAAATTTGTAAGTATATTTCAAGTACCCTTTCAGCCCCATCCTCTTTAACCTCCCCTTCTAGGACTCCAGTGACACAGATTTTAGATTTTTATTGTATTCACACAGTTCCTTGAAGGTCTGTTCATTTTTTTTCAATCCATTTTATCTTTTTTGTTCAGGTTGAATAATTCATGTTCCATTTTCCAATTCACTTTTTCTTTCTTGTTCCCACTGCATCCATTCATTAAGTTTTTTTTTAATTTCAGTTATTTTTTATTTCTAGAAGTACTGTTTGAATTTTCTTTATATCTTCTATTTCTTTGTTGAGACTATATTTTCACTTGTTCCAATGTGTTTATAATTACTTATTGATGCATTTTGTGATGGATGCTTTGAAATATTTGCCAGAATTCTAACATCTCTGTCATTTTGGTGTTGACATCTTTTGACTGTCTTTTTTGTTTCAATATGATATCTTCCTGGTTCTTGGTATGCTGAATGATTTTTTTAATTAAAACATGGACACTTTGAATATTATGTTGTGAGACTCTGGATCTTATTTAAACCTTCTGTTTTAGCTGGCTTCTTTTGACACTGCTCCAGTGAGGAATGAGAGTGGTAGCTTCATTACTGATAGATGTCCAGTTTCCCCACTTGGCCTCCATTGATCCCTGAGTGATGGGGGGGGGTAGTTCTCCTTACTGATGGATGGTGATGAGAATTTTCACACCCCAACAGGTCATCAGTGATCATTTCACTGCCTGCAAAGGGGTAGGAATGCCTACTTCCTCTTCATCATGTGGCCTTTGCTGATGCCACAGAGGGCAGTGGTGAAAGTCCTAACTCTCTACTAGCACTCCTTGAAAATACTTCAGTGGGAATGCAGAGAGATAGTACCAGGTAGGAGTAGAAATATAGGCACCCTCCCTCTCCTCATGGTCACTACTGATATTTAAGAGATGGGTCTTACTACCATATGGTAGATTGGTACTTGGTTTCCTACTCAGGATGCAGTCTTTTCTGGCACCAGCCCATGAAAGGGCTTGGGGTACCTCACCCCGCGGATGAGGGGATATCTAAGTTGCCCAGTTGGCCTTGGCTGGCATGAGTAGGAATGAAGCCACATTTTTTTTTTCCTGTGGTGCTTATTGGTTGTAATAACTTTCAGTTATTATCTAAAAGTTTCTGTCTTGTTATTCTATTCCCTTGCCCTTTGGCTAAATGGATCAGGCTTTTGTTACTTTTTCCCCTCCTAATTTCTTTGACATTTCCAAGTTACTAGCGCCTCCGTTTTCAATTCTGGGATACATGAGGCACAAAGAAAATGCAGAAAACACCTATATATAAAATATGCAATATTTTAGATCTACTTAGTGCTACAAATAGGAAAAACTACATCTAATCCAAGTTCCCAGAATCAGAAGTCTCTAATAATATTTTAATGCAGACTTGATATGTACTCTACTCTCAGCATTTTCTAATGCAGAAATACTAAATTCTAAAATTAGAAAAAAATTATTTTGTGCAGACATGCATGTTTGCTCTCCTATCATATTAAACCCATGAAAATGTCATTACTAAGTTAATATCAGAGTTCGAAATACATACCAAGTGTCTTCTTCTCCCTCTTGGGTTATGTCTTACAGCAACAGCTTATAAATTATTAATTTGTTTAAAAAGCATCTACAAGAATATAACCTTTGTAAAGTTAGATACTTATCTCTGAATGTCTAGAACATGCTCAGAGTTCAACAGATATTTGTTGAATGAGTGAAGAAAGTTTACTGGGTTTTGTGCTAAGCATTTAAGACATTTTTTCTCATTTAAACCTTCTAAAGTTGTATCATATATCTCCAATTCAAAGATTCAGGAAACAAAGGTTTATTTATTTATGGTCTTTTTAGGGCCGCACCTGTGGCATGTGGAGGTTTCCCAGGCTAGGGGTCTAATCGGCACTATTGCTGCAGGCCAGGGATTGAACCCGCAACCTCATTTTTCCTAGTCAGATTTGTTTCTGCTACACCACAACGGGAACTCTGGAAACAAAGGTTTAAAGTGGTTCGGTAACTTGACCCCAGGTCACACAGATAAGTGGTGGAACAGAGTTCAAATCTCCAACTGCAGGAGTTCCCTTCGTGGCTCAGTGGTTAAAGAATCTGACTAAGAGCCATGAGGTTGCAGGTTCGATCCCTGGCCTTGCTCAGTGGGTTAAGGATCTGGCGTTGCCGTGAGCTGTGGTGTAGGTCGCAGACACAGCTCGGATCCCGCGTGGCTGTGGCTGTGGCAAAGGCTGGCAGCTACAGCTCCTGTTAGACCCCTAGCCTGGGAAACTCCATATGCCACGGGTGCGACTCTACATAAAAACGCAAAAAGACAAAAAAAAAAAAATTCCAACTGCAAAGTCTGTGTTCCTTCTTCTGTCCCAAGCTGTTCCTCACAGAAAGAAAAGAAAGCTTCTTGATTTTGCACAATTCTCCTTTAAAACTTCCCTGTTCCTCAAATTTGGGATGATGGGCCTGCCACTAAACCATAGGAGCTTGCACAGTGATAAGGTTCTTTCCTATTTTTGAAAAGTAAACAAACACATAGAGCCTGGAAACATCGGGAAACAAAGCAACTATAGAATCAACACTAATGACACCAATAAGACAGCAAAAGGGATTAAGAAAAGTAGCCTTGGTGAATAATATCAAGAAGTAACCATTAGAACCATAAGCCTTAGCAAATAAACCTTGTTTTACATAAAATTTCCTGGGACTTGGGGTGCAGGTCTATTGAATAGCAGTCACTTAGTCAACTTTAATTACAGTAGCAGAAATTTTCCAAGGTGTAATCTTCTTTTATTTGAATTTAACTTGCTCATTCTTTTTCTTTTCCCTTTTTATGACTACTAAACACAAACCAGTTACCTGTCACTAGGATCCTCTTTCATGTGTGTGATGTTGGGAGAAAGGAGATAGAGCTACGTCAAGTTTATCTACGTAATCTGTCATTTCCCAAGTCCGAAACCTCACCATATTTTCCAGCAGCCCTTGTGACAGCTGTATCTAAATCCAGATTCAATCAGTGCTTCATGTCAACTAACACAGTCCTTTTAAGCACAGCTTATGTGAGTTTATGTTACTCCACTAGCGACAGACAAAAGCATACTTTCTGCCAGTGGTGAAACATTTTGAGACAGTCTGGGCCACAGATAAAAGCGACTTTCCTGTTCAATGGCTGTTTTTTACGATAGCATTAATCTCCCAAACAAAATTACAAATTGGATTAATCATTTATTCTGGAATAGGCAGTAAAATATAGGGCATCCTAGTAAAACATTGTATCTACAAGATGGATGTTTTGCAGTATGTGTTTAAAAAGTTGTCCTTAATGATTTATTTGCCTTCCAGTGCTTATAAACCACACCAGGGGCAAATTGTTTTCTGTGTGGTTTAAAAATCATTGGTATGCAAAAGAGTATGAGCTGAATTTAGCCAAGCAAAATGAGGCTATGCTTGTTAATCAAAGTAGATTGTGAAAATTTGGCAAAGGGCTTGAAGCCGGAGTTATTCTTGGTACTTTGAAAACTTTCAGTGCCATGTTTTGTTTTTACCATTTCTCTTACTTATAGAAGATTCAGACAATTATATCTTTACATCCTCTTGGTCCATTCATACTCAGAGACCTAATTTCCTACTATTCTCACCCTCTTTTATGTTTCTTTAGTCATCTTGTCCCTTATTGTTCACAAAGGCACTGTGAACACACTCACCTCAGAGCCTTTGCACCACTCATTTCACTGACAGAATGTTTCTCCCCAAATAGCCACAGGGTCAGCTCTCTTCAGGTCTCTGCTCCAGTGTCCACATATCAGCCAAGACTTTCCTGAACACCCTGAATAAAATAGCAAACACCTCCTTTCACTACCTGGTCCTCTTGCTCTTGTCTACCTGCCTTTCTGACATACTCTATATTCATTGATTAATTTGTTTACTTTCTCCATTTTCCCATGTTCTACTTATTGGCTACATAACATACCACACCGAAACAATAGCTTAAAAACAATAAGAATCATGTATTTTGCTCTCAAATCTGGAGGTTGAGTGAGGTTAGCTACTGGGTTCCATGAGAGCCTCCCATGCAGTTATGCGGTTAGGAGGCTGGGGTTCAAAATCATGCTCACCTACTCCAAATTCTACACATGAGGACTTGAGTATCTGGGGGCTGAAAAAAACCAAGGTCCTCAAGTCCAACTCTCTGCATATCCATATGCTCTCTCCTTAGCATGGCAGTCTTAGGATAGCCAGGAACCTTGCATGGAGACTTGGAGTTCCAAGCAAGAAGAGAGAGAGAGAAGTTATTTTGCCTCTTGTGTCCTTGTCTTGGACCTCTTGCAGCACATAACTCCTGCTAAATTTTATTCTTGAATGAGTCACAGAGGTCTGCCCAGTTTCAAGTGGAAGGGAGAGAAAGTCCAGCTCCTGATGCAGATGTGGTAAGGGGTCTATAAGAGCAGTTAGGACCAGAAACATGTGGTGGTCAATTTTCAAAGAAACAGCCTGTCACACACCATTACAAAGTCATGTTTACATGGGTAAGGACTTTATCTAGGTACCTGTTATATCCACAGTCATTATATTTGAAGACTAAATAAATAAGTGAATGAAAGAAAAACCTAAATAACATAAATAAAAATCAATTGTGCATGACCAGTGTTTCCAATATTTTAATAGCAATAGAGAAGAGGTTATGTAAATGTCCATGATTCTGTGCATAAAAGGAACTGTGATTCTTTTTAAGCAGAATTCCCCATTAAATCTTTTATTTTATTAACTCAACATAGATCGAGCAAATTCAGGGTGAGTCAGTCATATCTAGTGTGAAGTAGATATTTCCACTTCAGTCTTGACTTTAGGAATAGTTTGAGGACCAAAATATACCACACAAAGAATATGCTACAATTTTTTTCCCTTTAGTTTCCTTAATTTTTTACTATGTCTCATATAAGGTTCAGGAACACTCCATAATTAATTAATTACTCACTTTGAGATAAGACCCATGACATGAGGACCTCATTGTTATGCCTCAGATTTATGTATTTAGTGCTTTGTACAACCCCTAGCACAGAAACAGTTTTTAAAGTTTGTTAGGGAGGCCATAGGTAAAAATTATTACCAAGTTTATAAGTACAAATTGAAAGAATTTTTAAAGTCTCAAGTTTCAAAGGGAGCATTAAATTCACACAGACACTTGATATATATTTAGTTTGCATTAGACTTGTTTATCTTTTAAAGTGTGCTAGCTATGAAAGTTTTAACTGCTTCTCAACTTTTTGGCTAAAATCAAGTGTAGATATGAAAGTTTTATGATATGATTCATTTTTATTTTCACTTATTGGTAAGATAGTAAAAAAGCAGTTAAATCACAAGAACAGTGCAGAGAGGTCAGTTTAAACTAGATAATATACTATTTGAGAAAAAAGTTCAGTTATTCATTTCAGAGTGCATTATATAGTCACTTTTAAAAAATTGTATTTTGCTCCATAATATTGTCTGTATCCTATAATAATTACTTTCTTAAAAATGCTTTCCATTCTAAAATGCACTTTCTTTTGAAGTACTTATGTTTCTTGTTACTGGTACATTTTAATCAAGTTGGTTTCTCTTAGTCAATAAGCTAGTAAGTGGTATAATCCATCTGAAGTCTAAATGCGAACACTAATCAGGATCTGGATGTGTAATGCATTCCTCGGTCTGATTGTGTGTTTAGTGTATGTGAACATCTGGTGAATTAAAAACCTGTCAAAATGTGAGACTTGCTATTAGATATACCTGCATTTTGTAGACAATAGATTTGATTTCTCTGGCATTTCCTTCAAATGCCAAAGAATAAAATTTGAAGGGAAGATTCTACAAACAAAGGAGCCTAAGTGCCATCCGTGAAGTGTTATAATACATTTCCTATAGTACTTTGCCTTTTAAGGAAAAGTGCATTAATTAACCCGTAAAAATTTAAGGAAAAAGATGACAATTTGAGAGAATGGAAAGTATAAACTGTAGCTTTTAGCACTAATCCTTTATTAAATTAAAAACTGAATATAATTTGAAGAGTCTACGGTAAAACATGGCAACTGACAAAACAGATGAAAATACTAATTTCAGTTTCTTGAAAATTAAGGAGTTACAGAATATCTTGGGGAAACTTCATTCCCCCCCTTTTCTTTTTTTAAATCTGCTTTTCTTATGATTCTTTTTTTTATTTGTGTGTGTGTGACATACCCTTATGTGTATGGCCTGTGTGCACGAATTTACTTGTATGTTTAAGCGTAGTGTACAAGAGATATAGTCATAAAAAGAAAACACAGACATAGAGAATAAGGACCGTCCTCTTGCATATATGGAGATAATCACTGTGTGATCTCAGATGAGTCTTCTGAACTTCTGAGATTGATTTTATGAGAAATACCTACCATGATTTCCTCATAAGGTAAATTAGTTTCAAATAAAAAAGAGAGAAGGAAGTTTTTTCAATAGCACAACAAACGATTAATTATCTATTTCAAAACAGAGTGAAATAACACCTTAAAAAAAAGCCAGGTTACAAAATCTCATATTGTCAAAATCACTCCTGAAAATCCCAACAGTTAAATTTTGTTTGTTTGTTTTTAGCTTTTTAGTTCTGGAAAAATAATTCGAAAAGCCAAAGGCTATAAAATTAAACACAGAGGTGTTTCTCTCATTCCAGGCACTCTTTCTAGCTTTTTCCTCAATTTCACCTCCCTTCTTTCTCTCTCTCACTTTCTCAGTTTCAATGATCTTTGCAGAGTATGCAGTTATATTTGTGTAAACTAAATGGGTGTATGCTAAGACTCCACTGTTTCACAAATAAACATCACACTGCAATTACACCATAATTATGTGGAACATAATTTCAATTGATGATGTAAAAATTGGGTCTGGTGGCTGCAGTATTTGAGTCCATCACTGTGAGAACCAGTTTCTCAGGATTTGCTGCTGTTTAAAGGGAAACCAAAAATCTTCATTTCTTTTCTGTTATGTGAATTTTGGCCAAATAGGGCCTGAATATATTGTACAGACGTTATTTATGCCTGAATGATTTTCAACATAATCTCTGTCTTTGTTTTAAAAACTATTCTAACTTGCTCCCCCTTCTTCCTGTTATTTGTTTTAAACAACTGGCAGCTCAGTTTTCTTATGGCCTCAGTTAGTAGTTTCAGCAAACTTAACAGTGCAATCAATTAAAATGTCTTTGGCAAGCCAACTAAGGTTAAAATCCTATTAGTGCTGATGGCTTGCTTAAGGACCTTTCCTAGACACTTTAGGTATATAATTCAACATAATGTACCAAGTTCAATGATGATATTAACTGGTTATCCTGCACAGTGAATAACAAGTTGACTGGTTTAACTATAATTATCATGTGATGAAGTTAACTACAAAAAAGATATAAACAACCAAAAGCTTGGCAAGATATGAATGTACATATCTGTTCATGGAAATGAGAACTAAAATATTTATCGTGATTTATACTTTAAAAATTGGTTCCATATCATTAATTCCTATCATAGAACTGCCCAATGAGGTATTATTCTTTCTATTTATAGATGAGGAAAATGAGATTAAAGAAATTAAGTACCGAGCTCAAGCTCACACTTTTAAGTGCAAGGGCTGGAGTATAAACCTGTTCTTCAGATGGGAAACATGTTTATGGATCATTTCTTGGGAAAAATATATGCAGATATAGATGTTGAATTATATAAAATACATTAGATATTGAATTTTTATAATTTAGAATATATAGTATATATAAAATTGTGTGTGTGTGTATATATATATGGAGTGAGAAAGAGGGAGAGAGAGACAGCAACAGAGAGAGAAGGAAATATTATGTAGCATTATGGTAAAAAGTGTACATTTGGGAATCAATATGGCCAGTGACAAAATACAAATGCCATTACTTCCTAGCTGAATAAACCTCCATGAGCCTGAGTTACTTTAAAATAAATAGGGAAAGCAGGAATACTTATGGGAGGTATTTACAGTAAAGCATTTAGATTGTTTTTGGCACATAATAAACAATAAGTAATAGTAGTGAGGGTGAGGTGAAGGAGGACGAAATATCAGAATTTATCCCTCTATTGAAAAGTTTGAAAGTTAGTATTTTATCAGATCAGTGTTTCTGATACAATATTCAGAAAGTAGGAGAATTAATATTTATAAAATAGGGAAAAAATACATTTTTAAGACATCTAACAAGGACAAGAGGAGCTAAAATTACACAGTGGGATGAGCCCCTTTTAAATGATCTGACAATTATTGCCATGCCTTAGGGTTATTTGCTGATTCTGAGCACAGAGCAGAAAAAGGCTTAACCAAGGGCCATGGGCTCTACTGAGGGTCAAGAATCCAGAGGAGTGTCTGCCTCTTACATAGGCTGCTGTGCTACAGGAGAACCAGGTGGGGGGCGTTTTTCCTGATGAAACATTTGTTGAGTGCCTTGTTTTTGTATATGGAATTGACAATAGTGCTGGTGGCTAGAGTTGTGATTTGTTAACTTCTGAAGTGCAGAATAAAATCTTCTGCCATGCACAGACACTTAGGAGATAAAGTCTCACCAGAGCCAGGGGATTGCTTCAAATAAATGGGCAGTCTCCAGGTCAAGACATTTGCCAGATATTAAAGCAGCAGATATGTCAAGGATCAATAGAGCTAAAACAAATCAAAACCAAAAACCTGGAACTGTCCAATAAATTACTAGCAGTCATTCACCAGTGAATCAAAGGCCTGGGAGGGTCATGTAAGTGGAACAAGGATAAACTAAATTGCAACCTATGCCAACCACATAAATCATTCCTTGACTGGACTGAAATGATCCATTGATCACCTTATCTGCTGAACAGAGGAAAATTAGAATTCTTTGTAGATAGGAAAGAAGGGGAATAATAACCATAGTCTCTATAATTCGTTTAGACAGTAGGTGACTCACATTAAAAAATTAAAATGGGAGTTCCCGTGTGGATCAGTGGTTAACGAATCGGACTAGGAACCATGAGGTTGTGGATTTGATCCCTGGCATCATTAAGTGGGCTAAGGATCCGGTGTTGCTGTGAGCTGTGATGTAGGTTGCAGATGTGGCTCGGATCCCGTGTTGCTGTGGCTGTGGCGTAGGCCGGCGGCTACAGCTGCTGTTAGACCCCTAGCCTGGGAACCTCCATATGCCATGAGTGCGGCCCTAGAAAAGGCAAAAAGACAAAAAAAAAAAAGAAAGAAAAAATTAAAAGGAATGTAAATACAGAGAAAAATGTGATAGATATTTGAGAGAAGAAAAACAGATGATAATAAAAGACCTCAAATAATCTGATATTGAAATTAGGGGAGTTCTGATTGTGGCCCAGTGCTTAATGAACCTGACTAGTATCCATGAGAATGCAGGTTTGATTCCTGACCTCGCTCAGTGGGTTAAGGATCTAGCATTTCCGTGAGCTGTGCAGACTCGGCTCAGATCCCACGTTGTTGTGGCTGTGGCATAGGCCGGTAGGTTACAGCTCCAGTTTGACCCCTAGCCTGGGAACTTCCATATGCTGTGAATGTGACTCTAAAAAGACAAAAAAAACCAAAAAACAAAAAAAGCTGAAATTAGACAAGATCTTTAATATAACTGTTGTGCATATATTGAAGAAAATAGAGGAAAGTAGACAAGACAAACAATGAGGAATTTCTACTGAATTAGTGTATATAATTAAAGTGGTATTTGTGAAATTTGAAAAACTATAATATTTGAGGTTAAAACCTCATTGAATGAATTTAACAGCAGAGTGGACATAGTGAAAGACAAGATTAATAAAATTAAATCTAGAGTAATACCATTCAAACTCAAGCATAGACAGAAAAAAATAGAGAAATGATCAAAGCTAATTGTTAGAGTACACAGAGGGCACAGTCACATAATATAGCATACATGTAATTAGAGTCCCAGGAGGAGAGAGCAAAGAGATCATAGGATAAAAGCAACATTGCAAAATATAATATTTGAGATTATTTTTAAAAGTTAATGAGAGATAACCCATAGAATAAGAAACTCATTGAACTTCAAACAGTATAAATATAAAGCTACAATTATACTTGCAGAGGCACATCACAAATAATTTGCTCAAATCAGAGAGAAAAAAATTAGACAAATTAGATTTGGAAAAAAAATACACATTACATTCCTGAAAGAAGTAAGTAGAAGAATGTTGATTCTGACCTTTTCTTCCAATTTTACTGAGGTATAATTGACACACAACACTGTGTAAGTTTAAGGTGTACATCATAATAGCGTGACCTACATACATCGTGAAATGATTACCACAGCAAGGTTAGTGAACATCTACCATCTCATATTGATAGAAAAATAAAGCAGTAGAAAAATATTTTCTTTGGGATGAGAACTCTTAGGATTTACTCTCAATAACTTTCATACATAGCACACAGCACTTACTTAAATTGATCATGCTGCACATCATAGTCTTCGTACTTATCTCATAACTAAAAGTTTGTATCCTGGAGTTCCCATTCTGGCTCAGTGGTTAACGAATTCGACTAAGAACCATGAGGTTGTGGGTTCGATCCCTGGCCTTGCTCAGTGGGTTAAGGATTCGGCATTGCTGTGAGCTGTGGTGTAGGTTGCAGACGCGGCTTGGATCCCACATTACTGTGGCTGTGGCTGTGGTGAAAGCCGGCAGCTACAGCTGCTGTTAGACCCCTAGCCTGGGAACCTCTGTATGCTGCGCGTGTGGCCCTAGATAAGGCAAAAAGAAAAAATAAAATAAAATAAAAAAATAAAAAATAAATAAAAGTTTGTATCCTTTGACTGCCTTCCTCCAATTTAGTTCCTCCTGCCTCTAGTAACCACTCTCTTTCTACAAGCTGGTATATTTGTGTATTTGTGTTGGAAGTATAATTGACCTACAGCATTACGTTAGTTTCTGTTACCCAGCTTAGTGATTCAATATTTCTACATTTCAAAATTATCACCACAAAAAAGTCTAGTTACCATCTGTCATCATACAAAAATAGACATAATCATTGAGTATATTCACCATACTATACATTTTATACCTGTTACTCATTTGTTTTACACCTGGTAGTTTGTACTTCGTAATCTCCCTCACCTATTTCTCTCCTCCCTCTATACCCCTCCCCTCTGGAAACAACCTGTTTGTTCTTTCTATGATTCTGTTCCTGTTTTGCTATGTTTATTTGTTTGTTTTTTAGATTCCACATATAAATGAAATTATACAGTATTTGGCTTCCACCATCTGACTTATTTCACTTAGCATAATACCCTCTAGGTATATTCATATTGTTTCAAATGACAAGATTTCGTTTATTTTTATGGCTGTTATACCACATCTTCTTTATCTGTTCACTTATTGATAGGCACTTAGATTGCTTCCATATCTTGGATATTGTAAATAATGCTGCAATGAACACAGGGGTGCATATATGTTTTCAAATTAGTGCTTTTGTTTTCTTTGGATAAATACCCAGGAGTGAAATTGCTGAATCCTATGCTAGTTCTATTTTTTTTTTCTTGTCTTTTGTCTTTTTGGGATGCTCCTATGGCATATGGAGGTTCCCAAGCTAGGGGTCTAATTGAAGCCGTTGCTGCCATCCTATGCCAGAGCCACAGCAATGCCAGATCTGAGCCATGTCTATGACCTACACTACAGCTCACAGCAACACCAGATCCTTAACCCACTGAGCAAAGCCAGGGATCGAACCTGCAACCTCATGGTTCCTAGTTGGATTCGTTTCTGCTGTGCCATGATGGGAACTCCAGTTCTATTTTCAATTTTTTTCATAACTATCCATGATGTTTTTCATAGTGGCTTCACCAATTTACATTCCTACCAACAGTGCAGTACTCCATATTTTCACCAGTACTTGTTATTTGTCTTTTTGATAATAACCATTCTGACAGAGGTGAGATGATATTTTGCTTTGGTTTTGATTTGTATTTTGCTGGTGATTACTGATGTCAAGCAACTTTTCTTATCCATGTTGGCCATCTGTATGTCTCTTTCAAAAAATGTATGTTCAGGTCCTCTACCCAATTTTTAATCAAGCTGCTTTTTTGATTTTGAGTTATATGAGTCCCTTGTATATTTAGGATTTTAACCCCTTATTAGATACATCATTTGCAAATATCTTCTCCCATTCAGTAGGTGGCCTTTTCGTATTTCTGATGGTTTCCTTCACTGTGCATAATCTTTTTAGTTTGATGTAGTGGCAGTTGTTTATTTTTTATTTTATTTCCCTTGCCTAAGGAGACATATCCAAAAAATATTGCCAAGACAGATGTCAGAGAGCTTACTGCCTATGTTTTCTTTTCAAAGTTTTATGGTTTCAGGTATCACACTTAAGTTTTTGTTTTATTTTATTTTTATTTATTTATTTAATGAATTTATTTATTTGCTTTTTTAAGGCTGCATCTGGAAGTTCCTAGGCTTGGGATTGAATCGGAGCTGTAGCTGCTGGCCTACACCATAGCCATAGCAATGCCAGCTCACAGCAATGCCAGATTCCTGACCCACTGAGCAAGGCCAGCAATTGAACCCACATCTTCATGGATCCTACTTGGGTTCATTTCTGCTGCACCATGATGGGAAGTCCTACTTTTTATTCCATTTTGAGTTCATTTTTGTATATGGTGTGCACAAGTAGTCCAGTTTGATTATTTTGCTTGTAGCTGTCTGGTTTTCCCAACCCCATTTATTGAAGGGGCTATTTTTCCCCATTGTATATTTTTGCATCCTTTATAATAAATTAATTGCCTATATAAGTACGAGTTCATTTCTGGACTTTCTGTTCTGTTCAACTGTGCCTGTTTTTTCTGACAATACCACACAATTTCAATTACTGTAACTTTGCAGTGTAGTTAGAAATCAGGGAACATGGAGTCCCTGTTGTGGCTCAGCAGGTTAAGTACCTAACATAGTGTCCGTGAGGGTGCAGGTTCAATTCCTGGCCTCACTCAGTGGGTTAAGGAGCCACCATTACCACAAGCTACAGTGTAGGCCACAGATGAGGATCAGATACAGCGTTGCTATGGCTGTGGTGTAGGCTGCAGCTCTAATTCAATCCCTAGCCTGAGAACTTCCATATGCTGCAGTTGCAGCCCTAAAATGAAGAAGAAAAACAAAAAAAGAAATGGGGGAACATGATACCTCCAGTACGGTTCTTCTGTTCTTTCTCAAAATTATTTTGGTTATTCTAGTTCTTTTGCTTCAGGTATAAACACACACACACACACACATGATTATTTTAAGTTGCTGAAATTTTAAGTTTGAATGCATTGTAATGACCTTGCATTTTTGCTCCCCCCACCCATTTGTTGCTTTTGAAATTATATTTTGCATCTTTTTGTTTTGTATAGCTTTTAACTACTTATTGTGAATATAGATGATTTTGCTACTTTAGTCTTTTAATCTTCTTATTAGCTTTATAAGCGGTTGACTTACTATCTCTACTGTATATTCGCTTTTACCAATGAGATTTTCCATTCATAATTTTCGTATTTGTAGTTATGGCATTTTCTTTTCCTCTTAGCAATGTCCATTTAACACTTCTTGTAAAGCTGGTTTCATGGTACTGAACTGTTTTAGTTTTTTGCTGCTTTTAGTTTTCAGCTTGAGTGTAAAACTATTAGTCTGCCCTCTAAATCTGTATGATAGCCTTGCTGAGTAGAATATTCTTGGTTATAGGTTTTTGCCTTTTCATTAATTTTAAAATATTGTGACAATTCCTTCTGGCCTGCATAGTTTCTGCTGAAAAATAACCTGATAGCCTTACAGGTTATTCCTTATAGGAATTTCCTTGTATACAACTTTTGCTTGTTCCTTGCTGCTTTTAATATTCTCTATCTTTAACTTTTACCATTTTAATTACATTGGGTCTTGTATAGTTCTCTTTGGGTTGATTCTGTTTGGGACACTCTGTGTTTTCTGGACCTGGATGTCTGTTTCCTTTCCCAGGTTAGGGAAGTTTTCAACTATTATGTCTTTAGACAAGTTCTCTGCCCTTTTTTCTCTCTATCTTCTCCTTCTGGGACCCCTACAATATGAATGTTAGCATTCCTGATGTTGTCTTGGAGGTCTCTTAAACTGCCAACATTTTAAAAAATATTTTCTTACTTTCTTTTTTCTTTGCTTGCTTTCTTCCTTTCATTTATTTTTTGTTCAGCTTTAGTGATTTCAATTACACTGTCTTTCAGTTTGCTGATTGGTTCCCCTTTATCATCTAATCTATTGTTGATTTCTTAGAGTATATTTTTAAATTTCAGTTATTGCATTCTTTTTATTACAATATATTCAATAGATTGTTTGATTATTCTTTATATTTTCTAACCCTTTGTTACAGTTCTCACTGTGTTCTTCCATTCTTCTCCTGAGTTCTTTGAGCATCTTTATCATCATTACCTTGAACTCTTTATCAGGTAAATTGGTTATTTGCACTTCATTTAGATTTTTTTTTCTTTTTAGGGCTGCACTCATAGCATATGGAGGTACCCAGGCTAGGGGTCAAATCAGAGCTGTAGTTGCCAGCCTACACCACAGCCAAAGCAATGCCAGATCCAAGCCGCATCTGTGACCTATACCACAGCTCACAGCAACACGGGATCCCCAACCCACTGAGCGAGGCCAGGGATTGAACCCACACCCACATGGATACTAGTCAGATTTGTTTCCCCTGAGCCACAATGGGAACTCCCACTTGTTTCTTCATCTTGAGTTTATCTTATTTTTTTATTTGAAATATGTTTCTCTATTGCCTCATTTTGCCTAATTTGATGTTCTTATTTCTGTATTACCCAGAGCATTTCCATTCTTAGATGGATACCCATTAGGAATTTAAGCATACATTCATTAAATAAATGTGTAAGAGTGTTCACATGATTATTTTTTATAGCTCCAGACTGAAAGCAATTGAAATATAGATTAAGAATAGAAAGGGTAAATAAGATGTAATATATCCATGTAGAGGAATACTACACAGCAATGAGATTGAACAACTATGTCTGTGATAGTATGCCTTTGCATCTCAAAAGTCTAGTGCCAAGCCAAAGAAGTCAAACATAAAAGGGCAAATACTGTATGGTCTCATTTACATAAAGTTCAAAAACAGGCAAAATGAATAGTGTTATAAATTAAAATAGTTTCAGCCCTTGAGAGGGAAAAGTAGTGATGAAATGGATGAGATAATATCTGTGATTCTGTGAAGAGTCAATTTCTTTATCTACTACTAATGTCTTATGTGTTCCATGATGTGAAAATTCATCAAGTTATATACTTGTGATTTGTCTATTTTTCTCATATTGATGAGATGATGGTAATAAATGATGGTAATCTAAAATGAGAGAGAATGAAGGAGGTATAGCAGACACAAAGAATATTTAGGCAAAAAGATATTACACTTTACTATGGCCTGCAAGTGGGTGAGTGTGAAAGAAGTATCATTGGTATTTCCTTTGTGTCTATCTTAGACAACCAGGATGCCAATAGAATATTTGCTGAGTTACAGAACATAGGAGGAATACTAGATTTAGGTTGACTAGAAAAGTTGTTCCAATATCTTTAAGTTTTCTAGAAGGAAATGTTAGATGCCACTGTATAAAAAAGTATTTGGGTATGTCATTGAAAAAAGTCAACATCAGTGGTCAAAATAAACAGAAAAATATTTACCAGTGAGAGTTTTCCCTAAAGTATTAGGTAGAAATCTGCCTTGAATGCAGCATGAAAATTGTGGTTTTTCATACTACATTTGATTCATAAACTGCAATTTTGATAAGCTTGTTTATTTTCTGATAAATAATCTCTTATCTGTAGCACATTTGGTCAGTTTTTCTGTATGATTCTTTCTTGCTTTGAAGCCTGCAATTCTTATACATTTCAGCTACTAACAACATACCTATAGCCAATTTCTTTACTAATTCAGCAAACCATATATTCCATTAAGTTTTTACTTTCCTTTACAGTTTTTCTTTTTGTTCTCCTCGAAAAAATACTTATTTAAAACACTTTTTCCTTCTTCTAATGGAACCCTAATTTGTCTCGCTGTTATTTGTTTTCCCCAAATACATACATTCCTATTTCCATTCCATGTACTGACGAACTAACTTTCTTCATAGATCTCTTCTATCAGAAGATTCCCATTCACACAGCTCTGAAAAGAAAAGTGATTGAGAGGAAATTAATTTTTTTCTTAGCTCTAGGCATTTTGCAATAGTGTAATGGTCATTAACATTCTTGTTGGCAAAAGATTTCATTACATTCTGATTATGTTAAAACATTTTGCCTGAAGTTAAAAAAAAATCCTTGGATAATCTAGAATTTCTATTATGCTTTACATTTCACAATGTTTTATCATATATTTTGTTATATAGTCCTCATAAAAATGCTATGCTGTAGGGACAGACAGTGTGAAAAATACACATGCCTCAGGTCAGCTGAAAATTAATAACTGGGTCTTCTTCCTCACTCACATGCATATCCTTACTATAAAACATTAAAATGTTATTAATAAGACTAAAATTTTTTTGATAATTAACCTTAATTCTGCTTTCTTAATGAGAAATAAGCATATTTATGAGTTCAATGTATAACTTTAGGCTTTTCAGAGTAAATACTTAAACTTACGTGCCCATAATGAATATATAACGTATTTTTGGTTGTTTATACACACACAGACACACATATATCTACACACAGTAACTACAGTGTGATTATACAACCGTGGTTATATACTGTAAGTACTATTTAGCAATTAATTTTGCTAGTTGTTAACTAATGTTTAGCAATTTACTTTACTTCCTTATCAGTATTTATTTGCAACATTCAATTTAACTATACTGTAAAAAGGCATATTGTGGGCATGTAAAAGTCTATATAGTTATTCTTTACATGGAAGGATATTTAGGTTGTTGTAATTTCTGCCACTGAAATCAATTAATATTCTTTAAACATCTAAGTGTCCTTGTGTGCAGATGTAAGCATTCTTCTTAGTAAGTCTTGCAAATGATAATTTATATAAAATTAAATTTTTTACTTCCACAATGACTCCCATAGTGTCTGTATTATATTAAATTGTTTAAAGTGTGTATTTCCACATCTCAACATATATTTTTTCTACATGTATCCATCAGATGCATAAAAATCATATTTTTTTGTTGCTTTAACTTCCATTTTCCTGATGACTAGTGAGATTGAACCTCTTTCATTTACTGATTGTATCTTTTTTCTATACAAAATGCCCAGACCTCTATTACATTTTTTTCTTTTTCTATTGATTTTCATTCTAAATTCTTCACTTAGTCTAAATACAAATCCTTAGCTGATGTGAAGTAAATACTTTTTCCCAGTCTTTGAGCCATATTTATGTTGTCCTTTGCCATAAAGATACTTTACATTTAGATATATATAAATTTTAATTTATTATTTTTGCTTTTGTGTCTTATTTAAGAAGGTTTCAAAAATACACAGTTATGGACATATTTTATGTTTTCTGAAAACACTATATTTAGGAACTCATTTAGACTTTATCCAATTGTCTGAAGGAGGAATAAATTTTTTAAACAGATTTCTAGTTTTCTGGGTATGATTTATTAGTAATCCATCCTTTCAACACTTATTTGAAATATACCTACATTGTTTATATTCCATTGATATACTCTTCTCTTCTTTTTAAAAAATTTCATGTAGAGGGAGTTCCCATCGTGGCTCAGTGGTTAACGAATCCAGCTAAGAACGATGAGGTTGCAGTTTCGATCCCTAGCTTCGCTCAGTGGGTTAAGGATCCAGCGTTGCCTTGAGCTGTGGGTTTGGTTGCAGATGCGGCTTGGAGCCCATGTTGCTGTGGCTGTGGTGTGCCATTGGCTATGGCTCCCATTTGACCCCTAGCCTGGGAACTTCCTTATTCGGCAGGTGCGGCCCTAAAATGACAAAAAACACACACACAAAAATTTCATGTAGAGGAGAATTAACAGCTGATAGGATTTATTTTATAATGGATACCGGATTGTCTACTATGTTTTAACAATATCTGACTCAGTCTATGTGTTCTCTTTTGCACATTACTTGGAAGGATTATGGAAATTTATTTATCATCATTGCAAAAAATCCATTTATTAGGTTTAGGATAACACAAATCACTCATTGAATATAATATTTATTTATTTGTTATCACTTAAATTTTTTTCTTCCAGTTTTATTGAGATGTAATTGACATGTCATATTGTATAACTTTAAGGTATACAGCATAATTATTTGACTTACATAAATCATGAATTATTACCAAAATAAGTTTAGGGAACATACAATTATGTCATATAGATATAAAATTTAAAAAAAGAAAAAAAAAATCCCTTGTAATGAGAATTCTTGGGACTTACTCTTTCAACAATTTTCATGTATAACATACAACAGTGCTAATTATGTTAATCATGTTGTTTTACTACATCCCTGGTACTTACTTATCTTGTAACTGGACATTTGTACTTTTTAACTACCTTCATCCAAATTCCTGTCCTTCCACCCCTACTTCCAATAACCACATAACTTATATCTTTTTCTAAGAGTTTGTTTGTTGTTTTTTGAGGAACCCCAACACTGTGTTAGTTCCTGTTACCCAACATAGTGATTGAAAATTTCTATACATTACAAAATAACTGCAATAAGTCTAGTTACAATCCATCACCTAAAGATGTTACATTAAGAGTGACTATATCCTCCATAATGTACATTTCATACCCATGATGTTCTTAAAGGAACTTCTCTAGGCAGAAAAGAAAAGGCCACAACCAGAAACAAAAACACCACAAATGACAAGGCTCACCAGGAAAGGCATATATACAGTAAAGATACTAAATCATTCATGCACAACTATGCTACCAAAATCAGAAATCGTGAGAAGAGAGCACAAATGCAGGTCACTGGAGACGCACGTGCAATTAAGAAACCAACAACTTCAAACAATCTCATTTTTATATAGACTCCTATATCAAAACTACAGGGTAAAAAAAAAAAAAAGCAACAAAAACCCCAAACAATTACTACAGTGGCAATAAGAACATATATATCAGTAATTACCTTAATTGTTAATGGACTGAATGCCCCAACCAAAAGACATAGACTAGCCGAATGGATACAAAAACAAGAAAACAACCAATGGATCACTGAAGAAATTAAAGATGAAATTAAAAAATACCTAGAAGCAAATGACAACAAAGACACGACACTCCAAAACCTCTGGGATGCAGCAAAAGCAGTTCTAAGAGGAAACTATATAGCAATACAAGCCTACCTCAGGAAACAAGAAAAAGCTCAAATAAACAACCTAACTTTACATCTAAAGCAGCTAGAGAGGGAAGAAGCCAGGTCATGGAAACAACCTAAATGCCCATTGACAGAGGAGTGGATAGGGAAGATATGGTACATACACACGATGTAATATTACTCAGCCATTAAAAGGAACAGAATAACAACATTTATAGCAACATGGATGAACCTAGAAATTATCATATGAAGTGGAACCAGTCAGACAATTAGACAGCAACACCCAATGCTACTGCTTACATGTGGAAACTAAAGAGATGCAACGAACTTCTTTGAAGAACAGACAATGACTCACAGATTTTGGAAAACCTTGGTTTTTCAAATAAGACAATCTGGAGGGTGGGGGGGATGCACTGTGGGTTTGGGAATCAAAATCTGTCGAATTGACTTATGATCTTTGTACACGTATAACTGAAATAAAATTGTTAATAAGAAAAAATAAATAAAAAAAAATTTAGGGTATCTGACCACGGTAGCTAACCTCAAAATTCTAATGCCTTAACAAAAGAAAGGGCATTTCTCATTAATCATATATTTTAATAAGGTTGGTGAGTAGAAAGAATGCGGAATATACCCCACACAATCCTGTGATTTCATGCTTTCTATCTAATAATTAACTTTGACCTAAGGGCTCTGGGTCTTCCACTGGATGCTCTGAATCTTGATGACTGTCAGTTGAAGAAGAAAAACAAGTCGGTACGCAGGGAGCTTTTTTAGGCTAGAGTGGCACCTCTGACCAGATTCCATTGGCCAAAACTGAAACATATATGCCTACAAAAAAAGTGTGGATTAGTATATTACACAAGAAGAAAAGGGGATACCTGTCTTTAAGTGAGTTTTATCATTCTCAGCCATTGGAATTCAATGCAACAGATCACCTGGCATTATCATTGCAATTAAGGTCACGAAAATTCCATGCTTACTCAATGGGTAGGTATGAATTTCACTTAACTGTAACTCAATTTTTACTTATTATCTGACAACAGATGACTAATATTTTTCTGTTTTATTTTCTCTTCCAAATTAGAACCTAAATCGCTTTCAAACATAAGAAACTCTTATAGGAATAAGAACAGAAACAAAGTCCACTTATGGAATCCAATTTCAATGTTCAAAGCACATTCAAGATTCTTTAAAAAAATAAAAAAGCAAACAAAAATTTAAAATTTTTCTATCATACTTTTTCTCTATTCTTTTTTTCTTCTGATTTTTCTAATAACTAAAGTACTTGACCAGAGAAGAATCAGTGTGTTTAACTCCATAAGTGATAAAATAAAATTCTTTTAATCCAGGACAAAATCTTGGAAGATTAGAGGTTCCATAGCCATTCTTTGTAAATATTCCGTGAAAATTATAAGAATGATATTTGCAATAGCACTGTATGCTAATGCTGAAATAACATATGTTATAAAACCTAGGCAGGGAATTCCATTGACTGCATGTTGAAAACGGATAGTGTGAGAAGCAGTTTTTGGATTTTGCACACACACACACACACAAACACACATTCTGCTTTAATCCTGGTTCCTTACGAAACAGAGCCTGAGACAAAAACTAACTGGTTGATAAGTTGATATTGCACTGGGAGATAGAATCCTAGGGAAACAAGAGTCAAGGATGATGAAGCAAAGAAGGTGGGAGAACAAATACAAGATGGTGCATTCCAGAAGTGACCACAGGTTTGCTTCATTGCTCAGTTATATGGGATACACCCAGACAGGCCACGTGGATACCCCTGTGTCTGGATCAGTCAGCCAGAGGAGAGAGAATAGGGAGCAATTTTATTTGCCGAATCATTCCTGTCTTCTTTAGGTCCTTGGTCAAAATCTTCCCCTCAGGGCATTGGTTTCTCATAGGCTATTTTCTTTAACCTGGCTGTTTCTTTAGGAAGTTACCAGGGAAATCCAAACTCCCTTCAGCATAATTCAGCTGCTCTGCAGGCACAAGGATCGCTTCTTGTCAATTGGCACCAAACAAATGGTCCTTTAGACTGTGGTATTGCTATTAATGGTGACTCTTAGAACTCTGGGAGTAGCATGGACCTTCTGCTAGAGCTACTCTGGCCAAGAAGTCAGGTGAGTGGCCAAAGCCCCACAGAGACATGGTTGAATAGATATAGGGTAGAAAATAAACTGGGTTAAGTTTTACATTCAAATGGTTTTTGAGCCAGTATGAAGACTTCAAATGCTCTTGAAGACACCGAGGAATGGATTTAACTTATGTCCATTCCATGTATTCAGAATGTAATATTTGAGTTGACCAGAAAGAGAATTTGGTAATTATTGCCATTAACCACCAGAGTTTTTCATCTCACTATAGTAGTGACTATCTTTTAAAATTTATTCAAACAATATAAATTTTAGAGATCAAGATGGGAAGAATAAAGGAATGGACAAAGGATTATACGTCCTATGATTCTTAACTACCCATAAAAATAAATTCACAAGCCATTGAAGTAGATATCTAGAAGTAATGGATGTTTTCACTGTCTGGAATGTCTTAGAGGGAAAAAGAAGATGCCCCCGCCAAAAAAAAAGAGAGCCAAAAAGAGAGCAGAAGAATCTTAAGCAGACATGCCCTAATAAATGTCAAATTGCACTCACCGATGGAGCTAGATGCTGCACAGAATAGTAACTCATATATTGTTAAGATCTGAAAGGAAACAATCTATAAACATCCAAACAAATGGTGAAAAGAACTATAGAACTTTCCTATTCCTAATTTATTTATTTTACAAAAGAAGACTTAGGTAAATATTTCCCCATAAAATGTTGAGAAAGGGGAAAAAACTACTTTAAAATATTGCACCATAATGGAAAAAGGGTGCATCACCTTGAAAGCTAACAGAAAAATAGATTTCATGCAATTCTTTTTAATCAATAAATAATTTTTAGAGCAGTTTTAGATTTACAACTAATTTGGGTTTAAAGTACAGAGAGTTCCCATATATCCCAAATCCCCATGCGTGCACAATATGTGGACATATATTTTCAATTCATTTGGGTAAATACCAAGAACTGCAACACTGGATAGCATGGAAAGAGTATGCTTAGTTTTATAAGAAATGACCAAATTGTCTTTCAAGTATTCTGCGTTTCCAACAGCAATGAATTAGACTTCCTGTTGCTTCATATCCTCCCCAGGATTTGGTGTTGTCATTGTTGATTTGGCCATTCTAACATGTGTGCAGTGGTATCTCATTGATTTAATTTGTATTTCTGTAATGACATATATAGGGCAAATTTTCATATCCTTATTTGCCATCTGTATACCTTCTTCAGTGGCATATCTGTTCAGCTATTTGACCCAATTTTAAGTGAGTTGTTTGTTCTTATATTGTTGAGTTTTATGAGTTCTTTGTATGTTTTGGATAAAGTCCTCTCTTAGATGTACTTTTTGGAAATAATTTTCTCCCAGTCTGTGGTTTGTCTCTTCATTCTCTTGACATTGTCTTTTGCAGAGCCAAAATTTTGTTTTAAATTTGCAGAGCCAAAGTTTTAAACTTTTATGAAATCCTCTTAAACAATATTTTTTACAAGAAAATATTTAAAAAGCTTGTCATCAAAATGATGAGAAATTGTAATATTGCAATGAAACAGAAGGAATATTTGACTATAAGATGAAAGAACAGATTAAAAAAAATAGCGTGAACTGAAATGAGTCAAATTACCACCAGTACTCTCCTTCCAAGGGGAAAGAACAAAACCTGTCTAGTCTTAGATTTTAGACTTCTTCTGTGGATGCTTCAATTGTGGAAAACAAGATTTTGAGACAAAAAATTTGGAAATGTTACCTATTTTAATTCTAGCCCTGGTTATGGCTGAAGACTTCTATTTATTTCAAGTACAGAAGCATACACAAAAGATCAATTCACTAAGTTCATACTTGAGTTTTTCTTACTATGGAAATTAGCTTTGGTATTTCTATTTAGTACTTTCATAAGTAGGTATTTAGGTATTTGTTTTTCAAACAGAATAAACTATTCAGAAAGTAAGAGTCTACTACAAAGTCTTAGAAGTTAAACATGAACATTTTTGGAACTGCTTTGCATTTAAATTTTTGCCTAAGAATAATGCGATTCACTTGCTTTTCCCACTATTCTGGAAAGTTAACTTTCTATTATAAATTGGAAGACATCAAAAATGTTTTGTCAACAAACTTCTGGATTGTGTACCTCCCTTCCCCGCAACTTCAACTTCACCTTAGCTTAAGGCTACTCTAAAAAGAGAAAAGCAAACCATCTGAAAATCAGGAAATCTCCAAACATTGGTTTAATTTCTTATAAAAAATATGTTGTTGATTAAAGGACTCAGTTCACTTTAATAAGAACCTGATCTCTACCAGAACAGTTTCTTCATCATTATTCTACTATGTCAAAAGTACAAAGTGGTTAAAAAAGTTAAGTAGAATGTTGGGACAGTTGAAAAAAATGTGCATTTTATTTGTAGGTTGGATTAGCACAGGTAAACAAAAACAGTATGCACCTGAAAGTGGCAGCAATAAAGGTAAAGCTCAAAATTGATGTCAGCTGTGTTCATTCTAGGAATTCACTAGAGAGTAACTCACAAACCAGCATCTGAATATTTTGAATGAAACTAACAAGCAAAAATTTAGATGTCATCATTATATATTTGCCCACTCTGTGTGATTATACAGCAAGCAAAGGAAACATCATTCAAGTATATTGTGGAAGCTATGAAAGCTAGTATGTGCATTTCCCTATGAGGAAGCACATACATTTTCCATAAATATCTGTCAACCTAACATTTTACCAATTTAGCTGTGGTGTAATATGATTCATACTTTTTCTGCATATCCCATTAGGATGGGATTGTAAGGCTTGTTTTCCTCTTAGTAATAATTTTTTCTCTCAAATTTATTCATATTGTCTTTGGAGGCTTATTTGACAAAGGAAGAATCGTACTTTCATCTTGATTTTCTCTCTCATTAGATGCCTGCTTTGTAATATTATTGTTTATTTTTGTTGTAAACTATAAGACAGCCAGCCAATTCGATTTTCACATAAGGAAGTAAAAGAGAGTGGCAAATATGTCCAAGTAACATAGAAATTCATGGCATAGAATGGCCTAAGTAGAACCAAACTGTGTATACATTTTCTTTCTAAGCCAGGAAGTTCAGCTTTATGCTGGATGAATATAATTGTTTATATCCCTTACGTCCTGTGCTAACATGTTAAAGAAATGGAACTAGTGTCTCTTTCATTAAATTTTCAGGAAAGAAAAATCTGGGGAAAGAGTTTTAGTGCTGGCATGGAATTCTCTGCTTAATACATGTTTTTTACTCAGGTAAAAATTAACCCCTCAAACTGAAGACATAACAGAAAAGAATTAAAGACAAGTTCCTTTTAATTCTTTAGTGGGCTTCTCTGTGTATAAAGGAAAAATACAGCTCTTATTCTACAGAATAGTAATTCTCATAATATACTATCTTTTTCATTATCATCATTCCCCTAAAGCTGAATCTGCATAGTTTCATTAACTAAAAAGACTGTTTAATTTTTTTTATGTCTCACAGTAGGATTATTTATCATATTGAAACATGCTTAGAAGTAACAGCTATCCACAAAATGTGCAGCAGTTCCAACACAGAATGAAAAGTACAATATAAAATAATCTCAGATTGCTAGTCAATTATAAAAGTTTTATTATTACATTTTATTGTATTTGTTATCTTAAATTTTGATTATTTGGGAGGACAGAGCTTGTTACTTGAGATGTGAGAGACTGTAGTCTCTTAATCCTTCCCGTACTCTTAAGGTTGAAGTGACCTTTACCAATATTATTGTTGTGATAGTTGATGAGAGAAGGGAGCTATGGTCACACAAAAGAGAGATGTCCCCTCACTGTCACCTCTCTCAACATAACCACAGAACCATTTGTTTGCCCAAGCCATCCAAGAAAGAGATGCTCTGTGTCACAATAATGGACTGCTATATTACCATGCTATCAAGACAGGTCTTTGTCTTCCTTTCCAAACAGATAATCCAGTCCTAGGATTTTCCTATATAGAAATTCTAGAGCTACCACTGGGAAGGAGTCTAAGACTTTTTAATTTTAATCATTTAGAAACAGTTAATACTTACTTTATATGAAAATTTTCTTTTACAAACTAACATTGTACCTTACCATATGAAATGTAAATATTTCTATTGAAAAATAACTAAATTTTCAAGTTTTGTCACCTATACTTTTATAATAATATTTTTTCTCTGTGACATCCACGTATCATTTTGTGACTTTCTGGATGAAGCAGATAGCCACCTACAGCAAATATACTCAGAATTACATAGCAAACTCTTTTTTTTTTTTTGCCTTTTTTCATTTTAGGACCACACCCTCGGCATGTGGAGGTTCCCAGGCTAGGGGTCTAATCGGAGCTGTAGCCGCTGGCCTACACCTTAGCCAGAGCAACGCAGGATCCGAGCCTCGTCTGCGACCTACACCACAGCTCACAGCAACTTTTATTCTTATGACAAAATTGATTCAGAATGAAAACAAAGAAGGTAGGTATACTAGATCTCAAAAAGATACACTGCATGTTCCTTCAGCCTAATAATGAAAAGTTCTATAATGAAAAGTTTTAATTAGATATTGGATAATGAATCAATGATAACTTCCAAAACAGTTTTAGAGTTAGATGTAGTTGGGTGTCAAATAGGATAATTCCTTTTTAATCCTTATAAATGAAGTCAGATCATTATATTGTGTGTGTGTATACATAATATTTTCATTTTCATTTCTATTTTTATTCTCAATTGATTTATAATTTAAAGAATCCTCAAATATTTTGTAGCTTTTACTATGTGTTGTCACAGCACAAATTTACATAATTTTTTATTTAAAATTATCCTTTATATTGATTTGTGTAAGATTTATTTAGAAAAGTACCTTTTGATAATAGAACTTGTCAAAAACTTTTATCTGCCTGAATCTCAGAACAATTCAGTTAACTCTTAAGATCCTCCAGTTGAACCAGAAATGGCTTGTCAATGGTATTTTTACCACCATTTTTTTTTTCTTTGCTTTTTAGGGCTGCAGTTGCGGTATATGGAAGTTCCCAGGCTAGGAGTCAAATAGCTGCAGCTGTGGGCCTACACCTCAGTCACAGCAATGCCAGATCCAAGCCGTATCTGGGACATACACCACAGCTCACAGCAATGCTGGGTCCTTAACCCACTGAGGGAGGCCAGGAATCAAACCTATATCCTCATGGATGCTAGTCAGGTTCATTTCTGCTGACCTGCAATGGGAAGTCCTACCACACATTTTGGATTTGTGTGTGAATACAAACACAATTGATGTTTAAACCAGAAAAAGTGATAGGTTTTTATGTTAGAAAGGAAGAGGCTTCTTCATTATGTCCTGAGAGACTGTGAGAAAGTTCCTCTGCCTCCCTCCAAAAAGAAAAAAGAAAAAAAATTATGATAACTCTTGCATAATGACCATTGAAAGAAAATGCTTATCAGTACATAGAATAATAAATTTGGTCATAGAACTTACCCAGTGAGAAGTCCTACCTAAGTCTCCCAACTTGAGAAATTTAGTCATGTTAATGATAACAGTATCAGTAATAATGATGTCAATAACAGCCATCAGTTTCTTGAACCTTTATATATAGTGAGTGCTTAATATGCATTGTCTTCATGTGGGTACTGCTAGCACTTCTGCCCCAATGAGGGGAAACTAGACATCAGAGCTTATCTTGACCACCCTGATAGAATGTGTCTTTGCCAGGACTTGAATCCAAATGGCTTGGCCTGTGCTCTTGACTACCATCCTCCTTTGCTCTTCTGCAGAGATAACTTCATATTTCCAGAAGCAGAGGTTAGCCAAACTCAAACACATTTTTGCTAAATTAATGTTCTAATATTCTTCTTTATCTCTATAGTGTTCTTTCCCACAGAAATTTTATGAGTAACTGTAATTTGGCTGAGTTGAAGCTGACATTTAGTTTCCTGGGTTTTAGACACCACCACTGTCTGGGGTTTCTCTCTCTTCTCCACACACACCAGCCTTTGTATTTTTAGTAAATATTGAAAGAATCTTGTAACTATTGTGGAATGTTAGTTCCAGCCCAGGGACATAAAAATGTAAACCACAACTTTGAATTTTATAGAGCCCTGTGAGAATGAACTTGAACGTACTCACAATTAGGGTTTAGGTATATTCAAACTCTTGGTGGACTGAGTATCCTCATGTGGGCTCAGAAACTAGGGTCTTGAAACAAACAAATAAGCCAAAACTGAGCACATGAACTAAATTTGCTAGATTGAGTGAAACTTAGTATCAGGGTTTGGATTTGAAGGGGTTCATGAGACCAGGTGAAATATGAGGCTGAGTGTCACCCTCCATCAGATCATCTGAGGTTTTTTTTTAAGACTATAGATTGTTGGAGTTCTCTCATGGCTCAGTGGGTTAAGGATCTGGCATTGTCACTGCTATAGCTCAGGTTTAATCCCTGGCCCAGAAACTTCCCAGTGCTGTGGGCATGGGCAAAAAAACAAACTCAAAAAGAATATAGATGGTTGGGTTTTGCTGTCAATTACTCTAGTTTAGTAATGTGAAGTGAACCAGAGAATCTGTATATTTTAAATATCTTACTAAGTGATTCTGATCCACAAGGTTAAGAACCACTGGCATAAATTAAAGAATCATATCATAAAGGTGGCTAAAGATCTGCTGTGATAAATCCCTTTGAAAGAGCTTGTGCCAGGAGGCATAGGAAGTTTTAAATTGACCTGAGTAGAGAAAGAGCGTCTAAATAAAAAGTCCAGAAGAGCTCTGCACCTACAGGAGCAGCTGATGGGAAGCATGGAGGTGGGGCTCAAGGACTTGGATAGCAGTTGGGACAGAAGACCAATAGTCTCAACGGCCTTGAAAACAGTGAAGGCTGAGACACTGGAAAGCTGCCTCCAAGAGGTAAGGGACATTCACAATCTTATTTATTAATTATGGCCGGTATTTAGAATCCTGTCTTGCTCATAGTAGATGCTCAATCAATAATTGTTAAATAAATGGGCCAAGGATTTAAAATGTTGGAAGCATTACAAAAACATCAAAGGATAACCAAACAACCCTTACCTATCCACAAATATATGCCTCTCCAGATACCTGTATAATTGATGGAGATGCCAGAAAAAATATTGGATTTTTTTGTTAATCGTGCAAATGAAAGCTTAGGGCTTTAAGATTTACAATACAATGCATTAAAAAAACAATACATTTGTATTCACAGATGTGGCAAGGGGACTGCTAGATTTCAAATGAAACTTTTTCATATGTATTTCTTCCTTTGTTTGAGATCTGGTCTAAACCACCTGGCAGATGGGAACTCTAGACAATTGTAGTTAATGGCTAGATCTGTCTTCACCTAGTTGGTTAATTCAGTTTAAACCTGAGATTATTAAAATTCATATGTGTCTGAAATATGGTCTCTATTGACTGATTCCTTGGAGAAATATATATTTGCCAGTGTAATCATAGAGGGCCACATTCCTGGTAGGTACTTAATACTACCTGCTACAATAGGAATGAAGCAGCTGTTCTGTCTCCATTTATCTGTAGGACCTCAAACTAAAGGGAAATAAAATATAAGAATTTAAAATCTAAGTTGTATTGCATACATAAGGATTAAATATACTCTACTATTTGAGGCAGAATATCAAGGACATTCTCATTCCTACTCTAAGGAAAATTCTATCATTTCATTCATGTCAAAGTAAGCAAGATCTGGTTATTGTTTCTCTTCTAGTCTGTAAGTGAAGATTCTTGATGGGAGTTTGACAATTCTTGATTTGATATACAATTTCCTCCATCTCTTAAATATATGTTTTAATCTGTCAGAGATATTAAAAGATTTCTCTAATTACCAATTTCTATAGAACATGTTAATTTGTAATTAATGTAAAAACATAGACCTCCTAATAGATTTTTCACTTTTAATCTGTCTAATTAGAGTGACTGCTTTCACCAATGCCTTGATGTAATTAACATCAGGCTGTAATCTCTCTGTAAGTAATATGTAAAGTCAAAAAAGTGATTCCATGGAGTTCGCATCGTGGCTCAGTGGTTAACGAATCCAACTAGGAACCATGAGGTTGCGGGTTCGATCACTGTCCTTGCTGAGTGGGTTAAGGATCCGGCGTTGCCATGAGCTGTGGTGTAGGTCGCAGACGCGGCTCGGATCCTGTGTTGCTGTGGGTGTGGGTAGGCTGGCGGCTACAGCTCCGATAAGACCCCTAGCCTGGGAACCTCCATATGCCTCGAGTGCGGCCCTAGAAAAGGCAGAAAGACAAAAAAAAAAAAAAAAAAAAGTGATTCCAGAGCAATACTTAAAATTAAAAATAAAATGCAGCATCTGAGCAAGACAGTAAGTTCAGATTTGTGATAGACAGCTTTTTTAATCTAAGAAATAATATTTTGCTCTAAACGCAAAGCGAATGTGTCAAATTTCAATTTCTTCTATTTAAAAAAATATTTGTGTATATTACATCACTGTCCCTTCTATCCATCTCTCAGATTTCCCTGTTTTTTTTTTTTTTTTTCACCTCGTGAAACTCAGTCGTGCCAGGCAGAAACTTCAAGAAGCTAGTCAAAGTATAAAATCATTGTCAAACTCTTAAACCTATCTGGAAGAAAAATTTCCATTTGATTTAAACTGAGTAAAATTATTATTTTAAGAAAAATAGCTTAGTCCAAAAAATGACGATCTCTTTTTGATTTGGATGGCATTCCTCATTTGTTTTAATATCTAGAAGACATTATTAAATTTAAAATTCTCTGAGTCTAACGTTTACCTTATAAAGGCAATATTTTAGAAACAATTAGCAAGAATTGACATAAATATAAAACCATGCTTTCAAAATGTTAACAAGAATCAGTAGAAAAGGAATAGTTTTTTAAGATAAATCATGAGAAATGAATTGTCTTACTAAATTAAAACATGAAATTAGATCTCTCCCTTACACAAGTCATAAAACTACAGAAATAAATTCTAGATTGATTAAAGCTTTCAGTGTGAAAACTAAAAATATTAGAATGAAATATTTAATATATTTATGGATATTTTTACATGTTGTTAAAATACCTTTAGTCCAGCAAGTTCATGAGCTTCTCATTGTGGTATGATCTGGTTAATTCTGACTGATTCTGATTAAATTTAGTAAAATCTTTAACAACATTGTTGTTTTAAAAATACAATTTAAAGAGACCCATAAAGTCAGGGAGGGGATCAAATGCTGAATAAGATGTAGTCTGCTTTTAAATTATCTTTATTATCAAAGGAATGCATTATCAGGTGTGAACAAGGAAAATAAGCAGAAAAAACCACATCTTAACTGATTCTCTCTTTATTGTCATGTTCAGAGCTGAGAGAATTGATTTCAAGCAACTATTAACCAGCAAGGCAGCAGATACTTTTTCAAGTTATTTTGAGAGTATCTGTTTTATAATAATAGAAGATGTTAAAATCATATAATATCTTAGTGTGATAATTTCTAGGTCCATCCATGTTGATGTAAATGGCATTATGTCATTTTTTATGGTTGAATAATATTCCATTGTATATATGTACCACATCTTTTTTATCCATTACTCTATTGATGGACTTTTAGGTTGTTTCCATGTCTTGGCTATTGTAAATATTGTTGCAGTGAACATTGGGGTGCATGTATCTTTTCGAGTTATCGTTTTCTCCAGATAGATGCTCAGGACTGGGATTGTTGGGTCATATAGTAGTTCTATATTTAGTTTAGTTTTATTTTTTTCTTTTTAGGGCCACACCCACAGCATATGGAAGTTCCCAGGCTAGGGGTAGAATATGAGCTACAGCTGCCAGCCTACACCATAGCCACAGCAACACAAGATCCCAGCCACGTCTGTGACCTACACCACAACTTGTGGCAACACCAGATCCTTAACCCACTGTGTGAGGCCAAGGATCAAACCCACATCCTCATGGATCCTAGTGGATTCCTTACCGCTGGACCAAGGCAGGAACTCCTATATTAGTTTTTTAAGGAATCTCCATACTATTATTCATATTGGCTGCACCTATTTCCATTATAATCAACAGTGTAGGACGGTTTCCTTTTCTCTACACCCCTCCAGCATCTATTGTTTGTAGACTTTTTGCTAAGTGAAGTAAGTCAGACAGAGAAGGAGCTATCAGGTGAGATCACTAATATGTGGAATCGAATAAGAATAATACAAAATAACTTATTCACAAAATAAAAACAGACTTAAGGATTTCAAAGCCAAACTTATGTTTACCAAAGGGGAAATGTTGGGGAGAAGAAAAAAATAGGAGGTTGGGAATGATGTATACACACTCTTATATGTGGAATGGATGAGTAACAAGAGCCTACTTTATAGCTCAGGTAAATCTACTCAGTACTTTGTATTTACCTATATACAATTTGAATCTGAGAAGGAATTAATATATGAATACATATAACTGATTCACTTTGCTGTTCACCTGAAACTAACACAAAATTGTAAGTCAGCTATACTCCAATATATATTTTTTAAAGGATATAATCTCAATTGGTGAATGGTGAAAGTGGAAAACAAGGCCTGGCAGTCTAGAAACAAAATGTTTAAAGGCTAGATGTTGGAAGCAAGGCTAGTGTGGACATGAGTTCTCACATGGCTTTGACAGGTATGTGGGATTTGACAGGTATGATGCAGTTCTCCTTGTTCAACGTTGATTCCCCATTGACATGTCTGTCAGCTGAGAAAAAAAATGTTACAGGTATAAAAGTTGGAGTTGAGGGAGGCCTAAAAACTTAGAGACAAATGATGTGAATGGCCAAGAATTTCAGGTTAAAACAGGTACTGAATCTATTCTTTGGATTATTTCACATCTGTTTTTTTTACATTTTGTCTAAGGTAAGCCAGGCAAAAGAAAAACAGAATTAAAATAGCAACAGAGAAAATAAATGCAAAGCATTGGTTATTATGTTTATTTATGTAGAATTCTGGGGAACTTAGTGACTTTCTGGAATCTTCCTTCACTTCACTCCCAAACACAAGGAATTTTCTGCTCTAGAGAGAAGGAAGGGAGTGAGACTAGGACTTTTATCCCCTGAGAGTTGGGCAGCCTGAATTTGAGTCCCAGGGAGGCCAGGAATCTCTGTAGAGACCTCAGGTCTCTTGAAGTCAAGGTCAATATCCATTCCTGATAAGCATGCTGGATTTCTTTGTCCCTCAAGTGGCCAAGTAGAAACTGAATCCTCCCTCATCCTGAACTGTACAAGCACAAGCAATAAAACTTCCTCTACTTCTATTATTAATGGTGTGGCAACCTGTCTGATTCTACCTCACCACCCACATCCACTACTCTAACAAGGCACACTTGTGCATGTGCCAATATCTAGCTGTGTTAGCTAACAAGGAAAATTGATATTCAATCGGAAGGGTATAGCAGCCAAAGAAAAAAGCTCAGCACAAACACAACACATGTTCAATCAGATCGAGATGGAAGAGGAGACAGATACTCTGAATGAGAAAAACATAGATGAGTTCCTAAGGTAATTGAGGTGAAGCCCAAAAAAGACTTCTGGAGCTCAAAACACAACAACAACAAAAAATTACCCTCCTAACAATAACAAATGAGTAGATCTAGTAAAGGAAAGAATAATAAATAATTCAAACCCAAATTAGTGGTTGGAAGAAGAAATGCAAGAAATATCTTTGAACAAAGAAAAAGAGTACAAGATGATGAAGGCAAAGACCAGAGACTGGGAAATACGGTCATGTAGAATTGTATGAAAAATAAAAGTTTTATAAAGTGAAACAGAAACTGATGATGGAAAGACATCAGTTAGTTTAGAAGAATTTTTTTCCTGAACCGAGGAACTAAAACTTCCCATAGAAAAAGCTTACTGATTTAAAGACTACACTGATGAGAAAAGGCACACAAAACTAGGCATTACCTGGTAAAACCTCTTAACTCTAACAATCAAGAAGAAAACATCAGGCAAGATTCAAGAGAGACAGAACCAATTACCTGAAAAGGAAAGGAACTATATTATCATCAGACTTATCTGTAGCTCTGAATCTAGAAAAAAGTAGTATAGTATCTACACAAGGCTGAGCTGAAAGGACAGCAACATCAAAGCACTGTACTCAGTTATCATTTGGAGAATTTATTTAATAATAATAAGAAATTCAGGGACTTATTATCCAAACTATCTTCAGAGCGAAGGAGTCAAGAAAAGCCTGTGTCAGTCAGGGTTCTTATTACCAAAAACAAGATATATTCTGAATTATTTTATTTATTTATTTATTGTGTTTTGTCTTTTTAGGGCCACACCCACAGCATATGGAGGTTCCCAGGATAGGGGTTAAGTTGGAGCAGCAGCTGCTGGCCTATGCCACAGCCACAGCAATGCCAAATCCAAGCCACATCTTTGACCTACACTACAGCTCATGGCAATGCCGGATCCTTAACCCACTGAGCAAGCCCAGGTATCAAACCCACAGCCACATGGTTACTAGTCAGGTTTGTTTCCGCTGCTCCATTACGGGAACTCCCTGAATTCTTAAGCAGGAAAATAATTTATTAAAGGGCAGTAGATGGGTCACAGATATTCCAGGAATCACAGATTGTTAGGATTAGAATACTATATGCTATGTCTAAGGTTACCATAGAAAAAAGATAATAGAAAAAGTCCCATTCACTGTCTTGTAAATTTTGTATAGAAATGAATGGAAAGGACTATATGAAAATTTAAGAGCTAATGAAAAAGGTTATCTCAGGAGAAAAGAGGCAGTGGGAATACAGTGTAGAAGTGAATGGTCATATTTTGCTCTATAAACTTGGATATTGTTAGAATATTTTATATTCAAAATATTTTTAAATATTATAATAATATAGAATATAGTAGAATTTTCTATTCATGATTTCAATATAAGGGTATGAGATAAAAATCAGTGCAACATTAGGCATTTGTTTTGCCTTTTGGGACCATTAATGCCTCTTACTTCAATTAAAAATTAGAAATTCTAAGCAAGGAATTCAGCTTGGCCTATTAAAACAAGAGGCTGCCAGGTAGATCTGATCAGTGTGAATTAAAATATTGTGTGTATTTGAGGGATAAGAAATTAAATGTGTTGTGGGCCTAACGTGGCTTTCCTTTTTTTTTTTTTAACTACGCACACTATAATAAAGGACTGACATTGTCTTAATGTAAAATACCTCCACTAGTATGCCAAGGTCATCACAACTTAATTGCCTCAGATTTCAATCAGTGATTTATCAAATATGAATACCCTTTGGGGAGAAATGTATAAAAGCCCAAGCTCTGTGTGTAAACTATATCTTGTGATTTGTATAGCAAAATATATCACCAGTGTCCTTGTAAAATGCATGTGTACCCATGAGGACAAGAACCAAATGTATTGCTCATTTTACAGAACTGATGATAATAAATAAAAAGTAGTGGAAATATGAATGTTTTAAGAATGAATTTGATGATTTGTCAGTCTTTAGTTTTGCCATTAAAATGTTCTTGAATATGTCATGGGGTTTCTCAGCAAATTTTTTAAAAGCATTTAAATTTCTATCAAATGACACTGTTGGTGAATGGATCCTATCCTCTTAGAAAATAAATTATTTATTAAGGCAAGAATCACTAGAATGGTCCTACATATTTTCATAGGTAATTATAAGCCAAAGAGGAAGCCACTGTGGCTGTAGAATTGTGAAATAAGACATCTGCAGCCTTGAGTCCCAAAGCTACTTGCAATGCAAAGCCAATCAGCAGTTAGAAAATGGACATATTTGAATTGGGACAAATAATCCTTCTGAAGGGAAAGATCATAACCAATCTCTTTTGAAGTTTAATATTATTAAAATCTGTCTGAAAAAAATGCCATTTGCAGCAACGTGAATGGACCTAAAGATTATTATATTAAGTGAAGTCAAACAGAGAGAGACAAATATCCTATGATAGTACTTATATGTGGAATCTAATAAAAATGATACAAAAGAACTTATTTATAAAACAGAAAAAAACTCATAGATTTCAAAATCAAATTTAGGGTTACCAAAGAGGAAACTGTGGCAGGCTGGGGGTAGGGATAAATTGGGAGGGTAGGATTAACACATACACATTACTACATTTAAAATAGGTAACTGGAATTCCCATTATGGCTCAGTGGAAATGAATCTGACTAGTATTCATGAGGACTCAGGTTTGATCCCTGGCTTTGCTCAGTGGGTTAAGGATCTGGCGTTGTCATGAGCTGTGGTGTAGATCACAGACATGGCTCAGATCTGGTGTTGCTATGGCTGTGGTGCAGGCCAGCAGCTACAGTTCCGATTTGACCCCTGGCCTGGTAACCTCCATATGCCATGAGTGCGGCCCTAAAAAGATAGATGATAGATAGATAGATAGATAGATAGATAGATAGATAGATAGATAGATGATAGATAGATAGATAAAATAAAATAAAATAGATAACAAGGACCTGTATAACACAGGGAAGTCAACTCAATGTTCTGTACTAACCTATGTGAAAAAAAAGAATGGATATATGTATATGTATAACTGATTCACTTCATTATGCACCTGAAATTAACATGACATTGTAAATCAACTATAATCAAAATTAAAAAAAAAAAACCCTGTCTGATAGAACATCATTGACCTATCTGATGTTGACTGGAAGCAAGTTTTAAATGGAAAATCTAGTTCCAGAAAATATGTATCTGAGTGTTGAGAATGAACAGACTGAGCTATAACACTGAAATCCAATGCCAGTGCTGATGTAGGGATCTGAGTCACCACAGAGAGAACCCTTGCTGTGAACAGATATTCATTGGAGTACATAGAAATAGTGTCCGATAGATAGCAATATCATATGGCAAGGCCAAAAGCAAAAGTACCAGTATCTAGTCAGCTTGTGCTGCCACAACAAAATACCACAGAGGGGATGGCTTAAATGGTAGAAATTTATTTTCTTACAGTTCTAGTGGCTGGAAGTCTCAGATCATGGTGCCTGCTGGGTTGGGTTCTGGTGAGAACTCTCTTCCTGGCTTTCAGAAGGCTGCCTCTTATAGGTGGCCAACTGCTTATAGATGTCTTTAATGTGAGAAACACATAGATACTGAAGTTACCACTTAGATGAAGGCTTCCCTCTCTTTTATCAATTTTCATATGAGGAGAAATGAATCTTTTATTGTGAGAAACCTCCTTTCTCAGATTTTAGAAATTGTTACCTCACCATATACTATACTAACCTGACTACTAGATAGCCAGTGCTACGCTGATTATAAATCCAGGAAATGGGCTTTTTAAAATGTATATGTAGTCTATCGGGGGTGTATTTTAAGCATGTTTGAGCAATTATATATTTCAAATTTAATTTAGAAAATTAAAAGTAACTAATATGCAACAGCATTTGTTGATTTAAATTGTGATACTGGAGGTAAATTACTCAGTGCCCCTGTGAGTAATATGTGACACACTTATACTGGAAAATTTGAAGAGTACAATAAAAGGTGTAGTTATGATGTAGCCTGAGTTAGTGAAAAGCTAGTTGTTTCTAGCTCTGTGAATGAAGATACAAGAGAATGAGAGATTTAGAGACTAGAGAGAAATTATCTGGGGAATGTTGCCCAAATGGAGCTGTTACAATTAATCAGGAGATGAAGTCAGGCCACAGCAACATGACATGGAAGAAACTGGAGTAAAAAGGACCCCGTCCCTTTAGCAGATCTCCCACCAGTGCCATCTATTGACAGAAGCCAACTAGAAGTCCATGGTCGAGACATTTTTGTGGTGGTCTATACAAGTCATCCTCTCTGGGTACAGAGTTGGGTGCAGAAGAGTGAGTATGGATCTGAAAAAGCACATGAAAATACTACAGCCTACGAAGCTTTTGTGACTGAAATTTCATGAGCTCACCAGAACTGCATGGCACGAGAAGGAAGCATTGACTATCATGGTGATTCACAATTATTAGCTTGAACAGGAATCAGCTGGGCCCCTTTCCACAGTTTCTGGCCAGGAGGTCTGGAGTGGAGCCCAAGAATGTTCATTTCTAACAGATTCTCAGATGTCACCAGTGCTACTGAGGAACAAACTTTAAAATCCACTAAACTATAGAAACAGAATAATCGGGTTTTGAATCCTGACTCTGCCTCTTGGTAGCTTTGAACTATGAGTAATTCTCCCAGCTCCTTTGATGTTTGGAGATTTATCTACTCATATATTAAAATCCATCAATTATTAATTCATCCTTTTTTGGAATGAGGATATTTGTGTTTATCTTGAATGACTTTGTAGATATTTTTGTGAAACTGTATGACAAAATCCCTAGTATATTGTTTGGTACTCGATAAATATGAATACACAGTCCTTGTTTTTATTCTAATATGTTTTAAGCAGTCAATTAAATTAGTTGAACGTAAATAATGAAAATCCAATAGACATGTATAAACAGCTGTAATATGTAACATTCAAAAGTAATAATATGTTTTTATCTAATAATATCGAATTGATTTGTGTATATTATTTTTATCAATGGCAGCAAATGTATACATAATAGCTATGTGATATTTTGTGCTTATTGATCCTGTATAAATATTTTGAAGCCATGTTTTAGTTATCTGTTGAGAAATGACTTTCATGCTTTACTTGAAGCAAACGGTAAATGAAATTAATAGTCATTTGCTCTATGTAATGGGCAATAATGGATCATCTTTTGTAATAGGCTAGTAATGTTTCATTTATACTGTACCCTCTGGGATAGTAGATGTTCAGGATAAGTAAAATTTCCAAATAATTAATGCTTAGTCCCTGAAATAAAATATTCATTCTTCATCACTGCTTTGTAAAGCTCTCTGAGATATATAATTTCTTACCTTTTAATTTTTTATTCCAATTTTTCAAAATGGGATTATTCAAAAATCACATTAGGTACAACAGTATTGTACCATGCTCTCATACCATGAAACATTCAGGGCCTTTTAGGCAAACTGGACTCAATATTCACTTTATTCATTTTGCCTGTTGTGTTAGTCTACCTCCTTTTCCAGTAAGAGTGAAATCTGGAATAATAGAAATATCTGTTTTAACTCAAAATAAGTTCAGCTTCTTTTGTATTCATGTTTGCAGTCCTTCTGAAGCCCATCTTTTAATTCTGAGGTCCATTTTGCAGCAGTTATTATATATTCATTCACCCACCACCATCCTCTGCAGGTTCTAGTGGACATTCTATCCAGAGAATATCTGGAAACGGAGAGGTTGTTTCAAAATGAATTAAATGTATTCTGAGTCATAGATGATTCACAGGGCTGAGGATTAAAAATTTTAATTTGGGAATTTGCATTGTGGCTCAGTGCGTTAAGGACCTGATGTTGTCTCTGTAAGAATGAGGTTTGATCCCTGGCCTTGCTCAGTGGGTTAAGGATACAGCATTGCTCTAAGCTGCCCTGTAGGTCACAGTTGTGGCTCAGATCTGGTGTTGCTGTGGCTGTGTAATAGGCCTGTAGCTGCAGCTCCAATTCAACCCCTAGCCTGGGAACTTCCATATGCCCTCAGTGTGGCCATAAAAAGAAAAAAAAAGGAATTTTAATTTGGAAGAAGTAACAATATAATTTAGTTATTTACTTATAATCTTGAAACTATTCTAAGATGATGTTGTCTCAAGACATGACCTTCAAAATAAGATGTGATTTTTTTGTTCCTTTTTTTTTCTTTTTGGCTGCACCCACAGCATGCAGAAGTTTCTGGGGCCAAACCACACCTGCACCACAGCAATGACCTGAGCTGCAGCAGTGACAATGACAGTTCTTTAAACTGCTGAGCCATCAGGGAACTCCAAAGATGTGATTTTTTTAAATTTGATGATTTGGCTGTATTATTTTAAATCATTTCTTAATTTGTCATTAACTATTATTTGGTTAAATATTGGAGCATTAGAATTCGGTAGCAGCTGTTTCTGACTTCTTGCTTTTATTTCTTTCTGCCTTTGATAAATCTTTACACATAAGTCCCAAATAATGAGAGACTCTGGTTCTCTTTGTGTGTTTCTGTAATACATCCAACTCTTCAAAAATAACTATTATTAATCCTAGATACTGAGTGGAATTTGCTGGATGCCACTTGGCTTCCATTTATAATCACCTGCTTGCTGGGCCCAGAAATTGTAATATAAGGGATTTAGGTAGCTGCTTTGATGTGTAGCTGCTTTGATACCCATGACTGAGAATGACTGACCTGATACATAGGTGATGTTCAATAAATATTTGTGAATAAAGGAACAAATATATATCCATTCAGCTAGTCAATGTCTTTTGGTTGGGGCATTCAGTCCATTAACATTTAAGGTAATTATTGATATGTATGTTCTTATTGTCATTTTATTAACTGTTTTGAGTTTCTGTTGCTCTTTTTTTCTTCCCTTATTCTCTTGTTGTCTCCTCTCACAAGATGACTATCTTTAATGCTGTGTTTGAGTTGATTTTAGTTATTTGTTTCTGTATCAATTGCAGATTTTTGGTTTGCAGTTACCCTGAAATTTTGATAGGAGTCTATATATAAATGAGATTGTTTGAAGTTGTTGGTTTCTTAATTGCACGTGCATTTCCAGTGTCCTACATTTGTGCGCTCTTCTCATGATTTCTGATTTTGGTAGCACAACTGTGCATGGATGATTTAGTATCTTTACTGTATATATGTCTTTACTGGTGAGCCTTGTCATTTGTGGTGTTTTTGTTTCAGGTTGTGGCCTTTTATTTTCTGCCTGGAGAAGTTCCTTTAGGATTTGTTGTAAAGCTGGTTTAGTATTGCAGAAATCTCTTAGCTTTTGCTTATCTGTAAATGTTTTGATCTCTCCTTCAAATCTGAATGAGAGCCTTGCAGGGTAAAGCAATCTTGGTTGGAAGTTTTTGCCTTTCATCACATTAATTATATTATGCCACTTCCTTCTAGCCTGCAGAGTTTCAGCTGAAAAATCTGTTGATAACCTTATGGGGCTTTCCTTGTATGTCATTTGTTTCTTTTCCCTAGCTGCTTTCAATATTTTCTCTTTGTCTTTAATTTTGGTCATTTTAATTAATATGTGTCTTGGGGTGTTCCTCCTTGGGTTTTTTTTATATGGTACTCATTGGACTTCCTGAATTTGACTGAGTGGTTCCTTTCCCATATTAGGGAAGTTTTCAGCTATTATCTCTTTGAATATTTTTTCTGTCCCCTTCTCTCTCTCTTCTCCATCTGGCACCCCTATGATACAGATGTTGGTGTGTTTAATATTATCCCAGAATTCTCTGATACTCTCCTCACTTCCTTTTAATCTGTTATCTCTTTTCTCTTCTGCATTAGTGACTTCCACTTATCTGTCCTCCACCTCACTGACTCATTCTTCTGTCTCCTGTATTCTACTGTTGGCTGCTTCTAATGAATTTTTTATTTCATTGATTTTATTTTGCATCTCTTCTTGTTTAATTTTTACATCTTGTGTTTCTTTGCTCAGTGTTTCCTGTAAATTATCAATCTTTGCCTCCAGTTTATTTCCAGTGTCTTGTATCATCTTCAGCATCAACAGTCTAAAGTCTCTTTCTGGGAGGCTGATAATCTCCTCATCACTGAGCTGTTTCTCTGGGCTTTTTTCTTTCTCCCTTATGTGAGTTATAGTTTTTTGTCTTTTCATTTTTGTAGGTTTTTCGTGTGGTAACCTTTTTGCCAACAATAGAATTGTAGCCTCTCTTACTTCTGGTGTTTGCCTCCCCTGTGGCTAAAGTTGGTATGGGGGGGGCTTGCTGTAGGCTTCCCGATGGGAGGGAGTGATGACTGTCCACTGGTATGTGGGGTTGATTCCTGTTCCTCTGATGGGTGGGACTTTGTCTCTGGATGAGATTAGAGGCCAGCTATGTGCCTGAGGGGTCTTTAGGTAGCCTGTTTACTGATGAGTGGGGCTGTGATCCCACCTGGATTATTGTTTGGCCTGGGGCTTCTCAGCACTGATGGGAGGGACCAGATTTTCCCAGAAATGGCCCCCTCCAGAGAAATGCAGGCTGATGAATGTTCCCAAGAGCTTCACCTCCAATGCCCTTCCCCCACAACAAGCCACAGTCACCCCTGTTTTCCCAGGAGATCCTCCAAGAATTGCAGTCAGTTTTTACCCGGATTCCTATGGAGACTTTGCTTTGCCCTGTACCCAGTGCATGTGAAAGTCTGTGTGTGCCTTTCAAGAGTGGGGTCTCTGTTTCCCCCAGTCCTGTGGAGCTCCTGCACACAAGCCCCGCTGGCCTTCAGTGCCAGATGCTCCAGGGGCCATTTCTCCCTGTGCCAGATCCCCAGGCATGGGGATTTGACGTGGGGCTCAGAACTCTCAGTCCTGTAGCTGAGTTTCTGTGATACAGTTACTTTCCAGTCTGTGGGGCTTCCGACCCCAGAGGTATGGGGTTGCTTATATCACATAATCACCCCTCTTACCTCTTGATGCATTATGGTCTTTCTCTTCTGGAGTAGCATATCTTTTTGAAAGTTTCTAGTCCATTCGCTTGAAGGTTGCTCGGCATTTGGTTTTAGTTTCGTTGTTTTGGGGAGAGAAGTTGAGCTCCAGTCCTTCTATTTTGCCATCTAGGAACAAATTATAAATAAGGTAGTTATTGAAAGTCCTTTAAATACTACCTTTATAATCATATTAGTGATACATTTGTATGAAAACTCACGACTTTTGAGGCACTCAGTGATACAGAGATGGATGTAGTTCTAAGCATTTGTGCTAAAATATCATAATTACTCTCGTGCACAAAAGTGGCACAGAATCAGTCGTAATCAACCCACTCACCAATACACCATTTCCCCTTCCTGTGCTTTCTGAGTTGAAGATAATAACACCACCTGCTCTTTCGCTCTAACAAGAAATCCTTGGATCATCCTAAATACCACTCTTCCTTTGCTCTCATATTAAATTAATCCCTGGGTCTTATGTTTTTTGGCTTATATATAATATTAGAGGATTTGTGCTTTTTTCACTTTCTTTTTACTGCCACTGCCATAGTTAAACCCATTATGATCTGTACTCTGTTCACTGAATCAGCATCCTAATGGGTCTCCCAGCTTCCAATCTGGACTGCTTTAAGCCATTTTCAAATTGTCCTAAAGCACAAAACTGAACATGTCATTCCTTACCCTGTTTAAAACCCCTCAATGCCTCCTTATCTTATTCAGAACAAAATCCATGTCCTTCCATTTTGTAGGACCTTACATTCTTGCCCATCTAGCTTTATTTTTTAAGTGGGCTTATTTGCACCCTGCAATCTGGTTCTAATTAAATAATTCTGTGCCTGTGTCTTGAATCAGTCTATTACTCTCTGTCTTTCTGGATTAGCTTTATTTATTTCTTCAGTTTATAAAGTTTATCTTCTTTTCAATATCAACCTCATTTTAATAGTTGAATACTCTTCTGCACTCAGTATTTATCTGAGACCCCACATCCTCCAGGAAGCCTTTACTGATCCTCAAGGAATATTTGTTTTCAAACATATGAATACATAACAATAGTGGTCCCTCTATTAATAATCCCTTATCTTTCCTGGAACACAAATTTATACATGATTAAGACCGAGAGAACATCTCTAATTTGATCATGCACCTATATTCAAAATGAAAGTGAAAGGTATTCTCAAAGCCTGTTTTTGGAGTTCCCGTCATGGCTCAGTGGTTAACGAAACCGACCAGGAACCATGAGGTTGCGGGTTTGATCCCTGGCCTTGCTCAGTGGGTTAAGGATCCAGCATTGCCATGAGCTGTGGTATAGATTGTAGACGCAGCTAGGATCTGGCATTGCTGTGGCTCTGGTGTAGGTGGTGACCGTGGCTTTGATTAGACCCCTAGCCTGGGAACCTCCATATGCCACGAGGAGTGTGGCCCTAGAAAAAGGCAAAAAGACAAAAAAAAAAAAAAACCTGTTTCTGGGCTCCCAAAGAAATAGGGACTGAGTCACTTGGGATCTCTGGAGTAAATTTCTGAATCTCTTCACTTGAGTAATGGCCCCATGGCCTGTTCTATATACTTACTAGTCCACATTTCCAACTCCTATAACCCCTCTCAATTCTGTTTGCACCATGTGTATATGTTTACGCTTACCCTTTCCATTGCCTAGATAGTCATAGCAGTATATATATTTATTCATTTTTAATTGTATTATTAATTGTGGCCAGGTATTTATTTTCAGAGAACTAGACTAACAGGAACCACCCCCCCACCCCTCTAATGCTTCTCACTCCTTACTCCCTTTCATCCTCCATCCTCCCAGCACAGTTCCTCGGAATGTTGCAGTAGGGGAAGTTAGGGGAAGGTCACAGGAGACTGGGACAATTGCTCGTGAACATTTGGAACATTTGCATTTTGAGTCCCCATTTGCCAGAAATGTGGCATATGGAAGTTCCTGAGCCAGGCCAAGGATGGAATCCAAGCCGTAGCTACCATCTCTGCCACAGCTGCAGCTACACCAGATCCTTAACCCACTGCCTTGAGCCGGACATCTAACCCTGGTGCCACAAAGACAAGGCGAGATTCCTGACCTGCTGCCCACAGCCTGAATTCTCCATGGAATTTTTCTTTAAGAGGAAAATACCGAAGTATTGATGAGAATGATTCCCCTCCAGGAGGTGGAAGGCAGAGTTTTGCTTTCAGTTTCCTTTACGTTCCAACACCAATTCCAAGTGCTCAATTTTGGCCAGTGGACTTTTTTGGTGGGCATGGATTTATGTCTATAGCCACCTACGATGACCTGGGGACAGCGATTCAGAAGCACAGCCCCTGGGGACAATGGTAGCCTGTCTCTGTTGCTCTGATCACTGGATGAAAAGGCTGAGGAGGTCAACTCTGCCACATGGGCTGAGCATCTGGTCTGCAGGTGGGGAGAGCTGGGCCTCAGCTCCCTAGACATTTCCTTTGGGAGCCTCCTCTGCAGGGGGGCACCCACAATGCCAAGCCTCAGTTTTTCTCAAATGTACAATAACCAGGGAAGGAAATGAAGAAAAAGCAGTTCTTCTACATTCTGAATTCTTTTGTTACATTTTGCAGGAAGATTGGGATCTGACCATGCTGGAGTCCCTAGGCACTGAGCCTTTGGGGGACAGCTGGGAGCTGAGGGTCAGTGGGTCAGTGTGGAAAGTGCAGATGAACTGGTGGCAGGGCTGTTTCACTCATCCTGGGCCCTTGCCACATCCACTGGCACAGGCCTTGCCTACCCTCCACCTGCACCCGTGCAAGTCCAAAGCATGCACTTTGTCCCCACTGGTAACATTAATGCTGTGTTACCCTTGAGCAGGAGTAGTAAACCCCAGGCAAAGGAATTTCCTTTAGAAAAGCAAATCCCACTTAAAATGTCAGCCACAGATAATTTAAAGCCATCACTTGTTCCAAAGTGTACATTGAGAATGTTACCCATTTATAAATTGTCCCCTAATGTTCTTGTTTAAACAGCGACAAACAGTGTAACTCAGTTTGTTGAGGATCTGTGTGTTCTTAAATAAGAACTAAAATTGGAAATGTTGGAATTGAAAAAGATAAGCCATGTAACACTATGTTCACGGGCTTCTTTCATTCTTTGTGGTAGGCATGTTGGTAGAACACGTGGTCCAAACTTTTATTAGAAAGCCCCACTGTAGCATATATTAGAAAGCCCACTGACTTCACCATAATTTCATAACTCTCTTAATTACTATGGTTTGAGTCTATTGAGAAGGTATATTGTAGCACTTCTTCCACTGTATTAAGGAGATCAGTAGATAGGGTTGGTTCCTGATGAAGATATGTATTTTAATGAAATAAAAATATTCAGGAAGCAAGGAAATTAGAAATCAGTATTTATCAGTGTTAATCATATGATGGCATAATGTTGACTGCTTTGCAGACTTTACTGTATCTTTTTAGAATTCTTTAATATATGTCAGCTTACCTGCATCTTGCACATGGTGACAAATAAGAACTGGAGAAACTCTGGAATTCCAACCCTTAGACCTGTTGACTTCAGAAGAGCCCACATTTTTTACCTTTAGAACATGCTGCCTAAGAAGGCAATAATATTAGTGAATATGGAATCTTTCCATCCATTCCATAATGACACATAGGAAGCCCACCTTTTTTAAGTTATTGACCATTGGGGAGTTGGATTTAAAATGAACCTCTTGTTGAAAATCTAGTGATGGTGAGATGAGTGAAATTTGGTTCAGCATTATGCTTCCAAAGTTATTAGCAAGGACAGACTCGATTTGTGTTTATTATGATCACTGAACTAACTTCATTTATCTATAATAAAGGAATGCCTGTGGAAGAAGCCTGGGTTATATTAATTGCAGTGTTATTAACCTCAAAGAATATGTCCCTAATCCTGTAACTGAAATATGGCTTAAGCCCTTGGCTCCTTGTTGACCTCTTGTGATAAGAACAGAATAATTAAAAATCATAGACAGTATCAGTTGCTCTTTGAGAAATGAACAAATTCCAGTCTGATTTGGTTTCTTAGAACAGTCTGTACTTATATATCATGTCCACAAATGCATTTCAATAGAAAAATATTCTGGGTTGAATTGTGCCTCCTGCAAAAAGATACGTTGAAATTCTAACTTTCAGTACCTTAGAAGGTGACCTTATTTGTAAATAGGGTTGTTGCAATTATAATTAGTTAAGATAAGGTCGTAGTGAAGTAGAGTGGCCCCTAATGATATACGACTGGTGTTCTGGTAAGAAGTCTGCCATGTGAAGACAGAGATACAGGGTGAAGGCCATGTGACTATGGACTCAGAGACTGGAATGATGTGTCTACAAAGCAAAGAATGCTGATGATTGCTGATTCTCACCAAAAGCTGGGAGAAAAGCATGGAACCATTTGCAGAGCCTTTGGGAGAAACTAACTGGGCTGACACATTGAATCCTAAACTTCCAGCCTCCAGAATCAAGAGAGAATAAATTTTTGTTGTTTCAAGCCACCCAGCCTATAGTACCTTGAGATGGCAGCCCTAGGAAACTATTACAGGAAGCTTTTTTCACCTTATATATGTACAATCGAATTGTATATGAACAATTTTATAGAACAAAGGAACATAAATGTAAAATTGTAAAATGAAAAGGAAATCCTACCATTTGCAAAAAATGGATGAACTTGAAAGACATTATCCTAAGTGAAATTAGCCAGACACAGAAAGAAAAAAAATCTATATTATCCCCCTTATATTTTACTCTATGATACAGTAGTTCCTACTTGCCTTCACTTGCCTTCCATTTCTAGTTTATATGGTAGAGCATCACTTCAAGCAATCTCTTGCCAAAAACCTCAACCTACTTGACCTATTATCTTACCGTCCCATTTCTTGTGCCTATATCTGTGTCCTTTACAATTGTTAGCGGCAAATTATAAAATTCATAGATTTGAGATATAAGACAGGCCAATGGCTACATTAGGATCAAATTTCAGTTCTGCTGTTTATTAGCTTATTACATTGGGACAGTAACTTAATTGATTTGTTCTCAAGTTCTTCTATATAATGGGTACAATAATAATACTAATCCCATTGAGTTACAGTGAGAAATGAGTCAATATAACAAAGTACTTAAAAGAGTAGCACTTAATTTGTCCATGTTAATATGATATAAGTGTTTCTTTTAGCATTATTGTCAGTACAGCAAAACTATATGGTCTTTAATGTCAACTATACTTGCAATGCAAATGGTCAATTTTACTTTGATTCACAAGTCAGTGTCTCTATCTTTTCAAAGAAAGGCTAATACATGGACGTCCATCTCTTCACCATTCTAACCTCATCATCTGCCTTTTGCCCAAATCATCAGGGCATAATCTTTCCTCCTACTATTACGACTTTTCTGAGAAGCTCTCTGTCAAATTCCTACCATTAAACTTATAAAATGGTCTGCATTTCATCCAGCTTTTAAATGTCTTCCTTCTATTACAGTACAAAAAGCCATCCCACATATTATCTGATTTATTGTTTAAATCTTTGAACCGTTGCTCTTGATTCTTTCCTGAGAGAGTTCACTCTATGGATCAACTTCTCTGTCTTTCTATTTCTGCCTCTGTTTTCTGTATCTTCAGTGTCTCTTTTACTCTTTCACTAGTGACTCTTACTCATCAACTTTTTTTTGTTTGTTTTTTAGGGCCGATACCCAAGTCATATGGAGGTTCCCCGACTAGGGCTCGAATCAGAGCAGTAGCTGCTGGCCTACAACACAGCTAACAGCAATGCTGGATCCTTAACCCACTGAGCAAAGCCAAGGATCGAACCTGCGTCCTCATGGATGCTAGTCAGATTTGTTAACTGCTGACTGCTGAGCCATGATGGGAACTCTTCAATATTTAGACATAATTAAGACTCTCCTAACTTTCAAGTAAAGTGAAAACAAAAACAATTAAAAATGTTCTTTTATTGAAGTTCCTTTGTGGCACAGCAGGTTAAGATCTGGCATTGTCATTGCAGCAGCTCTAGTTGCTGTTGTGGTATGGGTTCAAACCCTATGGTACAGGTTCAAACTTCCACATTCCATGGGTGCAGATAAAAATAAAAATGTTTTCTTATTTCTATGTTCTCCAATGATCAAACTGTCTTTCTTCTTTAACACAGTAAATGTCTTGAAAAAGTTGTTTACACATCTTTCCTGTGTTTCCTGACTTCCACTCACCCATAATTCATAGAAATCTGACTTCTGGAGGGCAGTTTAATATATTGGTTAAGATCAAATGTTCTTAGAAGAAAGCCTGGTTTCAAAATCTGCCTTTGTTCTCTGTGACATATTTACTGATCTCTTTGTGCTGCAATTGTTTCATCTGTTAAATGAAATGATTGTGTCAATTCAAAATTTGTTTGAGTATTCAGTAAAACAAATATGCAATTTCTGAAGCGTATTAAAATTTTAATAAATATCCATTATTATTGTTGTTATGCCCCCCATTCCAAAAATAGGTATTGTCAAAGTAATTAATTACCTTCTTTTTGCTACATATAATAGAAACTTTCCAGGTCTTAACATCTTGACATGCTTTGTCTCTTTGTCCCAGTATTCTTGCCCTAAACTCTGGTGACACCATGACTTCCTGGGAGTTTTTCCTTAATTCTCTTGTTTACTCTTTCCTAAGAACCTTTCCGAAAGCTATTTTTCCTCTGCCTGTAATTTAATTTTTGATGTAGCTTAGGTTTTGTGCTAGGTCACCTTCCTTTTTATTCTACATGCAGTGGATTTATTGGTAAGTTTTGGTGAGCAGTTTTACTAAACTGTTTGACTGTTTTGTGTCTTTTCCACCCTCAAGTCTCCAAAACCTTCAGCATTCTCATGCAGAGATGATTATCTGGCATCCTGTTTCACTAAGAAAGTGAAAGCCATCTGAAAGGAAATTTCATGAGCTCCCATGGCTGCATCCATCCTCATCAGAGCCCATGTTATCTTCCATTACACTTGATGACTGCGTATTCTTAGCCAACTCCCACTTTGCCATGTGGCCTCTAAATCCCATCTCCTATCATATATTTCAAGAGATCGTTCCACTGTTTCTTCTCTCTCTTCCCTGCAGTATTTTTCTTTCTTTAAATTCCTGTCAGCATACAGCAGTGTTATGAATTCTTTCATTTTAAAACAAAAATCTTTCTTTACTTTACATCACCACTAATTTCCATTTCTACCCTAAATCTAGTCTTTCTACAGCAGAACTATTAGACTGAGTATTTTCCAACTTCCTTTCTCCAAGTTTGTCGTGAACCTACTCCTATCATATTTTGACCCAGACAACCACACCTAAACTACTCTTGTCAGATAACATTACCTTCATCTTCTAAAGCTGATGGTCAGTTCTCCTTTATACCGATCTCTTGGAAGCAGATTTTCCCAGCTCATTCCTTTCTTCCCCTCAAACATTTTCTTCTATTGTCTTATTAGTACTCTTCTGATATCTCTACTAAATTTGGCCTTTCTTTCTCAGTGCCATTTGATGAACTTGTTCATCTCTCCTATCCCTACAGAGTTAGAAAGTTCAATCCTTGGATGTACATCTCCTCTTCTTTTATCTATGTTAACCTTTTTAATAATCTTGTCTGACCTTGGGACTTTAAGCCTCAACTCTACGCTGCTAAAGTCTGTGTCCATAACTTAATTTATTATTATTATTATTATTATTATTATTTATTTATTTATTATTATTATTTTTTTGCCTTTTGCCTTTTGTCATTTTAGGGCCGCACCCACGGCATGTGGAGGTTCCCAGGCTAGGGGTCTTATTGGAACTGTAGCCACTGGCCTATGCCGCAGCCACAGCAACGCAGGATCTGAGCCGCGTCTGCGACCTACACCACAGCTCACGGCAACCCCGGATCGTTAACCCACTGAGCAAGGCCAGGGATCGAACCCACAACCTCATGGTTCCTAGTCGGATTCGTTAACCACTGCGCCACGACGGGAACTCCCATAACTTAATTTACATCTTCAGCCCCAACTTCTCTCCAAAACGCTAGCCAGCTTCTCTGGGATGCTAACAGACACTTCATACATTAAGCATGCCTAAGTCTGAGCTCTGTATTACCTTTCAAATACAGATCTTTCTACAGTTTTCCTTATTTCATCTAGTAGCAATCCCATTCTCCAATTCCTCAGGCAAAAACACAGAGTTCATTCTTAGTTCTCTCTTTTTCACATTAGATCTTCCAGAAAACCCAGCTTTTAATCGTCTAAAACATCTTTGAATTTGAGGATTTTCCAGTATCTCCAGCTGCTACTGTTCTAGTGCAAGCCACTGTTACTTCTTATCAGAATGGAAGACAGAAGCAGAATTGCTTAATGATTGGTGCTGAAAGGTTGGACTGAGTAACCGCTCAAGGAAAGTGGAAATGGGATGCTTGTCCTTCTCCATCTGAAGGTGGACCTGGGCTCTGCTTCCCTGAAGTCTGGTCTTTATCCCCCAGTGGCCTCTGATGGCTAGCAGCCAGTGTTGGCAGATTAATCTTTGCACACCTGGCTTGGAAACTCATTCAGATTGATGTCTCAATCATGACTATTCTCTCTTTGCAAGATTGTTCTAATGTTTGAAATCTAAAAAGAGAGAAGAGTAGAGAGCAGAGCACAGGGAACATGGAGGTAACTGGTGCCTTGACGAGGAATTTAGGTGGTTAAAAACCTGATTGGAATTGTAATGAAAGAGAACAAGGGGCTTAGTTATCTCTTGCTATCCGTTAGGTTGAAGATTTCTCCATCCTCAACAACATACCTACCTTCCAGGCTGCTCTATGTAATTTCAATAGCCTCCTGACTCCCTGCTTCCAAAACCTTCCTCATTCTAGCTTCAATATATAGCTAGTGAATGAGATTAAAACCTGAAGTGCTTAAAATCACCTGCAAGGCTTTTTAGATCTGACCTCTTCTCATCTCAACTCCTACTGCTCTCCCCCAAGTTCCCTGCATTCCAAATACATTGGCCTCTCATTGTTCACTGAGCCAGTCAGGTCCACTTTTGCTTCAAAACCTTTGCCATTGAGATTTCTTCTGATTGGAATACTCAGTATCCTGAAGTCCAATGGGTTGCATCTTCATGGTCTTAGCTCTTACCTTGGTGAGTGCCCAACCTGGACACCTATCTAATCTACAACTCTTTCCTCACTGACCTGTTCTATTGGAGCCCGTTCCTGCATTATTTTTCTTCTTAGAAGTAATCACTAGCAGCCTTTCACATTTTATTTATCATGTTATTTGTATCTCCTAGAATAATATAATTGTGAATACAGGAATTTTTATTTGTTTTATTCAGTGGTATATATATAGACATAAGATGCAGGTAAATATTCATTGAAAGTGTGAATGACTTTGTTAAGACTGAAGCCAAATTATAGTAAACTGAAAAATATTAGATGAAGATTTCAGTAGGGCTGAGAAACTTGAACCCTCAATTTCCCCTTAATCTCCCTTAGCAGCAAAACTACACCTAACCCTGAAGAAACTAGATTTTAATTTAAAAAATTAATGACAACATTTAGGATATCTGCCCCCTTCCTTTATGGGGAAGGATCTTAATTTTGTGAGAAAAAGGAAGATGGAATATAAAGTTTTTCATGCTAAATATATTTATATGCATACAATTGCTTGGAATTCTTGATTTAACAGATTAGTTCCCCAGCCCCTAGGATAGACCTCAATAGCTTGATGTGCTGATTACGGAAATTTCAGACTCAATAATTGTCTAGAGTTAATAAAATTAAGATGCCATAATTTCCCTGGCATAGTGTATAAAGAAAGGGGTACAAAGGGTTAAGGAATGGGAATCTTGAGTCAGTGTATTATGTTCACCTTGATCAGCCATCCCTAAACATATGAACATTTTACTAACTCATGTGGTGAAAAGGAATTAGCACATTCCCCACAGGCTTTATTTATTTATTTTTATTTTATTTTATTTTATTTTATTTTATTTTATTTTATTTTATTTTATTTTATTTATGTTTTTCCTTTTAGGGCAGCACGCATGGCATATGCAAGTTCCAAGGCTAGGGGTTGATTCAGAGCTACAGCTGCTGGCTTATACCACAGCCACAGCAATACCAGATCCTAACCGTGTCTGTGACCTACACCATAGCGCACGGCAATGCCGGATCTCTGACCAACTGAGTGAGGTCAGGGATCAAACCCACATCCTCATGGATACTAATCGGATTTGTTTCCGCTGCACCATGATGGGAACTCCCCCCATAGGCTTTATTGAGGTACGCGTACACAAGGTGTGGACAGTAAGCCCCAAGAAGCCTCAGGGGCTATTGTATTAGTGATTTTCTGTAGTATTTGGGTAATGGTGGGGCTATTCCTTTAAAGTGGAATACCATATACATATTGACATTTAGGAAGAAATAGGCCAAATTTAAAACTTTGGGGTTTTATTGAAGTTCAGATTGTTCTGTTCTGTCTCATGGACTGGAAATCCATAGTGCAATCAATTTTGAGTGGAACCTAGAGCAAGCAAAATCTTTTCTGTGGACCTATCTGAGATGCAGGCTTGTACCTATTGACACAGCACAGTTGATAATGAAGAAAATCTGTGTGACATGAAGGGATGCTCAATGAGGTTTCTGGCCAAGAACAGAACCCTCACTTCTTCCTTCCATCACATCCTGGCCCTATCTTACCCATAAAATCATAATGTTGGATATTAGGAAAAGCATTTCTTGGAAAATGGAAAATGGTACATGTGTGACCAAGCTCGAAATGGTCCAGGGTAATTAGCATAAGCATATTGTACAACCTCACAAATACCTACTCTTAACAGTTTCACCATTTCTTACTCAATCCACACATAGGGACTCATGGAGAGTTTCTTAGGATCAGTTAACAGGAGAGGAAAAGCATAAGCCTGGTTTTCAGATGGGTTTTCAAAGTAGAATGTTCTATCTGTGCATAATTTCTACATTTCAACTCAACTTGGGGAGGCCATAGTAAAGATAAATGTGTTCATGACTAAATGTTAAGTAGTGTGTCTATTTCTCATATATGTATGTGTATATATGTATGTGTGTGTGTGTGTGTGTATGATCGTATATGGTATGGACCTATATTTATTCATGAGTAGTGACTAAGTCATCTTACTACAAAAAAATAAAAAGGAAAACTGGAATATTTAAGACAAGGAGGATTGGGAAAATATGAATGGACATCACAAAACGAGCAAAAAGAGAGTGAATTCAAATGCCGAATAGATACCTTCTAGAGACATCATTGAAGAGGAGACTTTCAACAATTAGGTGGGTAATATGAGCCATCCTATTGACATTAGTGAACCTCATTCTCATCAATACCCCACTGTCATCTCAGTGGCTGTGTACAAAGTAGATATATAGGCAGAGATATGAGCTGGCATGGGCTCAAAAGTGATGGACCTTTTCTCATTAAGGATGATCTGACTACCACCTGCCCGACCTGGGCAATAGATGATACAGAAAACTGCTTTGACTCCTTCCCTCAGGTACGAAGTTGTGATTTGTTTTTATGAGAATAAGTATGTATTCCAAATATGAACTTGCCTTCCCTGTCTGAAATACTTCTGCCAAAACAGCCATTAGTGGATTTACAGAATGCCTTATTTATGGCCTTGTTATCTCACACATCATTGTCTCCGAAGAACTCACTTTACAGTGAAAGAAATGTAACAGTGAGCTCATGTGCAAAGGATTCATTGGTCTTATCATGAATGCCTCACCCAGAAAAAGGAGATTTGATGGGATGTGTTATGGCATATTGAAGATCCATCTATGTCCTGCAGTTATAATGTGGTCCAATGTGATTCCCATTGCTCTTCAGCAAGAATGTGTACGTTTAGGTGATGATAGGCCCCTTTCATCGATGTATCTAAGAACCTATTTGTCAAACATTTTCTCCTTGTCTCTGCAGCCTTGGCCTTGGTGAATTTGGAGGTGCTAGTAGCAGAGGAGTTGTGCATATATTAGTGAACATAGTCAAGGTACTATTGGTTAGGTAGCTGAGATTATTCATTGGCCATTTGGGGCTCCTTATGCTGTTAAAACAGGATAGTGAATAAGATCAGCCCACTGGTCACAGTGCTTATTCCCAAGTATAAAGTGAGAACTAGTCTGCTACTCTACCACAGGGGCAGAGATTCAGTGAATCCAGAAGATTCAATGGGGTGCCTCTTGTTATTCCCATGTCCAGTAGTGATCATCAGTGGGAAATTAACCATCAGTAAAGACTGGTCCAGTTAGGGCTTGGGGCTGCTAATAATAAATATTTGAACCACTCTACCAAGTAGAAATAATGTTAGAGAGTAAGAAGAACATGGAATGGTTAGCATAAGAAGAAGGCCACAGTGATCCAATTTCAGGCCAAGGGAACAGGCACACAGTTTGGCATTGTGGCAGCTAAAATTTAAGCTGATCATTCTCTGCTACCTTATCGGAAAAGTAAAGGTGACAGTTATGCTATAATTGTGCTTTCATGGGGGAATATAAGTGAATTGAGGTTATCTTTCAATGATAATGAGTTTCCCCTCAGCTGAGATTTTTTTTTTCCTCTGGGTGATAAATGGAGTGGATGAAGATGGGCAAAGAAGTGGAGCATAATTTAATCTCCGTGTGCTCTGCTGCACCTCCGGGTCCGTGGCCCGCACTTTGCTACCCACTGTCAGTTGTTGAAGTGGGTCATCAAGAGGATATGACCTCTGGTTCACCAGGGAGCAGGACCTGGGTAATCAGAGGCTCCTACCTCCTCCCCTCTCCTTGAAATATATCTTCTGGTCCTTCAGTCTCACAGTGGGAGCAGTTCCGAGGACATAACTTTGAAAATGTAAGGTGTTATTAAGACTACCTGGATGGTTTACATAACTGGACACAATTAAGGCCTCTATATAAATTCTTAAGATTCTGGGGGACAGGTGTGGAGATCTACTTGTCCTGTGGCTACACAAGACAGGCCTCATATGTAAGTTCCCTTCCTTCTCAAACCTGCCACCTTCCAGTCTGGAGTGACCTGCCTCTTTCTTCTGTCTCTCCGTGCCTATTGTTTACACAGTAGGTTTAGGAACCAATAAAAGTTCTTAGGGGTTAGCCCCAACAAAGCAACCAGGCCTCTCTAACCTCTGGCTTTAAGTGTTCATTTCTGAAAATTTGTCAGGCTACTAGGGACTAGGTCTCAACCCAAGTATTTGACTTGTTCTTTGGTTCTCAGTGTAATCTCACTTTATTCAGTATGGGTTTGTAGGGACTTCCTGTTGTGGTGCAGTGGATACAAATCTGACTAGTATCCATGAGGATGCTAGCTCGATCCCTGGCCTTGCTCAGTGGGTTGGGGATCTGGTGTTGCTGTGAGCTGCAGTGTAGGTCGCAGTTGCGGCTTGGAGTTGCTGTGGCTGTGGTGCAGGGTGGCAGCTATAGCTCTGATTTGACCGCTAGCCTGGGAACTTCCATATGCCATGGGTGCGGCCCTAAAAAAAAAGAAAAAAAAAGAAAAGGAGGGAAGTATAGGAAGCCAAAAGAATGATCCCAACAAACATATAAATGTGATGTTACTTCTAATCAGGCAGAATAACTGTTAAAACAGGAATGTATACCTCTCAACCAAAGAAAAAAATCCTACCAGTTCCTGAATGCACGCTAAGGGCCTCACAAGCACTTCCATCTATACTGTTCGGCAAGCCCTTGAATCTAAATTCCAACCTAAAAATTTCAGAGCTCATCTGCTATTGGTTAGATGACATATAATCAACTCTTTGGGTCATTTTTTAGGTATTTATAAAACTGAAAACCTGACATTCAAATGACCATAATCTAGTCCAAATATGTGATGTTCTTTCAATCAGTGTCTAGCAAAGAATAGATTACACAAAACCCTTAGTTGAAAGTCGCAGGTGCTATCATGGTGCCTTGGTTTGTGAGGTAAGCAACTTCGGAAATAAAATAGGTATACCCCTATCATCAGAAGAACAGGGGATCTGCCTTTTATCTGTTGTTGAAACAACTTCCTATTACCTCTTTTGACTAATTATCAAGGCCATTTCACTGATTAACTAGCTATCCTTATGTCAGAAATTTGAAGGGAGCCTTGCTTTCCTATGAATCAGAATGTCAAATATCAAACTTGGAATTTTTTTAAGCTTATAGACTGCTGTACATTGCAGTTGGTGGGTAAAATGTAGGTGTTAGTACCCAGCCTCAGAGGCACTCTGCAGGTGCAAGATTTAACTGTTTTTTGTGAGGGCATTTATTTGCCTTCTGTCTTGAAGAAGTAGTCTCTCCGTTGTAACTGGTGAATATTCACAAATAGCTATTCCATAACCCTCCTGAAATACATTCCAGTGCTATGAGGGAATTCTTAATCTGGAGCCTTAAGCTAGATTCCCCTTGTACTGTATTCATTTAAAAAAAATTTTTTTTGCTACTCGCTGTATTTACATAACATTGTTTTCCAAGCCAGAAGTCAGTTATAGTTTCACATTTTCTCCTTTTACCCTTGTAATTCCAATTCTGCTTTCATTCAAATGCATCCTCTGTTACTTATACATTTAGTAATATATTACTTGTATATTACTTACATTATTATTACTTTACATAGACTCTGTATTTATAACTTTTGCTTTTTCTGCATATATCTACATTTGTCAACCTGAACATTTAAATTTTGTCTTTTTACCGCCATACCCGAGGCATGTGGAAGTTCCCAACCTAGGGGTCGATTTGGAGGTACACTTGTCAATCTACACCACAGCCACAGCAATGCTAAATCTGAGCCACATCTGCAACCTACACTACAGCTCAAGGCAACACTGGGTCCTTAACCCACTTAGCAGGGCCAGGGATGGAACCTGCGTCCTCATGGATACTAGTCAGGTTTGTTACCACTGAGCCACAACGGTAACTCCTAATTTAAAATTTAAAATCTGAAATGTCTCTTCTTTCTTCTTACTTCTCCTTTTTCCACTGCTCTTTGCTCACACCTTTCACCATAAATAAAGTCACAAAGTCACATTGTATTTACATTTCCACTTTCCCACTACTCTGAGAAAGCAAGGTTGAGAATTTCCTATCAGTGTTTTGGGTCAGAGTGACTCTCAGAGCCCAGCACAGAGGACTCAAGAAGTATTTGGCTCAGTGAATGAATGACTGTAAGACTAAATGTAGTTCTTTCATGTAAGGCAGCATTTAGTTACTAGAGAGAAACTGCCAACTTTTATATCTGATCCATATTTAGCTCTATATTAAATAATTAGCTTGCAGCTGGCCTAAAAGAATATGTATATTTATAAAATCTCCTTTTTTCCATTAAAATAGGATGTTTATTTTCTTATTACAATAAAATAGAAAACCTCCCTCTTAAATGCTTATGTCTATCTAAATCTTTCTAAAATGTACTCTGGAATTCACATAAACAAAACTATTTTGGTACTGTTATTACCATTTAGCAATGCTTCAAACATAGTAAGTGTTCTATAAGTACTTATTGAATTACTTAATATATTGACTAATAAATATTTTTAAATGGTGATAGTCTTTACCTTTTTTACAGGTGAATAGGACAGTAGATAATAACAGCAAAAAATAACTAAAAACTCATTTAAAAATTTTTGTTCTTAAAGATAAGAATAACAAAGATAATAGTTAATTCCTCTTTTTTTTTTTTTGGCTGCACCCATGGCATATGGGTGGCCCAGGCCATGGATAAAGCTCTAGCCACCTTAGTGACAATGCCAGATCCTTAACTGCTAGGCAACCAGGGAACTATGATAATTAGTTATTTTTTATCACTTCTTATAGCCCAGGGACAGTAATAAGAACTTTATATGGCTTGTATATTTTAGGCCCCAAACAGGCCTCTAAAGAAGAGAATTTCTACTTTCTACATAAGTAATATGAAACACAGAGACTAAGTTGCCCTAGTATTAAACCTCATAAGTAGCTTGGTCTGTCAGTATTTAAACCCACAGAATTTGACTTCACTCACCATAATCTTTATCGTTATACTATGTCAATTCTCAAAGCATAAAATGTATCTAATATTTGGAGTAAATGCTAATGCACTGCAAGCTAAACACAGGCCTTATGTACTTGTGTAGGTAAAATAAGTCAAGTTGAAGATGTTCTATCCTTTGATTTGCTATGTGTCTATTATACTCTGAAATAAATTGTGCTATTTCTACTCAAGGGTATGCATTTCCAACAGAGCTGCTGCTAAGCACTGAACACGTTTTGACAGATTCAGCCCACACTGGGAAGCAAAACTGGATCCTCTCTTCAAAAATTGTACATCATTTTAAAGATTTGTGTATTTTCTTTCCTGAGGAACACTCTACTAGGCTGTTTTGTAACTTTAATTTTCCACAAAAAAATCAGAGTTCCATTTCAGCTCACAGATATTGTACATAAATTTAAATTATTAAAAAACATTAATACACATGATAGGTATATATTTTAAGAGGGTTTGACTATAATAGGCTATTAACTCTATGAGTGGCATTTAATATTTCCTCCAAAAATGCTATTTTGAGTTACATTATTTGTGAAAAATATGAAGCTATATTGATAGCATAAATCTATAAGGGACTATTGATGGATTGTAGCTTGATTTTACAAGAACAATACATTTATCAATTGTCCTAGGTGTTTTATTTAATATTTACTTATTCTTTCATTTTTTAATGTAAAGTTATATAATTGATTTTTTTTATTCTTTTGTGTGTGTGTAGAAAGACTACAGGATTGATTTTTTTTAATGCAAAATCAGCAGGCTTTAGCTTGAACTTGTTTATCTCTTCAGAAAATGCATGCCTTCCTTTAAATTTGGGGAAGGAAGCATACTTCCTATTATCTCAGAAAAGTGCTACAAACCAAATATTTGGGGGAATGGGTAAAATTTAGGAATGTTTCTGAAAATGCACTGAAATCAGAGCAGGGGAAAGTAGATCTTCACATTCTCAGCAGGTTGCTTGTAAATCCGAGTGACATGCACGATGTATTGAAATATTCCGTGACCGACTTGCGACATTTACTGCAGCATTAATATAAGGAGCTCCTGGAACGGCTCACTTTCTTGCTTGCTGATGAGTGGAATTGTTTGTGACTCAGCTGGGACTGTAATTGGCACTCACCATTCTCTCAACTTCTCAGAATACTGGCATTTCTATTCAGAAAATTCTTAAGCACAGGAAAAACTAAATGAGGGCAGGAGGATCTTTAGAATAGGTGAGAACACCTATTACAAGTACCAACTCATTCAGTCTCCAGATTTATTTAAACAGCAACTAGTACCTTTTGCACAACATAATGATAGAAGTTGTAATATGTCTTTACATGTTTCTTGTCTCACCTATAGAGGTTAGAGTCAATTTGCAGCATTTTTTCTAAAGCAATGCTTTTTGCCTAGAAATCCATCTGTTTGTAAACTTCATTTAGAAATCTTTTTTTTTTTTTTTTTGCTTTTTAGGGCCACACCCGCAGCATATGGAGGTTCCCAGGCTAGGGATGGAATCAGAGCTACAGCTGCTGGCCTATACCATAGCCACAGCAATGCCAGATCCGAACCACGTCTGCAACCCACACCACAGCTCAGGGCAACACCGAATCATTAATCCACTGAGAAAGGCCAGAGATCGAACCTGCAACCTCATGGTTCCTAGTCAGATTCCTTAACTGCTGTGCCACGACAGGAACTCCTAGAAATCATTGTAATGAAATAATTACGTTGGATTTTATTCTAACTGAAATTTCTTAGATATTCAAATTCTTATAGATGAATTTTTTTTCTCATCAAAACAAACCCTATCATATAATAGTACTAAAATTGATTATTGAATATTTCGGTGCCAGGCACAATACTAAGCACTTTATACATATTATCCTTAATCCTAGCATTTATTTTATATGTTGGAATTATTATCCTCATTTTACTGATAAGAAATTGAGGGTCGATATTGACAATTGACAATATTTTCAACAACTCATTTCTAAAATGGGATTGGGCAAAGTTTGAATCCAGGTCACTTTGGGTCAGATATATAATCTTGCAGCCTGCATCCAGCTTTATAAATGTGAGTGTATTTCCCCCATGTTAGTGTTCATAAACAGAGAGGAAATACTTTTCAAAAAGTAATTTTTTAAGTTTTAAAAATATATGCTGACCTAGAGGATTTTTAAGGCAGTGAAAATAGAGTGTGTTTGATAATGAATGGGTATCATCATACATTTGTCCAAATCTATAGAAAGTACAACACCAAGTGTGAACACTACGATAAATTATGGACTTGAAATGAGTACGATGTGTTGATGTCAGTTCATTCTTGGCAAAAAAAATATGTACCATTCCAGTGAGTGATGTTGATAATGGGAGAGGATATGCATGTGTGAGAGAAATATGGGAAATCTCTGTACTATCTTAATTTCGTTATAAACTTAAAACTGCTTGCCAAAAAAGTCTTAAATATATGTATATGCATTTTCTGCAGTGTTGTCTCCTATATGTCCAATTTGATTTTGCTTTGCATCCTTCTGAATCTGAAACAGAATAACCATGGAGTGGTTCCTAGTATTCCATTTTAATCCTTTAACTACTGTAGGATCACTAATTACATCCTCTCTTTCACTCAGTTTTATTCATTAGTGTTTTCTCTCTTTTTTCTTTGTTGATAAATTTGACAGTTGTGTGATCTGTCCCCCCAAAATCATCATCCCTTCCTGAAGAATTCAGCTTTTATCATTATAAAATCTTCCTCTTTGTCTCCTGTAATTTTTTTCCTCAGACTATTTTGTCTGATATTAATGTTCCTCTTCCAACTCTCTTATGGTTACTATTTGTATGGTATATTTGTCTGTACTTTAATCTATTTTTACCTTGGAATCTAAAGCTTTCTTCTTACAAACTATGTAAAGCATGACTTCGTTTTGTTTTGCGTTTATCTGAATTAACAGTCTCTATTTTTAAAATCAATTTACATTTGATGCATTTATCGTTATGGTTGGATTTTCATTTCACATATTGTTCAATTAGGTTTTTTTTTTTTTTTTTTTGCTTTATCTAGGGCCGCATCTAGGGCATATGGAGGTTCCCAGGCTAGGGGTCTAACAGGAGCTGTAGCCGCTGGCCTCCGCCACAGCCACAGCAACAGCAACGCGGGATCCGAGCCGCGTCTGCAACCTACACCACAGCTCACGGCAACGCTGGATCCTTAATCCACTGAGCAAGGCCAGAGATCGAACCCGCAACCTCATGGTTTCTAGTCGGATTCGTTAACCACTGAGCCACGACGGGAACTCCTAGTTTTTTTCACTTCTTTTTTCCCTTATACTCCTACATTACTATGTTCTTTTGTGTTAAATACATATTTTATAGTTCACAGTTTTGTTCCTTTTTCTTAGTAGTTAACCAGGAATTTCAATATGTATCTTAATTTATAACAATTTCTTCAGATTAATACTATTTAATTCTAATAAGTATAGGAATTTTCCTTCAGTAGGGCTTCATTGCCTATCTCCTTGTTATTATTTGTCAAGTTATATATGTTATACCTTTGTATTGTATAAAATCATCAATACAAAAAAAAGAACAAAATAATGCTATTTACAGCAACATGGATGGAACTAGAGACTCTCGTACAAAGTGAAGTAAGTCAAAAAAAGAAAGACTAATACCATATGATATCACTTATGTCTGAAATCTGATGTACGGCATAAACGAATCTTTCCACAGAAAGAAAATCATGGACATGGAGAACAGACTTGTGGTTGCCAAAGAGGAGGGGGAAGGAGTGGGATAGACTGAGAATTTGGGGTTAATAGATGCAAACTACTGCCTTTGAATGGATAAGCAATGAGATCCTGCTGTATAGCACTGGGAACTGTATCTAGACACATATGATGGAGCATGATGTGAGAAAAAAGAATGTATATATGAATGTGTGACTGGGTCACCTTCCTGTATAGTAGTAAATTGACAGAACATTGTAAACCAGCTATAATGGGGAAAAAAAACATTAATTAAAAAAATCAACAGTACAGTTTTATTATTATTGTTGTATGTAATTTTCTTATAAATAAATTGAGAAAAAGAAGGAAAATAAGTATTTCTGTTATCTTTTGTGTTTATCTGTGCAATTATTTTTACTGATGCTCTTTATTTTTATGTTTCTGGTTAAGTATTACTGTCTGGTGGTATTTCCTTTCACTATAAAAGACTTGTGTAGATCTTTTATGACATATCTACTAGCAATGGATTTTATTGTATTTTGTTTATCTGGAAATGTCATTTTTGAAAGATATTTTTGCCAAAGAGAGAATTCTTGATCAATGATTTTTTCTTTCAGCTCTTTGAAAATATCAGTCCATTATCTCCTGGCTTTAATCATTCTGTTGAGAAGGCAGTTATTAATCTTACAGTGATTTCTCTATCATTTCTTATCTACTGCTCTCAAGATAACATCTTTGTTTTGACCTTCAAATGTTTGCCTAGATGTGTTTATGTGTTGATCCTTTGTTTTTATCCTATGTATTATGTCTACCTTTGAAATAAAACCAGAAGAATATATATGTATAAATATATACATTTATTTATATGTGTGTATGTTTACCTTTACCAATTATGGTATTAATATGATTCTATACATATATATTATAATATACCTATTTAAATAACATAATCATATATTCATACAATAATATATTATGGTGTAAAAAACAATGAACACTGTTACACATCTGAGGCTAGAAAAGAGCTCCTGCAAAGATAGCTATAGTCTAAACTGAAGGACCAGAACCCAGTACTATGACTCTAGATATTCTAGATTTCAGATGCCATGGGTCAGTAATGAGATAGAATTGGTTCCTTGCCAGACTTGAATGGCCCTGTACCTTTTGGAAGTGTCCAGGTGAGAAAATGTTCTTTTGCCAAAGGAAATCACTTTCTGAAAACTTGTTTTCTCCAGGGCAAGAAGTTACACCAGTATCTGAAGCAGATATTGAAGCCGAAGACTTCAATCTACTTCAGACATACTTGGTTTCAAATAACAACCAACCACAGCATCCATAAAATGCCAAATTTTTGCAAGTGCTTATTCTTTTCCAGAGGTAACTATTTGACAGACACAGAATTTCAGATATAATGCAGGAATGATTTGCGACTGGGAGATAGAGATGACATATTTCACTTGAAATTTTGGTTTGTTAACCAGAACGTGAATAGGAAACCCATAGTCTTGAAAGAAAATATAAGGCAGAATGAAATGACTGCTACATAGAGATATAAGTAAAGTTCTGTTTAAAGAGAATTAACTACATCTGATGTGAGGTAAGGGAAAGGTTCAAGGAGGATATAGCATATGAATTAGAAGATTGAACTGACTAATTTAGATTGGAACAAAACAGCACTCAGTGATATGAGACTATAAATGTTAGAGCTTTTTTTTTTTAAATTACTCAATGAATTGTATTACATTTATAGTTGTACAACAATCATCACAGTCCAATTTTATAGAATTTCCATCCCAAACCCTCAGTGCATCCCCCCATCTCCCAACCGGTCTCAATTGGACACCATAAGTTTATCAAAGTCTGTGAGTCAGTATCTTCCGCAAAGAAGTTCACTGTGTCCTTTTTTAGATTCCACATGTCAGTGATAGCATTTGATGTTGGTGTCTCATTGTCTGACTGACTTCACTTAGCGTGATAATTTCTAGGTCCATCCACGGTGCTGCAAATGCTGTTATTTCTTTCCGTGTAATGGCTGAGTAATATTCCATTGTGTATATGTACCACATCTTCTTTATCCACTCATCTGTCAATGGACATTTATGTTGTTTCCATGTCTTGGCTATTGTAAACAGTGCTGCAATGAATATTGGAGTACATATGTCTTTTCAAGTCATGGTTTTCTCTGGGTAGATGCCCAGGAGTGGGATTGCTGGATCAAATGGTAATTCTAGTTTTAGTTTTCTGAGGAACCTCCGTACAGTTTTCCACAGTGGTTGTACCTATTTACATTCCCACCAACAGTGTAAGAGGGTTCCCTTTTCTCCACACTGTCTCCAGCATTTATTGTTCGTGGACTTTTTGATGAAGGCCATTCTGGCTGGTGTGAGGTGATACCTCATGGTGGTTTTGATTTGCATTTCTCTAATAATGAGTGATATTGAACATCTTTTCATGTGTTTTCTTGCCATCTGTATGTCTTCTTTGGAGAACTGTATGTTTAGATCTGTGCATTTTTTGATGGGGTTGTTCGTTTCTTTTGGTGTTGAGCTGAAGAAGGTGTTTATAAATTTTGGAGATTAATCCCTTGTCAGTTTCCTCATTTGCAAATATTTTTTTCCCATGCTGTGAGTTGTCTTTTCATTTTGTGTAGAGCTTCCTTTGCTGTGCAGAAAATTTTAAGTTTAATTAAGTCCCATTTGTTTAGTTTTCTTTTTATTGTCATTAGTCTAGGAGGTGGATCTGAGAAGAGCTGGTGTCATTTATGTTGGAGAGTGTCTGGCCTATGTTTTCCTCTAACACTTTTATAGTGTGTGGTCTTACACCTAGGTTTTTAATCCATTTTGAGTTTATTTTTGTTCATGGTGTTAGAAAGTGTTCTAATTTCATTCTTTTACATGTGGTTGACCAGTTTTGCCAGCACCACTTATTATTGAGCAGGCTGTCTTTTCTCCATTGTATATTCTTGCCTCCTTTGTCATAGATTAGTTGACTGTAGGTGAGTGGGTTTAATTCTGGGCTTTCTATCCTGTTCCACTGATCTATATTTCTGTCTTTCTGCCAGTAGCATATGGTTTTGATGCCTGTAGCTTTGTAATATGTCTGAAGTCAGGGATCCTGATTCCTCCAGCTCCATTTTTCTTTTTCAGGATGTCTTTGGCTATTCTGGGTATTTTTTGCTTCCAAACGAGCTTTAAAATATTTTGTTCTAGTTAGTTCTGTGAAAAAGGTCCTTGGTAATTTGATAGGGATTACGTTGAATGTATAGATTGCCTTGGGTAGGATAGTCTTTTTGATAATATCGATTCTTCCAATCCAAGAGCATGGTATGTCTTTCCATCTGTTTGTGCCATCTTTGATTTCTTTCATCAGTATTTTATAGTTTTCAAAGTACAGGTCTTTTTTTCTCTTTATGCAGGTTTATTCCTAAGTATTTGATTCTTTTTGATGTGATGGTAAATGGGATTGCTTCCCTAATTTCTCTTTCTGATCTTTCATTGTTAGTGTATAGAAATGCAGTTAATTTCTGTGTATTAATTTTGTATCCTGCAACTTTGCCATATTCATTGATGAGCTCTAACAGTTTTCTGGTAGAGTCTTTAGGATTCTCTAGGTAGAGTATCATGTCATCTGCAAATAGTGATAGTTTTACTTCTTCTTTTCCAATTTGGATTCCTTTTATTTCTTTTACTTTTCTGATTGCCATGGCTAGGACTTCCAAAACTATATTGAATAGTAGTGGTGAGAGTGGACATCCTTCTCTTATTCCTGATCTCAGCAAGAATTCTTTCAGCTTTTCACCATTGAGAATGATGTTAGCTCTGGGTTTATCATCTACAGCCTTTGTTATGTTGAGGTAGATCCCCTCTATGCCCACTTTCTGAAGGGTTTTTATCAGAAATGGGTGTTGGATTTTGTCAAAGGCTTTTTCTGCATCTATGGAGAGGATCATATGGTTTTTATTCTTCAGTTTGTTGATGTGGTTATCACACTGATTGATTTTCAGATATTGAGAAATACTTGCATAGTTGGGATAAATCCCACTTGATCATGATAGACTGTCTTTTTTTTTTTTTACAGTTTTTTTTCTTGTGGATTTCTAGTCATATAGCATTGTGTTCAGAAAAGATGCTTGATATGATTTCAAGTTATTGAGGCTTGATTTGTAGCCCAGGATGTGATCAATCTTAGAGCATGTTCCATGCACACTTGAGAAGAATATGTATTCTGTTACTTTTGAATGGAATTTCTTATTAATATCTAATAAGTCTATCTGGTCTAATGCTTCATTCAGGACCTGTGTTTCCTTATTGATTTTCTGTCTGCATGATCTGTCCATTGCTGTAAGTGTGGTGTTAAAGTCCCCCACTATTGTTGTGTTATTATAGATTTCTCCTTTTAAAGTTGTTAGCAGTTGCCTTATATATTGTGGTGATCCTATGTTGGGTGCATAAATATTTACAGTTATTATATCTTCTTGGATTGATCCTTTGATCATTATGTAATGTTCTTTGTTGTCTCTTAAAATATGCTTCATTTTAAGGTCTGTATTGTCTGATATGAGTATTGCTACTCCAGCTTTCTTTTGATTCCTGTTTGCATGGAATATTTCCTTCCATTCTCTCACTTTCAATTTGTGTGTGTCCCTAGAAGTGAAGTGAGTCTCTTGAAGACAGCATATACGTGGGTTTCAGCCAGTCTATGTCTTTTGGTTGGGGCATTTAATCGACTTACATTTAAGGTATTTATTTATATATATGTTCTTATTGCTGTTTATTAACCGTTTTGTTGCTCTTTTTTTCTCCCCTTCTTCTCTTGTTCTCACCTCTTTGGTTTGATGACTATCTTTAGTGTTGTATTTGAGTTGATTTTTCTTGTCTGTTTGTGTATCAATTGTAGATTTTTGGTTTGTAGTTGTCCTGAAGTTTTGTTATAGAAGTATATATATATATACTTGTATATATATTATATATATATATATATATATATATATATACACACACACACACACACACACACATATATATATAATTATAATTGTATTGTTATATACAATTATAAAAGTATATATATATAATTGTTTTAAGTTGTCGGTCTCTTAATTGGAAGTGCATCTTCAGTGTACTGTATCTGTACCCTCCTCTCCTCATGATTTCTGATTTTGATAGCATAATTGTACATGAATGATTTCCTGTCTTTACTGTATACATGCCTTTACTGGTGAGCCTTGTCATTTGTGGTATTTTTGTTTCTGGTTGTGGCCTTTTCTTTCTGCCTAGAGAAGCTCCTTTAGTATTTGTTGTAAAGCTGATTTAGTGTTGCTGAATTCTCTTAACTTGCTTATCTGTTAAGCTTTTGATTTCTCCTTCAAATTTGAATGAGAGCCTTGCTGAGTAAAGTAATCTTGACTGGAGGTTTTTTTACCCTCATTACATTAAGTATATCATGCCACTCCCTTCTGGCCTGCAGTTTCTGCTGAAAAATCTGTTGATTACCTTATCTGGGTTCTCTTGTATGCCATTTGTTTCGTTTCCCTAGGTGCTTTCAATATTTTCTCCTTGTCTTTAATTTTGGTCAATTTGATTAATATGTGTCTTGGGGTGTTCCTCCTCGGGTTTATTTTATATGGTATTTGTTACACTTCCTGGATTTGAGTGAGTGGTTCCTTTCCCATATTAGGGAAGTTTTCAGCTATTATCTCTTCAAATATTTTTTCTGTCCCTTTCTCTCTCTCTCTTCTCCTTCTGGCACCCCTGTACAATGGATGTTGGTGTGTTTAACATTATCCCAGAGTTCTCTGAGACTCTCTTCATTTATTTTCAATTTTTTTTCTATTTTCTGTTCCTCATCAGTGATTTCTTCTAGTCTGTCCTCCAACTTGCTTATTGGTTCTTCTGCCTCCTGTGTTATGCTGTTGGTTGCTTCTAATGAATTTTTTATTTCAGTTATTGTATTTTGCATCTGTGCTTGCTTAAGTTTTAAATCTTGTACTTCTTTGTTCAGTGTTTCCTGTAAATTTTCCATCTTTGCCTCCAGTGTATTTCCAATGTCTTGCATCATCTTCAACTTCAACAATCTAAAGTATTTTTCCTGGAGTCTGATAATTTCCCCATCACTTAGCTGTAATACTGTTTTTTTTTTCTTTCTACCTTATCTGAGTTATAGTCTCTGTCTTTTCATTTTCATAGGTTTTTGGTGTGGTGATCTTTTTGCAGACAATAGAGTTGTAGCCTCTCTTACTTCTGGTGTCTGCTCCCCTTGTGGCTGAAGTTGGTATGGAGGTTTGTTGTAGGTTTCCTAATGTGAGGGACTGGTGCCTGCCCACTAGTAGGTGGGGCTGATTCCAATCCCTCTGGTGGGTAGGTCTTTGTTTCTGGGTGAGATTCCAGGTGGCTGTGTGCCTGGGGGGGTCTTTAGGTAGACTGTTTAATGATGGGTGGGCCTGTGGTCCCACCTGGATTATTGTTTGGCCTGGGGCTTCTCAGCACTGATGGGTAGGGACCAGAAATTCTCAAAATGGCCACCTCCAGAGAAATGCATGCTGTTGAATATTCCCAAGAGCTTTGCCTCCAATGTCCTTCCCTTAACAGCAAGCCACAGTCATCCACTGTTTTCCCAGGAGATCCTCCAAGAATTGAAGTCAGGTCTGACCCAGATTCCTATGGAGACTTTGCTTTGATCTGGGACCTAGTGCACATGAAAATCTGTTTGTGCTTTTCAGGAATGGGGTCTCCATTTCCCCCAGTCCCGTGGAGCTCCTATGCACAAGCCCCACTAGTCTTCAATGCCAGATACTCCAGGGGTCTCTCTCCCAATGCCAGATCCCCAGGACTGAGATTTTGACTTGGGGCTCAGTATTCTCACTCCTGTAGGTGAGTCTCTGTGATACAGTTACTTTTCAGTCTGTGGATTTCCTACCCAGGAGGTATGGGGTTGCTTATATCATGTAATCACCCCTGCCACCTCTTGATTTGGCCTCCTCTTTGTCTTCTGGTGTAGGATATCTTTTTGAAAGTTTCCAGTCCATTTGGTTGAAGGTTGCTCGGCATTTGATTGTAATTTCGTTGTTTTTATGAGAGAAGTTGAGCTCCAGTCCTTCTATTCTGCCATCTTAATCCCATCTCAAGCTTTGATATGTACATGTTGTTGCAGTGAGACATGAGAAAAAGTAATGGTTATAATAGAAGCTGGAGAATGAAGTTTACTGAAAGCCTTGAAGTTTAGCCTAAGGAGGTTGGAGGTAAATAATGTAACGTCTTTTTATTTAATTTTTTCAGTGTACGGAGAGTGATTTTTTGAATTGCGTTTTGGCATAATAATTCTTAAAGTGAAATAATTGAGAATAGGGGCTCACATTGTTGAAGAAGAAAAATAATTGTAATGGATTATCTATTTTCAGCCCAACGTAATTACCACCATTTGAGGTATATTTTACAGTCCATGGATAAACTAGAAAATGGATTTGCCAGAATATCTTTTATATATAGTTTCTGAGTATTGGGAGTGAGAGAACCCTGCACTGATTTGAAAGGCAGAGAAAGCTATATTTCTGAATAGAGAGTTGCGGCCAGAAGAATTAGGAAGATGTGAATGTCATAGAAGGAAACTTTTGATGACCACTCACTTCTCTGTTGTAGAAGAAACAGTTGATGCCAGCTTTCACAATATTCTTGAGAGTGTAGCAGCTTCCATCCAAGCTTTTGAGAATCCTGTTCAAGCTTCAGGCTAAGATCATCAGCATTCTTCTCTAACCTCAGTAGCAGCAACCTTACTTACCTTTGGCATTAGCTTCCTATATCTTCATTCTACAAACATCTCCAAATATTCATGAAAGCCTGTAATAATGCATTAAGCCTTTGGACTCAGAATACATTTAGTTGCTTCTGTTTTCTTGAGTTAATGCTGACTGATGCAATTCGGGTGCATTAAGTCTCAGGTAACCATGTCTAAAAGTTAGATATCTGGAATCAGTTCTCTAATCTTATCAGATTAGAAGTTAGTGGTAACCTCATTACCAGTGGAAAATGGAAAATGAAACACTCATAGTTTTTAGCATACAATTGTAAAACATTTTACTAAATTATCACAGGTAATCAAATGCCTAAATAAGGCAGACTTTGGTGGGACACCAAGTAGCTATAGCAATACAATATAATGGTGAAGACAAAAACTATGGAGTGGACTGGCATTTTCTAAATGTACTGGAAAACTTGAAGAAAGAAAATCCACTGCTTTAAATAATCCAGTTCAAGGTCAAGACTCTGAAATAATGTCTTATTTATTGTAGTCTCAAAGCCAATATTTGTAAAAATCAAAGTCAAAGACTGATCTTCCTGTGGATAGCTGAGTTATTTTGAAAGAAATCAATTTATAGTTTCATTTGTTCTCTACTGTAAAAGTTAGGGCATTGATTTGGAATTGCTGGGAAGAGCATTTTCCAGGAAGTTCTCCTTGTTTGATTCAAGGCTAGTTTGCTAATTAGAGGGGCCCAGCCCAAGACAGGAAAGGCAGAAAAAAAGGAGAAATTAAAGGTAGTCAAGCACAGAGAGGATGTGAAATTCTCAGTGGCTTCCCACTTCTGACTGAGGACCCTGTGTTTTTTTGCTAACGACTAAGACGAGAGGTGCAAACTTCATAGAGATTCTTGAAATTTGCTGCAGCTTTCTTTGAAGCCTTTGAGAAGAACATACTTTGATGCTTTAAACTGAACTTTCCTATGTATGCTTTCCTAAGATTTTGCAGCAGCTACCTGATCTTTAATAGGCCTTTCACTAGTTTTCCGATGTACCAATTTTTACAGAAAGCATCTAAATCCATACTAAGCCATTTATATTTTGATTGCATACAATGGTTTCTGTATCACTGAATGATACAGTGATTAGGGTCTGAACCAGGGAAATGGTATAAAAGAATATGAGTTTTCAATATATGTAAACTGTGTCATTCATTTCATTAATGACCTAGAATTAATATGTGATAAGTTACAAGTTAGTCATACTTTATTATATTTTCCATTTGAGTAGTACCCTTATAATCTTTAAATTACATTGATTTATTTTTTGTATTATGACTTCGGAAAAAAAATCTCCAGTTTTCCCAGAAGAGAATACTGTTGGCGTATAATTGCTAGAGAAGTTATTTCTGTTTCTAAATCTTAAGCTTTTGATTTTACACAATGAATTAACAAGATAAATGTTAGATTTTCTTTTTCTTTCTAAAACTAGCATTATATTTTTCTAAAACTTATTTTCTTTTAATAACATTTTTTGTATTGCCCCACATAAATTATTATAGAACTAAATTTGAAAAATTGAGGCAGAAAAATCAATTCAATTTTTAGGACACTTTGGAATTTGGTAATGTAAAGTGGAATAATACTTGCATTTTCTTAATCACCATCTCTGTTGCTTGCTTAAAATACATTTTTAATTAACGTTTTTATTGTTTTATATGGTGATTAATATGCAGTGTACAATAGTAACTTTAAATTTATTTGTCTAGAGCCAATACACATTTTGAAATCAGATCATGTCTTTGCAAACAATGATGCTTAGATACTATAGCCAACAAATATTCAAAATAAATATGAAAGAAAGAAGAAAAAACCTCAGAGTGAAAAAGCATCCTGCATTAATATGGTTCAACTACACTATGCAGGACTGAGGAGAAAATTCATTTACAATATTTTTTAGAACTTACTGAGTTATAAAGTAAAATAAAGCATTCAAAATCACACCATATGGAATAGTGTGGGCCATAGTAAAAAGCTTGAATATGGAATTGTCTCTTAGTATTAGTTTTAAAAGTCCATTTCATCCTTTAAAAACGTTTTATTTTAACATTAGTAAATTTTTTGCTGGTTGGTTTTTGTCAGCATGTCATAGGCTATAGGAAGAATTTTCCTAGGGCATGAGGACTTTAAAGATTATAACCACTAGCAAAGAAGTTTACTGTACTATACTTGACTACATAAATGAATAAATCACTAACAATTATTTAGAGGAAAATGAAAGATTTTAGAAACAATCATTTTTTAACAAGTTTATTAGAAACCCTCACCAAAGAGCAAGAAATATCAAGAGACATGATCTTATTAATGACTGTGACATTATAATCTAATTTAAAATAATTGAATTAATAGGGTCAAGTGAAGACTATGTGATTTTCTGCAATAAACTGTAATTCATACATCAAAGTCCATTAGTAACTAAGTCAGTTATAACTCTCTTCATACAAACGACTGTGTTGATTCTCATTGAAAGAATTTCATTGGAAATAAAGGGTATCAGAAGTAATAAAGCTTGGAGATGATTCACAATATAATCAGAAACTAACTCTTCTACTATGTAGTTGTTACTAGTAAATGTAAGCTGCTTAGAGAGAAACATGAGTAATAAACTACTTATTCATATATTTTTTTTCTGAATGATGTATGATGCTTATCACTATCATGTTTAAAAATAATTATAAACGAACCTTGAAGACTTACGTTATGTGAAATAAGCCAGTCACAAAAGTTAAATACTGTATAATTCCACTTATATGAGGTACATAAGTAGTCAAGTTCATAGAAATGGAAAGTAGAGGGTGGGCCAGAGACTAGGGGAGAAAGGCATGTGGAGTTTCAGTTTGGGAAGGTGACAATGTTCTGAAGATGGAGGGAGATAGTCATTGCACAAAGTGTCAGTTGTACTTAAAAATATTCAGGGCAGTGAATTCTATGTTTTATATATTTTATCAAAGTTTAAATAAAGCCAGTCAACCAATGAATAAATGTCAAGTAGAAGACATCATTCCCACTTTCAAAAACTGTGTGATCTTCTTGAAACAGGGCAAGAGGAGTCCAATAATGATGCATGATTCAAATTGTGATATGACAGCACCTGACACATCGTTAAGGAATTGACTTAGAACTCAGCTCTTTCCTGTAGGTGCACCAGATTTTAGCGGTGCTACCCTTTCAGTCTCAGTTGGCCTTTTAGGTCTGTGGCTTTTGGACACTCTAATTAGTTTGCCTCTGAGACTGTGAAAAGTCATGCTGGTTTATCACAGAGTGTGGTACGATTTTATTGATTCTCTGTGCCATAATGGCATGGGCAGTTTGGGAAGAACTCTTTACTAAGTTCTATGAGTTTAGTTAAAGAGAGGTCACTACGGTTTGGAATGAATTTGTGAAACTATGTAAATAAAAAGATACTTAAAACAGACCATAAAATATGAGCATAGTTTTCATGTAGTTTTTATTGCATTTGTGCAAATTGTTGGAGGAAATAGGTGAGAAAGCATAAAGCATGTCCAGGAAACAATGAGTGAATCATTTGACTTTAGCAAAAATGTTAATTTAAGAGAACTGTGGGAGATAAGTTCCGAAAATAGGTTTAAGAAAACTTCGGGAGATCCATGAATGACAGGTGAGAGTAGGTAAAGAGAAGGCACTGGAGGATTTAATCTCTGATTTTTGAGTTCCATTCCCATTACAAATTATCAGGTAATGGCCATAAAATCATATTTATCCATCAATGCTACCTCTCTTTAGTTTTAATATAAACAAAGAATTGAAGGAAGAAATATTTTGATTTTTAACAATATCTTTTACTAAAAATCTAATTGTAGGAATGTAACCAAAATCCAAGAATGAATTTTTTGGAATGTATATACATATACAGCTTCAACATGTATACATTTTTGGCAGTTGAAGAAAATATTTGGTCTCTGAGACCTAAAGAAAATTGTGTGTATATTTGAGCTATTACTTTTGAATGTATCACCAGGTCTCTGTAATAATGTGGGTCTTCATAATAAGGTTACAGATACCTGAGGAAAAAAAATCTTTGAGCAGAAATCTGATTCAGTGTTGTGTTTTCCATTACTTAATCAGTTTGTGTGCTTTCTTCTATAATCCTGTTACAGTTCACTGGTATCTCAGTTTAAGGAAATGGAAAATGACCATGATGAAATAATTTCTCTACTGGCCTGAGCAAGTGTTTAATTACAATTTATTAGTGATATATTGCAATTTATGAAATCCCTACCCTCTTCTGAGACCACCCTGATTTGATAATTGGAGATCCATATCCCTTATTATTGTATGTCATTCAAGTGTCATGATCAGAGTAGCCTCTGAGTTATATGAAAAATGTTAAATCTCAAGACATCATGCGTGATTTATGATGATTGTTTTCTTCTCCATTTAACTAGATTCTCAAGGGAACTGAAAAGGAATCAGTCGTCAAATCACCCTCAGGCCTCTGAAACAGAAATGGGAGAATTGTGAGGCAAAGGCCACTTCCTCCCAAGTGAAGACATTTCAAAACTCGTCCTGGCAAAGTAAATGTTTCTAAATGTCCTTGAATTTTGTCATGTCAGCTAATTCAACCATGAATCTAAAAAGTAAAATTCATAACGTAGGCGGTTTAGGCAAATAGATCACAGTCAAATTTTCTCTCTCACAGTTATCATCATGATTATTATCTCTAACTATGGCATTGATCACTTGAAAACCTATTCATACCTGCTAAGATTTTTCTTTTTATATTTGTTAGTTCTCAAAAGTCTCTCCTTTGTCTTAGAAATACCTTGAGCTCAATCAAATACAAACCAAGCTGCTAATAATGAATTGAATCACAATTAATTGAGAGCTCACTGAAGATACAATAGTATTAGGTGCTGCAGCAAGAAACTAAAAAGAAATTACACTGCCCCTGATATTTTGAAATTAATAGTTTTCAGAAAGTAAATGTGTACATTGAAAAATGACAAAATATTTTCAGATACAAATTTGTTTATTTTCAATTATTATTGAGTATTTTACAGTGTCACTAACTGATCTGGGAACACTATCATACCTACTTATTTAGTCATTCCTAAATCTCCATATCGAATTTGACATACACTATTCTGTTTTTCCACATGACACTATTTTTAATCTCCCATGTAGGATTTTCATATTGTATAGTTATCTATGAATATTTATGGCTATATAAAATGAGTCCCTCAAAACAAGTACTTTCTCTATTTTATGTATTGTTCAATCTGTAGTGCATAATAAAATAGTATTTTTACATTAAATATTAATTGAATGTTTAATAAGTGAATGAATGAATCAATCAAGAACTGTAGGATACCGACTCAGGTCAAGCACACTATGGATATTTGGCTTTTGAAAACAAGTTAAATGTAAGCTAAGTCAAAGATAAAATTGTTATTCTCTCAATGAAATCATTGTGTAGCTAGAAAACCCAAGGGAAACACCTAAAAAAGTCACTAAGAACAATTATAGTCTTTAATAATATGGCTAGAAATAAAAAGTAATGCATAAATCAATATTTTTTTAATATGTAAACAATAAGCTACTAGAAATCCCATTTACATTAGTAACAAAAATGACAGGACTGAGCAGTAAATATAACAAAACTTGTTTAAGAGCTGTTTGAAAAAAATAAATAAATACATTATGAAAAACCCCATTATGAAAAATTATTAAATTTTTAATAATTTTTCTGGTCATATAATATTTTTTAATAGGATGCCTCAATATTCAAGAATGGCCATTCTCACTACATTAATTATGGTAGACATTAACAATGTACACCAACACTGTTTTTTCTTCGGGACATGTAAGAGTTAACTTTCATGTTACCCTGAAGTTAAATATGGCCATGTGATTTGCTTTGGCCAATAAAATATAAGAAATTACATATGTCACTTCCAGGAAGCAGCTTTAAATGCCAGTGCATGATTTAACATGTTTCTATTATTACATTTTTCTATAGGATTTACAGTAGAAAATTTCAGGATGAAGCTTCTGTGAGCCTGGTCCCTGAGTAGCTATTATAAGAAGGAATGACCCCCTCCGTGCTTAGTGAATAACTGAATTAGTAGTAGGCACAAAAAATACAATTTTATTGTGTTGAGCCAATGAGAACCGGTGATTACCTTAGGAATTTGGAAATATATTAAACTGGAGCATTAATCTACAGCAGAGGTCAATAAACTTTTTCTGTATAGATCCAGATACTAAATATTTTTGGTTTCATGGCTTATACAGTCTCTAATCACAACTTCTTACCTTTTCTGTTATAGCACAAAAGCAACTATAGATAGTACCTAAATGAATAAATGTAGCTTTGTTCCAATAAAATTTTATTTACAAAGACAGGTGAAAGGCCAGATTTGATCTATGGGCCGGAACTTGCTGATGCCTAATCTAAAACTAATATAATTCCAACAAATTCACAAGTAGTTTAATTTTTAACCCAAGTTGATCTGTAAGTCATATGGAAAACAATATGTAATCATAGTTATAAGAAATCTAAACAATAAAAGTAATCGGGCAAAACTAGCCCAATTATTAAAATGTATTTGAAATGACAAAGGTAGATACTGACACATGAATGGACAGACCAGCAGGTATAACTGAGTATATTACATAGTAATGGTCCCTACATATCAAGGAGGAAAACATAAATTAACTGATAATATTTTAACAGCTAAGCAGGTATGTGAGAAATATTTAAATCTATATCTGACTCCTTAAATTTTTTTTTCTCATGGACTAATATTTAAACACTTTGTAAAATGAACACAAAATGCACACAAAGAAAACATGGGAGAGTGTTTTATGAAGTTAGGATACAGAGGTATAACCGCTTAAAATAACATCAAACCCAGAAGTGATGAGAAATAATTGATAAACTTAAATTAATTTAAAAAATTCATATAATAGCATGCACAAAATCAAAAGATGGAGGAACTTTTGGAATCCTATTTGCAAAATTTATGACATTTAAATTATTATTTACCTAGCACATAGAGTGCTTCTGCAAATTGACAGGAAAAATAATCAACACTTCATTAGCAAGGTGGTATAGGGCATGAAAACAGGAGTTACCATAAAAAAAATATGAATGCATTTTAGAAAAATGAAAAGATGCTCGATTTCATTCTAAAAGAAATGAAACAAAAGCTATATTTTTATGAAAGTTTAAATTGCACATTTTTGTGTGGAATAATATGTGTCTATGTGGGACAAATGGCTATCAAAATTTAAAATATATATTCCCTTTAACTTGGGAATTTCATGTTTAGTAGTTTATTCTACTGATATTCTGACATAGAGTCAAATATAAGTAAGATATGCTTTTGTGTTTATTACAGAACAAGACTGAAAACACCTACGTAATTATAATAGGATACCACTCCTAGACATTATTCTGCATATACTAAGGGGACGACCTCTGTGAAGCTACTAAGAGGAATAAGATGGTGTTGTAAGTACTTATATAAAATTATCTGGAAGGAAAAAGAGAAAGTTCGGCAAAGTCTGTGAAGTATTTATCAATTACATAAAATAGTTGCACAGAAGTAGAATGTCTTCAGAGTAATATGTAAGAAACTGGTCACAGAGGTAACTCTGCAGGGAATAGGCTCAAGGCCTGGGGAAGGACAGGATGAAAGTAGAGTTCTATAGATTATGTATCTTTCTGTAACAAATAGGATTTGTTTCTGCAGCCACACTTTATCTATGAGAGGTAAATTATATCACAGCCTTTTATTTTAGGAAAGGACTTTTTCTACAATGTGCTGTAAGTGTCCACCCAACTTTTTCCATGCTTCCAGTGATAATTAACTGATTATTTAGGTCTTTCCAAATTTAATAATTTTAATATCGTTTTGTTTTGAGAAAAAATTTCTTTCCTAATATCTACTAATTCTTTGACCTTTTCTTCCTCCTAAAACTATCTAAATCAAATTTAACTTCTTTCCACTGGGCATTTGCAAAATTTGTCTCCCAAAGTCTATACATCTTAGGTTCTCAAAACAGTCTTACCTCATTCTCACTGTTACTAATTTAGTTCCTGTTTACTAGTGTCATCTTAAAAAACTGCCAAAATTATTTGACCAATTTAAGGTACAGAAGTTAACATATTTTGCTCCCTTGATAGTGATACTGCACTTTGATTATTGTAATTTTAGGTAAATACATTTTTCATCATATTATACTGTTAACTCGTATTTATTTTGCAGTGAATTATAATTAGTAGGTTGTTTATATTTTGGTGGACTTTTAAGAACTAATGATGTGTTTAGGACCTAAAACAACACAAATAGGGTTAAATCTTTGCTTTACTTACCAGTAGAGTTTTGTGTCAGACGATGTAATTATCTTTGGAAATCTTAAATTATAAAATTAGATGACAGTAGTATCTACTTCATAGGGATTTTTGGTAATAATGATTTTTTTGGTAATAATTAAATAACTTTTCCTCTGTAATCTTGAAATAAGTCTGTGACATGGTATTAGGAAATAATGTCGTTGATAGTGAAATGAAACTAACAAAAATCTGAGGTAAAATCTTTACATGCTGAGACTTGCAGAAATTCTGACAACATGAAAAGAATATTTATGTTATGTTCATTGTATGAAGATTGAGGGGGAAAATTGGGATCACTTAATTCTGTAATGATAAAAAGTAACAAAAATTTAAATTTTAGTATGTTTTCTCTTTCTGGAAGGAAAGACATAAATATATTCTCAGACATATAGGTAGGAGTCAGAAAAAATTATAAGGTTGAGAATGCAATCAAAAAGTTGATAGTAGTTATAATAAGGTCCTAAAAATAGTGGGAAGTGATGGAATCAAGAATATAGTTTGAGGTTTTTACCCTTGATCATAAGGACTCTTCTTCAGGACTTCCCATTGTAGTTTAGTGGGTTAACAAACCAACATAGTGTCCATGAAGATGCAGCTTTGATCCTTGGTCTAGCTCAGTGGGTTAAGGATCCAGCAATGATACAAGCAGTTGCATAGGATGTGGCTCGGATCCAGTGTTGCTCAGGCTGTGATGTAGGCGTGCAGCTGCAGCCTCCAGTTTGACCCCATAGCCCAGGAATTTCTATATGCTGCAGGTATGACCATAAAAAGAAAAAAAAAAGACTCTTTTTCTTCACACAACATGGTACAAGTAATATTGAAATTTTTTATAGTATAAAGAAGGAAATTTGAAAGATCACCTTTAAGTTATCTTAATATTTGCAGTACAGCCAGGTGGATAATCCCCTGAGATTCATGTCAACTGAAGATAAATTTTCAAGAGTCTTAAAAAGTCAAAAGAGGTTGCAATAATAACTATTTCATTAGTGATAGTAACTGCAGGAATTTCAATAAAGAGTCAAAAAGGATGAATACAGAGATAGATATGCAATCTGGGTGTGGTAGTGATCATATCGATATTTTTTACTTTCACAAACCTCCTAATGGGGGCAGTCAAAAAGTTTGATCTTATTTCCCCAAGATCATGGATCATCTTAGACCATTCCTAGACTTTTGGATCTCTTTGCCATTACTTAAAAACCAGGTGACTCTATATTGCAGTCTACTCAAGATGTGCTTGATTCCTGTTCCATCTGTTTTAGCTGAGTTGTCCAGAAAATTATCAGCAAAATCAGACTCTTCTTTCCTTGAGTCATCCTTACATTTTCAGTCTCTACCAATATACTCATCCAAGTTACCATGTAAATATATACATTACTTTTTTCAAAAATTATGCAGTTCTAGGAAGATATTTTATTGTAGAGTAAATAAAACTTGAATGATATCAAAACCAACCATTCCCTTACATCAGTTATAAAGGAGAGTATCTACTTAATCCTTCACAGGCATTTGGTGCCCTCTTGGATGCTCTTTCTTCTCATGGTAAATTTATCTCAGGAAACCCTTTCTTGCTCACATACAGCCCCCTTTTCAACTTTGCTTTAGAAAACAATTCCTTCTCTCAAAAAGTAGCCTTCCCCGTGACTCTTTATATTCCTTATATTCCTATGACTCCTTATATTCCTTCTAACTCAAACAACATCTCAAACTCTAGCTTAGGACATATGCATTTTCTTTTTTACAGGTTTCCAATGGTAGATGTGGGCAGAAAAGACATATGACTTTTCAAAAATTTAGTCTTGCATCATTTGGAAACATTGTCTCAAACACTGGTCTGGTATAAAGCATTATTTCTTGAACCTGACTGCATTACAAGAAAATCCAGAGAGGTTGTCAATGTTTTCCTTTGGTTGTTTTCTTTGCTACCCAAAGAGATTGAAACGAGTTCCCATGTTACAGTTTTAATTAAATTATTGTAGTGTTGTGACTCACCCCAAATGAAGATGGATTGGGTTACTAATAGCAAATTTTGTAGAATAGATGGAAGGAATTTGTAATGATTCTAGTTGCTGATTTCTTCCTCCCTCGTTTTTGTTTTTTGTTTTTTTAATTCTAGGAAATTCCTAATGAATGGCCAGGGGAAGAGTAGAAGTGGGACTTCCCCAGCACATACACAGGCAGCTAGGTTAAACAGATAAATCATAGTGAGAGAAACGTGAGATATCCTAGGGTATATGTAGTATTTACAAAATAGGAATGTTTTTAATAACTGACTTTTTAGTTTAATAATTGGGGAAAAATAAGAAGTCAAAGCAGTTATGATGAAGAAGACTGGGAAGGCTCTAATCAATTAAGAAGAGTATTCTTGTTGCTGATTATAATGAATCAAAGATGTCATTCTATAAACACACGTACAGAATGTCATAAAGAAAGGTTATCAAGTGACAATAGCATGACAAAGCTTTGAACCTTCCTTAGTGAGCAAGGATAAATAGGGAATGACCTCTATCTTGTATGTTTGGGAATAAGCATAAAAAATAGGGATTATATTGTTTCATTATTGATATAAATAAAGAGGAAATCTATTTCTTTTAAGGCTTGTGTGTGAACTGAAGAATGAATAAGAACTTGATGCTTGGAGACAAACTGTTCTTGAGAATGGCAGTTCTGAGAAATACTATTAAGTGACTGAAGTGACTAGGATGTAGACAGGGATTGAGGAGCGGGGTGGATTATTGGGTAAAGATTAGCATGGAAAGACTAACGGGTGAAAAATTTATTATTTAATGAACTTAAATATATGGGTACATACAGCTGTTTGTCAGGGAATATCAGCCTTAAGACAGCCAAGGTCCAGTTTCCATCACAAGTGTGCTGAACAACATTCCCATCTAAATTTATGCCTGGAATTTTTATTCCACTTTCCCTTCTCTGAAAGGTAGTCTCTGGATACTGATCATAACTCTCATTCCTTCCTAATTGGGGGGGGGGGCATTTCCTATAGTCTGTACTTCTCTCCCCAAACCCCCCAGTCTGGATGGTTTATTTGTCACCCTCCTCCACCTTTGCCACTGAGATAATTTAACTCTTTTTAAGTGCCAGCTATTTTGTGCTAAAACAAAACATTTTTACCTGAAAGTAAGATATAGCCCCTAAGTGACCTTACCTATTTTGACTTTCTGTATGTAGTCTCCTACCTATGAATGTAATATAACCATCCGTGCAATTGTCTTAGCATTCCTTACCAAAACGGAGCAAAATTTCTTCATATCTATTCTATCCCAGTGGGAGACTTCTGGCTTATTCAGACTCCTTTCCAGGATCCTGAATCAGTCTTTAAATCCAAATCTGTATTAATGATAACAGTAATAATGTTATTCAAAACATCAGTTCCAAAATTCCCGTCATCAGAGATCCTGGAGACATCTGTATAAAGAGAATCAGTAGATAGGTAATCCCAGATTCCTGGCAAGGGGCATAGATTAAGTTCCTATGTGAATTTTGATGCATTTAATAGAAGGACTAGCATAAAATGGAATTATTAATGGTATTGGATACAAAATATCAATGCTTAATGTTGACCTTAGATGTAATCTTAAAATTTACAAATAATCTCTCACAGAATTCTGCTCCTCTAAGATAAACATGACAGTAATAAGTAAAAGCTTATTATAATATTTTATTGAGTATATGGTATCTCCTATGGCCATCTAAAGCACTCTGTGATAATAGGTGAAGTTATGAATTTAGAATTTTGATAGATTTTCAGTTATGGCTATCTGATGCCTTACCCTATGTAACTGGTCCTTAACAACAAAAGATTTTCTATAAGTAATTAGTCCTAGTGCTGTTGATCCTGTTTTAATAGCATTAAGTTATATAAATGTTCAAAATAGTTTGTAAGTATCTCACATCAGTCAAAATATACATGTTTAATACAGGAGAGAGAGGAAATTGGAACATCTCTTGATTCTTATCCTTGTTTTAGCTTTATATTGCTTATCAGACATTAAAATTGCTGAGATGCATGTGGCCATTGTAATTTTCAATTTCCCCCCAAATAGACCTCTATCATTTCTCTAAGCAAATGCCATCTTGACTTTAGCCACTAAATCTTTGCTCCACTGAAACAAAAACAAAACTGAGGAGCTGGGGTAACATGCCTCTCCTGCTGAGTCCCCATCGGTCCAGGTGTTAAAAATTGGATTCTTTTTTTTTTCCCTTTCTTTCCATGCCCTTGATATATGAAAACAAAACCAGAAGGAAGCTTGTTGAGGAAACTGTGTTTTAAACAGTAGTAGCTCAATCTGTTGATTTACAGGCTACTGATTTACAAGCTGTGAATGAATTGAGGCCTTCAGCAACAGGAAGCTCTGCCATTGGGAAACCCAAGAGCTCCAGCTGGAGCCCGGGGACCTACTTGAATGCTTACAGGAAAACTCACTCCAGGAGTCCCCTGTAATCAGAGTTGTTAACCAGAAGGAAATGTCTTCAGTGCTCTTACATGGCTCTTAATCAGATACTGACAGAGTGCCTTTGATCAACGCATTTGCACCATGAGGTTAACCAGAGGGTTCAATGCGTCCACATAGATTTCACAGTCAGCTCCAAATGTACACAACCAACAGAGTGACTCTTCAAGCCTGATCCTGTTGCTGGCTCCCCCTCTGTCTTCTCAACCTCCAGGGTCTGTTGTGGGGATTAATGAACTACACTTTTCAAGCACCTTGCCATCGCTGCACTAGAATTGAGAGTGAAACACAAGGCATTGTTGTGGAGCCCTGCTTGTTACTTTGATATCTGCATGTCTTAATTGAAACCTCAGACAGTGGCACTAGCCCACTGCCCTGTGTCAGACCTTTAAAAACACAGCAGAGGAGTGAAATAACCTTAGAGAAGAATTATTTCCCAGAAAGAGACTACTGGTGGGTGAAATGGCCCCAGCTGAGTTATTTCTCATTTGCCAGTTTGGTTGGTATCCAGAATCTGTGACTTGAAACAAAACTGCCCTGTCGTCTTTAAGCCGAGAAAGTTGGCACAGAGGTGCTAGAGCAAGCAGCTCACAAGGTGCATCCCATGAGGAGTGAGGTATTTTCCTGTCACTTTAATCGCCTGTGAAAGAGTTCATGTACTTTGGGTTAGTAAACAAAATGGATTAACTCTATCTTGTAGGGAAAAAGAAATTATTGGTCTGCACTGAGCTTTATGTGAGGGAGATATGAATAAGGTGATACCTAGAGTCTTTGTGTCATATTAAAGCAACACATTACAGGGTGAAAGTTTGTTTCTGCACTCTCTCATTATCACTGGATGTTACAGAAAAAAATATGAACATAAATAATCATGAAATTTTGCAAATCTACGGGTTGCAGTGAAGTTTAAAATATTCAGTCTTAAAACAAGAGTAATAAAAAAATAAGCCTAGAGTTTTCTTTCACTTATATGTTGACATAGGACTGACAACATGTATGCAAGAGCTACCAAAAAAAGAAAAAAACAATTGTTAGAAAGAAATCAGTTTTGTTTTAAATCTTAGGTATTTACCACTATAATTTTAAATAGTAAATGTAAATTTCAAAATATAACTACTTCTATCATGCTTAAATCATTTGGTTTTATTAAAAAACCCTCAGGAAATTGAAGAATCACCTTTCATGTTCTAGTTACTGACCTGTAAAAGAAAATATAGAAAAATCTTTGAGGCAAAATAAGATAAGTGGTTAAAGTTCATTTTTGATATTACCTTGAAACTTAGAAAGTGATTAAAGTTTAGGGAAGAATTTGGAGGAGCAGTTAATATTCTTACCTTCCAGACATCAGCATTTATTTCAAATGGAGTCACCAGTCCACTTACTGCTTGAGGCTCCTTATGGTGAAACATTTACATGTTAATTACAATTTAAAAGTAAGTACTTGTTTAAGATTTTCTCTCTAGAATTCCTTATTTTGTTTTTCATTTATATTCAATTTCTTAAAAAAAATTAAAAATCAAAATATAATTTTTTTTCTAATTAGGATAAAGCTTTAATGAATTTTAGCAAAATCTTAACAGCACTACTATAGTGGCAAATATACCAAAGTTAGGTATTTGTGCAAAACTTTGAGATGAGCAAAGAGGTTGCTGATTATCCTTTGAATGGAATGTTGGGAGCTGCGTAACTGACCCTCTAGGATTATTTGATTCTATCTGCATGTTACAGAGCTGTGTAAGTGATTCCTGTTCATGCAATGCAAATGAATTTTGTACAGAACATAAACTTCTACAATTCTCATTTAAATTGACTTTAACAGTTTATTGTTTCTCTCACTAATTAGTGGGTTATATAAAATCTTCACAAGTGTTCATTTCATATTAGAAAGAAACTGCTTGTCTGAAAATTATGCTTTAACAGACATGCAGCAGAAAAAAATGTTCTTTCAGTTAAAATAAAAACTAGTTTATTTTAGTTTTCCCTCACAGTCATGCTATCAAAATAGGTAATGCTTGATCTGCTCATTAAAAATATTCAAGGAAAAAATATGTAAAATTCTAGAATGTACCTTGGAGAGGAATGTTTTTGTTTCATTTATCGATGTTTTCACAAACCTGTGACAGTGTTGTAATGTGTACAATCAATATTTGTGGCTCCATATAGAGACAGCAGAACATAAAATAGGAACAAGAATATAGTTGAATCTAACAGGAAGGACATATAGCAAATACGCAAGACAGAAATCTTCCTCCTTCCTACAAACATAAAAATTGATTTTAATGATGTCGAATATCATATTACAGGGCAATTCAGAAAGGGTGAGAATAGAACTTACTATTACATCTCATATTGCAAGGGAGCTCTTTTTCTATTTATTTTTGTTCTGTTTCTCCAAATTTTTAAAGAACCACCATGATAAACTGGCTAATTTGAAAATACAGATGTATTCACAAGTCTGTCAGTAGAACTGTAGGCAATGATTCTTCTCAATATTAAGCTTGGGCTTTTATTCTAATACAAGAATTTGATGAAATAAAGGTTCTTCATAGTTTATCCATTGCAATAGAATTAGAATCTCTTTCCCTTTCATACAAACTGTGGAAAATAAGTATGAGTGAGGTCATACTTATTTTATATAAGTATGTATTTTTTATAAGGTCTGTTTATGAGCAAATACGTGTTAGGTCAACTTCTCTACTGGTTTAATACATTTGCTCATGATATGTCTTTGTGTAGTTCTGTGTGTCTTCCGCTTGAGTTTTGTGAAATTCTTGGCATTAAAGATTTAATGTTTTATCAAATTTGGAAAATTTTCAGCTATTTTCCTCTTTTTTTTTCTTTTTAGGGCCACACATGTGGCATATGTAAGTTCCCAGGCTAGGGGTTGCGTCAGAGCTGCAGCTGCTGGCCTACACCATAGCCACAGCAATGCTAGATCTGAGCTGCACCTGTGACCTATACCACAGCTTGTGGCAATGCTGGATCTTTAACCCACTGAGTGAGGTTAAAAATCAAACCCATATCCTCATGGACACCATGCCAGGTTCTTAAGCTGCTGAGCCACAATGAGAACTCCCCAAATATTTTTCCACTCTGTTTCTTATAGGACTTTAAATCCAATAAATTAGGTTTCTTGAATTTGTTCCCATTGCTCACTGATATTCTTTACATTATTTTTCAATCTTTTTCTATGTTCTATTGGGCAGCTTTTATTGCTATGTCTTCTAGTTCACTGATATTTTGTTCTGTTCCATCTAATCTTCTCAATATCATTCAGTGTAATTTTTACCTGAGACACTGTATTTTTAACTAAGAAGTTTGATTTGGCTTTTTAAAAATATCTTCCGTAACTCTTATTAAAGTGGTTATGTTTTCTTCACTTCTTAAACATATGCTGTGTGTTTATAGTAGCTATTTTAATATCCTTGTCTAGTAGTTCTATCATCTGTATCATTCTTAATTTACTTCTATTGATTGATTTTTTTTTTTTAAATGGGTTGTCCACTCCCATGTGCATGACTGGCAATTTTTTACAGGATGCCATAAATTGTAAAATTTCATTTGTACATGCTAAGTTTTTGTTGTTGTTTTACTATTTCTTTAAATATTTTTTTATCTTTGCTTAAAGGCACAGTTGAATTATTAGAATAAAATTTGATTCTTTGAAGCTGATTTTTAAAGCTGTTTTAGGCAGGATCAGATAAACTTTAATCTAGGCTGGCTTGGCCCCATAAAGAGGCAGTAATTTTGTGAGTACTTTATCTGGTGTTCTTTTTCTTTTCTTTCTCTCTTGAAATCATGATTTATTATCAGCCTTCTGTGAACCTTAGTGTTTGTTCTGTTTCCTCCTTTTTCCCACGTGATGTAGTTTTCTCACATGCATTACCCAATCAGAAATCAGCTGATGATTTAAGGAGAACCACGTCTTCAGAACCCTGTCTGTGCAACGTTGCCTTCTTTTGTACTCTGCCCTTTGAATTCTTGATATTTCACCTCCTCAAACACTCAAAACTATCTCTGCTACTCAGTTCATATTGTTTATTTTTCTTCCTTCCAAGATAACTGCCCTCTGCTGCCTATTGTATTGTATCTGAAAAGCATGGTTTTTATTTGTGTGAGACTGGAGAACAAATGTGATATCTTTTACTTCATCATGACTGGAGGCTAATTCTGCTTTATGGTCAATTAAACTGAGACTCGGAGCTATTTTTTAGTATCTTGAACATTCTGTGTTTACCAGTTGTAGACTATTAGGGATGGGATACTAAAAACTATACTTTATGCAGGGCAGGAATGAAGAGTTAAGCAGGTAGCCACTAGAGGACCTAAGGCAGGCCTTAATATGGTATGTGTAATCCCATTTCATAAAGTGTAAGTCACTTGGTCTCTGTGAGAACTGAGACATGTGAGGGAGAAGTGGCAATCCTTAAGACGCGTATACTTTAAATAAAATTTCTTTTTATATGATGCAGTTAGAGTTCAACTCTGTGATATTACTATTTCTCTGGGAAAAATATCTGATTCCTCTTGTCCATCTCTATGACAGAGTTTAATCTTCAAAATAAGAGGGAAGATTAAGAGATTAATCGGAGTAAAGACATCTAACATTATTTTAGTGTTGTAGCACCTATCCAGCCTTTTTGAACATAGACATTAGTTAAGGAAATGGTAGATTTTTACTCTAGTGCAAAGAAAAAATGGCGTTGCTGTTACATATAATTAAAAAAACAGAAGAAAAGAAAATCCCTTGATTTCTCCATTGAGTAAGAAGAGCCGTATAGTAGGATAGCGAGGAGCGTTTTTTTTTTTAAAGGAGGGGCTTTTTTTTGTTGTTTTTTCCTTTGATGGTTAAAAGAAATTTATACAAAATAGAGTAGGTGATATGGTTTGCAGTACCTGAGTACCTGTGTGTAGGTTGTTCAGGGCACAGTCTGAGGCTCCTTTTCCACCAGAGTCTGCAGCCTTTAACCTGGAGCAGTGACATTATTTCTGGGAACTTGTAAGATCAACACAGTTTCAGATCCTACACCAGTTGTACTGACTCAGAATCTTCATTTTAACAAGATCTCAGGTAAATTTTCATGTTCATTAAATGTGAGAAATGTCTATGAGAACAGTGTCCTGGAGTTGAGGAGTATACAACCCTCCTGACACGACGCGTCTATCCGAGAGAACACGGGTTGTTATAGGGTCTTCTTTGATGAGCAAGATGACTTACAACACTGGGTTGAGGCCTCTGGGTAGCCAGCTATGTAGGGTTTTATTTGTTTGTTTTTACCTAATATATAGAAACCTTAAAGAATGCACTTTCTTCCCTTTTTCCCCCTCTCTTTTTCCCAGCACTCTTCTCTGGGTTCCATCTGCCAGCCTGAACTTTAAAGGTGTTGGTTACATCATTGAAGGAAAAATTGCTATAGCTCTCTGGTGCCAGTTGGAGGATATTCTATGCATTCTTTCCCTCTAGCCATCTCTACTCTCTAAGTCACACTATGAAGAGCTGGTTTAGTTTCGTCAGAGGCATTCAGTGAGAGTGGTCTGATAATTCTCAAGAAAACAGGATATGTATCAAAGGAATATGCAGTTGATGTTTGTACAGACACATGCTACTCATGTTTTTTCTCTTTTAAGTATAAATCTCACATTCTGAAATAATTACAATGCGGGCAGTCAGCCAGCTTCAGTACAGATAGAAACTTGATTGGATACGTTACTGACTAGGTGATTAAAGAGGAGAAGTCTTCCCCCCAACATATTTTCCCCAGTCTCTTGTTAATCCCCAGCAGTGCCTGGGAAGTGGCCTGTGTGCTTCATTCACACTGCTGTCAAGCTACCGGGCTTCTAGGTAATCAATGACTACAACGAGCCAAACTGAAGGTAATAATCAAGTCTTTATTAACTGACTGACATCATGTGAGTAAGAGGCAAAAATAGTTACCAGCTCTCTAATGCTCCATTTTTTTCCCATAGAACAGCACCAGACAAGGGTCAGGTAAATCAGCACAGATGGGGGGGATCTTCTCCCTACTGACAGGGCTGGACAAAATGCTCTGTGTTATGGACCCAGAGGGATGGAGGGAGTGAGGGGGGAGTGCTAGGATTTAGGAGTAGAGAAGTACTGAGTAGAGAAAGGAAGACTCTAAAAGAGGTACCAGGGCTAGGAATGCAGGTTCTCATGAGAGCTTGAGTCCTTGACTGCAACTCTCTCCAGAAAACCACAGTGCACTGGCCATGCCTCAAATCTAGTGGGTAGCTTCCTCCCACCCCTGCCACCCTGAGGCCTGCCAGGTAAAGCTTTGTAATTGCCTATGGCTGGGTATGAAAGATCACAGAGAGGATTGTGGCCAGGAGCTGAACTCCTCAAATTCAGCCTGGAGATATCTGACGCAAAGATAAAAGTATACTTGAGGCAGAGAGTTCTGTTGTATCTATAAACCTTGAATGCATGGGACTCATATCTGAGGTTTGTAAAATCTGAGGATATTACTTCAGACATCTCTGGACAGCTTTACCTACCGGATAGAATCCTAATAAGCAGAAGTTAAAAGCCTTACTGAAGAGTTCACACCAGCCTAAGGGAATATAAAACATTTGTTTCCCAGTGGAGATTGTGTCCTTGAGCAATGCCACTTATGTTTTCAAGTGTTTGCTTACCTGATGGTAAATATTTATTGATTTTTAATTTTTACTCATTGTTTAGAGCATCATAGATAAAGTTCCGACAGTTATATACTGAGGTCAACCTATTAGCTGGTTTTTAGGAGAGATTTTTCCAGATCTTCACGTGGCAGCCCTGATGAAGGGTGATATTTTTCAAGGTAATATGTTTTTATGCTATTAGTTTTAGGAGTTTTAGATTATATTTTGCTGATTCTATTACAGAAATGCTTTCCAAATCATAACTCCACCTCCTTATACCCACAGGGTGAGTTTTAAACATGCCCATTTACTTCCTTTCCAGTGGGTTGGGGATGTAGTTTTCCCAACACATAATGATATAAACCCATAATAAAAAATGACATATTTGTTTCTAACTGATTATTTGGCACTCTTTGTGGTGCCTTCATACTCTTTCATGGTACTCCACTGACCCAGTCAGCAATGAGAACAAAGCCATAGATTTCTTCAAGACCAATATTCTGGGTCTAAAAGGAGGAGCTTTGGGATGACTGTAGCCATTGTAATGAATAGTTAGAATCTTGGTGAAGATTTTTCTGTTTTAAGCTGCAAGGATAAGGGGAAGGAGGTGGTTTATATTTTTGATTCCAAATATAAATCGTATCCTTCCTTTTTTTTTGACTTGTGAATTTTAATTCATATGAAAATATATGCAAATACAAAGTTATAAAGGATTTTCTCCATTTTTCTTAGAAGTTATATTATAGTTCCATTTTATTTTATTTATTTTTAATGGTTTTTATTTTTTCCATTATAGTTGGTTTACAGTGCTCTGTCAGTTTTCTACTGTACAGCAAAGTGACCTAGTCACACATGTATATATGCATTCTTTTTCTCACCATGCTCCATCATAAGTGACTAACTGTAGCTCCCAGTGCCTTACAGCAGGATCTCATTGCTTATCCACTCCAAAAGAAATAGTTTGCATCTATTAACCCCAGATTCCCAGTCCATCCCACTCCCTCCCCCTTGGCAACCACAAGTCTGTTGTCCAAGTCCATGAGTTTATTTTCTGTGGAAAGGTTTATTTGTGCTGTAGACTAGATTCCAGATATGAGTGATATCATATGGTATTTGATATTCTCTTTCTTACATACTTCACTGAGTATGAGAGTCTCTAGTTCCATCCTACTTCTTTTAAAAGAATCATTTAGGAGTTCTCAATATGGCTCAGTGGGTTAAGAACCCAACATAATGTCCCTGAGGATGAGGGTTTAAACCCTGGCTTTTCTCAGTGGGTTAAGGATCCAGTGTCACTATGAGCTGCAGCATAGGTTGCAGATGTGGCTCAGATCTGGTGTTGCTGTGCCTGTGGCATAGGCCTAAGCTGCAGCTTTGATTGATTTGACCCCTAGCCCAGGAACTTTCATATGCGACAGGTGCAGCCCTAAAAATAAAAAACAATAATGAAAGAACCATTTATTTACTACCTAACTGGTGGTAATTATTTAAATATGTTAGGGTCTGGACTAGGGGAACTAGAAGAAACAGAAATGATTTTTTTTCTTTGTGAAGTTTCAATCTGATAAGGAAAATAAGACATATATATAAATATAGGGACAATGAAAATGATAGATGATAGTATCATAATGTAGAAAATTGTTAAATTTGAATTGCAACAGAACTATGAGAACCCTAATATTGATAATGCGAATTTTTTGTATGAAAAAATAGGCAATGAAATTTCATTGGGTAAACTTTAAGTGAAGGTTTTTTTGGTATAGAACTTTTCAGAGTCTTTACTATGGTAATCTATGTGGTGAACTTACAAAAAGTATGTATTTAATTTACAAGAAGTATGTGTTCAGTTTTGGACATCTTGAAATTGCTATCCTACACAAACTTGGAAGACTGATGTCTAACACACAGGAAAAAAATAATTAGAATATAGCTCACTTATAGGAGTTCCCTAGTGGCCTAGCAGTTAAGGATTTAGGTTATTACTACTATGGCTCAGGTTCGATCCCTGGCCTGGAAACTTCTGCATGCTGCAGGCCCAGACAAAAAAAAGTATGGCTTGTTTAGACTGGAACTTCTACTGCATATACAGATTTTGTGGTTTAACCACAAAGAGGTGTTAGTCACTGTCATGGATTTGGAAAGAAGTTAAATGAGTCAGGTGAAATAGAGATTAACTGTATTTGAAGAACTAAAAAAGGAATATGAACCTGAGAAATCACATATATAGAGAGAACTTGGGGAGGACTGTGTTCTGTAAAGCTGAAGAAAATAAATATCTAAAGAGAGTGGAGGGGCATCGATACATGAATGACACAAACATCAAGGAGCGTACAAGGACTCAGAAAAGGTTACTGAATTTAAAAATTGAGTGACACTAATTTTTTAAGAAGTTTTGACAAACTCTTGAAGATAACACCGGGTGATAAATGATATAATGAATATGTAAAAGTGGAAACAAAACATATCACACACATACACACACACACCATGCTGCACATAAAGAAAGTGGTATAAACAGAGGCAGGCAGACAATACCGAAAACGTATTTGATCCAGTATTCTAAAAGCTGAACTACAGACAACTGCCTATTTAAAGCCACAGATTTCATAAACAAATTCTCTATCTTCTGAATCAAAATCTCTGGGAACAAAGACTGGGAATCTATGTTTTAACCAGTTCTATGTGTGATTATTCTGTTTGCAGAAGTTAAGGAGCATTGCTATTTATGTAATATCTTCCCAACATAAAGGTCAAGGCTTTATTTATAAATGTCAATTGTTAGAAAATGGACAAGGAATAAAAATAAATCCAATGATAAGTACTATAGAATAAGTATTTTCCTTCAGTAGGTATTGACACACTAATATCTAAAAAGCAATCATGAACTAATAAGACCAACAGTCTAAGGTTTGAGCTTCTTAAAATTAAGCAAGGTCACCATGGTAAAAATGGTGATCTAAGAAATAGAAGGTTTAAATGTTTCTATTTTCAAATAAAGAGATTATAATATATAAACGTTGAGTATTGAAATAATGTCAAAAGTAAAGCAGATTCATGATTACTGAGTCAGGTCTAAGTCTACACACCTAGAAAGGAAGGTAGTGAGAAAGAGAGGAGAGGAAAGTATATAATTCCATGTTTTTTTCCCCAAATGCAGTAAAAATTGGGAGGGGGGCACAAATTTTATAAGAAAAGAAAAGAACTCATTAATGAGTGCCAATTAAATTTAACAAGTTTCTGTTCTTTAGGTCTTCAACCAAGAACTCTTATGGGTAAGATCAAATATCCATCTCTTTTAGCGAAGACCAAAATCTCTTCCTGTGCGCTAACCCCACCATCAGATGGCTGTCAGATATTATAACATTGTTGTCATTGCGCATGTTTGCATATAATTCAAGAACCAAAACATAAATAAACAAATGGGACCACTGTGTAAGCCCCAGTACAAGAGTAATTCTATGCTCTGGTTTATAGATTGGAAACAGATGTAAACATTTGTAATTATGCATGTTTCAGGCAGCCTTTCATGCCCAAAAGCAGTTGCTTTAGAAATTCTGGGTAGGGCTGGCCTAACGCAAACTTTATTTTTCTGAAGTGTAGAATGAGAGGTTAGAATAAAAGCAAGCACGCGAATGATGAATGAAATTTTTGGGAGGTCACTTGTGAACTTCTGGTGTCCCTCAAAAATTTTTGAAACTACTTCAGTCATTTTCCTTATATTTATGAACTAACGTAATCAGAAGGTGGGAAAGAACATTATGGACACCATTTACTCCTTCCCACTTCACATTTTAGCTATTTCAGACAGTTGATATTTGGGCTTCACCTTTTGACATATAGATATCATATTGGAACAAATACTAAGCACCCCCTGCCCCCAAATAAGCATTAATATGAATGTTAAACTAAAAAAGAAAAGAAAAGAAAATATGCATGTTTAACTCCAACATCCATTTTGCCTTTTTCACCTTTGTAATTAGACTCCAGTGTTTAGCCGACCATAATACTCCTTGCTAAACAACCCCATTTCCATCCTGTCCTGTAGCTAAATGTGACTAAGTTCTGGACAATTTCATGTAAGTGCACATATATCAGACTTCTAGGAGGTCTCCTTAAATGAACTTCCTCTCTTCTGCATTCATGCATAAATGAAGTCTCTTTGAGAATGGAAGCCACATGTTGAGCATGATAGGTATATGGATGGGAACCAGTGACTTAAAACACTGAGAACAGTGAAGCTTCCCTACCAGCTTTGGATTGCCTTCCTCCAGAATTCTCTCATGTAATAGAGAAATAAGCTTCTATCTTAAACTATTGATTTTTTGTTGATAGTTGGACCAAATTCTATACAGAATACAGATCAGATTCAACTAGTCTGTTATGACCAGGAGCTCTTTTACTATTTGAGGCAACAAAGGTGAGCAAGAATGACCATGTTTTGCTAACAATTTAGCGCAGAGGTCGGCAAACCACAACCCATGACCAAATCTCCCCATTGACTGTGTAAATAAAATCTTGGAATGCATTATTATTTTCAGTTGCTGCTTTCATGATACAATGATAGAGTTGAGTAATTGTCATGGAGACCTTGTGACCCACAAAACCTAAAATAATTATTACCTGGTACTTTGCAGAGAAAATAAAAATTTACTACACTGGTTTAGTGGGAGACAAAGGCAAATAAGTGGAACTTAGCCTAGTGTGTGGTATATATAATATGAAGGTTCACAGATGCTATATGGCAGTCAAGGAATAGCCTGGACCTGAGAGACAAGAAAATATTTCCCAGAGATGGTGACATTTAAGATGAACTGAGGAGGATGAGTAGGTTAACCAGATAAATGAGTCAGTGAAAGCATTCTAAATTGAAGAAACTTTTCAAGCCCAAAGCCAAAAGTGATAAATGCTATCAAGTTAAATGAATACTGAAAATTGCTCCATGAAGTATGGAAAAATAACATCAACTTTAGAAGTGACTATAGTTGAAGCCAAGAAGGAGCAGGACTGAGATCAGTAAAACTTAGAAAAGTCAAAGGCACGATTTACTTGTCAGTGAACTTTACCAGATATTGGCATTTTAAACTTCTTTGTTTTTATTTTAGTTTAAAACAGAGTTGCAGCTTATTTTAGGAAGGCAGTGAAGTTAGATGTAAAGTGGATAAGAATATGTCAGGGGAGGGAGCTAGCAGTTGGAGAACTTGCCCTTGAACCAACCTTGCCCACTAGTCCTGTGTGCCGAAAGTTAAATACGAAAAATAGCACATGGGTTACTTACTGAATGGCAGATCTTAGGTTGCACCATTCAGAGACACTGATTCAGTGATCTGAGTTGGGCTCAGAAATTGGGAATTTCGAGAAGTGAAAAAGGTAATTTCAGTTGAATTAATCTGGACGCTATTCTGTGAAATACTGCTTTAGTGTAGAGCCCTAACATGATAACCTTTTGCGACATTTGAAAAATTCAGAATATTGGGTGACATCCTGATTTCAAGAATATAAATCTGATGGTGTTACACTTGAATCTGTGTTTTAATAAGCTTTCCAGTTGATTCTGGTATGCAGGAAGGTTTCTAAAAAAACGTATTTTTTAATTTCTGGTTTCTGCAGTGCAAATCCATAAGCATCTACAGCACTCAAAGCACAGGGCAGAGAAGCAATGAGCTGTGTCTCTAAGCTGGCAAGATTGAGTTCAGGGAGTACAATGATGATGAGAACATATAACATCTGCCAACTCATGTCTCCTGACTGTTCTGCTTTTTCCCCTTTTATGTTACATGAGTCTCTCTCACCTTGTTCTTGAGCCCTTCCTGACTTTACCACTCCATTAGAAAGAGGAAAAATAGTCAAAATGTTCATAGAGTCTATGAAGAGAGACACTATTTGATTCAGGAATTACTTTTCTTGCTGTAATTTCTGAAGTCACAGTCATTTCATTTCCAGCCATTAACTAATCTTCTCTCCTGACACCTGACATAAATGTAGAATTTAGCTTCTTAAGGAGCACCTTCATATACATTATCCCATTTGATCCTATAAAAGGCTCTGCAAAATAGGGATGGATTATGGTGTTCATTTGGCAGACAAAATGGGAAACTCTGACCTGACTCTAGTTGATTAGAAAAGAAGCCTAAGCTTAAACCAAAATACTGTGGTTTCAGTTCTACAGCTTAAGTGTTTATGAATATTTAACATACTGAAAGGATAACCGATTAAGAAGTGACCACTTAGAGTAGATATCACTCTTACACACACACACACACACACACACACACACACATACACATTATAAGATAGCTATTTTGCAGTAAATGTCACATATGCATTCCCAGCAATACAGCAGTCTCTCCAGTTATCTACAAAGAATAGATGAGGTTCTGGCAAATCTTAGCAGACTCTCTACACTACTGAGACTTGCTCCAAATTATCTTCTCAACACTCACATTGAAAATGCTCTTTATTCTCTGTGTCAAGACATATTGGACAGTGCGAGGTTTATAGACACCCATCAGTCTTATCTTCTAATTGTCCCAATGAATAAGAAAAGTTTTTCTTATGCAAGGTCATTTTTCAGTCCAGAAAAGAGAAATTGTTCTAGGTATTTCAAGCAGAGAAATTGCTCATAGGTGTTGCCTCATGTTTCAGTAAGTAAAGGATCTGGCATTGTCACTGCTGTGGCTCTGGTTAGAGCTGTGGCTCAGGTTCAATCTCTGGCCTAGGAATTTCTACATGTCATGGGTGTGGCCAGAGAGAGAGAGGGCTCATAAAAAGAGCTAGTTTTAAAAGGTGTTGGTAGTACCTGAGAAGTACAAATGAGAAATGAGTTTTAACTAAAGAAAATATACACTGCTGGAGAGACCTCGATGACCTTACATCAGGAGGGACCCAACTGTCACCGTGGGGGCCACCAGTTTTCCTGGAGCCCCTAGTACCCTAAAGTAGTTTCCTTGAAGACACTGCAAGATCCTGAAACAGACTACTCTCTATCTTCTTGCCTTCTTACGTCTAACGAGTTCATTCCTTTGGCAGAACCTAAATGGAACCATTCCCAGGGAGTCTGGGAAATGCGTTTTCCAGCTTCTAGCCTCTTGTGATAGAGAAGAACACAGAAAAGCAGATACAAAGATTATACTCAACAGAAAATTGATGGCAAAATCTGGTTCATCAAAACAATCAAAAAGTTTAAAATAACCTTACACATCATATGATGAAAAGAATGGAGATGTAAAATAATATATAGAATTAGGAGAAATAGGAATGAATATTTAAAAAGATTTAAATTGTTAGTTTTTGTACCTGTATATTGCTATAGCTAAATTCAAGCATCTTTCTGGGTGTATATAAAGAAATTATATACATATATGTGTATGTATATATATCCAGAAAGTCATGACTTTAGAAAGTAAATTTTATTCCTATTTTAGTCAAACATTTTACTTTTATTGGCCAGAGGCGTAAGACACATTTTCAGGGTATAGAAGTATAGGATTCTGGGTATTCATTTCCTAAGTTGATTTGCATAGTGCATAAAATCTGAAATTGCTTAAAATCAAACTTCCATGAACATGAAGGAAACATTTTAAGTCTTAATGTTAAATGAGAAAACTCCTTCAAATGTAGTATATATTTTTTAAACCCCAGTTATATTTACCTATATGATTTCCATCTGCATTTAGTATGCAACTCATACTTGCAATTTAGCAATGACTCTGAATTACTTACTTAGACTCTATTTCATGCACAAGGATGCTCTTGATCAGAAAATAATTTTTGAGACATGATTTTCTCGGTTCCCACCATATCTTAAATAATCACATAGTTAACTCTTATTAGGCATTTTTAAAAATAGCCACAATGAAGAAAATAGAAGTATAGCCTAACGAATAATATTATATTTGAATTAAATTTGGTCAATAGTAATGTCTTTTTTACCTTAGCAATGCAAGTATTATGCGCTATAGGTGACATGTCCTAAGAAAACTTTCTTTTCAATGAACAATATAGTTGTGTGCTCAAATAAATAGAAATGGGGTTGTGTGAAAATGTTTAGCAGACATATACTCAATTTCCCCTTCTAAATGACATAAGTGGGAAAAAACTGTCTATTGAACTCCACCCACAGTCTTTGATAAAATTAGTAAGGCAGAATAACAGAGGAAAAAATACTAGAATTCTCTAATTCTTGTGATAATACTCATGCTGTTATGCATTTGTTCCAAAGACCAAAAATGTAGTTTACTAATCATTCTGGCAACTTCAAAAGATTAATCAGACAGGTTTGAGGAAGTATATGGGAACTTTCTATACTTTCTGCTCAGTTTTTCTGCTCAACATGGTAGAGCTTGGGTGAGAACAAAAGAAGGAAAACAGTGATTTTCAAATATAAGCCTTGTCAGAATCACCTGGAATACATGTGAAACAAATTACTGGGTTTAGCCTTTAGAGTTTCTGGGTACTGCTTGGTGACTTATGTAGACAGAACAAGAAGTGTGGAATCATTTGATAATTATGAATGCTTATTTTTAATAGTATTTGAAGTACTATAAGGAAGGTGACCTAAAGCCATTATTTTATTAAAATATATAGGAGAATTTCATATTTGTAGTTGATGTCTAGATGTTTAGATGCCTAAGAGATTTTGTTTTATATACTTTGGGATTTTTTTATTTATTAATTGTGTAAATAGTGCTAAAATGTTTAGAGAAAACATCCTGTTTGTTCTTTAAGTTAATTATGAACAAAGCATAAGTGATGGCTATATACACAAATGCACAAACAAAAATCAGTCATCTATTACATTCTGAATCTTAACTATTATTTTGGAAAACACTCACACTTCTATTGCTAGTCATTATTTTAAAGAACACACGCACCTGTCTTAATGGATTGACCCAACAAAAGAAAATGTTAAATAAAAGTATCGCTGTTTGCAGATGACATGATACTATTCATAGAAAATCCCTAAAAACACTATTAGAAAAGAGTTAGAGGTCATCAGTGAATTAGGTCAAGTTGCAGGATACAAAATTAAACACAGAATCTGTTGAAATTTCTATATACTAACAATGAAAATCAGAAAGAGAAATTAGAGAAACAATCCCATTTATCATCACATCAAAAAGAGGAAAATACCTAGGAAAAGACAACCTAAAATGACAAAAAAATCTGTACTCTGAAAACTATAAGATGCTCATGAAAAAAATCAAAGATGACACAAGCAGATGGAAAGATGTACCATACTCTTAGATTGGAAGAATCAATATTGTCAAAACAACTATACTACCCAAGGCAATCTACAGATTCAGTGCAATCCCTATCAAGTTACCAATAACTTTCCTCAGTGAACTAGAACAAAATATTTTAAAACTTGTATGGGAACACAAAAGATCCTAAATAGCAACAACAATATTGAAAAAGAAAAACATAGCTGGAGGAATCAGGCTCCCTGGCTTCAGTCTGTATTGCAAACCTACAGTGACCAAAACAGCATGGTGCTGGCACAAAAAAAGAAATATAGATTGATTTGACAGGTTAGAAAACCCAGAAATAAACCCACCTGCAGTCAACTAATCTATGACAAAGGAGTCAAGAAAAATACTAGAAGAAAGAGAGTCTCTTCAGTACATGGTGCTGGGAAAACCAGACAATTATATGTAAAAAATGAAATTAGAACATTCTCCAACACCATACATAGAAATAAACCCAAAATGGATTAAGGACCTAAATATAAGGCCAGATATTCTAAAACTCCTAGAGTAGATCATAGGCAAGACACTCTTTGACATAAATTGCAGCAATATCTTGTTTGATCCACTGCCTAGAATAATGAAAATAAAAACAAAAATTAACCAATGGGACTTAATTAAACTTAAAAGCTTTTGCACAGCAAAGGAAACCATTACAAAAAGGAAAGACAACCCATAGAGGGAGAAAATCTTTGCACATGAAGAGACTGACAAGGGATTATGCTGCAAAATATACAAACATCTCATGGAGTTTTATATCAACCCCCCCCAAAAAAAAACAATAAAAAATGCACAGAAGATCTAAATAGACATTTTTCCAAAGAAGATGGACAGAAGGCCAAAAAACACACATGAAAATGTGCTCAACATGATTAATTTTTATAGAGAAATGAAAGTCAAAAACTGCAATGAGGTATCACCTTACACCAGTCAGAATGGCCATCATCAAAAAGTCTACAAACTATAAATGCTGGAGAGGATGTGGAGAAAATGGAACCCACCTAAACTGTTGACACTGTTGGTGGGAATGTAAATTTGAGCAACCACTATGGAGGGCAGGATGAAAGTTCCTAAAAAACTAAATATAGAACTACCATTTGATCCAGCAAAATCACTCCTGGGCATATATTAAGAGATAACTGTAATTTGTAACATATGCACCCCAGTGTTCATAGCAGCACTGTTTACAATGTTCAAGACGTGGAAGCAACCTAAATGTTCATCAACAGAAGAATGGATAAAGAAGATATGGTACATATGTACAATGGAATATTATTCAGCCTAAATAATGCCTTTACAAAAAAGTGGATGGACCTAGAAATTATCATACTGAGTGAAGTAAATCAGACAATGACAACATCACATAAGATCACTTATATGTGTAATCTAATAAAAATAATACAAAATAACTTATTTATAAAGCAGAAACAAACAGATTTCAAAATCAAACTTATGGTTACCGCAGGTGAAACCACTGGGGGAAGGGAAGAATTGGAAGGGTTGGAAAAATATATACGCACTATTGTATAAAATAGATGATTAAGGAGGATCTACTGTACAGCATAGGGAAGTCTATTCAATAGTTTGTAATAACCTATATGGGAAAAAAATGGATATATTTATATGGAGTTAGAATCTATACTTTAACCTTTTTTTTTTTGCAGTTTCAATTTATTTAATAGGTATAGGACCATAAAGATGTTCTAGTTCCATGCACTAACCATATAGGCACAAAACAAAACAGAAATAAACAACAACAAAAAAACCCTCCTCTATTATCATTCTATCCCTGTCATCTAGACAGAATTACACAACTGAGACAGCCAATCATCTTATCCCATTTTCTCGGGTATGGGAGAATTGGTGACTACTGAAGTTGTGTTCTTTATGAAACTCTATTCTGTCCCCTTGTTTCCCATGGTAACTGATCTTTTTTCTGTTCAGTCATTTTAGGTCCAAAGTTTATATTCTCTTTAAGATAACAACTAGGCAATCTATAAAATTAATACATATTAATGAACAAATGATAAACAAATAAATCTTCTCAAGTAATATAAATTTATTCTAATAGTAATCCCAAAAGAAACAATGTAGTCAGTGCCTTAACCTCTGAAATCTAACTTGGAAGTGATTATAGTTGTAGAAATTCAAAGTACAAAAAATATGTTAGACTCTCTAAAGCAGTAATAACAAATACGGTTGGCCCCTGAGCAATGCAGGGGTTAGAAGCACCAACCCTCCTCATATTTGAAATTTATGTATCACTTATAATCATCTCTGTATAAGCAGTTTATATCCATGGACTCAACCAACCCCAGATCATATAGTACTGTAATATTATTGAAGAAATTTGTGTATAAGTGGCCCTATGCAATTCAAAGCAACGTTGCTCAGGAGTCAATTGTATACTGCCTTTATGATGTTTCTGCCCTTATCCATAGCAGATATTTATAAGTAATTAAAGAACCTCATGAAATTTCCTGATACAGTGTCACTACTGATACATCAGAACTACAAAATTAAACTTATTCGTCATCCCAAACTTTGGGTAATACATGCATTAACAAGATCAAATATAAACTTATTGATGATTTCTTAATCCTAAGAACAGAGGATATGTTAACAAATATTCATAGGAACTCATTATTCCAATTTTCATGAACAGTAAAATGAGTAATGTATCAGTTAACTATTGGTGATTAAAAAAAACTCACCACAACTTAGTGGCATAACACAACAAATATTTATTATATTTTTCCAGCTTTGTTGAAGTATAATTATAATATAAAAATTCTATATATTTATTTTGTACGTGATGTTTTGATAAATGTAAATATTGAGAAATGATTACCACATATAGCTAATGAACGTGTCCGTCAACTCACATAACTGCCTTCGTGTGGATGTGGTAAGAACATTTCAGAGCTATTCCTTTAGCAAATTTCAAGTATATAATATAGTGATATTAATTACTGTCACTATGCTCTATATTAGATTTCCAGAACTTATTCATCCTAAAAAACTAAAATTTTGTATCCTTTTACAAATATCTTATCATGTGCCTCACCCTCCAGGTTCTGGCAACCACCATTCTACTCTCTTCTATGACAGTGGCTACAGCTCTGATCTGACCTTTAGCCTGGGAACTTCCACATGCCATGGGTGTGGCCCAAAAAATGTTAATAGAACCACAAAAGACCCAGAATTTCCAAAGCCATCTTGAGGAAAAAATACAAAGCTAGAGGTATCACACTTCCTGATTTCAGGCTATAATACAAAGCTATAGTAATCAAAACAGCATGGTACTGGCACAAATGCAGAAGCATCAATAATGCAACAGAATAGAGAGCCCAGAAATGAACCAAAGTATTTTTGTTCAATAAATCTATGGCAAAGGAGGCAAGAATATACAATGAAGAAAATAAAGTCTCTTCAATAAGTGGTGCTGAAAAACCTGAACAGCTACATGTAAAAGAATGAGATCTAAAAATTTCCTCATGCTATTACAAAAATAAACCAAAATGGATTAAAGACCTCAATGTAAGACATGAAACCATAAAACTCCTAGAAAAGAATATAGGCAGAACACTCTTTGTCATAAATCATAGCAATAATTTTTTGGATCTGTCTCAAGGCAAAAGAAATAAAAACAAAAATAAACAAATGAAACCTAATTAAACTTGAAAGAAAGCCTTTGCACAGCAAAGGGAACTATTGACAATATTAAAAGACAACGTACTAAATGGGAGAAAATATTTGCAAATGACATGACCAATATAGTGTTAATATCCAAATTTTGTAAACTGCACGTACAATTCAACATAAAAAAACACAAGAACTCGAAAATGATCAGAAGACCTGAATAGACAGTTTTTTCCAAAGAAAATATGCAGATGGCCAACAGGCACCTGAAAAAAGCCCAACATTATTAGTTATCAGAATAATGTAAATGAAAACCATAATGAAATATCACCTTGTACTTGTCAAAATGTCTATCATCAAAAAGTCTAAATAATAAATATTGATAAGGATGTAGAGAAAAGGGAACCCTATCACGTTATTGGTGGGACTGTACATTGGTGTAGCCATGGTAGAAGAGAGTTTGGAGTTTCCTCAATAAACTGAAAAGAGAACTACTATATGCCCCCAATAGTTCCACTCCTGAGTATATATCTGATGAAAAAGAAAACACTAATTAGAAAATATCCATGAGCCCCAATATTCAGATCAGCTCTACTTACAATAGCCAAGATATGGAAACAAACTAAGTTCCCATTAACAGATAAATGGGAGAAAAATACATGTTGTATACACAGACACACACAGACACACACACACACACACACACACACACACACACGGGAATATTACTCAACCATAAAAAAGAATGATATTCTGCCATTTGCAACAACATGGATGAACCTAAGTATTAGGCTTAGTGAAATAGGTCAGAAATGGAAAGACAAACACTATGTTATCACTTACATGTAGAAGCTAAAAAATAAAACAAAAGAATGCACATAACAAAACAGAAACAGCCTGACAGAGAGAACAAACTAAGAGTTACCAATGGGGAGAAGGAAGTGAGAAGGGGTGAGGTAGGGGTATGGGAGTAAGAGACACTGACTACTATGTATAAAATAAATAAGCAACAAAGATATATTGTTCAGCATAGGGAGATGTATAGCCATTATTTTGTGATAGCTTTAAATGCAGTATAATCTATAAAAATATTGAATCACTATGATATATTCCTGAAACTAATGTAATATTATAAATCAACTATACATCAATCAAAAAATAAACTTATCCCCTATGTTTTCTTCTAGCAGTTTTACAGTTTCAGGTCTTTATTTCTAGTTGATTTTTGTATGTGGTATGACAAAATAGTACAATTTCATTGCTTTGTTTATGGATATCTAGTGTTCCTAACACCATTTATTGAAGAGTTATCCTTTTCCATTGTATATTCTTGGCACCACTGTTGAAGATTAATTGACTGTAAAGGCATGAATGTACTCTAGTGTCCTTATTTTGTTCCATTGATCTATGTCTGCTTTTATGCTAGTGCCATGCCATTCTGATTACTGTGGGTTTTTGTATATTTTATAATCAGATAGAACGATACCTCCAGCTTTGTTCTTTTTGCTCAAGATTTCTTTGACTATTTAGTCTTTTGTGGTTCCATGTGAATTTTAAGATAGTTTTTTCTATTTCTGTGAATAATGCCATTGAAATTTTGCTAGGATGGTATTGAAATGTAAATCACTTTGCATAACAATTATTATTATTATTATTATTATTATTATTATTATTATTATTATTATTAATGAGTCTAAGGGTATTTCTGATAATGTGGCTCTGACTCGGTTGATCGTTTTTGGAGTCACTCACCTATCTGTGTTTAGCTAGTTGGTCTAAATAGCCTCTGCTTAGCATCTCTGCTCTCCTCCATTTGGTCTCTCACTTTCCAGTTGGCTAATTCTGGGCTTGTTCTCATAATGGGACAGAATTCCAACAAACAGTGGAAGTGCTTAAGTCTTCTTGAGCTTCACAAGTTGTTGATATATCATAGTGATACTTCCACTATGTTCTGTTAGCCAAAGCAAGTTACAGATTCTACCCAGATTCAGGGATAAAGAAAATGGAGTTAACCTCTTGATGGAAGAAGCTGTAAAGTTACAATGCAATAGATAATCACAGAGGGAGAAACGTTGAATTCAACCATTTTTTTGCAGTCAATTCACCACAGTGTTTTTCTTCAAAAGCATAATTCAAGAATAAATTATTAAGTGGATTCTGAAATAGATGGGACATATCTGAATTTCAAAATGACATTAAACCAGATCATTTGTGTAATATATGTAGAAAATATGGCAGCATGTAGCTTTGGATTGAAGTAATAGTTTGGCAGATTTGTCATTAATTAAATGGTAATATCCAAGCATGTTTATTTATAGAAAAGCGTCAGCCTGAAGAGGGATTTACAATGACAGAATGTAAGACTTTCTTCTCAATCCTGCTCTGTGCAGCACTTATCACCACTTATCAATGACTTGTATGAAAATATGATTATCCAAAAGAAGATAATTTGAATCTGGAAGGAAGAGATAGTGTTTTCGATGACAAAATTAATATTCAATAAGGCCTTGACAGGATCAAATAAGAGATTAAATGCGGCAAATGTTAAGGTTAGATAAAATTAAGGACTGCAATAAAATCAAAATCTCAAATGCCCAACTACAGACTGATGCTTGGATAAGTATCTTAGAGTTTTAGATAACAGTGGCTTCAAAAATAATTAACAGTTTGTGCAATTTACATAACACATCCGTGAACATGGGTCACACTGCTATATGAACAGTGTATATTCTAGAATTTAAAAAAAAATTTTTTTTACCCAAGTCTCACTTCTCACTGTGATTTACAAATGGACTGTTGAATATAATAATGACAGTTTTAGCACTATTTTTGATACTGAATTTCAGTCAACCTCAATGTTATCTGAATATTAATTTTTCTGGTCATCCAAATTCTCATTAATTGGTAAAAGAACATTAAATCAGTAATACTCTGGGTCAAGTAGCAGATATTATAAGTATCACAGCCTCTGATTATACTGTAATAAAATTAAAAATTAATTCAAAGTTTATTGATACTATCAGAAGTGAAGAAAAAATCTAATTTTGTACTATTAATAGGGATTACATTTTAAAAGATACAGTGATTCATGATTTAAAAATAATTGCAATTATATGTTCCATAAAAATTGATGCTATGTGTCTAATGTACACACAGAAAAAATATATAGAAGCATTATTTTTAATTTTAAAAAAAGGGGATAGACTCTTGGCTTTAGCTTAAGATGTAGAAACCTGGAAATAATGTAATTCCCACTCTAACAAAAGGAGAAGTCATTATATCTATAAAGTCATTACTTTTCTGAATCCAGTCGATCAATTTTAGAGCAACTGCTTTACAAACCTCCAAAAACTTGGAGAGCAATAGAATCATTGAGAAATTACCCTCAACTGTTGAGTGAGAAAGGATTCAACCTCTGAGACCCAGAGACACAGGGCCTGCCTGACCCTGAGCCTGGAGTGGGACAACAGAAAACCCCTGACTCCCACCAGACAGTATCAAGCACCATGTCAAGCAACAGTAGTAGATTATTCACAGAAATACCTGAAAGAGGCAGACCTTCTATGTGGCACATACACAAGGCGAATACCTAAAGCTGAGTGTGAAGGAGACTGAGGAAAACTTTTTGGCTAAGCGTGCAAGTATAAGAAATTCTAGAGGATTTTGACACCAGTTACGAACTGAAGGTAACCATAACAAAAACCTTCAAACCCAGCTCGTCTCTGAATAGGACAGACCCAATCCTAAAACTAACAGTCAGGATTAGACCCAGAATATGATTTACCACATTAATGTTCTATATGTACTGAAAAATAAGGTGTATTTTAGATTGGGAAATCTCACTGCAGTAAATTGTATTCTGGGCCTAAAAATACTAAACCTTGACAATAAAAATTTAAATCAAAGTAAGCTCTTCAACTAAAGCAGAAATAAATTAGAAGTCAGTAATTGAAGTATCTGGGACATCTCAAATACTTGCATGTAGGAGTTCCCTTTGTGGCTCAGTGGTTAACGAATCCGACTAAGAACCATGAGGTTGCGGGTTCGATCCCTGGCCTTGCTCAGTGGGTTAAGGATCTGGCGTTGCCGTGAGTTGTGGTGTAGGTTGCAGACGTGGCTTGGATCCCGCATTGCTGTGGCTGTGGCATAGGCTGGCAGCTACAGCTCCTGTTAGACCCCTAGCCTGGGAACCTCCATATGCCGCGGGTGCGGCTCTAGATAAAAAGGCAAAAGACAAAAAAAAAAAATACTTGCATGTAAAACAGCACACTTCTATATCCCATGGATTAACAAGGAAATAAAAAGAAATTTTGGAAATATTTTCTGTTGAATGAAAACAAAACACACATATACATAAATTCGTTGTCCTACTAAAGGAATTCTTAAAGGCAAATTTATAGCAGTAACAGTAATATTAGAAAATATAAATTATCTCAGATCAATGACTTAAAATACCTTTTTATGAAAAAATATAAAAAGAGAAATCCAACCCAAAGTAAGCAGAAGAAATGATATAATTATCATATGAGCAAAAATAAATTTTAAAATATACAATAAAATACTTATGAAACCAAAAGATGGTTCTTTGAAAAGATCAATAAAACTGGTAAATCTCTGGCCTGACTATCCAAGAAAAAAAAAGAGAAATTACCAACAACTGTAATGAAAGACGGTACATCACTATGAAACCTAGGCATATTAAAACTAAGATAAAAGAATATTATGAAGAACCTTATGCTTTTAAACTTATTTAAGTGAAATAGAAAAATTCCTTGAAAGACAAATGACTTAAATTCACTCATAAAGAAATAACTTGAATGACTCTGTAATGATTTGTAAACTAATATTTAGTATAAATGTCTCATGGACTTCTGGTTCCTGATTCAATGAAAACATTTTGGAGGTCACTACTCCATCCCAACAAGTATTAAAAAAACTTTCAGACTGAAAAATCAACAACTTTCTTGGGAAAAGAAAGGAGGACTCAGGGCAAACCACTGTCCCCAGGACCGGAGAAACAGACAAGGAAACTCAGGGAGTCATGGCTGTACTGAAGCAATAAATGATTTCCTGATCTGTTGTATGCTCTTTGTATAGAGTAGTCCTCGTTCCTTTGGGTGACTTAGATGGGAAGATGTAGTGCTCAGCATATCCACAGCCATAATAGAGTTCTACTGACAGCCAAAGGAAACAAGCATGCATGGAGAAAGTGCAGCCAAATGGTAGGAGACAGAGACTTGAAGAGCCTCTAGAATCAGTTTCCTGTAACTCCTACCAAGTTATGCATTCCAACTGGTTTTCTTTTTCACTTAAGCTAGTGTAAGGTTTACTTTTATAATTTTTCAGTTGTGAATGTGTCACTACAACCTATATAACAACAACAAGGAAATAGTTATTAAACTCTTAATGTAACTTTACATTAATATTAAAATTTATACGTGGGAGTTCCTACTGCTGCGCAGCGGAAACGAAACCAACTAATATCCACGAGGACCCAGGTTTGATCCCTGGCCTTGCTCAGTGGATTAAGGATCTGGTGTTGCATGAGCTGTGGCATAGGTCACAGACACAGCTCAGATCTCACATTGCCACAGCTGTGGCATAGGCTAGCAGATGTAGCTCCATTTCAACCCCTAGCCTGGAAACTTCCATATGCCGTGGGTGTGGCTCTAAAAAAATTACATTTAATATAAATTTACATTTCTATTAAAAACACTAAAATATGAATAGAATTTGTGTGGTGCGATTTTTTTTTCTATATTTCTCTATTGTTTTAAATTGAATTTTTTTGTTTTTATATTGAGAATTAAGGAAACATAAAATCATACACCAAACACTATGTCCCATAATTTTTGGAACTAGGCATGTACTTTGATTTTTTTTTTTTTTTGGTCTTTTTGTCTTTTTAGGGCTGAACCCATGGCACGTGGAGGTTCCCAGGCTAGGGATCCAATCAGGATCTATAGCCTCTTGCCTACACCAGAGCGTGGGATCCGAACTGTGTCTGTGACCTACACTACAGCTCACAGCAATGCCAGATCCTCAACTCACTGAGCGAGGCCAGGGAGGGAACCTGCATCCTCTTGGATGCTAGTTGGGTTCATTAACCACTGAGCCAGGCCAGGGAGGGAACTCGCGTCCTCATGGACGCCACTGAGCCAGGCCAGGGAGGGAACCTGTATCCTCTTGGATGCTAGTTGGGTTCATTAACCACTGAGCCACCATGGGAACTCCAGTACTTTGATTTTTAAATCCATCAACATCTGCGTGAATTCAGACTGTATTTTATCTTATTGTGTCTGTATGAAGGTATCTTTCAATTACAGGTATTGAAAAAAAATCACTATAGTGACTCCTTTCCTAATATATCATGGGTTTTACTCTCTAGTGATAATTCAATAGGTTGTGGTCTCAACTACTTCACTATTAATTATTGCCATATTTTCTCTAATCTCATTTAATACACTATCAAGAATAGACTTGATAATTTTCTTAATCTATCATGTTTTGATTCTTAGTTTAAAGCAATATTATTTAATTACTCATCTATTCAGAATTCTTTGAGTGCCAAGTTAAATAACAAAGGATGCACATTCCTACTTCACCTAATTATTCTACATCCTCAGTTTTTAACTAAGATTGATACAACAGTATGAAGAAAATTTGTATTTTCAGTAAGAGTAATCAGTTAAAATGTTTCAAAAAGTTGTCATCAACTGATTTATGAATGGTTCATTGTGACCAATATCTTTGCAAATTTACATTTTTTGCTAAAGTTCATTTTCACATTAGCATCTTAGCTAAATATGCTTCTAAACTTTAGAAATCCCTTGACACTTTCAATCCTGTCAGCATTCTTAATATATCATCTGGCAGGGAAGGAGTGCTTCTCTTTTTTTCTGTCGTGATCTTATTTAATTTTAATTATTCTTAAACTAATGATGAAATATGAACTCATAAGCCTCTTTCCTTCTCACCATGGATCTTATTTAACTTATAAATTCTTTAGTAATCAGTTTAGCTTACTTAGTGTTTCAACTATTTTCCAAAATTTCAAAAATAAAAATATTAAAAAATTATGTTGTAATTATTGATGAATTAAACCATTTTTGGTAGAAAATCATATAAATTCGAGATAAACTAAAAGTAACCGATTTTATTACCAAGAGATGACTGCTTTTAAAGGTGTTTACAAATAATTTTCCTATTGTCTCTTGTATATGTTCATATATATTTATCTAAACACAAAATCAATACATTTATATGCTGTTTAGTCTTTGCATAGTCTTTTAATCCATTTTCAAGTTCATACTTTTCTATAATCATAAATAAGATATTTTGAAACTATATTTTTGTATTAGGTCTTAACTTCATGTTAAGGATTATTTAGCACAAGCCAATTTATTCAAATAGAGAAAAATTTCTACTTACTGCACTTTTCACACATAACTAGCAGTATTAAAAGATAAATTTGCTATGGGAATTTTCAATGTACTACAGGTTTACACTGTTTATTATTTCTGCCAAACCAGATTAAGGTCTATTCTATAAATTTAGTACCTTTATTAGCCTATAATTATTTCAGAAAAAGTTATTTAGTCAAATCCACATGAGGAATTTTATAGATTTGGATTGCTTTTCCTAAAGCCATCAATTCTAAATGGACCCTAGTTCAATCCTTTTCTGCTTCAGAAGTGAATTTTACTTTTACCTTGGTGCCATCCTAAAAACAAATTATTCTCAATAACCTATTCTAAAGACATAAAAATTATATTCTATAATTCTTCTACCCCTGCCCTTTCTCCTAAATATCTTTATTACATATGCTAATATTTGGCACGTCTGTTTCTCAGAGTGGTCTTAAAAAGCCTGTCCTCCTAAAGAGCTGATGACCAGCCTCCTGTTCGCCTGCCCAGCGTGAAGCTGACAAGAAGCAGAACAATCTGACAGCAATGTGTGTGGTGACCAATGGTTCCATGGAACATTGGAGGAGAGCAGAGCTAAAGCTGTACTGTCTCAGATGTGATTTTACATCAGCCTCTTTTTCTTAATAAAGGGAAACTTAAACCACAAATTGGAGCCAGCAAACATAGGGATCAAAAATGTGATTTTTATAGTAAGCGCTATTGTCATTATCTCACTGTTTGACTTCCTAAGAAGGACCACACAAGTTTCATAGAAAGACTATTGTGAGCATCAATAGCCAATTGTATGCAGCACAGCCCAGATATCAGGCAAGGTTTGGGGTTAGTCCACTTTTAATTTTTTTCCCAGTTGAAACAGTATGTTAAATTTTGTCATGAGGACTAAATATCTTTCAACTCGATGTTGCTTCTTTCCATCTTCTTCTTAAGGCCCTGAATGGCTCTAACTTTGTAATAAAATAGGAGGGAGAATATTTTTACTATTTAACTCAAATAAATATTTTGCAAGAATTGATAAGTATGAAAAATTTAATGCATTTTAAATATGTTCATAGAATATTATGCAGTTATAGGTAGTCCACATCATTTTTCCGGATATTTCATAACTACGTATATTGACTGATATTATTCTGCATTTTAGTTTTTTTGCCTTGCCTTGCCCAAATATACAGCCATGGAGCTGCAGATTTGTGTCTTCACTTCTGTGAGCTTTTTTGTGTTTTCCAAGAAAATTAATAATATTTAGGAATTTAGGACACTGTTGGAGTATTTTCTATATCTAAGGATTCATGGCCTCATTGATACTAGTTGAAATTATTAATTTAAGTCAAATACCGTTTTTTGGAAGGCGTGCTATATAAGTTATTACAAAATTTTCAGATATATTCTGAGAGCAAGTTTTGATATGGGTAAAAATGGAGAGTATAAAGATCCTGACTCCTGAGGCAGCTGGAGGAAGTAAATGGCACTCCTCAAGTGTGATATACTCGAGTTTGAAGAAATAGGAGTAAATTAGAATCTGCAGTTATCAAAAGATAGAATGCTTTTTTAATGAAATATGAACAAGAGAGAGGGAAAAAGGGCTGAAAATCAGGATGTCAAAATCCATCGTAAAATAATTGTTTTTCAAATTTAACTATTTGCTTTTTGACATAGGCAAATTTAATTAATAACCTTGCTGATTTTCATGAAATAAAATTAAGAGACACATGACAGTGTCAGCCTGATAAAAATGTCCCTAACTCTCAAGATCAAAGTTTTTTTTCTTTTTCTTTTTTTTTTTTTTTGGTTAATTCAAATGAAATATAGTGAAAGGTTTTTACTGAATATTTTACTTTTCCAAATAGATTTAAAGTCCAATATTTTCTCTCAATTACTTATGAAATTAAAATATATATATGTTTGCTTTTTTATGGTGAATTTTAGTGTCATAAGAATGTATTTTCACCATGTCAAACCAGTTCAGTCTGTAACAGCAGACTATGACAACTGAAAGGAAGGTTCTTTTGCAGTTGTTTATACATACAATAGAGTGATAAAACTCTCAGATTAAAAAAAAATGTTTGCAAACAATTAAGGTGGAAAGGACTTTCAAGTTAAATTGCAGCGCTCTATCTCAGCAATGGCAGAGTACAGGCCAAAAAGAGCTCAGATCCTATTAATTAGATGTTCATACAACTTTATTCACCATTCACTTTTTAAAACAAATGACTGTTTAAATAAATTTAGAGAAATAGGAAAGTAGACTTCAAATCTTTCCTCTTAAAACGCCCTAAAGTCATTTATGTGTAGTGTGTAATCAAACTCATTGCTTCTTCCTTCACTATAATTTTTCAGAAATATTTAAAGTCTGTTTTTTATATGGTTTAAACAACATGATCTTTCCCTGACCACCCCCTGCTCAGTGCTCTCACCTTGTTATTATTCCTCTTACATGTATCATAAGCATCCTTATATTGTTTATTATATTCGAGAGGATTTCTGCCTTAGCTATTGAATGGTACAAAGAGTCTTTTGAAGTCAGGGCTAGTTATGTGTCCTCTCTCTATACTACATGACATATATTTCTCTCCCATGATTGATATTCAATATGTTTATTATTGAAAGTACTGTAGAGGAGGTCAACAGAGTTGGGGGTTTAAGGTGTTTATATGTAGAGCAAATCATCATTTATGGGTCTGTTTAAAAACTAGATTTAACCTCGATAGGAAAATGTCTGGAACTAAATACCAGACATTGTTACCAATTTGTTTACTACTGGTTGGCGGTGATTTATTTCTTCCTGAGACTATCACTTTCATGATAACAAAGTATTTCATTTTGCATGTTTTTTATTTAAATATTATTTGAATAAGTGCCTTCTGCAATAAACTGGAAGAGGGTATACTCCAAGTATCTTGATAGAGTAGAACTGATCTCATAGGCCAGACTTTAAAAAAAGAAATTACGTATGGACGGGTGGCTATAAAAAAGGTTCAGGAAGTTCCAGTTGTGGCAGAGCAGAAACAAATCTGACTAGTATCCATGAGGATGCAGATTTGATCCCTGGCCTCACTCAGTAGGTTAAGGATCCGGTGTTGCCGTAAACTGTGGGGTAGGGCTCAGACACAGCTCAGATCTGGCATTGTTGTGGCTGTGGTGTAGGGTTGGCTGCACCAGCTCTGATTCGACTGCTAGACTGGAAAACTCCATATGCCACAGGAGCAGCCCTACAAAAGACAAAATAAACAACAAACAAATAAATAAATAGAGTGTCAATTGTAGGTACAAATAAGTTAATCAGTAAACAAAATCTGTCTCTGCAGAACAACCTGCAAATTGAGGAAATGACTTCCCTCTGAACTGAAGAGAGAATGCTTCTTTCAAAAAGTGGTCATACTGGCAAATTAATAATAAACAAGAGAGGTGCAGTGTGTTCTTGCAATTGTGGAAGATAAAAAAATGTAGGGACATGAAGCACATGAAGCATGATGAGGTAGTGTAGTGAAATGGAACACATGTGGGAATTATAAAAAATTCTTTCATTAGAAAAGTTAAAACTAGGTGTTTTTTTTGTTTGTTTTTGATATTTGATGAAAGTGCTGCTGAGTGGCTAGCAGTTATAGATAGCCATTAAGAAAAAGGAACTTTAAATTGGAACAAAGCGTGTACCATACACCATTAATTTCATAAGATGCTCTCTGAAAGAGGAGTTTCTCTGTCCAGGTAATTGAGGAGATCTTGCTATGTTTTTCCATCTTGGAAAGAACAATTGACTAGTTTATCAAAATCTGAAAATTATAGCAGAAAAACAAAATTCAAACATGTACACTCAACCCGGTTTAATATTATTCAATTCCAAATGAAACCCTTTTATAACCAAACACTCATGAAAGTGTGAGAACTGGTATTCTATTAGCAAACTCTGAAAGAGTAGTACATTGGTCTCTTTTGAAGCAGGTGAAAAATATTCTGATTGACTATGTAGTGTTTGATGACAACTCAAGATTACTGAGTGCATATTTATTGTAATGAAATGTTTATGATTTTAAAATGTACTTCTCTGAGCTTTGTATTATCTTTCAAATTAAAATGTCTTGGTAATATGAACTCATACTTATGTTTAACAGGTTTAACAGAAAGCTTTATAGAAGTAATTAATGATTTCCAAAGCTTTCTATTTATATGGGACTCTATACTTTTGAATATTGTGGCTATTCAAGTTTAAGCATATAAATTATAAGCATCACTTGCTGTTAAGATAGGAATAATTATGATAATAAGAAACTTTTCTGTAGAGATTACCTAATGCCAGGCAGTGAGAACTTCCTTTTCACTAACAACTGAGATTCCAAGAATTTTTTTTAATGTTAGTGGCAGAATTACTATAGATTTGAGTCTATAGATGTTAGACTCCAAAGGTATATAAATTTTCAGCTTATTATCCTGAAAAGAAAATAGTAATCTCTAGGACAGAAGCCTTTCAAATGTCAACATAAAATGTGTCATGAAATGTTGCAGTAGGATTTATATAAGCTGAGGAGAAAAAGAAGGTAATTTCAAGAGTAATATCTGTAAATGTTCAGAGTGTGATTGCTATAAATTAGCTAATACAGGATCTAAGACTTTGAAAACTTCGGTGGGCTGATATAGGATATTCTTTCTTTTCCTTCCAATTATAAAAGGAATATGGCTTAAGTTTGTATAGTGTAGTTACCGGTACATTTTTTTTCAGGTATTTTTCAGATATTCATGTCCCTCCCCTCCTCCCCCTCTTCCTTGCTATTGCTATAGCTTTGACCTAAAGGTGGGAAAATGGAGCTAGAAGAAAACCAGCTCTTCAGTGGACCATTATTACAACAGCAGCTGCTATTCTAAAAATCTGTTTCTGTCCCATTGAAAACAAGAAATTGGGAAACTAGGAAGGTGATCAAATCGTAATCATTCATGGAAAGAGTTATCTATAATCAGGATGAGGCAGAGAAAAAGACACCAGGGCCTGGAATGCAGAGCACTTATATCATAGGACTCTGAGGCTGAAAATAGAAGTCTGTGCAAAACTTAGTAAAAAACAAAAAATAGTCTTCAGAGAGTCAGAGAACCATCAATGAAAGCAGCCTGTTGGTAGGTGAACAAAAGAAGGCTTTGTGTAAACTTTGTCTAATTAAGTCTTGCAATTACCGAAAGAGCTTTCTTTTTTGTGAAGAAGAGAGACATATGAGTGATGTACAAGTTCAGATTGAAAAAATACTTATTCATATTCTTTGGGGGAAGGGCCTTTTGCCTATTAAACAAAGCAATTTCACCCATTTCCTGCTTTGAGAAGACCTGGGGAGAGTGGGAAGAGACAGGCTTCTAAAGTAGGTGAAATTGTTAGCCATGAAAAGTGTCTTTGACTCCATTTCAATGGATTTAACCTTTATTAAATATAGAACCCCTATCAAAATAGCTATAAGCTGAGAGAATTGCTTCCAATACACACTCCTTTTCTTAGCAGTCCTAGAAAAAACAAAGCTTGATAAGCTCTTGGGGCTGGAGTATTCTTCTCCCATATGGGAGTTATTATTTCCAGTTCAATGTGTCTCAAAGTAGGGGTCAGGTCTCCCAGAGGCCATAGGGGTCTGAGAGGGTTAACACAGAACAGAGCTACAGAACTCTGAAATGATCACTGTTGATGGTGGTGAACCCTGAGCCGTGTAAACTACACGAAAAGACCTCTACTTACCAGCCCAGCCCAGTTCAAATGATCAAATGTGTTCCATCCCCAAGAGGGGGCTCCAAACTGCTATTTGATGGCAGTGGCAATGAGGAAAAGTTCATGGCTATTGGGGTGTGGTTTTTTCTATGTGGGAGTCATGTAGTCAGCAGGAGAACCTGAAGCCGATAGAGCAAAGAGGAAAGACTGAGAGCAGTTTCAAATTTGGGAAGGAAGTTGGCAAATCTCTGTGGAGGCGTAAACCAAAACCCCAGGTGCTTCAAATATTTCTGGCCCCAGAAAATGTGGACTCCTGTTCCTTTCTTTTCTCCACAAGTTTTTGTCCAACTCTTTTCTAACCATTCCTCCTGTCCTTAATCCTTTCTGTTGGCTCTTGAAATCTACCCAGGAACATTGCATTTCAGAACAGTAACTTCATGTTAGAAATGTCTCAGGAATTCCTGGAATAAGTAACAGGGATTTTGTTCTGAACTGTGCAGCTACTGCCTGCTTTCTGAGCCTTTTCTTGGGCTCTTATAATCAGTGACGAATAAGTAAACTGAACGGTGGGGTGGAGATGTGGATGATCATCAGAATCAGCCCTTTCATCATTCACAACCTTTACTCGTAGAATAGAAAGAGAACCCTTTCTTTCCCCAGCCTTGTTGACACCTATAGTAATTATTCACAGGAAGGTAACTGTGAGGCAATATTTCACTTCTCCTTAACTGCACAAGTACCAACTTACACCCTATCACCATTGATGAGCAGTGACACCCTACTGTCAGCCAGGTAACTTGTTGGCAGAAGATGCCACAGACGCTTTAGATTCCATCCTTCAAAATTCCCCATGCAAATGAGGCATGGTAATTAGTGCTGACCTTCCACTATTACCAGTTGTCAATCAGCTGTGCGTTCTGCTCAGAGCCAGTCTGCCTTATTCCATGCAAAACATGGGCACCCACAGTTCCATAGGAGTTATAGGGACTGTGAGAGGGCATTGTTCTAAAAGGTAGCTTCCTAGTAGCATATGGGCATGGACTCATGGAGGGCAACATACTGTGTTTAATAAAAAAACAAAAAAAGTATTTTTAGAGTTCTCATTGCGGCTCAGCAGTGACGAACTGGACTAGTATCCATGAAGATGCGGGTTCAATCCCTGGCCTCACTCAGTGGGTTAAGGATCTGACATTGCTGTGAGCTATGGTGTAGGTCAAAGATGCAGCTGGGATCCTGCATTGCTGTGGCTGTGGTGTAGGATGGCAGCTGCAGGTCCGATTGAAACCCTAGCCTAGGAACTTCCTTATGCTGCATGTTTGCCCCTAAAAAAACAAAACAAAACTATTTTTCAAAATGTTCTCCAGGAAACACCCATGTCAATATCAGATGCCTCATACGCATTCAGATTCTGAAGTCACACTCAGACCTACTAAACGAGACCTATATATGAGGCCCATGAAAATAAATTTTACAATGCACCTTACAAAATTCCCTCACACTAAAGTTTGGGAATGACTGGTTTAAAGTTAGTGTGGCTATATTCACAACCATAAAACAAGAGAGTTCTCTTTCCCATTGCTAAATTCAAGAAACACTGTTACATTCTGTTTGTGCCAGATGCCACTCTAAGTATGTAACCTGCCCTTAAGGTTTTAATGTTTATCAACCTAAGATACATTCAGTTAAGAAATATAGAATAGAGCTATGAATAACTCCTTTTAAGAGGGGAAGGCACTGGCAAGCAGTGAGAAAAGACATCCATCTGAATGTAGCTGTTGCTTTATCCTGTGTGTAATAGGATGTACTCTTAACAACTATGTATCTTTAATATTTTGCAGTTGTTTATAATCAAAACTGTAGCACAAATTTTAAAGGATCTAGCCTTAAGCTCAGGATCAACTAATCTGTAAAACTGGGAAAAGTATGCACTTAGAAGACTTTGTTGTTTTCAGATATGTGCAAATATATGTGAAATATCTGCAACTTAGCTTATCTAGAAATCTGTAACTTTTCAAAAAATGTTTGGATTTCTTTAGCATGTTATAGTAGATGATTTATTATGATTTTTTATTTCTGCACGAAGCCAACGACCATCCTAAAGACCGTTGGGATCTTCCCCTTCAGGAAAAAGAGAAATAAGTTATTAATTGAAAGTAGAATACCTATCCCCAAATATTCGAAGAGTAAATGAATTAAATATACCTGAAGCTCAGAGATGCTTAGGTAGTTTGGGAGAGTTTACTTTACAAGAGGATAAAGGGTGGACATCTTTAGTTGTTTGTGTTTCTATTTGAGGAATTAAAATTTTAATTTCTGAAAAGCAGTCACATCATTCTCACCATTAAGATTATCTAAGTGATAACAAATATCCAAAGACGTTTATTTAATTTGACCAAAGTTATTAATGTCTTTTTGAACTGTAAATATATAAGGCCTGATGCTTTCCCACTGTGCTAGCTATTCCTCTTGGGTGAGAGATGACAACTCAAGAGCCATTTGCTGGTGGTGGAGACAAAGTGCTGAATCTGGAAGTGCTGACTCAGCTGGGCAGGAGGTGGTAAGATTAATGGGCACCAACCTGTAGGGAAAAGCAGTCTGTGAGTGTTAAGGGCCTTGGTGGGAGAAACATTTCCCCAATGAAACAGAGAACACACACTTCGTCCTTCCATTCACCCCACGGCCAGACATCCTGTGAAACATGTCTGAGTCCCATGCAGTGGTTCTATTGGAAATATATATCTCTATTCAGTAATGATTGCATCAAGACCAAATCATCACACATTCTACCATAAACTTTAACTACTGTGGTACATTCTTTTGAAAGAGGTCAGTTTTATTTTCATCAATAACATATGCATTCTACTTGAAATAACAAGCATAATTGTAACAGGGAGTCGATCAAAACCCATATGAAAATAAGATATAAGCCAGGGCATTCTTTAAGTACAGCATATATACTATAAGATATTGAGCAAAATACTGAATAGTTATGAAATGGAATGATATAACAATAGATTAAAAGGAAATAAATGGCATACTATCTAATTACTTTTGGTCCTTTAATATTTATTTAACATTTGCATAGTGTGAAAGAACAGGCAGGCAAGTGTTTTCCTGTGTCAGGCAAAATATGTTCCATGTTTAACACAAGTATCTATTTGTACTGCAGCCAGGAAAAAACTGACATTTTTCAGTTTCATATTTACTATTTGTCCAGGATATTTGACACTCTAATGTAACCCATTAATAGATTCCCAGAGAGTGACAGTTATAAGGCAATACTAAAGTGATTCAAATCATTTGTCAATATGGATGGTTCAGTTTCAAGGCTTGACTTAATTTAGTTGTGTGTTAAAAATATTAGTTTTGCAGATACAAAACAGTTTATTTATTCCGTAAATATTTACTGATATCTGTTTAAACCAGGTGCTATTTCCAGCCATTTGGAATCTAGTAACAAATAAATTACTAATCAAGCGTAGAATAAGGCTAATGCCAAGAGTGGGAAAAAAACAGAGTGTTATACAATTCAAGGTCGAGTTAGATGCAGTCTAGAAGGAAGGTCATCACTCTCTATTCTTCCAGAAGACAAGTCAAGATTACACCTTTCGTTTCCTTTGCCTAACTGCACTTTTGCTTTTGCTCTTTTCCTTTGTAAATTCAGTGTTCCATGGGCAATATAATAGAGACTGAAGAAGAATGAACCAGAAGACCTAGAAATATGTTTTCATCTCTCACACTAATTAACCTTGTGACCTTAAAGAAATTAAACTTTTCTGAGACTCAGTTTCCTGGGATCATTTATAGAATTTGGCTTGAGATAAAATAAAACTTGAATTCTGGGAGGGTATATTGTAAACTCTATAAAGGCAAAACAATTGTAGCCTGTTTTGTAGGCATCCACATGAACCTTATCAATGTCACATCCAGGAGAAATGTTGCATTATAACAATTTACAGACAGCAATCATCACTGTGTGTGTATTAGGTTATTTCACTGCACTTCACTTCTCATTTCTTATTTTCTCAGATCTACTTTCAGGAGTAGGAGATAAATATTAGTTGCAAAGGAAGAAAATTAATAAATACATTTTTCAGTTGAAAAAGTTGTACTCAAAATACATATGTATAGTAACTTAAAGTACCTACAAGACCTAATGTTTTACAATCCTGTTGTAAAGTCTCCCTTTTATGTTGTCTCAAAGGAACAAGTCAAGAATGCAAGGGTAGCGATCCTGTGGTGAAATTTACTAGAGTTATGGCTAATGGTGAGAGGAACCATTTGTCTTTTGAAGAACAGTGACAAGACTGAGATTTTCTACATTTCCATAAAATATTTTGTCATCCTTTTTAACATATATGTGTGACTATACATATATATATATGTATAGTATAGTATAGTATATATAGTATATATATATATATATGTATATCTGACTCTCTCTCTCTGTATATATATATATATATATATATATATATATATGACTCTCTGTATATAGTCTCCTCCATCTACGTGAATTAATTTGCCTAAAAGTTGGCTAGGGTATCCTGATGATATCCTTTTTAGTCCTTTCTTGGGAGAGTGCTTTTCTCAGCAGGAAAAAAAAAAAAGAGAGAGAGAGAGGACAGATAAATCCATTCCACCTGGAAAAATTTCAGAAGTTTCTGTTGTTTAGTAAATAACCAAATGAAGTTATAAATAGTGTCACTACTTTTTATAATATCTTTAAGTTGATATGAACATGTCTTTCATCTAAAAAATTGATCCCCATTAGCTGTTTTGAATATCTCATAGTTAACACTTTAAACTTTAATCTCTAAACCACTATCTTCTTCCTGACTCAGGAGGAAATTCTGCCTGTAATTAAATCAGTAACTCCTTATGTTTATGACTAGTAAGAACTGCAAAAGCCAGACTATGTGTGGAGTAAAACTTGTCTAATTAGCATCAGTCTGCACATTACCATATGTTGACAATGCCTTTCATAGGTTATATTACTTTGGCATCTGTGATGGATAACACAACATAGAATCATTCTTATTATTTTATCTTCTTGTTATTACTTCTCAAGCATTTTGTTTCTTGTCTTTACTTATATTTCTCTTTTTAAAAAATGTTTCCTGAATTACTCTCAGCATCATGACCTTTAGTGCCTCTCTCTTACTTCCTGAGGGGGGATCACAGGCAGTAAGTACTAAGTTTGAATGTTAACATCTTTATAGTATCAAACCTTTTACCTCCTACTTTACAATTCTCTCTGTTGTTTTAGATCTGCATCAGAATCCATAATTCATTGCTCAAGGTAGCAGAATCTGACTGAGAAATGTATAAAATCCAACTACTGTAGGTAAAAGTAAAACAAGAGAAAAAAAAGATGGTAGAAGTGAATTACTTCTGTTTTAAATAATCTGATAGTTATTTAAACATAGTCAACTCAGATTTTACAAGGATGTTTCCTGGATTTAAATTTCTGAAAATCCTACTCTGCTGTTTTGAGAATAAGAAATAAAATATTTGAGCTTTTATTATCACTCTAAGGTGATGAATGTGTAGTAATGTAACTCTTCCTGTGCAACTGAAAGTAAATTCCAATTTGTTATTAAAATACCAGGCTGTGTAAGTATTTTTCAGCCCTATAATATATTGAAATAATGTAGAATAAAGGTGAGCTTATTATTTCATCTGTCAATTAAGAAAATAATTTTAAACAAAGATATAAATAAATCATTTGTACTTGTTGATTGCACAGATGGTCTTGAATGAATGTAATCAATTGTTTAAAAAATAATAGTTGGCATGGTGGCATGGGAAATCTGTCATGCCCAACATTTTCTTGTAGATATTTTTTGATCATGGAGTCTATATATTAATTTTCCTGATAATTTAACTGAATACATTTTAGATTTTAACTCATTTATCTTATTTGCCACACATATCATGTATTTACAGCCCTTTAAATTTTTGTTTAAACTTTTTTATTTCATGACATTTTCAGTTCGCATCAGGTTTAGAGTCTAGAATCTAGAATAGAGTTAAATAAATTGTTTGGTCTGTCACTGATTAGCTTTGTAGGCTTGGCTCTCAGTATTGTGTGATACACATAACATATTTAATCTGGGCATCTGTTTCTCTGTCATCATTCCAGTGAAACTTCTGGCTGGAGAACACAAAAGCTAATAGTGTTTAATGAGACAAAAAATACAAAAACATCATTTTCGTAAATGATAATAGGTGACAGTGCTTAAAATTCACAGTACATCATTCAAAAGTTATTTTTATTTATTTAAAAAAAAGTTTTTGGCTGCATCTGCAGCATGTGGATGTTCCCAGGCCAGGGATCAAACCTGTGCCACAACAGTGACCTGAGCTGCTGCAGTGACAACTGTTGGATCCTTAACCCACTGTGCTACAAGTGAACTTCATCGAAAGCTTATTTTTCAAAAATCACCACTAAGAAAATTTTGATTAGTACATTTGGTATGGCTTGAGAACAAAACTAAGATCCTAAGCTATATGTTTATCAAAGGTTAAGGAACAAAAGAAAGAAAACCATTCATCTTACCACTTACAACTTTCTCTATTGACAAAAGGTCTGACTCTGGTAGTGTTTGACTCTAACTTTGAAAGGTTTAGGGGCTCTTTCTTGGAGGCTCCAGGCCCTCTAAAAGATACATTTTACTTAGATTATTCCTCTTCTCTGGTAAATACAAATTACAACACACTTTTAAGTCTATTGTTTTGCTTACCTACTGTTCACATTTGAGGAAATCACACCTGTACATGGGTGGATCATTACAATACAAAGGATAGTTACAAAGCCCAATTATGTAGGTAAATTCAATCTAGATAATGAGTAACTTAGAAGTGCCTGGTTCAGAATTGTTTTTGTTCATTGCCTGTTTCTGAATGAAGTGGTTTTCTAAAAGAAATGAGAAATTTATTCTGATTTTGAACAATTTCTAATCCTAATCCCCAATAGAGACCTATATGAATTTCTCTTCCATCATAAAATTCTCAAAAACACTCTACTTTTGTTATGCCTCCACTTTCTAATTTTTTTCTTAATCCCATGATGTAGTTTCTGACTTCTCACAAGTGTCCTAGCTGCAGTTAACCAGTTGTGTGGTTAGGCCAGTCAAGATGGCTGTTTTCTTGCTCTCTGTATGTCCCTGGTTCCAGTAGTACCTGCTTCACCTACACCTTACCCACATGACTGACCTTCCTTTGTACTTCCCTCAGAGCCCAGCTATTGATAGTTTATCAAAGGGCGGGTGAGGGGTGTGCCCCTCTGCTGCTGGTTTCCCTGGTAATGAATGCGCCAACCTGACAGTGATTGCCCCTATAACTGGCAGTCTTCTTTTCCTTCTCTCCCAACCAGTGAAGACTGTTGCAACGTCCTGCCCACTTTCTGCCACATGTGGTGGGGTGGTGGCTCCAGGACCTCTCTTAGACACTCAAGATCCTTCATCCATTAAACCACTGATGTGTCACTAACTCTGAGCTCTTTCTTTGGTCTTAAGCCTGGGCAAAAACAAGCTTTGTAGGCCTGAGGGGTACAGCCCAACACAAATGATCTCCTTTTATAAACAGCAAAACTTTACTTTGTGATCATTACTCCTAATTTTTCTAAATTATGTGACACTTCACATCTCCTCCTTGAAATTGTTCCCTGATTTCACAGTCATTAAATGTTCTAGTTCTACCCCTTATCCACTATTTACCTTATCTGTTTCTTGAGTCCTGTAATGTCAATAATTGCTTAAATTGTGCCACATGACTCATAATTTGTATCCCTCTGTGCTTTATTTTTTTTCTCCCTTGGAGGTTTCATATCTTCTAATGATTTCACCTATAAACTCCACTGAAATGCTAAGTTTACTGGATTTCTCTGGTTCAGCCCCATATAAAAATTTTCAATGGAAATGAAATGATCATTGTCTCTAACTCTAAATGTTGATCAAATACATCAAAAATTTCCCCAGATTTGGTTCTCCTACCAACAGCTTTATTTTCTCCTAGTAGAACATTCATTTTCTAAGTTTTCAGCTCACATTCTTGCCATTTTAACTAACTCTTTTTTTAATCTACTTAATTATTACATTCAGAAAATTCTTCCATTGGATGCTGCTTTCATTTTTCTCTTTCTTTCCATTCCCAGTGCTGTTATCACCTTCCAGTCCAAGCAATCTAGACTCATACATATGTGGCTAATTTAAATATCTCCTCAGCTACCTTCTTGCCCCTTTAAAGATACTCTACACTCTACAGTGAAAAGAATCTTTCTAAAGCATTAGTCACTTGCACAAAATATTTGTCAAAAGTCCCACCATCCCTATTACGCAAAACAAGACTGAATTTATTCATGTTCCTGAATTTTTTTTCAACATCATTTCTTTCAACTAAAAACATGCGAAACTGTATTCAAGAAACCTGTTTTAACACTATTTATTCTCTTAATATTTAAAAATATGTATTTCAAAAATTTGTATCTTTTTACATAAAAAAGACGTGATTTACTCATTAGTATCTGACTATGCTATTTGCATAACTGAATCTTTTTTTTTTTTTTTGTGCTGTTCACTACAGGAGGAATGAGTATATTCTTTGTTACCTTTTTAAATATGCTATCTTTGGGTCAATGTGAATTCCTTTTTACAGCAGAAATGCCTTATTTTCACCCCTCTTAATTTCCTAGTTTTATAATAGAGACGGTTAATTTGGCAGTTACCACTAAAAAACTTATATTGTGTTTTCTTCCTTCCTTCCTTCCTTCCCTCCCTCCTTTCTTCCTTTCTTGCTAACATTCTGAATTTCCAAGTGGATCTTAAACACTTTGGAGACAGGAATTTAGCTGTATACTTCATTGTCGCATCAACTTCTTGAAACATTCTTCACTGTTAAAGATGAAAAGAAAAATAATAAAAAATGAGAAATGAGAAATTGAAAGAGAAGATAGGAGGTTCTTACCAGTTCATACAATATGAATCTCAACAAATTCTTCTGTAATTACCCTAAACTAGGGCAAATGAAATTCAGAAAACTTGAAATATATCTCTTTTTTAAAACATTTGATTATTTTATCACTGTCAATTTTATCACTAATTGCTTCTGACATATCTCTCTTTATTTTTCTTACCTTCATATAGATTTTACATTGAGTTAATCATATCAAAACTTTGGAAAAACCCCTTTAAACAATCTTTTTAATTCCAAACCTTAGATCAATATTTTCAAGTTATTGGGCATGTTCATTTTTTTTCATCAGTTTGATTAAAGTTGAGTGCAAGATATAAACAATTTGTACACAATATCCACAGAAATATAATTTTAAAAATTAATTAAAATATAAGCTAATGGGAAGTTTGCCACCACAGTGTGGATTAACAAAATATAATCCACATTGAAAATGAGTCCCATTTTTGTTTGGTGGGCCTTGCATTTATCTTGATCTCCATCATAATTTTAAATAAAAAATCTTTCAGATTATGTTTTAATCCAGTCATTACTAAAGCAATGAAAAAATTTTAAACTTAAAGTCATTTAATCAATGTTTAATAATGTGTTGCAATAAATATTATAAAAACATATAATAAATTAAATCTTTACCTATATATATTACAACTATTTCTTGGAGCTATGTGTAAAGGTTTTTTGGCATAAAGCAAACAAATAGTAGTCTATTTTTTGTACAGACTTTACTCAAAACACAAGTTAATCAAGGATAAAATTGCAGTATAAGCTCTTTTTAAAAATTTGGACATTACAGTAATTATCTCTTCAGACTGTCATTTTATGTTTAAATTGTGTTTAAAGCACATCATGAGGTTCTGAATCAGTGCATTAGATCAAAGCTAAACTCTTTCAAAATAAATCAGCTAATTTCAACATCAGATGTGTTTCTAGCATGAAGGTTAAACTTCCAGTTTTAAGCTATCAAGGAACACTTAGATACTATGGTTCTAATCAACATAATATCATAGAATTTAGATATGGAGTGGACCTTAGAGATATCTATTTCAGCCCCCTCATTTTACGTGGAAGCAGTGTTCACAGAGATTAAAATGCAGATTTCTCAATGTCTCACAACATTTATGATAAAGATAAGAAGCTAATCAGGTGTTCTGGCTCCAAGTTTCTCTTTCCATCGTAATCTTGTTTGGGGTGGACAGCAGGAATTACTTCTATATCCCAGTAGAGTCAAATGGAAGACTCTTTGGGAGTAGGTTGCCCTCTTATTGAACTGAAGACAGAAATAATAGTGAGATACTTAAGCCAGTCTTGTCATACCTATAATAAAAGATTTAGAATAGATGTTTTATTAAGTTTGTGATTTTTTTTTTCCAGAGGTTAACTATTAAGTGAAGTCCATTTCCTTTTTAAGAAGAGAAGAAAGTATTTTGGCTGAATAGTTAGAAATTCCCTGCTGTGAATCTCATTTCTGTTTATCTTCTCTTTAAAAGAATGTGCTTTATATAAACTGGATATCTAATTCACATACCTTAAGTATAAGTGAGCTTATAACTGCTGTGGAAACTGATCACATACAGACATTAAACTTATCTTCTTATTAGAAGAGGAGGGATAGGTAATCATCTTCTTTTCATGTCCTATGTGGTGTCACACAAGTTGAGTTAAAATTATATATATATATATTTTTTGTCTTTTGTCTTTATGGGGCTGCACCTGCAGCATATGGAGGTTCCCAGGCTAGGGGTCGAATTGGAGCTACAGCTGCTGGCCTACACCACAGCCATAGCAAAGCCAGATCTGAGCTGCCTCTGTGACCTATACCACAGCTCATGGCAACACCAGATCCTCAACCCACTGAGCAAGGCCAGGGATCGAACCCACAACCTCATGGTCCCTAGTCAGATTCATTTCTGCTGTGCCACAACAGGAACTCCAAAAATTATATTTTTATGACACAAACAGGAGGTGTCAATTAATGCACATGGAACATTTATGAAAGGTGAACATATTGTAAAAATGAAAGAGAATTAAGAGCTTAGTATAAACTAGAACAGTAGAATGGATCTCTAAGATAAATGATATTAAACATGGACTCAAAATGAATGTTAATGCAGATAAGTAAATTTAAAAAGCACAATTTAGGATTTCCCGTGTGGCTTGGCAGGTTAAGAACACAATGTGGTGTCCATGAAAATGTGGGTTTGAGCCCTGGCCTGGCTCACTGGAATCCAGTGTTGCCACAAACTGTGGTGTAGATCGCAGATGCAGCTTGGATCCAGTGTTGCTATGGGTGTGGTGTAGGCTAGCAACTCCAGCTCTGATTTGACCCCTAGCCTGGGAACTTCCATATGCTGCATGTGTAGCTGTTAAAAAAAAAAAAAAAAGTCCATTTCTGCATACTTAACCAGTTAAATGCCTAATTCATCTGCTAGTGCTGGTTTAGCCAGCAGACAGATCAACATGCACTTAGGGAACAGCAAGTTCAGCAAACTTTTCATTTGCATTTTTTTTTAATTTAAAAATAATGTTTTAAAGATGAGGATGCTTAAGTGACCGGAGATATTTAAGTTGGATAGCTGAAAGCTAAATGAGACCTTAAAAACCGTTTTTAGATTCATCAGTTTTTATAGGAGTATATAAAAAATCAACTTGCAAATACATCCTGGGTCTGGGCATATAGCCTCTTCAAGCAATTTTCGTGAGCCTCCTCCAAAGGATGATGAAGGAGGAACCATATGGCCAGCTCCCACCCCTCTCAAGCAGGTAGACACGTGCTTGTGGTCTAGGGAGGACCGAAGCTTAATGCTTCGATCATCACCGATGAGACACTATTTGCATGGCCATCTTGTGCATTGCAGTGATAATTTGATAATTGTTTTACTTGGCCAACTCTTCTTTCACATTTTTAAAAACTCAACATAAATCTTGTTATATGCTAAAATATAATAAAATAAACAATTATTCATAAAAAGCTACATAGCCCAATTCAAAATGGGTAAAATGGCAACATAATAATTAAATCAACTTTCCACTGAAGAAATAGGCAAAACAAACTTCATACTAATATTGTTTTTAAACCAAAGATTAAAAGCCCATCCAGGTTAGTCAGGCTTTCCCAAATGGTGTTTTTTTTTTTTTTTT
>PVHT021183696.1:12915984-12974768 GCA_004024745.2 Catagonus wagneri
GTGTTTTGATCAAGCTCAGTGATATTTTCCTTTTTACCGAAGTACATCTGTAAACAGGTCTCCACATCCAGGGAATGGCCTGATTCCATGAACCCATCCACAGAGTTTTGTAAACATTGGGGATTCTACATGTGGTATCACTCAGTTATTAAATGGAAGCCTGGGCTTTTACTGTGTCCCAGTCACAGTGTAGATTTCTCCACTTCAACATAATGTATCATTTTGTATTAGAAAAATAACAATGTCATCTGTTTTAAATTGAAAAAAATATAACAGATGAAAGAATTTACTAAAAGAGGGATTTGGGGGCTTGAGAACCCTCTTTCATAACCTCTTCTAGGACACATCCACAGTGGCATCATGCAGCCCTGTTTTGGGTAGGTATCCATATTTCCATTTCAGAGGCAGTTTTGTACAAGTAACAGCTGCAGCTTAGAAGGAAGAAGAAGACACACACATTAACTAATCCTGATATTTTACTTAGCGTTGCTATACAAAAAAAATTAATTTTGTTGGTATGTGACTAGAAACTCTAAAAAATGTCTGCCCCCTTATAAATGATCAAAACTTATAAAGTTACAAAAACTTATTTCTAAACCTGAATATTTTAATCCAGTATCATTCTAGCATAGAACACACATCTTATATTTTGGCAAAACAAAACTCTGCTACTGAGATCTTATGTCTCATGACCCTGAGGTAATTCCCTAGATAATCCAAATATCACTTGAGTTTCAGAGCTCAAGCCTGATGTTTTAAGCTCCCCAAAGACAAAGTCTGAAAAGTTGTTTCAAGTGCTTCTTGGACCTGAAGTTGTGACACTAGAGACCCAAGAAATATTTATTTCTGGTAGGAATGAATCAAAGTTGTATCCTATTAGACATTTAAAGAATGCTCTAGCTCATATTCTTATCTTTGCACATTCGTGCCTGGGAAATCCTCTTTCCCTTACATGTGCATCAGGGAAAATTTATATTTGATAGAGTTTAAATATTTTTGAAAGGTTAATTTGTTTTGAAACAGTGATAAATATTTCATTTTGTACAGTTTTATTCAAGGAAGACTGAAATCACATCTCCTGATATAAGATAAAAATGGTATGTGGAAGCATCCTATTATCTACAAACTGCTTCCTGTCTGTACAGCAGCAAGTTCAGCTTTGACTGATTTGTGTCTGGCTTGATGCTACTTGAAAATATAGGTTCAACTTCTGCCTTTTCATACCTATTCCCCGGTTAGAACCATCAATCAGGTCTTTGCTTGCAGAAGTTCAGGAAGTCGTTGAATTTATATTGTTGATTTCAACAACAATGTACCAAAAAGAGTGGATGCAGATAAAACCGATAGCTATTATGTAGGGTAGATGTCCTAAATATGTTTGAGTCTACATATGGTCTCACTCAGTTATTAGATGCTTTATCTTTTCCTGTCATGATGATAAATTTTCCTGTATAATACACTATCTCTTATATTAGACAAATGAAGAACGCTGCTCATTATTTCTCCAAGAGGTCACTAGCCAGCTGTACCCCATTCGTTGCCTGAAGGTACAACATTAAAAATGAGCTAGAATTAGCCTCAATGAAAAACAAACACTGATCTTCACTTTATGCCATGTGTTGTTCCTGATAGAATACCTTGTATGCAAACATTTTCACAACCAGCTCAGATAGTGTAGATATAAATTAACATTCTTACATCTTTCCTTCATTCAAGCAGTTTTACTTCTATCACTGACTATGCTCCTGGTTGGAGACTGTTTGTAATCAGTAAAATCTCTTTGAAGATGTTCAACTGTAATTTTGCCAAACGATGTGACAAAATTAGACTTATTTCAGTTCGCCTTTATAAGTACCACGTGTCATTTTTCTAGCCCTAAAGAGTCTTACTATGGCATCTATATTGCAAACCTCAGGGTACTGGCTAGTCTGGCTGAAACAGCCTGGAGAAACATGCAGAACTATTTAAGAATATAAACTGTTAGCAGGAAGCTGTCAAGGAAGAGTTGAGATGACCTCATAGCTTTAGTTCATGGCAACAGGATTTTAAAAAGAGGTCAGGGTGAGGTCAAAAGTAATAAAGACAGCATCTTGGGGGAGAAATTGTGTATATGAAGATGCTTTTCCTTCGAATTGATTCTGATACATGTCACTGCTTTCAATTCTCTGTCATATCTTGCATTTCCATTTTCTGTAAAAATCATGATTCTAGACATAGCAGTATATGTTGGCAACCAAAGAGCCAGCACCAGGTGGTTGTACTTAAGCAGTGGTCAGAAACCTTCAGATTCCACTCCTGTGTCTGCCACCCTGAGATGCAGCCCAGACCCCCAAGGAGAGCCAGGTGGTCACCGCAGCAGCAGGTCTAATCTTTGAGCACGAAAGCGGTCTGAGCTGCTAATGGCTGCAGAAGGAACATTGGTAATTCTCTCTCTGCCATTCTGGAAGTAAAAATGAGGTAAATCCTGGCGCAAGCATTGATTCCTACTTCTCCTTTTTTTTCCTTCCTCTGGACCTCCTGGGATATCAGAACATTTACCCTTCATATATTTAGCCACACCAAACTAGCTAAGTCATCAAAGAGACGTTGGATCAATACTGGAGTGAAGTAGAGAAAGGTAAACAAATCCAAATTCCACTGATATAAGGGGTATTCACACCTCACATTTTACAGCAGTGCACAAGAGATTTAAAGTATCAAAGAAACTTCATCCTAGTACTGTTACCAGGTCAGTTCTGCCCCAAGGTGATTTATATCCTAGCACCTTCGCAAGCACTTCAGTTTGGGGCTGGTCTGCTCTTAATGTCCTTGAACATTATTTGAGGATAAATCGATTCACTCCAAAGAAGCCAGAGTATCCCTCTATATTATTAACTTTAATTTTATACATTTTTAACATTTTCATCAGATAAAAGCCGAATATTTGTCTTTAGTTGTTGTTTGCAAGGTGGCCTCATACTTACTTGGTATGAAGGTGTAAAGTGTTTGAAAATAGCAACCAGGTCATAAAAAATTCATATTCTCAGAAAAAGTTCATTTTGTATTATACCACAAATATAAAAACTCACATAACATTAAATTAATTTGGGCATGATGAAATAAAAATCATGTTCTATACCAGCTGGATCTTGAGAAATGTGAGTATTTAATTCTATCCTCATTGATTAAACTACTTTTCAGAAATCTTAACTTCTCTTTTACTAGGATATGATTAAAAGAAACATAGTCATAAAATTTCATGCTGAATCAATAGATCTTTTTTTTTTTTTTTTGCTTTTTAGGACCGCACCCACAGCATATGGAGATTGCCAGGCTAGGGGTCGAATCGGAGCTACAGCTGCTGGCCTGCGCCACAGCCATAGCAACACCAGATCCGAGCCGTGTCTGTGACCTCCACCACAGCTCACGGCAACACCGGATCATTAACCCACTGAGCGAGGCCAGGGATCGATCCTGCAGCCTCATGGTCCCTAGTCAGATTTGTTAACTGCTGTGCCATGATGGGAACTCCACGAATCAATAGATCTTAAGAGATACAACTTGTGTACACTGTAATAGATGGTAAGTCTCTTGATAATCAGGGTATCTGATGTATTTTGCCATAAAATTTCTAAACTTAAACACAAAGCTTGGCCAGAATGGCCATCATCAAAAAGTCTACAAACCATAAATGCTGGAGAGTATGTAGAGAAAAGGGAACCCTATTACACTGTTGGTGGGAATGTAAATTGGTGCAACCACTGTAGAAAATAGTATGGGGATTCCTCAGAAAATTAAAAATAGAATTACCATTTGATCCAGCAATCCCATTCCTGGGCGTCTATCCGGAGGAAACCAGAGCTTGAAAAGATACATGTACTCCAATGTTCTTTGCTGCACTATTTACAATAGGCAAGACATGGAAACAACCATAATGTCCATTGACAAAGGAGTGGATAAAAAAGATGTGGTACATCTACACAGTGGAATATTACTCAGCCATTAAAAGGAATGAAATAATGGCATTTGCAGCAATGTAGATGGACCTAGGAATTATCATGTTAGGTGAAGTTAGTCAGATAGTGAGACACCAGTGTCATATGCTATCACTTACATGTGGAATGTTAAAAAAGGACACAATGAACTTCTTTGCAGAAAAGATACTGGCTCACAGACTTTGAAAACTTATGGTTTCCAAAGGAGACAGGTTGGGATTGGGGAGATGGGCTGGGGGTTTGGGATGGAAATGCTATAAAATTTGGTTATAATGATCATTGTACAGCTATAAATGTAATAAAATTCATTGAGGAAAAAACACAAAATAATACAAAACGATTTCAGCCTCTGACCATAATGCTGGTACAAAATGTTGCGCTGTGATTTAATACAGTACAAAATAGTTTCCCAGCATGTGTTCTGCAAAACAGATACCTAGTGAAAAGTGTTCTGTGGTCAAACAAATTTGAATGATGTAGAATAAGCACAGCTAAACAGATGTTTTAGAGCTTCACTTTCTAGAGACTTAAATAAGGAACAAGCATAGAGATTCACAAATAGGAGGTATGGAGCATATAACATTTTCCAAATTTAATTAGTCAATATACCACTACTAATTTTCCAAAAGTGGAGCATTTTGTGTGAACTGGTATTTTTCCCCCACTCCTGAAGCTCTTTGTGTTTTCATTTAAACGTAAGCAACTTGCAGGAATAATTATTAGCAAAGCACATTCATTGCGATCCTTGGAAATGAAATGACTGTAACTCAAATCGATGTGATAACTACTCTTTGTTTGTGGTAGAAAAAAAAAAACAAATTGGCTTGTAAAGCCATTTACCATGGCACCACAGATACATGACTATATGTGTTGTCTTATTTTTTGCATGGAGATTTCTTAATGATCCCGATTTGACTTCTGACACACTTAGATTGCAAGATTTTCTACAGAAAAATTAGATAAAACATATAAACTGTAGGAGTTCCCTTCGTGGCTCAATGGTTAACGAATCCGACTAAGAACCATGAGGTTGCAGGTTCGATCCCTGGCCTTGCTCAGTGGGTTAAGGATCCGGCGTTGCCGTGAGCTGTGGTGTAGGTCGCAGACGCGGCTCAGATCCCGCGTTGCTGTGGCTGTGGCGAAGGCCAGCAGCTACAGCTCCTGTTAGACCCCTAGCCTGGGAACCTCCATATACCGCGGGTGCGGCTCTAGATAAAGGCAAAAAGACAAAAAAAAAAACCGCAAAAAACATATAAACTGTATATATCTTACCATGAGCTGTTGTTCGGATACCAGTTCTGTTTTAATGGAACAGTATGCTAAACAGTATGTGGAAGAGAAATTAATGTCAAATAAAATAGCATTGACTATTTATAAAGCTCTCAATGAGCTTTGCAAAAGTTTGTATTTCCAGGAATAGAAAAAGTGGGCACAAAAAATTCTAAAGAGTTAAGGATAATTTGAAATTTATTTTTCCATTTATTACATTTTGAAACTCCCCTTAATTTTTTCATGCCGAATAAAAAGTTAACAATCTCTTTCAATTGTTCACAACAAAAAATGTTTAAAAAACACACACATAGGAGTTCCCTTCGTGGCTCAGTGGTTAACGAATCTGACTAAGAACCATGAAGTTGTAGGTTCGATCCCTGGCCTTGCTCAGTGGGTTAGGAATCTGGCGTTGCTGTGAGCTGTGGTGTAGGTCACAGATGCAGCTCGGATCCCATGTTGCTGTGGCTGTGGCGAAGGCCGGCAGCTACAGCTCCTGTTAGACCCCTAACCTGGGAACCTCCATATGCCGCAGGTGTGGCTCTGCATAAAAAGGCAAAAAGACAAAAAAAAACAAAAAATACACACATAATCCATTATGACATCAATTTTGGTAAATACTAATTCTAGACAACAATGCTTCCTTTGCAGGGTGCCGATGAAACTATCAAAAAATAATGTTTTGAAATCAGTGACATAGGAATTTACTCATAGCTCAGCAAGTTAAGGATCCGATGTTGTCACTGCTTGGGCTTGGGTCGCTGCTGTGGCACGAGTTTGATCCCTGGCCTGGGAACTTCCACATGCCACAGGTGTGGCCAAAAAATTTTTAAAAAAAGGAAATCAGTGAATATAACTTAAAATGGTTATTTTTTAGGCTTCATAACTGTTACACGGTTGAAAAACAAGAGGAAGAAAGTAAGTCTATAGGTAGATTTGAAAATCTCAGTGTTAAAAAATAATAACAATGAAATAAAAAAAACAAAAAAATAAAAAATAAATAAATAAATAATGGGAGTTCCCATCGTGGTGCAATGGAAACGAATCCAACCAGGAACCGTGAGGTTGCAGGTTCCAGCCCTGGCCTCGCTCAGTGGGTTAACGATCCAGTGTTGCCGTGAGCTGTGGTGCAGGTCACAGATGTGGCTCATATCTGGCGTTGCTGTGGCTGTGGCACAGGCCGCCAGCTATAGCTCAGATTAAAGCCATAGCCTGGGAACCTCCATATGCCCCAGGTGTTGCCCTAAAAAGCCAAAAGACAGAAAAAAAAAAAAAAAGGAAAATCTTTCTTGGTATTTTAAACAATGTTTGCAGTTACTATAGGAAAGGCAAAGCTTTTTCCTAAAGAATTCTGAAAATGGACATAGGTCAGACAGGGATTCTGGAACTAAAAACCCTTATAAAAATTTAAAATTATGAGCAGCTGGTTCTGTCCAACTCCTGGGAAGTGGAGTGCTCTGGTTCAAGAGTTTTCTTGTCAGGCAATCAAAGGACGGAAACATTAAGATTGCAGATGTAGAGTGGTGACACACTGTAATTTCATACAGATCATAAGATGGTTTGGTGACATAAGAATTACTAGACCATGAGGCCTGGGGTCCATGAAATGGATTAAAGCTTTATTGCTCTTTGGAGTTCTGACAATGACAAATGCTCTCTCTGATGTAGGGATTATCTTGTCTAAACTTTTGTTTCCTTAGTTTCAGGTTTCACTTTTTCCTTAACCATCTTCTAAGATCCCAAATAACTTCCGTTTTTTTCATTGTTATTGGAAGGCATTTAGAAACACCTCCTTGTCCTAGGCTTTCTCTCTAGCATCACATCCATGCATAAGTCAATTTTAAATTTCCAATATCCTGTTAAGTGTCTTGAATGATAGACTTAATAATCTGGTCACGTGACCTAACTCCAAACTCCTATTAAAAACTTGAAAGAAAGGAATAGAATGAAGACATTGAGAATTTTACAAGTAAAGTAAAGGCACAAAATATTGTGAGTAGTAGTTATTAGTACAATTATTCCATTGCTGGCATCAGTTAACTAAGATTTTTGACAGCAAAGTTTTAATAACAGGTCAACCTCACATGATATATGTCTTTTCTACCACAACACTCGTATAGACACACACACATAAAACATTTCATGATTAAAATTTCTTATTTAAGTTGTAATTGAAGAACTTAAGTAAATTTCAAAAAATATTTAACAAATGTATTGTTTTCTTTGTTGAAATGAAAAAGGTAACAGATAGAAAAAACTTTTTTTCTTTTCTTTTGACTCTGAATCTATGGCACTTTTCTCTCTTCCTGTCACTCTGTCTTTGTCATTATCATGCATTGTGAAAACACTACTTCTGGTGAATTTAAGTGGGTGAAGTATTTAATATAAGAGGAGTTATATAGTACACCAATTCATCAAAATCTGAGGCTATTAACATTCAGTGTTTCTGTAGTACCTGATAAAATGTGTGTGAAAATCTTGCAGATGGAAACTCATTAAGATTTAACTTAATGCTAAAAATTTCCGGTAAGACAGATTGGAAATTTTCTTAAGTCATTACTTCCCAACAGAGTTTCAGACTATATGTGAATGTATTATAATTGCAATTATGTTTAAAATTTTTAATAACTGAAAAGTGGTAGCTGTTGGCATAGTTTAACTAACTCATCTCTTAGTTTTTCTGTCCCTCAAAAGAAAAACAACAATAACATAATGTACCAACCAAATAGAAATTATATCAATTGGCACAGCAAAGTGGCATAAACTTTGCTTTTGGGGAAGGAGAGAGAGAGGTCAGCAAAAATGATTCCTTCTTGAAGCAGAATTTTTAAAATTTTAAGATTTTTAAAATTTTAGAGTAGAAGTTTCCTGATTTGAGATATGTTATGAGGGGAAAGCAAGAACAAGCAGAAACTTCATTTGATTTTATTTCGTTTCTTTTTAAAAAAACAGGCAACTGGAGTTCCCATTGTGGCTCAGTGTGTTAAGAACTTGACCTTGTTTCTGTGAGGATTCAAGTTTGATCCCTGGTCTTGCTCAGTGGGTTAAGTTGGCACAAACTGCAGCGTAGGTAGTAGATTTGGCTCACATCCATTGTTGCCATGGCTGTGGTATAGCCCTCAGCTGCAGCTCGGATTTGACCCCTAGCCTGGAAACTTCGATATGCTGAAGGAACGGCCTTATCAAAAAAAAAAAAGAAAAGCACCTAGCATAGCTTTTGGTACACGGATGTTTAATAACTGTTGAAATGATTGACCAGCTGATTACAAATCATTGAAACTTTACTGTGTGCTGAGCTGAGCATTGTTTTAGATTTCTTTTCAAACACATTTTTCTTTAATTTTTTTAATTAAAAAATGCCCCGGGGGTCAAATTGGAGCTGCAGCTGCTGCCGGCCTACACCATAGCCATAGCAATGCAGGATCCGAGCTGCATCTTCAACTTCTTACACCACAGTTCACAGCAACACTGGATCCCCGACCCACCGAGCAAGGCCAGGGATTGAACCCCCATTCTCATGGATACTACTCAGATTCACTTCCACAGCGCCACAACAGGAACTCCTGTTTTAGACCTTAAGGTAACAATTTCACAACAACAAAAGGATATCCACAGCCATGGCAATGTTTACGATGTGAAGTATTTCAATTTTCTGAAAAACTAAAGCACTGAATTGAGAATTAGATCTCTTAATTTGTATTTATTCATTTTATTTATTTATTTTAAAACAAACAACTTTTTATGGAAATATAGTTGATTTTACAATGTTGTATTAGTTTCAGGTATAGAGCTGAGTATAAATATATATTATTCAGATTCTCTTCTATTATAGGTTATTATAAGATATTGACTGTAGTTCCCTGTGCCATACAGTAGGTCCTTGTTACTTATCTATTATGTATATGCATTTTGTGTCTGTTGAGCCCAAATTCCTAATTTATCCCTCCCCACTTCCTCTATGGTTACTAAACCATAAGTTTGTTTTCTATGTCTATTTCTATTTTGTAAATAAGTTCACATATCTTTTTTTAGATTCCACATATAAGTAATATCATATGATATTTGTCTTTGACTTATTTCACTTAGTATGATAATCTGTTGGTTCATCCATGTTGCTGCGAATGGCATTATTTCATCCTTTTTTGTGGATGAGTAATATTCCATTGTATATGTATGTATGTACCACATCTTAAACAATTTACCTGTCGGTGGGCATTTAGTTTGCTTCCATGTCTTGGCTATTGTAAATAGTGTCACTGTGAACATTGGGGTGTGTATATCATTTCAAATTAAAGTTTTTATTTAGACTTCAACATACCTATTTTACATATCAATTTTCATTTACTAGCACTACTATTAGGCAAATGTATGATCTTTTATAAGACCTGGTTTCTACATTTATAAAATAAAGAAAATACTATCTACATCATAATTGTGGTAAAGGATTAAAAGAAATATTTTTTTGTAGAGTGTTGTCCCACACAAGACAGTCAGTAAAACATTAATGTTCTCCATGAAAATCAGAAGACTTAAAATGAAAATTGGTAAAGAATCATTCTTTAAAATTTGAGAACTTCAGTACCACCATTAAATATTGAATATTGTATGGCATTGTTTTTGCATGGTATAATACTGGGAAAACAGGACTTTCAGGGTTTTAGAATGGAAAGTGAAAATATCCCTAACATCTATATCTCCATTTGTGTCTTTTCTAAAGCGGAATGATGGCTTTGTTGGGCAAGCAGACATAGGAAGGATTTTTACCCTAAAAGTTCTTAGTCAAAATACATCTTCCACATTTCAAAATGCCACTAGAAATGTAGTTCTTATAGTAAAAGGAAAGCCAAAAAACATGAAAAAATTCATGACAAGAGTATGTCTGTTTAGACTATATTGTGTAGCATTGCATTTTAATGGAATTTCTAGAAAAGGAAAATCTACAGAGATAGAAAGCAGAACAGTATTTTGTTGTGAAGAGAATCGGGAGTGGACAACTATAAAGGTACAAGAAAACTTGTGAAGTGAGGAAAGTATTCTAAAACCTGAATTTGATGTTGGTGTCTCATTGTCTTACTGGGTTCACTTCACATAATCATTTCTAGGTCCATCCATGTTGCTATGAATGCTGTTATTTCATTTCTTTTAATGGCTGAGTAAAATTCCATTGTGTATATGTACCACATCTTCCCTATCCATTCCTCTGTCAATGGGCATTTAGGTTGTTTCCATGACTTGGCTATTCTATAGAGTGCTCCAATGAACCCTGGAGTACATGTGTCCATCTGAGTCATGGATTTCTCTGGATAGATGCCCAGGAGTGGGATTGCTGGATCAAATGGTAATTCTAGTTTTAGTTTTCTAAGGAATCTCCATACTGTTTTCCACAGTGGTTGCACCAATTTGCATTCCCACCAACAGTGTAATAGGGTTCCTTTTTCTCCACATCCTCTCCAGCACTTATTGTTTATAGACTTTTTGATGATGGCCATTCTGGCTGGTGTAAAGTGGTACCTCGTAGTGGTTTTGATTCGCATTTCTCTAATAATGAGTGATGTTGAAGATCTTTTTATGTGTTTCTTGGCCATCTGTATGTCTTCTTTGGAGAACTGTCTGTTTAGATCTTCTGCCCATTTTTTGATGGGGTTGTTTGTTTTTTTTGGTACTGATCTGTAGGAGGTGTCTGTAAATTTTGGAGATTAATCCCTTGTCAGTCGATTCATTTGCAAATATTTTCTCCCATTCTGTGGGTTGTCTTTTCGTTCTGTGTAGGGTTTCCTTTGCTGTGCAGAAACTTTTAAGTTTAATTAAGTCCCATTTGTTTATTTTTCTTTTTATTGTCATTACTCTAACAAGTGGATCTGAGAAGATGTTGCTATCATTCATGTCAGAGAGTGTTTGGCCCATGTTTTCCTCTAAGAGTTTTATAGTATCTGGTCTTATATCTAGATCTTTAATCCATTTTGAGTTTATTTTTGTGCAGGGTGTTAGGAAGTGTTCTAATTTCATTTTTTTACATGTGGCTGTCCAGTTTTCCCAGCACCACTTATTGAAGAGGCTGTCTTTTCTCCATTGTACATGCTTGCCTCCTTTGTCATAGATTAGTTGACTATAGATGCATGGGTCTAATTCTGGGCTCTCCATACTGTTCCACTGATCTCTATTTCTGTCTTTGTGCCAGTACCATACTGTTTTGATGACCATAGCTTTGTAGTATAGTTTGAAGTCAGGGAGCCTTATTCCTCCAGCTCCATTTTTCTTTTTCAGAATGTCTTTGGCTATTCTGGGTCTTTTGTGCTTCCAAACAAACTTTAAAATATTTTGTTCTAGGAGTTCCCGTCGTGGTGCAGTGGTTAACGAATCCGACTAGGAACCATGAGGTTGCGGGTTCGATCCCTGCCCTTGCTCAGTGGGTTAATGAGCCGTGAGCTGTGGTGTAGGTTGCAGACACGGCTCGGATCCTGCGTTGCTGTGGCTGCGGTGCAGGCCAGTGGCCACAGCTCCGATTAGACCCCTAGCCTGGGAACCTCCACATGCCGCGGGTGCGGCCATAAACCCGCGGCCATAAAATGACAAAAGGCAAAAAAAAAACAAAAGAGAGAAACCCAGATGGAGGCAGCATGGTGTAATCAAACCTCCACTTCCTCTTCCTCCCCACTTATCTTGAGTCAACAGATCAATAAAGCGATCAGCAGGATAAATAAAGTGTATGCAAAAACGTCATAAAAAAAAATTTTGTTCTAGTTCTGTGAAAAAGGTCCTTGGTACTCTGATAGGGATTGCACTGAATCTGTAGATAGCATTGGCTAGTAGAATCATTTTGATAATATTGACTGTTTCAATCCAAGAGCATGGTATGTCTTTCCATCTGTTCATGTCATCCTTGATTTCTTTCATCAGCATCGTATAGTTTTCAGAGTACAGGTCTTTTGTCTCTTTAGGTAGTTTCATTCCTCAGTATTTGATTCTTTTTGATGCGATGGTAAACGGGATTGCTTCCGTAATTTCTCTTTCTGATCTTTCATTGTTAGTATATAGAAATGCAGTTGATTTCTGTGCATTGATTTTGTATCCTGCAACTTTGCCAAATTCATTGATGAGCTCTAACAGTTTTCTGGTAGAGTCTTCAGCATTCTCTAGGTATAGTATCATGTCATCTGCAAATAGTGATGGTTTTACTTCTTCCTTTCCAATTGGAATTCCTTTTATTTCTTTTACTTCTCTGATTGCTGTGGCTAGGACTTGCAAAACTATGTTGAATAGTAGTGGTGAGAGTGGACATCCCCGTCTTATTCCTGATCTCAGCGGGAATTCTTTAGCTTTTCAACACAGAGACTGATGTTAGCTCTGGCTTTGTCATCTGTGGCCTTTTTTATGTTGAGGTAGGATCCCCCTATACCCATTTTCTGAAGGGTTTTTATCAGAAATGGGTGTTGGATTTGTCAAAGGCTTTTTCTGCATCTATGGAGAGGATCATATGGTTTTTATACTTCAGTTTGTTAACATGGTGTATCACACTGATTGATTTGTGGATATTGAAGAATGCTTGCATCCCTGGGATAAATCCCACTTGATCATGATGTACAATCCTTTTAATGTATTGTTGGATTCAGTTGGCTAGTATTTTCTTGAGGATTTTGGCATTTATGTTCAACAGTGAAATTGGCCTGTAATTCTTTTTTTTTATGGTGGTATGTTTGTCTGGTTTTGGTATCAGGGTGATGGTTTCCTCATAGAATGAGTCTGGGAGTGTCCCTTTTTCTGCAATTTTTTGGAAGAGTTTCAGAAGGATAAGTGTTAGCTCTTCTCTAAATGTTTGATAGAATTTGCCTGTGAAGCCATCTGGTCCTGGACTTTTGTTTGTTGGAAGCTTTTAAATCACAGTTTCAATTTCAGAACTTGTGATTGGTCCATCCATATTTTCTATTTCATCTTGGTTTAGTCTTGGGAGATTGTACTTTTCTAAGAATTTGTCCATTTTCTCTGGGTTTTCCATTTTATTGCCGTATAGTTGCATGTAGTAGTCTCTTATGATCCTTTGTATTTCTGTAATATCCGTGGTTATTTCTCCTTTTTCATTTCTAATTTTATTGATTTGTGTCCTCTCTCTTTTCTTCTTGATAAGTTTGGCTAAGGGTTTATCAATTTTGTTGATCTTTTCAAAGAACCAGCTTTTAGTTTCATTGATCTTTTCTATGGTTTTCTTCGTTTCTATTTCATTGATTTCAGCTCTGATCTTTATGATTTCTTTTCTTCTGCTTATTTTAGGTATTGTCTGTTCTTCCCTCTCTAGCTGCTTCAGATGTAAATTTAGGTTGGTTATTTGAGGTTTTTCTTGTTTCTTGAGGTAGGCTTGTCTTGCCCTAAACTTTCCTCTTAGAACTGCTTTTGCTGCATCCCAGAGGTTTTGGAGTGCCATACCTTTGTTGTCATTTGCTTCTAGGTATTTTTTAATTTCCTCTTTGATTTCTTCAGTGATCCAGTTTAGTAGCATATTGTTTAGTCCCCACGTGTTTGTATTTTTTGCTGTTTTTTTCTTGTTGTTGATTTCCAGTCGTGTAGCATTTTGGTCAGAAAAGATGCTTGAAATGATTTCTATTTTCTTGAAGTTACCGAGGCTTGATTTGCAGCCCAGGATGTGATCAATCTTAGAGCATTTTTCCATGTGCACTTGAGAAGAATGTGTATTCTGTTGCTTTTGGGTAGATTGTCCTCTTAACATCTATTAAGTACATCTGATCTAATGTTTCATTCAGGGCGTGCGTTTCCTTATTGATTTTCTGTCTGGATGTTCTATCCATGCTATAAGTGGGATGTTAAAGTCCCCCACTATGATTGTGTTATTGTTGATTTCTCCTTTTAAGGTTGTTAGCAGTTGCCTTTTATAGTGTGGTGATCCTATGTTGGGTGCATAGATATTTAAAATTTTGATATCTTCTTCTTGGATTGACCCTTTGATCGTTATGTAGTGCCCTTCCTTGTCTCTTAAAATGTTCTTCATTTTAAAGTCTATTTTGTCTGATAGGAGTATTGCTACTCTGGCTTTCTTTTGATTCCCATTTGCACGGAATATTTTCTTCCATCCTCTCACTTTCAATTTGTATGTGTCCCTAGAAGTGAAGTGGGTCTCTTGAAGACAGCATATATATGGGTCTTGTTTTTGTATCCATTCAGCTAGTCTACGTCTTTTGGCTGGGGCATTCAGTCCATTAACATTTAAGGTAATTATTGATAAGTATGTTCTTATTGCCATTTTATTAACTGTTTGTGGCTTTTGTTGCTCCTTTTTCTTCCCTTCTCTTGTTGTCTCCTCTCACAAGATGACGATCTTTAATGTTGTATTTGAGTTGATTTTTCTTATTTGTTTGTGTATCAATTGTAGATTATTGGTTTGCAGTTACCCAGAAGTTTTGATATGAGTCTATATATAAATGAGATTGTTTTAAGTTGTTGGTTTCTTAATTGCACATGCGTTTCCAGTGTCCTGCATTTGTGCTCTCTTCTTACAATTTCTGATTTTGGTAACACAATTGTACATGGATGATTTCGTATCTTTACTGTATATATGTCTTTACTGGTGAACCTTGTCATTTGTGGTTTTTCTGTTTCTGGTTGTGGCTTTTTTTCTGCCTAGAGAAGTTCCTTTAGTATTTGTTGTAAAGCTGTTTTAGTGTTGTAGGAATCTCTTAGTTTCTGCTTCTCTGTAAAGGTTTTGATTCTCCTTCAAATCTGAATGAGAGCCTTGCTGGGTAAAGTAATCTTGGTCGAAAGTTTTTTTCCTTTCATCACATTTAGTATATCAGGGCACTTCCTTCTGGCCTTTAGAGTTTCAGCTGAATAATCTCCTGATAACCTTATCGGGGTTCCCTTGTATGTCATATGTTTCTTTTCCCTAGTGGCTTTCAATATTTTCTCTTTGTCTTTAATTTTAGTCATTTTGATTAATATGTGTCTCGGGGTGTTGCTCCTTGGGTTTATTTTATATGGTACTCGTTGTGCTTCCTGGATTTGAGTAAGAGGTTCCTTTCCCATGTTAGGGAAGTTTTCGTCTATTACCTCTTTGAATAATTTTTCTGTTCCCCCCTTCTCTCTTCTCCCTCTGGCACCCCTATGATACGGATGTGGGTGCATTTAACATTATCCCAGAGTTCTCTGAGACTCTCTTCACTTCCTTTTGATCTTTTATTTAATTTCTCTTCCACATTAGTGATTTCCACTAATCTGTCCTGTACCTCACTTATTCGTTCTTCTGCCTCCTGTATTCTACTGTTGGCTGCTTCTAATGAATTTTTTATTTCAGTTATTGTATTTTGCATCTCTTCTTGTTTAATTCTTATATCTTGTATTTCTTTGCTCAGTGTTCCTGTAAATTATCAATCTTTGCCTCCGGTTTATTTCCAATATCTTGCATCATCTTCAGCATCAACAGTCTAAAGTCTCTTTCTGGGAGGCTGATAATCTCCTCATCACTGAGCTGTTCTTCTGGGCTTTTTTCTTTCTCCCTTATCTGAATTATAGTTTTCTGTCTTTTCATTTTTATAGGCTTTTGGTGTGGTGATCTTTTTGCCGACGATAGAGTTGTAGCCTCTCTTACTTCTGGTGTTTGCCTCCCCTGTGTCTGAAGTTCGTATGGGGGGAAGGGGGCTTGCTGTAGGCTTCCTAATGGGAGGGACTGGTGCCTGCCCACTGGTGTGTGGGGCTGGTTCCTATCCCTCTGGTGAGTGGGGCTTTGTCTCTGGGTGAGATTAGGGGTGGCTATGTGCCTGAGGGGTCTTTAGGCAGCCTGTTTACTGATGCGTGGGGCTGTGGTCCCACCTGGATTATTGTTTGGCCTGGGGCTTCTCAGTGCTGATGGTAAGGACCAGATTTTCCCAGAAATGGCCACCTCCAGAGAAATGCAGCCTGATGTGTGTTCCCAAGAGCTCTACCTCCAATGCCCTCCCCCACAACAAGCCACAGTCACCCCTGTTTTCCCAGGAGATCCTCCAGGAATTGCAGTCAGGTTCCACCCAGATTCCTATGGAGACTGCTTTGCCCTGGAACCCAGTGCATGTGAAAGTCTGTGTGTGCCTTTCAAGAATGGGGTCTGTTTCCCCCAGTCCGGTGGAGCTCCTGCACATAAGCCCGCTGGCCTTCAATGCCAGATGCTCCAGAGGCTCTTTCTCTCTGTGCCAGATCCCCAAATGTAGCGATATGACGTTGGGCTCAGGACTCTCAGTCCTGTAGCTGAGTCTCTGTGATACAGTTACTTTTCACTCTGTGGGGCTTCCCACCTGGGAGGTATGGAGTTACTCATATTGTGTAATCATCCCTCCTACCTCTTCATGTCGTCTCCTCTTTGTCTTTTGGTGTAGAATATCTTTTTGAAAGTTTCCAGTCCTTTTGGTTGAAGGTTGCTCGTTATTTGCTTCTAATTTTGTTGTTTTTATGAGAGAAGTTGAGCTCCAGTCCTTCTATTCTGCCATCTTAATCCAATCTGTGTCTTGTGCCTCTGGCAACATTGTGATCATTTCTAGGAAGGAGTCTTCAGAAATCGTGGCTCTGGCTCAGCCTTTCCTGGCCATGTGGCCCCAGTAGCCCTCCCCAGTGGGCATGGGAATCTGAACTATAGCCAATTAAACAAAGAAAAAATTTCTAGTTGCCAAATGTCTTTGAAAATTTTAAAATGTATCTATTTGATTCTATAAGTGCATATTAAACATTAATATATTGAAACTGAATTTTATTATCTTTATTATTTTAGTCATTGCAACATGATTTCAATATTCCAGAGGATGAAAAAATATATGTATATTTGATCTCTCATATGTATATGTATATATATGATCTCTAGAGTCAGAAACATGAATATTAAGTGATCTCCAGCCCAAGATAAATAATAATATTGGCAAACTGAGCATTCTTTGAAGAATAGTATCTAAATGAATTTTGACTACAGTCTTTTTCCATTTTGTGTTGCTGAGTTGCTGATATGAAATATATATTTATTATATGAAGCATACCTATGGCAGTTAAATTCAGATAGTGTTATCTCTAACAATTTGTATTGGCTTCTTCCCAAGGATTTTGATTTGCCATGTATGAGAATAAATGAGAACCATATGAAAGTCAATAAGTTCTTGATAGTACATGACATTCTGTGTTCTCTCATCCCTGATTTTAGCAAACATTCCAAGGTTTTGGCTTCCATCATTGAGGGGGATAGGCTTCAAAATGTAAGAGCTTTTTTTCTTGGCTTCAGATAAGAATCCCAAACTTAACACACTTCCATAAATCATCGGTGTGGAAATCTGTCAGAAAATAGCACAAGAGTACTACTTTTTCCTTATGGTATTTGGTGTTTCCAAATTAGATTATTTGTCGAATGTTCAAGGGAGCATGTTTTCTTGAAGAGTTCACCATATGTCAGACAAATCTCATGCTCTTGAAATGGAGTTCACAGAGATGAAATCAAGGGTAACTGCCTGCTCCTTCCTCTACCACAGTAGTAAGAATCAAAAGATTCTGCAGAAATGTCTTTGCTAGAGAGTCACTGCGTAACATCAGGCATATTGAAAACTGGCAAAATGGAGACTACCCAAGATCTTAAATTAAGTATCATTTCCTAATTGTTCTTCAGATTTTATCCTCATTATTCATATTATACTGAAGGTAATACAGTATATTAATTCAGTGCAAGGGTCATGGAGTTGATTTTGACTTCAGTTTTCTACTTGCTAGCTGTATAAACTTTTGTGATATTAATCACTCTAAGCCTCAATCTATAAGGTGGCTAAAAACACTTTTATTTCATAGGACTCTTGGAAAAAACAAAATAATATATATTAAGTGCTTGGAACATTATGCTGCTCAATTGATGATAGTTATTAACTTAGAACAGGCAAAGGTGATAATACATATATGTGTACATACATGTAATAAAAATATCAAGCAATTTTAAACCTCTTATTTGTTATTACTGTTGTCCCTTTTATTAATTATAACTTAGGTAGAAAATTATCTTTATTCAAAGAGGAAAGGTGATAGCCCACCTAATGGGGAAATGTTCTTTAATTATGACTATTCTGTATCAACTTGTCACTGGGTTTTCCCAGAGAATTTCAGGATAAGGACTTCTGTAAACTCCAAAATCTTCATTTTTATGGTATATTTAGTTCTACCACTTATTTTCCCAAATTGTGCTAGATCCCCTACCTCAATAGAATGTATATCCCAGATGCCCCATAAGAAGGGTAGTTTTTATTAGCCATGTTGATGTTATTTGTACACAGTAAGAGAGTAGAAAGGATCAGAAAAGTTTTGGCATTTACCTTATTAAATCTTTATAGCTAAGCCCTGGTTCAAGGGTCTACTTAAACGACCTTAGTGCACTAAGACAAATGGGAGCATTGAGACCTATGAAAGGAGTCCACAAAATTCTATGAAAATGAATCAGTTCTAGCAGAAATCAGTATAGTCAATGATCCAGGATACATAACTGGAACATTAACTAGTTTTCATTGACCTGAGGGAAATGTATACTTTTCCTTAGAAGGACCAAAAAAAAAAAAAAAAAAAATCAGGGACATTCCTCTTTATTATACTATCAAAAATTTTTAATACATTAATCGAAATAAAAAATTTTTGAATGCTTATTATATACCAGGCATTGCAATGGACAAGGGGCCACAGTGGTTTACAAGGCATGGCCCCCATTCAAGAAACCCTCAGCCAGGGGCAGGAATGAGACACAAAGAACAGGCAATTTCAGTATAAGATGATACGTGCTATGCAAGATCAATCACAGGGTTCTTTTGCTACACACACACACACACACACACACACACACACACACACACACACACACGACACCTAATCTAGTGAGAGGGTCAGGTAAGGAGACCTGAAGAGTGAATAGAGATTGGCTAGATGATTCTGGACAAAATAACAGAAAGTTCAAAAGTTCTGAGGCATTAAAAAAGAGAAAAGTATGGCATATTCAGAGAACTACAAGTGATTCAGCACAGTTCTGAACACTGTGGGGGCAAACAGAAGCATCCAGAGAGAAGCAGGGTATTATCTAAGACAGGTCTTATGTACCCATTCTAAAGGGTATTCTGTGCTCTAGAATGATAAGCTGGCAGCTGAACACTAATTTCAGCCCTTGGATGTGACTTCTTCATTATTAGATGGGTTACCATGCCTAAAATACATAAAGATTCTCACAAAAACCCAGATTAGAAATTGTCTTGAAAGATCAGGAATTCACATTGAATCCTTGTAGACTTGCTGCTGCTAAGGTGCTTCTGAAGGAATGAAGCCAGCTTTTATTTGTCACCACACTCTCCACCTGCTTCAGGCATTCTTACAAACTGCCTGGGCCCTGAGGCATTTGCATTTGCAAGCCTCCTGAGGAGAAAGGACAGAACTAAATTTGCTTCAGTGTGTCTGACTGATTTTGGAGATTTCAGGGCTGGGTTCAGGTGAATTATTTAAGAGATTCCTTCAATCTAGACAAGTCATGAGGGACCAACAGCAGTTGTGGTGGGAGGTAAAGAATAGAAGTTAGCATTCCTAAATGGGATCATGGTTTACATGATGCAAAATGAGATAGAGAAAATTGTAAAGGACAATACTGCAATTTCCATATGAATCAGTTCGAGAGTCATTGTCTGGACTTTCTGAGCCTTGGCTTCCTCATACATTAAAAGTGAGCAAATCTATCGCCAGTATTATTGCAAAGATTTAATTAAGTAACTTGTGAACCATGATAGCCAAACATGTGTCTCATAATAGTGCTTAAAAGATTTTTACTGAATGAATAAATGCATTTCTTCTCTACCTCCTGCCTTTATTTCCTACTTACAAGTTTTCCATTACTCTCAACATGAGGGAATGTTTTTCTCTTTTAAGGAAAAAAACCTGATCTGTCTTGTGACCTTGCCTCTAAGGAAATTTCGATCACTTTCCTTACCTTGCCTCATATTGTGAGTTAGCAAAGCTTTTCTTTCTGTTTTCTTTGTTTCCCTCCCTTTTTTCTTTTTCCTTCCTTCCTTTCTTCTTCCTTCCTTCCTTCCTTCCTTCCTTCCTTCCTTCCTTCCTTCTTTCCTTCCTTCCTTCCCTTCCTTCCTTCCCTCCTTTTCTTTTTCTTTCTCTTTCCTTCCTTCCTTTTTTTCTCTCTCCTTCCTTTCTCCTTTCTTTCCTTTTTCTTTTTTTTCCTTCCTTCCTTCCTTCCTTCTGCATTTTTAGGGCCGCACTCACGGCATATGGAGGTTCCCAGGCTAGAGGTCAAATTGGAGCTGTAGCCGCTGGCCTACGCCACAGCCATAGAAATGCCAGATCCAATCCACATCTGCAACCTACACCACAGCTCACAGCAACACCAGATCCTTAACCCACTGAGTGAGGCCAGGGATTGAACCTGTGTCCTCATGGATACTAGTCAGATTTGTTTCTGCTGAGCCATGAAATGTAAAGCATTTTTTATGTAACCATTTTCTTTAAGTAGGTTGGGAAGGACTGGGGAACTAATTTATACAACAATGTATCAGATATTTCTTAGAGTGTCATTTTCAGTTGGTTATTTTAATTTTTATTTTATCTATCTTGCCCATTCAGAATCCCTTCTTTTTTCATAAGTTATATTCTTTCTTTTGGACTTAAACCACTCTGATATAGCAAATCTCTGTGGGTCATTGATCAGGTTCTACTTCCAAGGGCAAGCACAGGTACTAAATCCTGCCAGTCTTAGCCATTCATTCTCCTGTCCAAAGTGATTCAGACAGGGCTTGTGAGGCAAGTGAGGCCCCTGATTTCTACTGGAACAACTGAGGGACAGTAATTATCTCACAGGAATTACAATGTAGAATTATAGTAACTAGAATAATATTTTATAAGCTATAGTATCCTTGGGAATTGGTCCTAGGTTCCCCTGCATATACCAAAATCTGAGGATGCTAAAGTCTCATAGTCAGCCCTCCACACCTGTGGTTCCACCTCTCTGTAGTCAACCAACTGCAGATCACGTAGTACGATAGGTATTTACTGGTAAAAATCCATGTATAAGTGGACCTGTGCATTTCAAACCCATGTTTTTTCAAAGTCAACTATAGTTTGCAAAATAACCCAACTGAGAGTTAAATGGGTCATATAAGAAGAAAAAAGTATAAAACTTACACCTGGAACAATCTCTGCCTGATTTCTCAGCCTAGGAATTTTATCTCTAGACGTTTCAGTCACATGGGCTGGAAATTTTCTTATTTTTCTTATGCTATTTGGTTTTTGTCACTTGTAATTGGAAGAGAACTACCTAACACAGTAGTTTTCTTAACCGTAAAAATAATATATACTGATTATTTTTTAGCTTATTGATAATGAGATAGATTTAGACAAAAATGTAGACAGTATAACACTAATCCTTCCTCACTACTGGAGAAAAAAGAACCAGAAGCATAGTCTTCTTGACTTACATAAATTTCATTATTTTGCTATTTAAATAAGCACATATTTTATAATATTTAAAAAAGATTCAAAGACCACTTCTGTATTCCAATCTGTAAAAAATATTTTCATTATGTTTATTATAAAAATATAAATGTTTCCACTACAAATCATTTTACATTAGTAAGAGGCCATCTACATTGTACAACATAAACTAAGTGAGTAATGGTTTGAAAATGCAAATTTAAAGTACATACATATTGCCAATCGTATCACATTTATACATGGCTTATTTGATATTTAGTACAGCATAAACTGGGCAAGTTACCAGAAATAAATAATACATGTAAATCAAATTTAAGATACAAAACAGATAATATGGTACATAACATTGTGAAGGAGTTGTGGTTTCGTGTTTACTGAAAGTCAATGAAGTTCTTGTACAAAGAGATGGCCATTAGCATTCTAGTACCTCTATTCCACAGTTAAGAATCGTACACTGCTATGTTTACATATGTACAGGGCAAGGATTGTGTAAAGTAAATTTATAAGCAGTCAGATAGAAAAATAGTGAAAAAAAACGAAAAGCAACATACGTCATATACAATCTCTACTTCCAAATGGAAACCGCAGCCAAAATAAGTGAAATAGATTCAACAATCCTCAACTTCATTAATTCATGAAATGCACAGGTTTTTGCTGAATATGCACAGAATAGTACCTAAGAAAGTAAATGCTAGTTTGGAAAAAAATGAGATTGAGCCCAGATTCAGATCTCAATCCAACATTCCACAACACAAAATGTTTGATTTTTTTTTAAAGTTTTTTAGCTTCTTCTGGCAGGTTTAAGTAAAATTTGTATTTAATTTCATAATCTCATATATCTGTTTAAAAAGTTCATGCTCTTATATACCTGATAGAGAATTTTAGTAAGATGATTTGACTGTAAGAAATATTATAGAAATTGAAGAAATAATTTCATATTGAAGGAAGACAACCTAAGCCTTATTACACTAAATTTACAACAGATTAGCACTTATGAATTTTAATCTGTGATTTAAACTGTGTAAGTGTTCCATTTTGCATAAGAACATAAAGGTTGAAGCATTGTTTTATCCACTCTATTATGCATTTCTTAGTCTGATAACATGACTATATCAGGTTTAGAAAGAATATAGATAGAACTAAAATGTTGCTTCACAATATATTATGGCTAGATCTCCACCAGGTACATATTTTAAATATTAATGTGTATGCTCACATTTGACCTTTATGGAACAGTAAGTCTAAGTTCCTGTAATAAGACATCTCTCCAAATTTTGATTATTGCTAGATAACCAGTTTTTTGAAAATTATGTGTTCAATAAATGTCAAGAAGTTCAATGTTTTTAAGATATACACCGAAATTACAATATGTGTATTTCAGAGGAGACTCTTAAGGATAATAATACCTGCTATTGATGATGACAATGTCTAATTAATTTAACAAAATCCCAATGATGTAGATGATATAGTTTAGTTATCATCATTCCCTATAAACAGCTCAACAAGTTTAAGCAAAGATATTAAGTGGCATTTCAAAGCCAGTCAGCAAGTGACTTTTTGACTCATGCATTGGCTTATAGGCTATGTTGCCAATTAATGCAGTAATCTAAATAGGATCCCAGTTCTTTCCAGTGTAGCTACTCTCTATTCAGAAGTTCTAAAGTAGCTCATTTACCAATGGAGGGAGTTGATGGTCTTCTAAGCACCAGAGCAGAGTAGATCATGTTACTGAGAATCCATTACACACAAGTCAGTACATTACACTAAATTAGGAGCATACAGTTTATAATAAATGGAGAGACAAAAATAAAGGGAATAATTCAGACTGTGAGAGATTTGGTTAGTGTATGAACAAGGAAAGTGTTGGGTTTCTTTCTTTTTATATATAGATATAGATACATATAAGAAGATGGTTCAAAATATCTGGAAAGATATTCATCATTTTCTATGTCTAGTTTATCATGTTTCCTACTGCTGATAATTTGAGAGAGCTTTTGGCACTTGGCTGCACAAATCCAAATTAAATCATCAAGGCATAAATAGAAAACAATAAAAACAATTCAAAAGAAAATAAATATGTACTTTTCTTCAAAATTAAAACATTTTTACATGATCATATTTAAGGAAGCTAACAATTAATAATGTGTAGTACTTGAAACAACTACAAACTTCACTTCTATATGCATTTTAACAGATAAGAGAATAATACAATGAAAAAGTCGTAAGTATGGCCAGATAGTTTGAGGTATGAATTCCTCTATTTTGCTTGTTTTTAAAGAAACAAAATACCTGTTACAGATTTCTTCTGTGTATAAAAATATCACAAGTCTTTTCTTTTTTGTGGCTATTTGTAAACAGAGCCACCATGTTCATTATGTTATTTCACTTGTTTTGCTTTAATGATAGTCAGTTTATGATCGATGGCTCTATGCAAGTTCTTCATCATTTCACGCTGAAGAATTTTGATTTAATCCATCAACTAATATAAAAAAGCAATTACAAAACAAAATACACCCACCCACCCATCCACTAAATAATAGGGGAAAATAAAGAGTTACTCAATTCCATTTTAAGGCATTTGTACTCGTATCTGAGTGTCTTATTGGGCTCGGAACTTCCAGCAGTATTTCCAGTGTTATCATCTGTCTGCAGAGTGATGATACATCTTCCACAGCCATTTCCTTCCAGAAATATCACTTTACACTGGGACTGGACTATTCTTTGATTGTGTTTCTAGAGCTTTAATACTACTGATGATCTTCTTCTGTGGCCCAACCACAGTGACACCAACCTTTTTCATGTCCCTGTAAAAAAAGGAGAAAATTTCTGGTGAGAATCATGCTTTCCTAGGTAGTATGTAAGTAGGAGATTTTCAATTAGCAAAGCTTGTGCAACTTAGGCAATTTTCTGACATAATTTTGCTTCATTCATGTATTACATTCTCACCATTCCACCTCTATCCTTGTGGAAGAATATAGATACTATACAGTGCATCGAATAGGGTTCCTCAAAATTTCTGTCCATTGGGAACCTCACCACGTGACCCTATTTAGAAATAGAGTCTTTGCCGATGTAATTAAGACAAGGGTCAAGATGAGATCATACTAGATTAATGTGGACTCTAAATCCAGTGAGACTATCCTTGTTAGAGAAATAAAAGGACACAGTGACACAGAGAAGAAGGCAATGTAAAGATGGAGGCAGAGATTGGAGTTTCATTGCCAGGATCCACCGAAACTGCATCAAGTAAGGAAGGCCTCCTTTTGACCTTTGGGGCAAGCTTGGCCCTGGCAACACCTTGATTTCCAATTCTTGGCTCCAAACTGAGAGAAAATAAATTTCTGTTGTTCAAGCCAGTGAGTTTGTGATAATTTATTATGGCAGCCCTAGGAAGCTAATACAGATTTTCAGACATTCTCATGGGGCATTGGCCCTCCCTTCAATCTGGGCCAGCTCTGGGACTGCTTTGACTGATAGAACATGTGTGATGTGACTTTGTATCAGTTTTCTGCACTCAGGTCTTAAGAAACTAACAGATTCCACTTTTAATCTCCCGCGAAACCCTCTCTGGGCCCTAGAGTTGCCATGTAAGAAATATAACTATTTTGAGACTATGGTATTGAAGAGGCCCTCTGCAAGCACTCAGTCTACAGTCCCAGCTGTATGTAGCCATCTGCACCAAGGCAGATAAGGATGAAACCATCTCAATCCCTCCAGACTAAACTAGATTCATTTTAGTTGAAAATTTGTTATCAAACTCACGTCTGTAGACATGGGTCCATAGCATCTCTCTGCTGACAGTTGTAGTTGCCCATTTAACATATAAGGGTAGAACAAGCTACAGTTATTTTGATGCCCACAGAGATGTGGACTATTATGAGCAATAAATAGTGTTAATCCCATTCTCTTAAGGCCAGTTTCTGGAATGGTGCTAGCCATAGATTCAGTGAGTTTCTATAAAAAAGAGGCAGGGTACATGGAGGGGACTTTGTCCTTGCTTGGTTCCACTTCAGTCAACACCAACACTAGCCTAAGATTCACCCACCCGAGTTCTGCTCAAATTCATGACTCAGGACAACTGTCATTTATTGATGTACAATAAAATTGTTATTTTAGCCTTTTAGTTTTGAGGCTGTTTGTTGTACATAGTAACTGAAACAATTTCCTTAAAGTATAAATTTTTTTCAAAGTAGAAAAAAATGGCAAGGATATCTTTACTTATCAACATTTTAAAATTTAAAATACTTAAAACTCAGAAGCCAGGCATTAAAATAAAGATTGTATTGGCAGTTTCATTTGGGGGGGAGACTTAGTTAAACAAATTCAAATGGTTAATTAAATATTCTGTATTTAAGTAATTAGTTCATATATTCATCTCCTTCAGGTCTTTTTTTGGGGGTAGGGGCTGCCCCCGTGGCAAATAGAAGTTCCCAGGCTAGGGGTTGAATTGGAGCTGGAGCTACTGGCCCATGCCATAGCTACAGCAGATCTGAGATGCATCTGAGACCTACAGCAAAGCTTGTGACAATGCCGGGGAATCCTTAACCCACTGAGCAAGGCCAGGGATCAAACCCGCATTCTCCCAGACACCATGTCGGGTTCTTAACCTGCTGAGCCACAATGGGAACTCCTCTTTCAGGTCTTGACTCAAACATCCCCCTCTTATGAGATTTCTCTGACCCTCCTATTTTATAGTTTAAAACATCTGTACTCATACCTGCACTACCTAATTTCTTGTTTCACTTTCTTCCAAAACATTTATCACCATCCAGCATATTGACTTTCTTTCTGTTTTATTTTCCTTTACTCTCTGTCTTGTCCCACAAGGAAGTGAATTCCATGTGAACAGGGATTTTTGTTGGTTTTGTACTTGCTTATCAACCCCACCCCAAACAATGGCTCTCATTCAGTAGGGGCTCAAAATGTACTTACTAAAGAATGAATCAATAGTCCAAAATATGTTTATCTGGGGAAGTTGACAGAGGATTATCAGTTGGCAAGAAGTTCTAGGCAAATTGAAAATGGCAGGAAGAAAAAGTACATACATGCAAATACAGAGAGGTAGGGCTAGAAAAGAATGAAAAATTGGGAATTCAGCTAAATGGAAATGGACTAATTGAATTCTTAAGAAGTGAGTTCCCAAGCAATAAAAGTTATACAAGAAGACAATAGGAAACCACTTTAAGAAGCAATTTACATGTTGTTAGGCATCTGCTGCATAGAATTAACCAAGGCTCAGTTGCATTCCTATCACTTCAGCTGGGATTGAAATCCTAATGACCTACAGATTACCTCCCTGCTGCCATTCAAAGGCTGATAAATGCTCTAGGGACAACTCATATTTGTGCCCCCTTGGTCACACCCTTCAGCCACCTTGTTTCACCAGGAAGGCTAGTTGGAAGGTAGGGTGACATTAGTTGCCCTTTGTGCAACTGTGGACTATGAAATCTTCACTTAGAGTAAAGTAGTTTATTTAAATTGATCCTTGCATTTGAGAATGTGTGCTATAAAAGATTTTGATTCTTTTATAAAGATAGCATGGACCTAGCTTTAAAATAAAGGACAGACGTTTCTTTACCTGTCCCCAAACTGTAACAAAATCAGGTTATGAATCTAGAGCCAGAAAACAGAGCAGATACAAATATAGGTGTGCAAATCAATAGATCCTCACTGTTTCTGTAGTTCTCTCATCTTTCTTCCAGTTCTACATCTTTTTTTTTAATGACTTGCTGATTTTTTTCCCGTCTCTTCCCTTTTCTTCTTCTTGTTTATAAGCTCAAAAAACAAAATGATAATCATAGAAAGGAGAGGAAGAAAATGCTCCAAGGTAATATACTAATTTAAGCATGTAAAGTAATGCATGCTAGGATGCTGGGCCCTGATTTCTCCTTTGGAACTGGAGCACCAACACCCTGGATGCTGGAAAAAATCAGATGCTGCACATTCACAGACCAACTTGGGACAACTTGGAAGGGTCAGCCTAGCTCTAAGACTTTTGTTGCAACATGTAGGACTGAATCAAATATTTCAGCCCAGTGCCCCCTCATTGCTTTTTTCTAGAGGCATGTTCCAAGGGCACCTGAAGAAATCTTTTGCATGAAAACAAGTGTTTCAAATTCAGTGTCCTGGAACTCAATGTAAGCAAGTAGATACACAATACTGATTATATTTAATGTAAAGGATTATATGGGGAAAGGGAATTACAATAAATAGCCCTTTAGGTTATGTCTTAGTTTGGATTTTTGTGTTTACCCTCTCTCCTCTTCCCTCCCCTGCTACTACCCACCATGCTGCCATGTCCAAAATCTTTCTAAACATCCAGCTGCTGTAGTCTTAATAACATGCCCCATACGCTTATCTCGTCACAGCTACCCTATTCAGAAGAGCAGTGGAAAAGTTCAAGATTGAGACCAGGGGTTAATAAGCTATCTGGTACTTCAAAGGCAAAAAGATAGGTGATGATACTTTGAAAATGGCATCCAAGGGTGCAGGATAATGACAGGTAGCAGTTAATCTGCCTGATACTCATTCCACACACTTAATTCTCTCCCTAGTTTCCACAGTCACTCTTGCCCTTTCTAAGTCTCTCGTCCCTTCTCACATTAACCTTCTTAAAGCCATCTTAGGCTATGGAATAATATTAAAAAAAATATGTTGACTGAATAAAACTGCACATTTTTGGATTATATTTGAAAATTAGATGACTTGAGTAGCTGGCATGTAAATGAATCCCTTAACTAATTGAAATAAATTAGTATTTGAGAATGAAACTCTTGACCTTTTCCTGTGATTGATAGTCCAGATAGAAAAGAAAATTAATATCCCTTTTTAGGTATCTTTGTCTTATTCTACAAGAATCTCTAGAGTTATCTGGTCAAGGGGATCAGTTTTGAATGGAGTCTGGATGACAAAAAGAAAATGTGAATTGGGAGGAGTCAAATACATACAATAAGCCTAAGACTGCAAAACGAAAAATAAAGTATTGATTTAATTTTTTTATAGTACTTAAGGTAAAAATGTTGCCTCATTAAATTTCCCCAAATTATTAGTATATTATATATTTTTTTAATTCTCATTTTTGTAATATAAACTAGAGGGCATGAAGTAGAGACTGAAGAGACTCAAGAAGTGAACAACTCTTTTCATGGAGCTTTAGGTCAATAGATGGTAATATTGGGTTGTCCCTGAATTGAGGAGAAAGGATAGAAGAAACCACATTCAAATACAGAGATATCTGAAACAGTGTGGCTTAGTGCAAAGGACAAACCTGACAGAGAGTCTCTTAGGAGAAGTCAGGTTTCATCTTGAATGTATACTCACAGGTTGTTTAAATAATAATAACAATTAAGTGAAAATATTCTAACCAGCCAAAAAGAGCTTACCATCCAATACTGTAATATTGAGACAAATACATTCCTAACTTGGAAGTATAACAAATGCTGCCACTCCGACTTTTTAAGCAAATAGCTTTCTGACCACATTCACAGATTAGAATGGCTATGTTTAAATTGTGAGCCAGAAGTTAATCATATTAACAATGTTCTGCCTCATCCACTTCAATAGAGTGTTCCATTATCTAAAAGCTCTGAGTGTTGATATTTTGTTAAGAATAAACATTTGTATAGCTTTGCCTTTGAAAATCTGGCAGTGGTGCAGAAATGTTCAACTTGGTGTTTGTTCTTTGCTATGCTTCTGTGCTCTAAAGCAGGTATCTTGTATATCATATCCCGGATTATTTACATTACTAAAATAAGAATTTATAAAAATATTTAAATACATTAATATATTCTGGGACTGTGTCTGATAAAAATAACTACCAAAGAAGCCCAAAGCACACTGTCAGTAGGGTCAGAAGTCTATTCAATAAATACTACATTCCATTTTAAACAGGAGTGCCAACACATGTTAAGTAAACTGGTGTGAGTTAATTTTCTAGAAACAAATTCTCTTCACCAGTAATATACCTTTCCATAGATCCTTCTGTGATATCTGTGTTTCCAAGTGGAATATTATGCCATAACTGGTGAACTTTATCTATTTGTTAGGCACCTCTATCTCTATTAAATACACTACACCCTCTTTTTGGATACCTAATCTAAACCTCTCCAAGGTGATTTTGTTTAAATGGCTGACAAGATGACAATGAAAATTCTTAATTGTTCGACAACATGTCAATATTTCAATATTGGATATGATTAAAGGAACTTGAGGGCACTAAGGAGTTTATTTAATGTAACAAAGTTCAAAGATAGAAGAGTTTGACTCAAAGACTGATACCATTTCCAAAGAGACCTTGTAAGCCACAAAATTATGGACAACTTTTGGTACATTTGCCCAGCATAAAACCTCTTTCTTTGGAGCAGTCCTTTATCTTACCCTCAAGAAAGGGCCCCTTGAACCAAGTTCACCCCATGTCCTTTGAATAGAAATGATTAGCTCATGGCAAACATGACTTTGAAGAAGTCAATGTATACATAGCATGGAGGCATCAGACTGTCTTTCCTGGGGACTTAGGAAAAAGAGAGTTGGACCCTGGTCAGTTAAATGGCCTAGCAAGGTTGTGTGACAAGGGTTGAGAAAGCCATTTTCAGCTATGCACATGGGAATACAGAAAAAGAAAAAAATTAATGCAGTCTCATTTGAAAGTGAAGTCAAATTGTCTGATTCACAGAGAGATGAAGAATATGCCTTCCAGTTTTTCACTTACTGCTTCCAATTAGCATACTTTGTGAAATGAGGATACATTTTATGGATTATTGACCAGGTTCATTTGATTTCTTATAAACCCACTCTCCTTAACCCATGGATTTCTCATATCTTAGACAAGATCCCTGTTTAAGAAATACAACCTTTTTTGTTTTTTTTTGGCTTTTGTCATTTTTAGGGCCACACCCACGGCATATGGAGATTTCCAGGCTAGGGGTCTAATCGGAGCTGTAGCTGCTGGCCTGCGCCACAGCCACTGAAATGCAGGATCCAAGCTGCATCTGCAACCTATGCTACAGCTCACAGCAACGCCGAATCCTTAACCCACTGAGCGAGGTCAGGGATCGAACTTGCAACCTCATGGTTTCTAGTCAGATTCATTAACTGCTGTGCCTTGACGGGAACTCCAAAATACAATCTATTATACTTGATTATTATTGGCTTTTAACATACAAAAACCATAAACTAATCTAATTAATGTATATTAATTATGCATATTCTGTCTTTCCAAACTTACCATAAACCTTTTAAGGGAGACCGTGTCTTAAAACTATTTCTAACTTATTTTCTAGTATGAGGTCACTCAAATAATATATGCTTATTTAGTATCTATGAGAATTAGTTCTTGACTTTAGCACATTTCCTATATGCCAGGTTATCCACTTAGTTCTCAGCTTTCCATTTCCATAGAGGTTAGGCTTTGTTAAAAATAATAGAAAATCACAAATGCAGGTATATACAAATCATCTGCTATATCTTCTTACATTTTCAATTAGGGGCTTGCGTCTGTGGGGTTGGGTGTGGGTATGTATCTGTTGTTCTATCCGAAGGAGGTAACAGTTCAATGAAAACGCTTATGTGGGGCCCTAGCATGAGGAAGGAAGACACATCAACACACATCAGTTAGAAGGTGTCCTTCACAAGTCACCCATGATCCAGCTCAGGTGACAGGTGAAAGTTAAGCATCTTAGAGAGTCATCTCACATTTATAATATATTAATCCAAAACACGTCAATGAGAAAGTTCAGAATCATTCAGTCTTTAAAACTTTTTCTTACTCTGTGGAAATCTTGGCTATTGTGTCACAAGAACTGTATTCTACGCCCGTGAAGATTTCCTTGCAATGTGCTGTCCGGATACCGTTAAGCCAGTCACCTGTTGTGCGGAAGGTAGTGATGTCGACGTTGCTTTGGTCCAGAAGAAGGTTTGATGGCCTGAAAGAAAAGAAAGCACAAAAGGGAGAGATATCAGGAGCCAGCAGAGTTGCTGGCATGTCAAAATTTGACACCAGCATCAGTAGGAACTTCCAGACTTCATGTGGCGTTCCTGTTTATTTGTGAAATTTATCTGCCATGAAGGCTTCATCTGCTCAAGTTGGCAGCTTGCAAGAACACTGTGTAATCATCTTGTCTCAGTGCTCTCTTTCTCCACTTGTGACTGCTTTTTAAATTACAGACACTTTGCCAGGGAAAAGCATATATATATAACCATACATACTTTCATAATTTAATTGGTTTAACCATTAGCAAAGATGTTGGTAATTTAGGATATAGTTATAGCTGACATGACGCACTGAACACTTTGCTTTCTGCTTTGGTGGATGGATTTGGTTTCCAGTATTAAATTCTGCCTACTAGATGTTCATCTGTAGACATTGTGCAGGTTGCTGTTTAAGGGACTATTTGAACAACCTGGACTATACTTGCAGTAGGACGTAAAGTCAGCACAGATTTAAATAATGTCATTAAAATAAAAATTACAAAAGAAATAGAAAAGGAAGGTGAGTAAGAATAAGAGAAATTTTGTATATATTACAACACCAAATCGATTTTGTATATACATACATATACATAGATGATAGATATATAGATTGATAGATAGATAGATAGATAATAGATAGATTGACATTCTGACTGTGATTTTTACTGCACAATATAGTCAGCATTGAGAGGAACTTCTAGAATTGCTTTATATAATTACAGATCTGACCATAGGTCTACGACAAACTGACGAAAAAAGGAACAAAAGGGACATTAAAGAAATGGAGGAGACCATATTTTAATCCCTGAAGAGCCAAACAAGGCAGCCAATCGGTAAACTTCCCATGGGTTGTTTGCGTCGGCTCTCAGTGATCTCTTTAATTGTCCTGTGACTCATAAGACCAGGATCAATCACAAGGTAAACACCGGATTGTCCTTTTTATTTTTTTCCTCTTAGGAAGGGAGATTAAGCAAATAGTAGTTAACAAGGCCTTTGCTTGAGAGTAATAATAATAATAACAGTAACAATAGCTGTAAGGATTATATTGAACATTTATGAGCACTTACAATATGCCAGTGACTACACTAAGGATAACACACAGATATGAAGGACTTTAATCCTTACATTAGTTAGGCTCTGATGCAATGCCCATAACATGTGGAAGTTGAAGCTAAAGTTAAGTCACAAATTGGCCCATATTTAAAAGGGATTTCTAATTGGTAGATTTCCATTAGTATTGATGATATTTCTCCAACTCACTCCTTAATATACAAGACAGGCTGAAATGTGAGGTTAAGATTCTCAAATCAGAACAATTTTGTTTCATATTCTAGACCTGCATGCTGTTGTTGGGACACATTAGAGGACTGTAAATTCATCTGGATTTTGATAAAGATATATTAAATTTATTTGATAAAAATAAAATTTTATTAATTAGAATAAATTTAATTCTAAATTTAATTGTTTATTCAATAAAAATAAAAATGTAACACAATTTTAATACTGAGTGTAAGAAAACACTGACAATATGACAGTCTGGCTCTGCCTATATTTTCATGCTCCATGGAAAATATAGATCGATAACTGTTTCCCTCCTGTCATGATTTGTTAAGCCAAGACAGCTGAAAGTGGAGGATTTTTCAACCCCCTTTCCAACATACTAAACTCAAATACTTCAATCCTCCCTACCAAAAATGTTTGAATTATAAATTAAAAATTAAAATTATGGAGTTTATAATTTATATTTATGTGCTATGGTTTTGTTTTAACTAAACTTCAGAGGTTATCTAAGAAAAGGAAATATATAAATTAGGCATTATTTTACAAAGCATAAATTTTATTTCCTTTAGGAATACTTAGACTCCCACAAAATATAAATACAGCATTTTATAAGTTATCCTCTTCTGGAATATATATTATATATATATGTAATTATGTATAATTAATATCCCATGATTCGTTAAAGTACTACTTTGAAAAAGAAAAAAATAGTTTAAAAAATTTAAAATTTATTTGTGCTTTTTTCTTACGAACTTGAGAAATTACAGATACAGAGACACGACCCAGGTTCCAAAAGGTACATGATATTCTTGGTTTGTTCTGCATAGCAATCATGAATGAAACAGGTTTGGTCGCTGGCCAACATCAGATATAACATTGTACTCACTGGATAAGACACTGAATCAGTAAACAAAATTGACAGGAATAGCATTAAATCAGGTGTGAGAAGATTTTATAAGAAAAATGAAGTGAGACCTAGAAAGGAGACAATAAAATATTAGACTGGCTACTGGCATACAAGAACACACACATCCATACACTCACACTTGGATTTCTACAGTAGCCATAGCATAGAATCTAATGTAGACTCGTCGACTCTTCGTTCCATGAATAGCAATACTTTTTTATTTATGGGTTTGTGGATATGAAGAATCAAACCCCAGGACGTTTATTCAGAATATTTATGAAGTGTGCCTAATAGCAAAATGTAGAATTTTTCCCTCTCAATTCAAAATGGTTTGTATTTTTAAACTCAACACTATAGTCAGACTCAACAAGAATTTAGTGAAAATTAGTATAAACAAATTGAAATAAAACAGGAGGTGCGGATTAGGGATTAGAGTGACCCCAACTGAGTCTTTCTGTTTATTACTTGGATCAAAGTTTAAGGAAGACAAAGAATGACCTAATTTTAATGCCAGTGACCTCGGAATAACCAGCCCTGCAAAGTATCATTTTTCCACTTCCAGGATTTCTCTAGGGGATTCAAATAAAAATTGGTTTCTTTCCTCCTCCGAGAGGACATCTGGAGAGTTTATCAATGGATAGGAATTTGTCTCTCACTGTGAAGAGCCTGTGATGTCTCTTCATGCGCACCAGGGGAATGTGGGCTTTTTGAGCAGCTGCAGGCATTGGCGTTTTTTTTAGACCCAGCCCCAGACATTGGGTCTGAAGGGGAAATTTATAGGCGGGGTGATGTGCACCGTGAGCTCACACTTTTACTAGACAAATTAGATAGGTTTCAATCCATGCAGCTGTAAACGATGTCCTGCAGAGTTCCACCTGATCTTTTACAGCTTTTCATAAATCAGTACCTACTGGCCGCAGACTGCAGTCATTAAAAAGAAATCATGGAAATTACATGTTTGCTCAGGGGAAGCAAAAAATAACTTTCCTCCCTTTCTTTCTCCCTCTTTGTATTTAGGTTTGTGAGTTATTCTTTTGTGGATTTTCCTACTGTGGCATTAAAGAGATACACATATATTTTCTTCCCATCTACTCCTATTTTATTTGTAAACGGTCATACCAATTAGCACTGGATAATGGGGAAAAACTGTCAATGAATAACTGCTAGTCCCAAGAATATCTTATCATAACGATCTTATTTCAATATTGAACTAGAATTCTAAATCTCTAAAATTGAATGTTGTTATCCTTTTATTACATAAAAAGACTTTTTTGGGTTTACAAAAGGCTTTATTTATTTATTAAAATAATGATTAATATACATTTCTTGGATGAATAAGTTGATGCCTACTGAGTCTAGAAATAAATATTAATCATATTGGAGCTCTATTCTATACCATTATAATTACCTGTTTTTGTCTGTTGTGAATAGTTTCAGGAATATTAACTCAAGAGTATTTTCTCAATGGCAAAATATTAGTTATATCTACCATTATTATTGCCTGAAAATAGTAATATACTTTTTCAGCCCCTTATATAATTTTTTGTTAATATTTTATTTCAAGTAGTGTATTACTATATTTCAAGGGGAAAATCGTGTACTCTGCAGTTTGTTAAATGTGTATTTGTGCTAATCTTGATTTTTTTCAAGCTCTAACATTAGAAGTTCCAGATAGGACTAAATGAATTTAACTTGTCATCAGTAACTAAAAATAATTTTTAGTATACACAGTACCCAACAGGAAACTAGTATATAAATGACACATTAAGGGGGAATAAAGTCATTGTGTTGATTTTAATTGTCTCTAGGCCTTAAGGACAAAAACTTAGCAGTTATAGCTATTACGCATGGTTTAATTTCTCCCAGTGGTAAAATTACCTGCTTTGATTTTTAGATTAAAAAAAGAGTTCACCTGGGTATTTGGAATATTTGCGTCCCTCTGAAAAGATCTGTATCATATTTATTCGGTGAGGAAAGTCACCCCATTAGTTTCAGAATTGCAGGTCAAAGTCATTTGGAGAAACAGATTGTTTTTTGGTCATTAGACTTCTCTTAAAGGAAATAATATTTGGCAAAACAGCAGTTATTCTCAAAAATAATTACATTTTGTTCTCAGAGATCAGAAGTATTTTATTAATGCTAATTTAGTGCCATTAAAAAGGAAAAATTACAAGTACTGCTTATTTTTGTTCCTATTTATTCCGCAACTTCAATAAGATAAATCTCTATAAAGTTAGTAGTGCAACATATTTAAAATAATTTCAGTTAAATTAACTAGGTATAACTGGATCTTTAGAATCTCATTTTAAATATTTTAAATATATTGTCAAGTCCTTATATTATAAATTGGTTACCTTCTCTTTAGAACCTCATTCTAAATATATTAAATATATTAGTTTATATTAAATGTATTATATAATACTTCATGCCCAAAATTTACATTCTATACATTTATAATAGTGTTGAATAATCCAGTGACCTGTATAGTGAAAATTTTGTGAATTTAGAGAACAAGTCATTGCTCTATTTTATTTTGTATACGTAAATAGCCAAAAAATAAAAAGGCGTCTTACTGCCTGAAAAGAAGTGAATCAATTCATGTCATTTTTCTCTAGTTTTAGTCTTGTTTTAATTTTAAATTTAGCTACATTTATGTCATTGATTCAATTTTTATAAATCTAGGAGCTATATTTTCTACGTAATGTAAAATTATTATATATGATATATAAAATAAGTATATATTTATATATAAATAGAAATAAATTACAAAACTAATCTCAAATATGGTTTCTTTTAAAAAATGAACTTTGCTTAGTTTTTAATCTGTATAGCAAAAATGTGCTGTGAAGTTAGAGAAAATTTATCATTCTAAGACTTTATTTTTAAGTGGCATTTTCTTTCCTTCTTTCTTTCCTTTTTTTTTTTTTTTTGGCCACATTCAGAAGTTCCTGAGCCAGGGATCCAACTTGAGCCACAGCAGTGATCTGAGCCACAGCAGTGACAGTGCTAGTTCCTTAACCTGTTGAGCCACCAGGGAACTCCTATAGTAGCAGCATTTTCTATCAAAAATTTCTTTAAGAATTTTTTCTTCAAATCTTAGAAAAGGAAAGAGATGTATTTTTACCATTTTATAATTGTGCATTATGACTATATTCTTCATTATTTCTAAACTTCTCAAAAGCCTTAGGTTTATATTGCCTTTTCCTTTTCATCATCCAATTGTAACTAAATGTCTTAAAATTTCATATCTCATCTATCCCTCTAAAAGAATCAAAATAGTTTTCTAAAAAACCCTATGTACCTCTCATTTCTTAATTAAATGACTTTTTTTCCTCAGTTGTCTTTTTTTGGCCTCACTCTTTTGAAGTTTTGGATAATACAATTTATTCTATTCACTTTTGGAAAATTCCTGGAGCTGTGGTTTCTGTAATGGTCTAAGCATCATTCCTAGCTCTGGCTGATCCTGTTTGTACCTACCATTTCATGTTCTTCTGCTCTGTAATTGTCACGGTTCTCTAAAATTCTAAACAGAGACCATTTTCTTTCTCTCTGGGTAGAAGTCTATGCAGTGGGTTAATGTTCTGAGATAATAACTAAGGTTTCATATACTTTTCTTTCTAAGATTGACATCCACTGGCTTGGCTGGTACTGCAGTCCCCTTGGAACCTCCTCCATAAGCTACAACCACACCCTGTTACACACTGTAGAAGCAATCACTTATTTCAATCAGTTTCTTGGCTCTTGTAGATTTCTGAGGTCATGACCTGTGCACTAAGTGATTGAGGTGTTTTGAGGCTTCCAAAATACCCCTAGCCTCAGGGAAACACAGAAGCTCAAAAGTTCAGTCTAGGAGTTCCCCTTGTGGCTCAGGAGTTACAAACTCGACTAGTATCCATGAGGATGCAGGTTCAACTCCTGGCTTCTCTCAGGGGGTTAAGGATCTGATATCGCCACAGCTGTAGTTGTAGGTCACAGACGCAGCTCAGATCTGGCAATGTTGTGGCTGTGGAGTTGGCCAGCAGTTGCAGCTCCCATTCAACCCCTAGTCTGGGAATTTCCAAATGCCACAGGTGTGGCTCTAAACAGAAAAAAAGTTCAGTATGGGAGATTGGGAGAGGGGTGTCTCTAGTATTCACAGATTAATGTCTCCTGATAATCCATGGGAAAGGAGAGCTTTAGCTAGAAATTAAATTACTATTAGAAGAATATAGATAGAAATATTTGTGATAAAAATCAGCATGACTAGAGATTTGTAATTGCTAACTATGTTTCTGTTTTTTTTTTTTAATTATCTTTACAAAGAGAAGGCTCTAAAGTAACGCCTAACTTTAATCTCTCCCCCAATTTGAGATGCAGATTTCCAGGTTCCTATGGAACTCAGTCTTCTTGTGTCCAAAATGCTCATCTATCTCGCAGAGCTGTTCCTCCTTCTGCCTTTCTTACTGCTGTCAGTGAGAGCACTGTTCTGAGAGTCCTCTTTGCTCACCTGGAAGTACTTTCTGTTCCTTTCTCTGTCACTCTGCACATGTCACTAGCCACCATGTCCTATAATATTCATTTCATTAAAACTTTTTGAATTCACGCCTTTTCTTTTTCTCTGCTCTACCCTAGCATAAATCTCCTTCTGAGACTACTGAAATCACCTCCTTACTCCTTATCATGAATCACTTCCCCTCCAGTTCTCTAGGTATAGCTGCCCCAGAACTATTCCATGGGCACCATGAGATATATCATTTAAGTGTCTTCAATGGCCCCTCTTTTCCTCATTGACAAAGTCCAGATTTCTAGAAATGACATTAAATCTTCTATTATCTGGTGAAATCATCTATCAGGCTTTTTCATCATAATTTCTTTTCTTATCCTGTATTACAGCAGAATTGTATTATCCAATGTAAATGGAAGTATCCTATGTTATTGTGTGCCTTGCTTTTTTGGTACAGTATTCCATTGGCCTGGTATGATTTTATCCTGTTATCTGCCAGTAGAAATTTCAACCATCATCCACAAGTCTCTTCTTTACAAGTGGCAGAAGATCTCAAAGTTAGAAGTAAATGTACCCTTCCTTCATGATTCCTAAACACCTTGTCTTTTTGCTCTAATATGATATATTCTGAGGTATATTACAGTTGATCCTTGAACATGAGGATTAATTTATAGTCAGCCCTCCCTATCTGCAGTTTCTCTTATCTGAGTATCCTCAGATTCAACCACAGACCGTGTAGTAGTGCAGTAATATTTACTACAGAAAAATATCTGTGTAAAGTGTACTCATATAGTTCAAGCCTGTGTTGTTAAAGGGTAAATTGTATAGTCTTTCTTTTTTTTTTTTTTGCATTTTTGTCATTTTAGGGCCGCACCCGCGGCATGTGGAGGTTCCCAGGCTAGGGGTCTAATCGGAGCTGTAGCCACTGGCCTACACCACAGCCACAGCAACGCGGGATCCGAGCCGCGTCTGCAACTTACACCACAGCTCACGGCAACGCTGGATCGTTAACCACAACCTCATGGTTCCTAGTTGGATTTGTTAACCACTGCGCCACGACGGGAACTCCTGTATAGTCTTTCTGAACTTTTCCTCCTGTTTTTAAATGCAAGCTGTCGAAGGCGGAGGCTGTGTCTCTTTTTCTGATGAGTCACCAGAGGGCCTAGTAGGATGCCTCACACAAAGTAACTGCTAAATAAATGTGTATCTTCATATTCATTTGCAGTCAAAACTTCAAATTTATACGTCTCCTCCAATTTCCCTTTTAGGAAAATATATCAATTACCAGATAAGAAACATAAAAATTAACTTCCTTTCCCTTCTAAGAGCACTTCTTCCAACATCTAGGTAAGTTTTTAATCTGATAAACCTTGACTGTCTGCTTAAAAACCTTCCCTAATTCCAGCAGTGGTGTTCCCAAAGACATTCTCAGTAGAAGATTCTTTGGACATGATTCTATTATGAAGCATCAACTATAAGGAAGTTTGAAAAGTAAAATGAAGCATTACAGAAAGATATCTGTAACAGTATATGAAATAAAATTGTCTACAGAACTAGACTCAGGCAGAATCTGGAAAACCACATCCCTATAAAATGACAGAACTATGTTGCTTTTCCTAAAGGACTTATAGGTATAATTCTATATTAATTCAACTAATTAAGTCATTCAGAAATTTGAATTATTGGTGCCATCCACACCAAGATTGAGACATTCTCCAAGTGCATTTTGAGGAGACTGTTCCTCAGAGTTGAGTTGGATTTGACAGAGAGGGAAACCTGAAATTTTTCTTAGGAGAAAATGTTAAACTTTTACTATTATGAGTAATGTCTACAGAAGTCTATAGAGTGACCAGAAAAAAAAGCTAGAATATTTTCCTAAATATTGTATGTCTGTTGAAATTGAAATTTATTATTATTTCAGCAAATACATAGTCATGTACTTAACAGATATTTATGAAGTTTCCATTATCAACCTGGCCGTGGTAATATATGAGAAGCATGGCATCTGATCTCATAGGACTTACAGTTAATTGGAGGAATGGATACTTAGAAAACACACAACTGAATTAAAATTGTGATGAATAACAAGGACATAGTGGTTTGTGAAAAAATAATAGTGTTGACCTTTAAATCATATTGCCAGAGAATGCCTCAATTAAGACAAGGTGTGGAAACAGCTTCCCTAAGGGAAGATGGAGGCAAGGGAGAATCTTAGACAAGGAGAACAGCATGTGCTACTGTCCTCCTGTCTGAAATGCTTTGACTTTCTAAAGGAACATGAAATTGGGCACTGAGGCTAGAGAACTGCGGAAGGGTTGAAATGCCCCTCCCTCCACAAAGCCACTGTGTAAATCAAATCTTGCTCTGCTTTGCTTTACATATCTTAATAGGTTCCTCATGCATCTAAAAACATTCCAAAGTCCTCATCATGACCTGGGTAGCTCCAGTGCTCTGGCTTCTGTTTGCCTTCTCAGACTCGGTGACAGAATCTTCCTCTCCCTATTGCCACTTCCTAGAACTCTCTAGACTCATTTGCAGTTTCTTTTTCCTTTTCCAAGAATACCTTCTCCTTTTTTTTTTTTAAATGGGGGGGTCATTTAAAAATCTAGCTCTTTTTTTTTTTTAAATGGGGGGTCATTTAAAAATCTAGCTCTTTTTTTTTCTTTAGTTCTCAGCTCAAATATCAGTTGCTCAGAGGGCTTTTCCCAACTACCTTTTAATGCTCTATCACAATCTTTTATTTATTTCCTTCCTATAATCTATGCTTGTCTACTATCTAGTGTGCAACTTCTATAATGTAAGTTCCCGTATGGCAGGGATCATATCTGTCTTCTTCATTGTTCCTCAGCATCTACACATAGCTAGCCCATAGCGGATTAGCACATAGTATGTAGTTGTTGAAAAAATTGAAGAAATGAATGTTTGAATAAAACAAAATGACATTGGAGAAGAAGGGCTATTTAAACAATCAAAAAATGTAGATTTCTTCCTAGGTATAATGGGAATTTAGAATTAATTATAAAAAGGTAACTGAAATTATATATATGCAATTTATCAAAATATAATTTATCTATCTATAAATAGATAAGAAAATTCCAAAGGTTTTGTGAAAAGATGCTTAGAGTGGGCAAGAATGGAAGCAGGGCACATGTTAGCAGGCTACTACAGTGGTTTAGGTCAGAAAGGGGAAAAGTCATAGGAAACAGTGCTTGCAGTGAAAAGGGAGAGATGGATGATGTTGACCCAGTGATGGCCCGGATCAAAGTTTGCAGGGCAAGAAAGAGGTGCCAAGACTAGGTCTAATCCTGAATGGTCAACTGAATAGGTACTGGTATAGTCAACAAAATTCAGAAGGCAGTGGAAGGATGAGGCTATCAGGAGAAAATAAAAATATAAAATTTCAAAATATTGTTTGAAATGTCTGTGAGATTCTTATTTGAGAAGTTTGGATGTGAAGGGTAGTAGAAAAATAGGGGAGTATTTGGCAGAGATGTGGTGTCAGCAGAGGTGATGTTGACAAATAGCATCTTCTAAATTCCCTTGATGATAAAAATCACATGAAGTTTTTTTTTTTTATTTTTTATTAAATGTCCAAATTCCATTCCCCCTTCCTACAGACTGAGTCAATAACTTGGGTTAGACCTGAATATTTGGACATTTAATAAGTTCCCCTGGTGATTCTCATACTAGGGAAATTTGAGCAACAATGTAATAGAACATATACTTATGGCCATGATCTCGCAGAAGTAACGAGTCTCCATATTCAGGAGAGAGAGAAAGAGCCTGGATATGCGGAGAAGAGAAAGAGAGGGAGAGAGAGAAAGGGAGAGAGAGAGAGAGAGAGAGAGACAGAGAGAGACAGAGAGAGAGAGAGAGAGGGAAAGGATTTGCCTTTGACATTGGAAGGAGACTTCCTCTCTTCCCCTCTTCTAATTAGAGGAAAGAAGGACTTTCTTGTAATTAGAGGAAAGAAGAACAGGGTGGGTGGGTGCAGACACCAGCATGTTTTTCTTTTGCTGCTGGAATTTCCCATCTGATAGCTTGAATTTTCTCAATAAAGTGTATGACAAGGGTATCACTGGAAAATTAAAGGAGAAATGGAATGAGTTTAATCAGTTATGAAAAAAATAAAATAACTATTGTTAAAAGTGGGAAAGCAAATTTTCTTAAGTAAAATAAGATCTCTATAGCATTGCTAGCAATTTGAGATTGCTGTTAAAAATTTTTAATGGCACATTCTGCCCCAGTTGTATATTTTAATGGCAATAAGTAAACACATAAACACAATTTCTAAAACTTTTATATTCAGTGAATTAAAATGGAAGACACTTCTTAGAAAAATACTTTCTCTAAAATTACATGTTTTCTGATGAAATATATGGAATAGATTAAGGCATTAAATAATATATATTAGGAGAAAATATTCAATGTACTTCAAGAAGAATGGAATAGTGAATTGAAGAAAATATGAACATGAGGATATCTCTTCACATACTATGATCTCATATTGAGAATATTTTCCCACATAGAATTGGATTTAAATACCTTGTTCATATTACATGAATTAGTCTTTATATTGATTTTGATCCTGTGGAAACAGTTTGAATGCTTTTTTGTATGATATGGAAGGAATTGAAAAGATGTTCTTTTTTGCTATGATTGCTGTTGAGTAAAGATCAAAAGAAATGGCTTCAGGGTGCAAAATCAGGACCGTATGGCCCAGGGAAGGGCAGCTTTGTTATCCTGCTGGTTGTTAAACTGTCAAATGGATTACCAAAAGAGTCTGCACAGTCTCTCTGAAATTTAGGACAGAGATTCATCCTTAAAGGATAAGTTATAAGTAGTTTTACCTACTCAATATATATTACTAAGTTCATTCTTCATGACCCCTTGTAATTTTTTAGGGGAGTTTTAGGGTTTTTTTTAGTTTGGGATTCTTACATACTGATAAGACTCATTCAAATTTTCTTTATTCAACATATTTAATATGATGTAAAACCTAGATCATGTATGCTCACTATAATTGCTTCTATTAATGTAAAAAATTATATATTATAAAGTGCATTAGCAAATGGTCTACCAATTTGAAAGTCTCAACTCTTGGTAACTGTCAGTAAAAAAACAGCAGATGAGCATAAAAGAAACAAGAAAAGAAAATACTTTCCAGTAAGAGATTATATTAAATCTTTTATACGAGTCACAGTAAATCATTATGTAGTGTATATACATACCACTTAAAATTGGATTTTTGTGTATCTTAGTTGGCTTCTTTACTAAAACGTGATTTTCTTTAAGAATATACATCATCAAAATGTAAAAGAACTGTCTTTTTTTGTTTGGTTTTTGGCTGCGCCTGGCATATTGAAGTTCCTGGGCCAAAGGCTGAACCCATGCCACAGCAGTGACCTAAGCCACAGAAGTGACAATGGCAGATCCTTAATCAACTGAGCCACCAGGGAACTCCTTTTTTTTTTTAAGAACTGTTTTTCACTTATGTGTACCTTGAGAATATAATTGACATTTCTCAAAACCATTAAGAAAATTCAGTGATTCTTTCCTGAGAGGACTAGGCATACAGTCTGAAGGACATCGCACACAGGGGTGCCTTACAGCTATGATGTGTGGACATCTGTGTTGCCATCCAGCTACACTGACATTATTTTACTCTTAGTTTTATCCTTCACAGTGTCTACTGAAGTAACTGACACATGATATGAGTCAAACATTTGTTTAATTAAGATGGGGGAAATTGCATTCTTCTAGCCAGTGCAATAGTTTGTAGGCATTGTTGTTATTTTTGAAGGTTTATTTTAAATGAAGAATAAATCAGGACTTTGCTAGAATTCTGCATCGCTTCAGGAACCTCCTTTTTCATTTTTTTTGTGTAAGCAGCAGAAAGTGAAAAGGAGCTGTGTGTCCAGGGTTTCTATTTTCCAGACCCAAGCCTGAATCTATATACACTTCTGGTCAATATGGAAGTAAAAAAAAAAAAAAAAAAAAATCTCAGAATTTTATCATTATCGATAAATAGCATGAAATTTCCTCCTGAAAAGCTGAAAAGGAAAAGAAAGCATGTCTCACTAATCTTGAGGAATATAACTATCAGAGTAGGCAGTTGTGAGTGGTGGAAGAAAAAAATCAACACTTTGGAGATAGAAAATAGGTTCATTTCAGAGTGAGTGCAGAATACAAAATCGAATGTGTCACCTTGCTGCCGCACTTGTGATGATCTTCAGACTGCCTGGGTTCCGGATAAGCTTGTCCAGAATGCTGACAATCTGCTCAAACTTGGGTCTGTTGTTTCTGTCTTTCTGCCAGCAGTCCAGCATCAGCTGATACAATGCAGCTGGGCAGTCCATGGGGGGCGGCAGTCGATAGCCTTCATCCACAGCTTTAATTACCTGTGTGAGAAGCAACGTTTCCAGGGACTTAAGAACTGGAATTTCCTTTACTTCTTAATGGACAGGGTGCACTTATATGAATATTTCAAAGTTAAGTGAAAAAGCTTTCATTTTAAATTTCTTAAAAGGTTAATGGCTCATTAAATATTATCCATGCACAAAAATGCTACATAGACATTTTTATCAGAGACAGAGAAAGTGGATTTAAAAAAAGTTTGTAAAGAACTTTCCAGATTAAAATCAAAAGAAATGTTCTATGATATAAGAAATTCAGTAAATTATAAAGACATGACTATTTGCTAATACAGATTTCTATGGAAACTATATCTGAATGAATGCAGAAAAATTAACATAGATTTTAGTTATATCACAGATCAAAGGCTACCTTCCAAACTGTAGTAAGTTCCTTTAGTAAAAGTACATGTACTGCACAATTAAGCAGCTATTAGTTCATCTGAATTTTTAAATCATGTAAAGTCATGATTTTCAAACTTTTCTGTGTATCAAAAAATCATCTGGAGGATATTTTAATATACAGTTGACTAAACTCTGATTCCATATGATACTCTATAACTCTGGTGTAAGGCCTGAGAATTTGCATTCCTATGAATTCCCAGGCCATGCTAAGGCTGCCGGTCCAGAGACCACATTTTGAGATACTCTGATACAGAAAGAGTTTGGAAAATATAGACATGGTAAAGTGAGTCTGATTTTCCAAGTGCCGTTATAAAACATAGCCTGTCTGAAAAGTTCAGAAAGGTTCAGATACATTAAAAGCAATTTTATATGTGGTGTGTAGGAAATGACTAAAAGCATCTCAACTTTCCTTCTTATGTATCTCTGAGATCATGCTCACAGTTTCTGGCTAAGCATAAAGAAAAATCTCTGAGTGCTGAGTGCATATGCCAATAGCATCCTTTCATTAAGCATTACCAAAACAGGGCTTATAAAAGCAAAAGTCCTTTTGAAAAATCATATCACAGTTATAATAGAAAGTTAAAGATTATTTTCTCTATCCAGAGACTTCAATTTGTCTAACTAAATTCATGTGCAAGTTTAATACATTATGGGAAACAACATGCTAGAGATCGGTTGTTTTGTCTGACTTTGAGAAATACTATATTTAAGTAAACAAAACTTTGGCATAGATGAATTAATTAAATCTGTAAAGGATGGCAGACATGTGTATCTTACTAATGTAACACTGAAACCATTTTATAGCAGAAATACTCCAAACATTCCCTGATATCTACTGATTACCTTGTTAGGCACTTATTTCATTACATTTTATTACAGACATCTTCATTTCATCTCATTTCTAAACCCTTGCTTGAGAGAAAATTGTAAACCCTTCAGAGCAACTCAGTTAATATCTCTGCAAGATTTGGAAACAATTTCATTTCTTCTAAGTATTCTGTTTCAATGTCACAAACTTGGAGCCACCTGGTTTCATTATGCTCCACTTCCTTGCACAGCTTGATCTCTTAATCTGAACCCATAACTCATAGATTACAAATACTTACATCCTGATTGGACATCTCCCAGTATGGTCTCTCTCCATAGGACATCACCTCCCAGAGAACAATTCCGTAACTCCATACATCGCTGGCTGATGTGAATTTGCGGTAGGCTATAGCTTCTGGTGATGTCCACCGGATAGGGATCTTCCCTCCCTTGGAATATAAAACCATATATACATACGTGATCAATGACTAAAACATATAATATACATTGTCATCTGAAATCTGACTGAATTTCTCATGGGATTTCTTTTCTGAAATGGAATGTGGGTCTTTTCTGATATATCTTGATAGCCTTCTATTTTAATGCCAAAGGAGTGAATGGCATGCTATTTACTGCAGTATTTACTTCCAGTCAATTTGGGAGGATTTTGAAATGATGAGAGAAAAAAAATTGAAAATTGCTTAAATGCTGACATTTTATATCAATTATGGCATATTTATTAATCATCTGCAACAAAACAACTTGAGGTAGACAAGCTATATTATATATTGAATTAAATGAGGTATCTTGAATCAACTTTTATTGATTTAACATAGATTTGTGCTTAACCAATAATCTTAGTTCAGAATCCAAATAAGTTTATACTTGTAAAGAATTTATACCACTCCTTGACACATAAGTTCTTATGGGTATCTATAAACTAAATAAATTAAAAATTAAATTTTATTTCTAATAAGACTCTGATACATTAATCAATCACCTTAATTAATTTACTCAGTGCCTCACTCATCCTTAACCACTGAAGTACCTTCCATGGACTAGGTAGGCACCGTATGAAAGATATAGTAACTACATTTCCAGACGTTACAGTCTAGAGGAACATATTGCTTATATGAGTTATGGGATATATAAAGGTATGACTCTCATGGAATTTGCTCTCAGTTTATTAAATACATTTAATAAAGATGTGCTGAGAGGCAACCATATGGGAAAGTATTGTGGTAGTCATTCTGGGTGAGACAAATAATATACTAGTCCTTCTGTTTGGGAAATATCAGGCAAACAGGAATGTTAACTAGTTGTTGTGAATAACTATATGCAGAAAGAAGTATCTATCACGTTGGTTCTCAAACTTTACACTGCATATGAATCAGCTGGGGCTCACTCTCATTAAAACAGAAATTCTAAGTCAGTAGTTCCAGAGTGCAGACAGGGTCTGCATTTCTAAAAAGCTCCAGATGATGCTGGTTAGAGACTTTACATCGAGTGAGAAGGCAATCAGTGGAGTCTGCTGTGACACAGAGCATGGAGCCGAAACTCACTAGCAACACTGAGGAGGTCACATATGAATTGAGCCTTGTTAAGAGGTATCACTTTTTGATAAAACAAGAAAAAGGGATTGATGTTCCAAAGACTTCACATCATCAAAATCTTACGCCATATTCTTCAGAGTGTGTTCCATTGACATTGTACCTCATAGCACTTCACTGGTTCTTAAGCAATGTTCAAGGGTGACAATATATTATTGCTTTAGAGAAATAGGTTGGTAACTCAGGAAGTAAGTTATTAAAGCTCATTATACCTGAATTTCCTCATCAATGATTTCTGAAAGTAACAGTGCTGGTTCATAGCATCGTTGTAAGGCTAAATGACAAATTTCAATAAAACTTCAGCATAGTTCCAAACACATAGGAAAGCCTCAAGAAACATTAGCTAAATACTCCCTTACTCTGAGGGAAATGGTATAAATCAAAGCAGAGAAGAGGAAAATGTTTGTTCTGGAAGAGCAGTTTCTGGTGTGTTAATACTGCAGAGAATGTAGAGGCATGTAACAGGAGAAGATGGGAAAAGTTTGAATTTGGATTTAATCACAGGTACACTGATTAAGCACTATATATAGTATATGTAGGTATATGCAGTAGTATATGTGATGGAAACTATTTCCGTAAACTTGACACTCCGATGTTTTCATACAAGTGAGCTATTCAGAGAGAGTACAGCCAGAATATCTTTGAAGGTGGTCAGGCTAACATCGGGTTTTGAGAAGTGAGCACAAAAAGGACTGAGCACAGCCTTCTTAAGATACTAGCTTAAGGTTCATCCATAATTTATATTGGTGAAGTAAAATCAAGTTTGGAGAGATGGGAGCCAGATGAACAGAGCTTTGGGAGTTAGTGAAAAACACTACAAAGCCCAATATGCACTGGAGCAAATATGGTCAGAGCCAGAAACATAGAATAGAATACACTTACAGTCATGAAGATGAGTGAGCATATGGAAGTTGCCCCCTTTCTTTTCTCTCTCACTTATACTCATTCACTCTCTTCTTTAGTTTGCATTTTTTTAAATTTATTTTTATTTTTTGCTTTTTAGGCCTGTCCCTGCAACACATGGAAATTCCCAGGCTAGGAGTTGAATTAGAGCTGTAGCTGCCAGCCTACACTGCAGCCACAGCAACACAGGATCTGAGGCGTGTCTATGACCTGCATCACAGCTTATGGCAAGGCCAGATCCTTAACCCACTGAGTGAGGCCAAGGATCGAACCTGCATCCTCATGGATACTAGTCAGGTTCATAACCCATTGAGCCACAATGGGAACACCAAGTTTGCGTTTTTTTTCCAACAAAAATTTAAAATATCTTTTTTCATATTTAAATTTGGAGGGTCTTTTCCCCAGGCTAATATTGCCCTTTCTCTGTCAATGCATTAAAACTTAAAAGTAATAATAATAACATTTTAAAAATGAACTTATATGCACCTGCCTAGACCACGTTTGGGCTTTAAGGAATCATGATTTCAAATACTATCCTTAATTTTAACAAAAACAGAATTACGCATATGGCATTTAACAAACCTAATTCAGGATGTCAAATGGAATCATTGTGCATACAATCTCTCCCTTTTAAAGAATTTTGAAAATTAACATAAGTCGAACAAATTACATTCATGGGGCAAAGAAAATATAATATTTTAAAATCTCACAGAATGCCTTATCTCTGCTACAGACACCTTGCCGTTTCATTTCCTTTGCCCAGAAACAAATATAAAAAGAGAGTCCTTTTGTATGCCAAAAACTTTGTATCTATTTAGAAAATATAAGCCACATATATATCACCTTACCAAGATCCATAGTTGAAAGAAAGCTATTAGAAAAGAAAAACAAAACTTACAGATGATAATCATGAACAATAAGCCCATATTTTACCAGGACTGAGTATATTTTAATGAAATTTATTAAAATAGTGAAATACTGCAAAGTGATTTTTAATTTAATTAATTAATTAATTAATTAATTAAGTTTTTAGGAAGGACAAAGCCTCACCTATATTTAAGCTTGAGAGGAGAATCATTTCACTGGTGGTTCTGGATACAGACAGAAATGCTGTTGGAGAGATCTTTAATATGATAGCCACACCCATATCTTTAGTGGGAGCTTCACTCTTTCCTTACTTGATTGAGACTTGAGCAGTGTGTTTTCTAAAGCAGCACATGGTTACAGATTCAAGTGAATTATTTCTAGAACAATATTCCAATCAAATGCTGTCTCTTTGTTCTCATTGTATAGATTTAGTTAAAACGTTGTTTAAAACCCACAGAAAAAGGAAATGTGTTTGGAAAAATATATAGGAAATTATTTTAACCAAAACACTTATATGTTAAATTCTGCTCTTTTGCTGCTAAGTTTTGTAATTGCCTCAGCCTGACAAACACACATGCAATTATTAGCCTAACAACTTCAAACTTTTCAGTAAAACAATTTTTGAAACTCACTAGCTGATGAATAATTTTTACATTCTTAAACTGTGATTGCACCAATTCTTAAAATATTATGGCTTTGCACAGTAGACACCTGTAAAGTAACAAAAGTCTTTCACTACAATACTTGCTAGCTTGGAAAATGCAGGTGGCCTTTTTACTAGTTTGTCAAGCAGGTTTTTAACCTAAGCTTTCCTCTGGTTCCTAACTGCAACAAAGTTGCTATCTAACTGATAGGAAAGCAAAAGGAAGGGAGAAATTTTGATTTTTTTTTCCATTTTATTCCAAACATGTTATTCTAAACACATGACAAGTAAATAAGTGACATTTGATCAACTCAACAACTAAACCCGTTTGCAAAATTAAATGTTACCTTATCTAGAACTTTCTATTGATCAACATTTTAGTGTACTAGTCCTTTTCATAGTGTTTGGGCTGTGTTCCAGGTCACCGCTTAGGGAGTTCATGTACTTAAAATAGATAACATTTATTTTAGTGGTAAGAAAACTTTTGTTTTCTTTTTCTTTTTATGGTCACATGTGGGGCATATGGAAGTTCCTGGGTTAGGGGTCAAATCAGAGTTGCAGTTGAGGCCTGTGCCACAGCCATGACAATGCCAGATCCAAGCCATGTCTGTTACCTAAGCCCACAGCTTGTGGCAACACCAGATCCTTAACCCACTGAGCAAGGCCAGGGATAGAACTGCATCCTCACAGAGACAATGCTGGGCCCTTAACCTGGTGAGCCACAAGGGAACTTCTATAAGAAGAAAACTCATAATTCATATTTTCCTATAGATACCCATACAACTCATCCTAAATGAACAACTGGGGCTAATTTGAACTCTTTATTTAGAAGAAAATATGAATGAACAAGTATTGCTTGTTTTTACTTAATACTGTTGTTGGAATCCCTAGGTAATTAGCTTTTAACCCTAGAATTTTAACCCTGGATCATTTAGCTCTCTCATTAGACAACTTTCATTATTTGCTTCCAGGCAGTATTTTAGACTGATTGGTTTTACTCTGAGAATGAAGTGATAATCATACATTCAAGCCTCTGAACCTGTCCCTAGGCAGCCATCTTATAAGTGACACCATCCATCACTGGGTGAGGAAAAGAATAAAGGTGACTGAGGATTATTCATTATTATTTAGGATTTTTCATCATTGGCAATAGATTTTTAATATACGTAAAGCAACTAATAAAGTGCCTAATCTTTAACAGAGTACTCAATAAATGTTTTGCCCTTTCTCCCATTCTAATTCCCTTCATATAGTACATTTTTATTAAAGCATTTATTAAATGAAGATAAGGGAAAGCTCATTGTCAGCTACAAAGTATTATTCAAATTTAGCACTTGTTTCTAGTTTTGCTAAAAATACATCAAAGTAAGGAGAATTTTACACATTTTCTTTTTTTTTACTTTTTCCATGAATTGGTAAACAACTAGTCACTCTGGCTTTAAATAAGAGAAAAATAAAGCAACATATTCATAGTACACACAACTCAGTTAATCAACCTGCAAGACCTATTCTGAGCTCATGACATTATAGAGTTTGAGGAAGAGTGAGTGTACCTGTTATCACAAATTCTTTAAAGTCAATATTGCGGTTTCAAATTCTTTATATTCAAAACTAGTAAATAGCAGCCCTTGTCTATACACCGCCATAAATAAAAATTAGTGTGCCCAAACTACAGTTTGAAATCATAAGCCTATGAAAAGCTGAATAGAGTATAAAGCTAATGATAGTTAGCATAAGTCACTGGCGTCTGTGCTCTCTGCAGAGAGTAATGGCCTTTATTAGATACTGTTTTGCAAAGGAGCAGAATAAGCACTCAATACACGATCACTGACTTGCACTGAATTCCCCTTTCCTAAATACATGCTGTATATTTTTGGTAGACTAAGTATAATGATTTCCTTCTTTCTTTTTTTTCTTTTTTAAGTATTAATACATTTTTCATGGATATTTTCATTCCTCCTTCAGTCTAGAAAGGGTCCAAGTTCATCAGTGCCAAAGGGGCCAAGTTCATAATATTCTGATATATGGATTTTAGCAAATATAATAGTATCCTTTTTAGACTTTTTCTCTCTATTTTTTATTTTCTCTTCTCCTTTCTTTCTTTTTTTCCTGCCTTCGATTTTTTTTTGGAAAAGGGGATAATTTCCTATTGTTAGTAAAACTTAAATTAATCATCAATTTCTTTGTTAGAGAGACATTGATAACCAAAATTTTTAGTAAGAAGTAAGTTTTTACTATAAGAGCAAACACTATTTATGGCTAAAAAAACCCCACAGATATCATTGCAATAGTGAGACACTGGATAAGAATCCTTGAGGGCTCAATTTGGTTCTAAAATAAGAGTGAAAGAAGAAACTGGGGCCCATAAATTTTAATTTAGTCACACTTCACGATAAGGCTCTTTGCCTTCAAGCTGAGCATCTGTAGATCCGAGACTATCAAAATAAAATAAACTGAATCTACAAGAGTCTGACTCATGAAATTTCCTGTAATTAATGTATTGCAGAATTTATTCATACTTCTGCTTCTAATTGGACTACAAAAATTCCTCTTCCTCCCCCACCTTCCGCCCCAACAAATTGAAGCCCATATTGCCTGACTTACAATTTCTTCTTTTTTTTTTCACATTCTGTCATTTATTTTTTTTTTTCAGTTTATAAATGTAAGGGGTATTTTAAAATTTTAGATGTTTTCAAGTAACTGCCAAACAAATCATTCAATGGGCTGTCCAAAAATTTGTATTTGGACACAGTGTCATTCATCATTGGCACACTTCCTTCCCGCCCCAGAAAAACTATTCTCATGCAACTGTTATTAACCAGCTAAAACTTTGAAATCAGTTGGCAATTTAAATTTTATTGGGTAAAATGCTACTAGGCATTCAGAAAAGTAAAGAATAGAAAGTTACTATAAAAATAATTTATGAAGATGTGCTTTTTACGATATTTGAACAGATCACAAAATGAAGCATTTACTTAAGGTGTTCTCTATATCTACATGTACGCTCCCCAGATATTTATGTATTTGAGAAGAGTCTTCAATTGCCTGAAGCCAGCCCAGATTCACAGCATATGGACTGTGTCTAAAACCTCAATTGCAGAGGGAACTCCAGTCCAAACTCAACAGAATCAGAAGTTAATGCTTGTTTCCCATATTTTAAATGCCAAACCCAGAGCCAGTTCCTCCCAGTCCTGATGTCTCAAATATGTATAGCTCAGTAATTGGGGGAGCAGGGGGGACTTATGGTCACTTGTTCCATTTGGATTCTTAAATTTAGTAGGAATTAGGAGTTGTTGTTTCTAGGCTTAGCTTTGATCGTACTATCTAATTTTTGCCAAGTTTCTTAGCCTCTCTGTGCAGATATCTTATCATTTATAACCTGAGGGTCATGGGAAACATAAAACTTGACTTTGTGTTAAGTTTTATCTATCTCCAACAGCTGTGCTAACTTATAAACCTCAGCTCTTTCAACTTTCAAATTTCTATCTTAAACCTACATAAATATTAAGGATGTTGACATTTTTAATGTTAATTATTTGGGACTCTTACAGATGATCCTAACTTTGGACTCAACTACATATCTACTGGGTATATTATCTGGATTTATTTCCATAAAATTCATACAGAAAAGTTAAAGGAGAATAAAATGGTGCAAGTAAATATACTACGGATTGTCTAGGCAGAGGCAGGACATAATTGCTAAACTCTAATCCAGGATTAAAGTAGTCCAAAAGCTTGTTCACTTTGTCCAGAAACAGCAGTTGAAGTAGGAATCACACAGTAAACCTGTTCTTAAAAGATCTTGTAGTTCACTTCTCCAAGCTTAATGAATTTAGACAGTTTAAATGAGACATTTGGCTGAAAGCCCTGAATTTTTCAGGTGCTTAACTGAAATCGCTATGGGTTAGGGGGTTTCAAGGCTTGATTTCTAAAGAAAAGGAGTGTAAGTGCTAAAATCTCTGGACACTGAGGTATAGTATCTCATGTCTGCTCCAATTTTTCTCTAATTATATTTACAAATCTCTCCCTCCTGATATAGGAAATGCTTTGCTGATCCATATTTCACATTGCCTGCCTATGAGCTCTGTCAGGTCATCCTTAGAGTGACAAAGAACTTTGGAGAATTTATCTTAGTGCACCCTGAGTAATTGAGTGTTTAACCCGGAGGCAAATATTGGCTCTCAGGTTAGAAGTGGAACTATAGATATAAATCATTTGACTCTATGATTTAGTGTCTATCTATTGTCAGAAACTAAACTTTGCTCATTTTAGACAACGGTAGACAACAACGTGAAGGGCAGCCCAAGAAGACTCCCAGAGGAAGCATCTGTTCTAACTCCCAGTAGCTCAAATCTAAAAGCCATTGAGAGAATTATTCCAGCAGATGTTGACTGCCACAAAAGATCAGAGACAGACGATGTCTCAGGTAGCAAATGCTAAGACTTTGAACTTTTGAAATTCTTCAACATTCTGTGTGTTGCTGAAGAATTTCTTAAACTAAGACAAACAAACAAAAACTTCACCTCACATTCTAAGTAACTCTATGGCTTTCCAAGAAATAAAGTACACATAAATAACTTTTCTGTGAATTTCAGATTCATATAATACAGTGAAAAATTAGGTCGTCTGAAGTATAATGTCAACAACAAAAACAACGCAAAATTTAGGGATGAGACTAAACATATATCCTAATTCTGGTACAGCTCTATTCAAAGTTCAAAGAGATTTTAAATGTTAAACCTTTGTTTTATATAGACTCAATTCCGACTTCATTTTTTAAAAAGGTTATAAAATTCATTTGACTGTTGGAATTTTTAGCACTCTGGATACAATTTTCCAAAAAAGCAATGTTGATAAGTAAATTAGTTTATTTAATTTAGCAGGAATTCTATATGTTTACAATAAAAAAAGAATAGAAATAATATTAGGATCAATCTATCAGTTAACCGGAGTTCCTGTTGTGGCTCAGTGGTTAACGAATCTGACTAGGAACCATGAGGTTGCGGGTTTGATCCCTGGCCTTGCTCAGTGGGTTAAGGATCCAGCGTTGCCCTGAGCTGTGGTGTAGGTTGCAGACGCGGCTCAGATCCCGCGTTGCTGTGACTCTGGCATAGGCCGGCGGCCACAGCTCCTATTAGACTCCTAGCCTGGGAACCTCCATATGCCATGAGTATGGCCCTAGAAAAGGCAAAAATGCCAAAAAAAATCTATCAATTAACCAAAAATGCATAATTTGAGTAAGCTTACTTTTATTAATATAGGTAATTGAAGAATAAGGAAAGATGAAATAATAGGTTGAGAATCTCGTAAGTATCTGCTGAGACAATTCTGACTAAACATCATGGCAATAGTTCCCTTGTACGTCTGTCTGTGTTTAGTAAACATTGCCTGAAATATGGGAATGATTCTGGAACGATGCTTAGCAAATGCAAGGAATAAAATCATGAGAGAACTTGGCTGAAAAAGGGTCACAGGACAGGAATGAGTCAAATTATTAGCCATCCCAGGTATCAAGTGGTAAGACTGGCTTGGGATATTATGATGGCTTTCCTTCCCAATGCCAAACAGTTTGGGGCTAGTCAATGGCTTTAGAGTCATGAAAAAACTTCAGGCAACGAAGAGTTCAGACATTCAAAAGTTAACTGTAAATGATTTTAGAAAGTGATTTTTACTAAGTTTCCAGGGCTCATCAACACTATAGACTGAACCAATCATTATTATCCTGGTTTTTAGTCTGAATGATATCATTAATTAATTTGTCTTCCTGTAAAGTGAGTTTGTTAGAATTAGATAATTTATTAAAATTATTATTATTTTTTCTTTTTAGGGCTGTACCTGTAACATATGGAAGTTTCCAGGCTGGGGTCAAATCAGAGCTACAGCTGCCAGCCTATGACACAGCCATGGTAACGCCAGATCCTTTGACCCACTGAGTGAGGCCAGGGATGGTATCTGTGTCCTCATGGATACTAGTTGGGTTCATTACCACTGAGCCACAGGAGAGGAAACTCCCTAAAATTATTTTATTATTTTGAAAAATAAAGTAAAATGATCTGCCTTATCAACGTCAATATTTATATGTTTACTCCTTCATTCTTACCAATTCTCTGTTCTAATATTCTATCAGAGAAACTCTCTCTGATCGTCCTGTCTAAAAGAACATCCATTCACACTGTCCATATTCTTCATCTTATCAACCTGCCTTATCACAACTTTACCAGTTCATTTATTATTTGAGTTCTTACACTAGAATGGAAACTCATTAGGTCAGGCTTTTGTTTATTTACCTCTCAGTCCAGGTCTTAGAATGGTGCCTCATATCTTGTAGGCACTCAAATCTGAATGAAGGAATGAATGATGCATTTTAGAGAAAACAGCTCCTACTAGAGACTGTGTGTCATATATTTGTATAAAACCTCTTAATTCCTATGTTCCACTCCAAAATTACAGTTGTGATTTTTTTCACATAAACCTGGATGGATTATTTTCATATGTTAAAATATTCTTGCTACCCAGCTATCTGAAATGGGTAGTTATAAAGTAATAAATCTCACATTAAATTTTGATGTAACACTTAGATTATTAAATCTTCTAAAGCTTTCTAATTTTTAATACATAGCTTTGCTTTGTAAAGTTACATAGAATACAAGCTACAAACTGATACTAAAAGAGTAGGAAATAGTGACCTTATTTATTTTGGGTTCAAGCTTAAAATATATTACTACCTGAAGCCCACCCATTAGATAGTTACTTACTGCTTTTTTTCATTTGTGTATAAATTAAATATGACATTATATTACTTATGAAAATAATATAATTCTCTTTTTATATCCCACCATTTTTTGGTATGCATAGTTTTTAGTCCTTGAGAATTTTACAGAACTAAGGCTCATGTTTTCTATTACTTATGTTCTCAGAAAGGCGTTATCCTGAACGAGAGTTCATAACCACTTAGCTTTTAACCACTTGCTTTAGCCACTTTATTTTTCTTTTGGCAAATGAAATTAGATCAGACAAAGCTGTAGTAGAATATTTCTGGCACCGACTTGGCAGAGTGGCAGAGAAAAAAAAATTGAATAAATTATTATGTAAAATAAGATTCCTTTTTCCTATTACTTAACACACAATGCCTGTGATAACTTTTCATCTGATTTTATCTCATAAAAATTAAATAGGTGTTAATTGGCCATGATGCAATGTGACAGAAGCTGAACATCCAGTATAAAAATCCACTTGGTAATTACTCAGTATGAAGTTCTAGAACAGAAATACTATGGAAAAAAAAAAACCTAATAATGAATATAACCAAGAAGACATCATTTGGTTTTCTCAGATTTCCCAGATCAGTTTATGTGGTAATTATGCCCCTAAAATGAATTTGGGTTCTTGAGAATAGGATTGAATTTATATGACACAGCATATACATTAGAGAAAAGTCTATATTTTCTCTAACCTTAGACTATTTAAAACAGCAAAGTGAACACTATTATCTTGGAATTTTGGATACCATCTATTTCAACATATGAATATATGTTCACAAGCATACTTGTGAGAATGTACATATAAAAATGCTAGCTTCTTTAAAGCAAAATTTCATAATAAAAACATTGAAAAAAAATCATCAAATGGAAAATGTTCTCACCAGTAATATCATGTTCCTGTTAGAAAAAAATAAAGCAAATTAGTAGTTCAGGGCAAAGAAACAGAAAATATGCCATAGTTGTACTTTGAAATTCACATGATGGGTAACTAAAGAGTGGGAATCCATTTTTTCATTTCTTTTTCTCAACAACAAAAATTCTGCGATGTTTTAAATGTGCAGAGCTAAATGTTCCAATAATATCCATCCCAAGTAAAAACCAAGGCCTTTCAATATGATTTGAGAACTTTTGTATGCAGCTGCAGGTATGCTTTCACAATCTTTCTACAAAATGTATTTATCATATACTACTATATCATAAGGCATATTTTATATAATTTAATAACTACTCAAATATTTTTCATTTATAAGTGTTTTTTTTTTCCTCAGAAAGTATAATAGTGGTTCTCAGAGTGTTATCCAAGCATTTCTGGGTGATCTCAAGAGCATTTCAGGGGGTCGGCAAGAATGAACTATTGTCATAATACTGAAACTTTATACCTTCTCACTCTCGACATCTCATGAGTGTGCAGTCAAATTTTATAAAGGTTACAGGATTCATGATAATATTTTATAATGAAGTGTCAATGTTTAGAATTTTTGCATAACTCAGTAGTGAAGAATCAAGAGAAATAACTAGATGTGTGTATTGAAAACAAATTCTTATTTCCTACCCAATATTCTTAGGGGAGAGATAAAATATAAGAAAGTCTATATTATTATCTGAGCTGAGCCTTTCCTTTCAGACACTGAGGATACAAAGAAGGAAAACTGTAGTACCCTTAAGAGAGTATCAAAAGCAGTATGGGAAAAATCTGATAAATTGTTTTAAGTTTTAAGGCTAAGGATTTTCTCAACTCCTCAGATGTCTCCTCCAGTTTAACAGTTTTTAAATACACTGAGTCGGAGATTTGGATTAAGATGGCAGAATAGAAGGTCTGGAGCTCAACTTCTCTCCCCAAATCAACAAAACTACAACCAAATGCTGAGAAACCTTCAAACAAATGGACTGGAAACTTTCAAAAAGATATTCTACTCCAGAAGTCAAAGAGGAGAACACATCAAGAGGTAGAAGGGGCGATTACATGATAGAAGCAACCCCATACCTGCCAGGTGGGAAACCCCACAGACTGGAAAGTAACTGTATCACAGAGAC
>PVHT021183696.1:12988218-13028182 GCA_004024745.2 Catagonus wagneri
TGGGGAAACCTACCTCAATATAGTATAGGTCATCTATTACAAACCCAGAGCTAACATCATTCTCAATGGTGTAAAGCCGAAAGAATTCCCACTGAGATCAGGAACAAGACGGATGTCAACTCTCACCACTACTATTCAACATAGTTTTGCAAGTCCTAGCCACAGCAATCAGAGAAGTAAAAGAAATAAAAGGAATTCAAATTCAAAAGTAAGAAGTAAAACTATCACTCTTTGCAGATGACATGATACTATACCTAGAGAACCCTAAAGACTACCAGAAAACTGTTAGAGCTCATCAATGAATTTGGCAAAATCTCAGGTACAAAATTAATGCATAGAAATCAACTGCATTTCGATATACTAACAATGATAGGTCAGAAAGAGAAACTGTGGAAGCAATCCCGTTTACCATTGCATCAAAAAGAATCAAATACTTAGGAAGAAACCTACCTAAAGAGACAAAAGACCTGTACTCTGAAAACTATAAGAAGCTGATGAAGGAAATCAAGGATGACATGAACAGATGGAAAGACATATCATGCTCTTAGATTGGAAGAGTCAATATTATCAAAATGACTATACTAGCAAAGGCAATCTACACATTCAGTGCAATCCATAACAAATTACCAAGGATATTTTTCGCAGAACTAGAACAAAATATTTTAAAGTTTGTTTGGAAACACAAAAGACCCAGAAGCCAAAGACATCCTGAAAAAGAAAAATGGAGCTGGAGGAATCAGCCTCCCTGACTTCAGACTCTACTACAAAGTTTCAGTCATCAAAACCGTATGCTACTGGCACAAAGACAGAAATAAAGATCAGTGGAACAGGATAGAAAGCCCAGAATTAAACCCACGTACCTAGTCAACTAATCTATGACAAAGGAGGCAAGAATATACATTGGAGAAAAGACAGCCTCTTCAATATGTGGTGCTGGGAAAACTGGACAGCCACTTGGAAAAAAATGAAACTATAACACTTCCTAACACCCTGCACAAAAATAAACTCAAAATGGATTAAAGATCTAGATATAAGACCAGATACTATAAAACTCTTAGAGGAAAACATAGGCCAAACACTCTCTGTCATAAATGATAGCAAAATCTTCTCAGAGCCTTCTGTCAGAGTAAGGACAATAAAAATAAAAATAAACAAATGGGACTTAATTAAACTTCAAAGTTTCTGCACAGCAAAGAAAACCCTACACCAAACGAAAAGACAACCCACAGAATGGGAGAAAATATTTGCAAATGATACAATTGACAAGGGATTAATCTCCAAAATTTACAAACACCTCCTACAGCTCAATACCAAAAAACAAACAACCCCATCAAAAACTGGGCAGAGGATCTAGGCAGACAATTCTCCAAAGAAGACATGCAGATGGCAAATAAACACATGAAAAAATGTTCAACATCGCTCCTTATTAGAGAAATGCAAATCAAAACCACTATGTGGTACCACCTTAAACCGGCTAGAATGGCCATCATCAAAAAGCCTACAAACAATAAGTGCTGGAGAGGGTGTGGAGAAAAAGGATCCCTATTACACTGTTGGTGAGAATGCAAATTGGTGCAACCACTGTGGAAAACAGTATGGAGATTCCTCAGAAAACTAAAGCTAGAATTACCATTTGATCCAGCAATCCCACTCCTGGGCATCTATCCAGAAAAATCCATGACTCGAAAGACATATGTACTCCAGCTCTCTGTGCAATAGCCAGGTCATGGAAACAACCTAAATGCCCATTGACAGAGGAGTGGATAGGGAAGATGTGCTACATACACACAATGGAATATGACTTAGCCATTAAAAGGAACAAAATGACAACATTTATAGAAACATGGATGGACCTAGAAATTATCGTGTGAAGTGAAACCAGTCAGATAATTAGACAGCAACATCCAGTGCTACTGCTTACATGTGGAAAATATAAAGTCACAGTGAACTTCTTTGCAGAACAGACAATGACTCACAGACTTTGGAAAACCTTTGGTTTCCAAATAAGACAATCTGGGGTGTGGGGGATGCACTGAGGGTTTGGGATGCAAATGCTATCAAATTGATATGTGATGATTTTTGTACACCTATAATTGTAATAAAATTCATTAAGCAATTAAAAAAAAAGAAAACTATATATGAAAATACATGGACAAAATTATGAAAAGATAAAATGTTAAAACTGGTAATCTTTGAGTAGAATCATTAGCAATGATTATTATATCTTTATTTAAAAATTTTCCCTCCATGAGAAAACACTTCTCTAAAGAAACAGTATTTCAGGGAGTTCCCGTCATGGTTCAGTGGAAACAAATCCGAGTAGGAACCATGAGGTTGCTAGTTCAATCCCTGACCCACTCAGCGGGTTAAGGATCCATCGTTGCTGGGAGCTGTGGTGTAGGTTGCAACATGGCTGTGCGATAGGCCAGAAGCTGTAGCTCTGATTAGACCCATAGCCTGGGAACCTCCATATGCTGCATGTACAGCCCTAAAAAGCAAAAAAAAAAAAAAAAAAAGTAAGTTAGTATTTCAAAGAAATGTGCCGATAAATATGTGAAGAAATAATTAAATTCATTCTGAATCAAAGGAATACAAATTAAAACAATGAGATAAAATCCTCATAATAACTATTAAAGATAATAATGTCTAGTTTTATTAGAAGTGTAGTGAAATGTACTTTTAAAGTAGGCAAGGCTCTTTAACTGAAAAAATCCCTATATTATAGGGAAATGAGGCTCAAACAATTATGAATGCAGATGATTTTTTTATACATTTGTTAAAAAATCTTGAAAAGATAGATTTAATAATAATTGGCCCACTAGGTTCTGCTTAAAAATATGATTCAACTAGAAATTAGAATATATTAAACAACTGAAAGTGAAAATAAATGTCATTTATTGCAAATATATTCAAGAGGTATATTATTAAGAAGAGAAAAAGAGTACACAATTTGCATTGAGAATAATCTAAGTTTAATTATTCATGCATGTGTATGTATAGGTATACAGATAAAAATGTGAAAGAACTGACTCACCAAGTTACAAATGTTTTCTATGGGTGACACAATTATGGATGACTTTTCTCCTTTTTATTGCTTTGTTTTAAAATTTTTATAACATAGAAAATGTCACTCATGTAAATATTTATTTTATTTATTTTTTTGTCTTTTTGCCTTTTCTTAGGGCCGCACTCACGGCATATGGAGGTTCCCAGGCTAGGCGTCTGATCAGAGCTGTAGCTGCTGGCCTACACCACGAGCCACAGCAATGTGGTATCCGAACCGCGTCTGCAACGTACACCACAGCTCACAGCAACACCTAATCCTTAACCCACTGAGCAAGGCCAGGGACTGAACCCGTGTCCTCATGGTTCCTAGCTAGATTCGTCAACCACTGAACCACGACGGGAACCCCCATTAATTTTAAAATAGCTTAAAATTAATCTATTTGGACAGAGTACTCAGAATTTATCCAATCTGCTGCCTAATGGTGGCTCAACTATAATAAAAAGGTGAGTAAATGTAAAAATACCAAGATTTCAGACATGTGAGAAATGTGCCTTTTTCATAGAATCATTAAATCTATGTATGGAATTTCAGAATTAATACTGTTACTTACCTTATGAATAGAGACCATCCATTTTCCCAGAATAGTTAACAATATTTTACTCTTAAAGGATACGTTCACTTGGGGGAAGATATAATTGACAAAGTGTTTGGGGATGTGATTTCTATTTATTTGCCAGTCAACCTAGTGCAAAAGGTTAAACAAAGATAAAATTTTAAAAACGAGTTACTCACTCTTGTTGTGTAAGCAGCTTCAGGGTCATCTTCTAGAACTCGTGAAAGTCCAAAATCAGAAACCTTACACACCAAATTGCTGTTTATCAAGATGTTCCGAGCAGCCAGGTCTCGGTGAACATAGCCCATGTCTGAGAGGTACTTCATGCCAGATGCTATCCCTCGAAGCATCCCTACCAGTTGGATGACTGTGAACTGGGCATCATGTTTCTAAGGAATATTTCAAATGCACAATTAAGAGGTGTTGCTATTTCCTAAAGATGTATCTTGATCAAAATTTCACATAATGAGTTTTAATATGACTGACTACATACATTCTAGTTCTAAGCACATCAGACTAACAAGATATGTGACTAAATGGATATAAGGTATATACGCCAAATAGTATAGTAGCTACATTATCAAATACTTTGTAGCAAAAAGTAGCCTAATTATCTTTCACTTCCAGATCAAAACTAAGACTTTGTTGGTCTTTAGATGACAAATTTCTCAGAAACTTTAAGGTAGATGTGGATAAATTGACCTTATATAATAAAATGGATCCTGTGGCTATTTTAGGTTTTAATTTATTGGCTGGATTGAATGTTTTTTCTTTCTTCTTGTTTTCCAGATATTTCATTAATTGCTTCAAATAAGGTAGATGGAAAATCTGTAACTATATAATAGTCAAAAAGGTTTACTGAGTATGTATTTTTCTACCCTGAGTTATAGGTCAAAAAACTGAATATAATAGCAGATAAAGTCAAAGAGCCCTGGATTTAGAAAAGTTTCCAGTACTTGGATTAAAGTAGAGATACACAGTTTATAGAATAGGTAGATGCATGCATCCTCACAGATATAAAAAATTAAAATTTTATAAGAGCAATATCTACACAAATAATTTAAAAGAAATATTTATTATTATTTCAAATAATATTTATTAGAATATTTTAATTACCTGATTTGAAAAATGTCTGTTTTAGAATTGTTTATGATAAATAACAGCTACTAATTTGTTGAAATTATTGAAATATAAATTTTCTAAATGTAAAAAAATTGAAATTTATATACAAGTATATCTTATAAATGTAGGTATATATGTTATGATATAGATAAGATATATATAAATATATTTTATATATATAATAAAGTGATATCTCTGGACTGAGATTACTTTGGCAATCTAGTACATGCTTAGTTTCTGAGTGAATAGTACTATGTGAGAGATAGAAGGTCTTCTATCTTATAGTAGATGGAGGCTGTTTTAAATAAAAGAAAGAATATTTCTGTCTATGTCAATGTTATTTATGTCTTCAGAATTTTTAAATTTGTATTTTAACTTATGTGAATCTTTTCAGATAAAAAGACTGAAGAAAACTGCACAAATTTATTTTTAAAATATAAACCATCAACATTTGGATACTGTGAGATAGGATATAATTTAACAGGCTATCTCTTCCTCTTTATAGTCCCAATAAATTAAGTTTTCTTGAAACTTTATCTAACTGCTTGGCACAATGTTGGAAGTGGTATCTATAATTTTCAGCAATTCATTCTATATTTATGTATGTGTAAAGATAAAGATAGGGTAGATATATGTAAATGTGTGTAAAACCTTCTACTTACACGTAAGAAACTGTCCAAGGAACCATTCTCCATGTATTCTGTGACAATCATAACTGGTTTACCTACATATACAGTAAAAATAAATATATAATCAATAGTACAGTTTAACAAATATCATGCAGTGAACATATATAGTACATTTTGATACACCTGAAGAATTAAAAATGTACAAATTTTCTCTATCCTCCAAATATTGCAAAGTTTCAATGAAAAGATAGCTTTCAATAGAAAATAAAACTAAGATAAAAATGATGGAAGAAGATTGGCTTTAAAATCAAGGGTTTATAACCCAAGATATCTAAACTGGCTTATTTGGCATGATTTTCCTTGAATACAAATCATGCCCCTTTCTTCATTCTAATTGCATTTAGCTGATCTACAAAATCAAGTATTTCTGTTGTCAAGCCCCAGAGAGAGTGAGGAATTCCACAATAATTTATATTTTCTCCAGATTTTTACAGAGCTACATGCTAGGTGTTTTCTCTTATGCTAGTTTAGACTGAAGCAAGTCAAAGTCCTTACCTTCATCCATCCTACATGCTAACTGGATAAAACAATTAAGACTAATAACTATAACTTGGAGTTCCCATTGTGGTTCAGTGGTTAATAAACCTGAGTAGCATCCAGAAGGATGCAGGTTCAATCCCTGCCTTCACTCAGTGTGTTAAGGATCCAGCGTTGCTGTTGCTGTGGAGTAGGCTGGCAGCTACAGCTCTGACTGAACCTCCATATGCTGCGGGTGAGGCCCTAAAAAGACAAAAAAAAAAAGACTAATAACTATAATCTTTTAAAATCTGTATTCAATCGACAAATTAAAAATTATGAAATCCATGCCATATTTAAAAGGAAAATAAAATTAAACTTGCTGTTGGTAGTAACTTGTAAAAACCATTTTGGAAATACGTGGCCTTAAATACCATTAAATATTTTAACAAACCTTTAAATATATCTACACAGTACTTAGCATGAGCATGATGTTGCTTTAATTATTTTATATATACTAACTTATGAATTATCATTATTTCCACTTTTTACGAGAAGAAACTGAGATATATAGAGGGTAATTAACTAACATTACACAGCTAATAAGTTATAGAGCCAGATGTTGCAGTGTGAGTATATTATGCTGTTACTTTTGGAAATGAATATGGAGGAAAATATTTAAAATATGAAAAAGCACTAGACACAAATGCAGAATGGTGCTAAGTGTATTATATATATATATATATATATAATATATATACACACACATATATATACATATATATATACATACACTTAGTTATATATAATACACTTAGCCATAGCTATCTACAAATAGAATAAATTTTCAACTATAGTTAATAATTAAGACACTTGGGTGAATTCTATGGATCATTCTGAATTGAAAGGATGACTCTGAAGACTGCAACACTTTCAAAAATTGTTACAGTAAAATATAACTCCAATTTTAAAGTCTAAACATATTATCACACCATAATTCACTTCCTTTATTGTCGACACCATATTGTTTTAACTATAAATCTATCATGTTACAAAAAAAAAAACCTCACTACTCTTCTAGGTCTAGAAGATCTGAGGTAAGTCTTGACTGAGCGTCAAAGATCTTGACCACATAACAGATTTTTTAACATTCATGTACACCTAAGTAGTGCACACATTTTTTTCTTTTTTATGTGTTCTTCCTATATCCTGGTTTGTGTGCAATTCTGATGTCAGAAAATAGCTTTCTTTTCTTGTTTTTCCTTTCATAGGTGAAAACTTAATTCATACTGGTTGTGAATTATGGCTTAATATAGTTGTGAAGATTATACTTACTGCATTTAGCACATGAATATACCCCAAGCTGTGTGTTTTATTTGAGGTGATAAAATTATTTAAATTCTATAAAATATCTTCAGAATTTCACATATGTACAAATCAATTGACATCAATTTTTGGTTCATGAAGACATTGATTTAGATATATACTTTGGGTAATATACCAAACATATGTCTGAAAAAGTTATTTTAGCCAAAACTTGAGCCTCCAGACTTGCTTCTTCAAAATTTTAACTAAGCTTTGATTTGACAATATTCGGAAATAAAGGGAAGATGCAACATTTCCTTGGAAACTTCTGTCTCTCCTGAATTGGTAAACCAAATGCCTAAGGACTGGTCCCAGAGAACTAATTCAAAATGAAATTAATGAATAAACAAATAAATGAATGAAATTCTGAATATGCATGTTTCCCATAAATCACTGTACATTTCTATGTTTCTTCCTTAATACAATTCTTGGAAGAATAATATGCTAGTGAAACTAAATCAGCCCCTGAATGTAGTCACAGATACATTGCTTCATACAGCCAACTCTCAAGAACAGTGGACAGTTACTGTGTTTGTGTACTACCAGACCTTTGCTTATCACTCTTTCCCTTCTGGCTCCCAGCCTTATGACCATTTCATTTCTTGTTAGCATGTCTAGTAAAATGTTTGGCAAGGGAAATAAAAGTAGCTGAAAAATCAAACCAGTCAATTAAGCCAAAACCCCATGACCATTCAGAAATCAGATCAGGCTGTATTTAGCTCTATAATTTAGGTATTTGTAAACACATCAATTAAGATGGGCAAGTTTGAAAATGTGTTTTGCATTAAGTTCAAAGATTCAGCAAACCCAAATGTAGAGACAAAGAGTAAACAGAATCACAAATATTCTACCTTGGAAAGCACTATCTTCACTTACTTTTCCTTCTGATTTTGATTATGGTAAACAAGGTTAAAGGAAAAGAGACTCTGCAATAGTGGTGAGAACTACTTCTAATGTATTGAATGCATTTGGAAATTACTTTTAAAATACTAGCTTATCTGCACATAATGCAATGTACTTCTATCAAAGTCTGCATGGTCTTTCATGTGCATTTTGATTTAGAAATAACATTATAAGCTTCTTTAAGAGCCTGTATCATTCACTGCTTTTAGAGATACTTAAATACACCTGAATATACTTACTACAATCAGTGAAATTATTGTTGTTTGGCTGAAATGAAACACCATCAAAATTCAGCAAAACAAAATATTCAGTGGAATTTTGCTTTTATTCTTAAATTGATTTATGAGTACAGAAAAAATCACGATCCTTCATAATTAAAGGGTTAAGGGAAGCTCATCAGTCTCTTACAATCAGTTCATTTCCCCAATGGTTCAGAGATATTACTAATCATTTTGCTTACTGACAGAAAAAATATGATTCAAAATGTCTAAGACTCCCAGGTTCAGTACTATCTGTTCCACCACCTTCTTAATCACGTTATCTACGGAAAAAAAGAATAGGATAATGTGATAAATATATAGTCGTAATTTTCACTGCAATTAATAAATAAATGTTGGTCTGAAAGTATTTTCATTCAATTATAAAAATATGTATCAATAATTTAAATACTATAAATTATTGAAATTTATTTCCAAAGGAAGTGATATTAATTCTTCTTAACAGTAATTGTGTCTTACGTACTCTGTCTCATTTTCGAGACTTATACACACTCTCAGTACATGAATGTGATATACAAAATCAAAATCTTTGACCTTAGCAGCCAGTACTCATTATTAGTATCATGTAATCAGAATCAGGGTGGAAGTAAAAAAGCATAAACAGGAGAAGGAAAATTGAAGAAAATTGACAAAATATGTCTTACTATTCTCAGGAAATAAGTTTGGATCACCTTTGATTAGAAAGAAAATGTTTTGGTTATAGATTTCCATGTATTCTAACTGATGGGTAGAAATATTATAATGAATTGAATTAGAGTATTTTTATGCAGGTTTCCCATTAAATCATATAAAACTACAGGAAAATCTGTTCTAAATTCTATTTTAATCAAGACATTATTTGTATTAAGAATTATTCCTATTACATCCACTGATCTATGAGTTAACGAGGGCAGGAGCCAACCCTGTTTTGTCCCTGGTTCTAAATCCAGCACAAAACAGAGTGCCAGTGAGAATTAATCACACCACATCTATTATTTCAGGCTGGCTAAGGATAGTCTCTTACTTCAAAATCAGGCTAAGAAGTACTTTCTCCAACTCTACTTTAACCAATATACCCTATTAATCTATATCTATGACTTTCATCAATAATGCAAAGTTACAGTTAAGTAACATTTTTTTTTAATTTTTACAAAATAACCCATTCCTAAACAACAAAGAGCGCATCAATCCCATATAATTCCTTCTGTTTTACTAGGTGAAAAATGACCAATGGAAAGTCTTTTTGGATGAAGTCTGAATGTCTTTTAACTAATGGTGTGATGGCAGAAATATCAAACATTTGCAAAACCAAGTACCATCTTTTTGAACTTCAACTAAAATTGATAACACATGTTAGTGCCAAGTTCTGAGCAGGACTGTGCCCCTAGGCTTCTGCTACTTTGAAGATCAGAGACTCTCTCACCTTCTCTTGTTTAAGATCATGAGGCTCAAAACCATTAAAACTGTTTATTGCTCAATTCAAATAAATGAAAATATAATGACTGAATAAATGGTTTTCTCTAACTTGAAAATGATACGTTATAATAGACTTAGTGTTTCAGAGCACATAGTTTATAGCAATAATAAAAAAATAATTGTTTTCAAGTCTTCCACACTCAACTGGTAAAATTTTCTTAAACTCAAGCAGAAATAGTAATTTAGATTTACATAGTCCTATTCCACCTAACAATATATTCCTACGGAATCCTGTTTGATCTTAAAAGAATCTGGAAATAATAAAGCAGAACTGCTAATTCCAAGTCACAAGTGAAGACAGTGAATCTCTAGAAGTTGTTTGATTTGTCAGATGTCTCACAACCAGTAAAGCTGAGTCAGAACCTGAACTCTGAACCTCTGATTCTTAATCCAGATACCAAAATGCATTTTTTCTCCTTAAATAGTTGTTCATTAAATTATAAGCTCTGTTATCTCACAACTCTAGGTTGTATGCATGCATGTGTGTCCGTCCGTGTATGTGTTTCTGAACTTTGCAGGTAGATTATTTTAGCAGTCATATAGTCTCAGGAAACAAAGAAAATAAGAGAAGTGTACTAAATAACTTCTTTTGGTGACAAAATTGCCTGCTTATATGTTAAATGCAACATAATAACTTTATTCTAAGGCACTTATATTTCCTCTCATATATACAGGGTGCCAGACTTAGAGATTTTAAATATGCCACTAAAGGAGTTCAAAATCTAATTCTAGGTCTGCTCCTCTATTATGTTTGCACTATATGAGATGACTGGGATTTATACAGTCAGATTTGGCAGTCTTTTACGTGCTTCTTTGACCAGGGAGAGATATCAAATTTAGAACTTTCACTCTGAGAATAAGACAGTTGTAATTCATACTAGAATGTTAGAGACTCAAACTTCAATAAGATGTTTAATGTATAATACCTGCAATTTTCAAAGGTTATTTTTAATGATTTTTTTTCCCACATTTTGGTCTTGGGTTTGCTTTATGGATTTTTTTGTCAGATTATCATAATTCACATTTGATTATTCTATTTTTATATCTAAAGAAAATCTGCCACAAAAATTATGGTTTAATTTTATTTTGTTTAAATGAATTTATAGAAAACAGCTAGCAAAATAAAACAAATTTAAAAAAAACTCATAACACTGGAAACAAAAAAAAATCAACACGTTTGATAAAATACAAGAAACCATCAGTAAGCTTCAACCTAAACTGATACTTGGTTTTATAGTCGCTTTTATCTAATTTTTTCTTAGTTGTGGTTGTTGGAGAAGTTAGGTGCTAATTCTACCCAGGCTAAAGTGCATTTTTTCCATCACTCCCTGAGTGAAGCTACTACCAGTTACACAACTGCACTTCTTTGAAACATCCACTCAATTTAATGAATCAACACTGAAGACATATTGGTAGAAGGCCCTGTTATTTTATTCACACATTCATTCAATCAATCAATCCACCTATCAATCAATCTTTTTTTCATTAACATTGGTAAATGAAGTTCCTACCTTGGTCCAGGTTCTGTTTAGTCACTGATTATCAAATAGCATGGCTTCTTGCCTTTATGAGCATTAAATTTTGTCTTAGGTATTAAGGGTTATTAATTATCTCCAGAAAATCTTTATAGCTTGATGGATAATCAAATTATTAGGGAGGAAAAAATATCAAGATATATAAGAATAAGTGGAATATAAGAATAAAAAGAAGAAACCATGTTTTATCTAGGGCCAGGAACAGAGGTAAAAGTAACAGACTGAATTCCCAACGCCATTTTTAGACTTTCTACTTGTTAAGAGACTTACTCTTCATCTACCATTATTTTTTGCTCAATGTAAAATTATCATATCTAATTCACAGGGTAGTCATAAGAATAAAATCTGTAAAACAATGTTTGTTTTACTCAAAAAGAAGAACTTTTGAAAACTGAGAATTAAAAGAAGAATGGTATACAAGTACAAATGAGTTTCCTCTCCCAATGGGACTCAAGAGCTGAAGGATAACCACTTGGTAAGAATGATATGGAGGAAAATAAATGGTTAATTGACTAGTAAAACCTCAGTGAAAAATGATTTTATAATTCTAAGGATATTAGGTAGGACAGTCTCTAGATATGGTCTTGACCTAAAGGAACAGATACATCATAGATTTTTTTCCAATCCTTAGTACTACTAAATGTTGTGGGGTTTTTTGGTTTTGGTTTTGTTTTTCGGGGTTTTTGTTGTAGGGGGCACACCTTTGTCATACTGAAGTTCCCAGGCTTGGGGTCAAATCCCAGCTGCAGCTGCCAGCCTATGCCACAGATGCACAAACTCAGGATCCGGGTTATATACGGGACCCAACCACAGTTCACTGGCAACTCTGGATCCTCAACCAACCAAGTGAAGTCAGGGATGGAACCCGCATCCTCATGGGATACTAATTGAGTTCGTAACCTGCTGAACCACGGTGGAAACTCCCTACCAAGTGTTTTTATCATTAATTTTAAAAAATTAGGGAGACATTTTTCGTCAGAAAATATTTTACTGTTACTACTAATGTGGCCAAAGTTTTAGGTATATAGAGGGAAAACATTGTTCTTTGAGGACTTAAAGTGGGCTTACAGTTTATGGTTAAGTTCTACATTGTCAAGTGCTTAACCTCATTTATTATATTAAACAACACTAAAGGAAATCAAAGGTGTATTTCAATTAATTATACCATGCTCTTTTGAGTAAGGAATTGCCTTTTTAGTAATACTAAAATGAGAATAGGTACTAGCACCATTTGGCCATTTGGAAAGTGTTCTGTGTAACATTAAAGAAAAATACCATTGTGAAAAATATAATGTGTAATGTCTGCTGGTAACCATAGAATATGTAAATTCAGTGCCAGTGAAATATCCCCTAAAGGATGCCAAATTCTCTCCCATATGCTGTCTTTCACTCTAAGAGGTTTGCTGCCAATTTAGTTTATTCTTCATCCTGTGTTTCAAACTCTTGAGGAAAAAAAAAAAAAATCCCAGAGCATTCCCAAGAGGTTTTCATTGGGATGGAAGCCAAAAATCACATATCTGTCTTTTGAGCCTGACTGGAGAAACCATCTTGGAAATAAGTTCAGATCTCTATCACAGGCTTGTGAGCCAGAGCTTCCCCAGAGCAGTCAAGAATCCTTCTGGGACTCTAGATCAACATTATTGGAACTCCACAGAGAGCTGAGAAAAGGGCTGGGGTCTAATGTAATCCCAATCTTTACAGCTCAGAAGCACTCCCAAAAGGCCCATAATTCTCCTAAAGCCAAAGGGGGTAAAGATTTGGAACCTTAAATGAGACTGGTGAATAATAAAAGAAAAGGCAGCTAGCTGGGAGTTCCCAGAAATTTCTATCAAAACTGAGTTGTCGTTTTTCCTTGCTACTCTATGTAACACAAAGTTCTACACAACACTTCCTTTTTTTTTCGTCTTTTGAGGGCCGCACCCATGGCATATGGAGGTTCCCAGGCTAGGGGTCAAATCAGAGCTGTAGCTGCTGGTCTACACCACAGCCACAGCAATGCCAGATCTGAGCCACGTCTGCAATCTACACCACAGCTCACAGCAACGCTGGATCCTTAACCCACTGAGTGAGGCCAGGGATCGAACCCGTGTCCTCATAGATGCTAGTCAGGTTCGTTAACCACTGAGCCATGACGGGAACTCCAACTTAATTATTTTTTAATCAGCATGTCTTAATACATTCTAAAATTTAATTTCTAAATTTTTAAAGTCTTTCAAGATATAGAATAGCACCATCAATATAATATTATTTAAATATTTTTGATCTCTTGTCAAAGAAATACATGTTAAACTGTCTTTTTTGGGGGGTGGAGTGGGCCTCAGGACTAACAGGTACTTATGAAAAAAAGAAAAATTCTTAAATTATTAACTCTGGGTTTATACAACTTCTGCTCAACATACACAGAATCAGTCTTGTGACTTTACTTACTTTTAGTAACAACTCCCTCCAGTCGAATGATATTGGGATGGTCAAATTGCCCCATAATGCTTGCTTCTCCTAAGAAGTCTCTCCTCTGCTTTTCTGTGTAGCCCACTTTCAGGGTCTTGATAGCCACTGAAATCTCTTTTTTTGAAGGAAGTTTTAAGCGACCACTGCACACCTCTCCAAATTCACCTGTTAGAATGCAGAAGAACAAAACAACAAGAAAAAGTAAGGTATCACATTATGAAAAGGATCATCAATAGAGAAAACTTCTCTCTTGATAATTCTATTCAATAATAGTAAAATCTGCAGCTAGGGTGTTTTTTTAGAATTATAGGGAGAATAGGGGCAGAACTAGAGAACATCTAATGATCTTTTTTTTTTTTTTTCCTTTTTAGGACCACACCTTTGGAATATGGAAGTTCCCAGGCTAAGGGTCAAAATCAGAGCTGCAGCTGCCAGGCTACACCACAGCCCACAGCAACACCAGATCCTGGCTGCAAGTATGAACTATGGTGCATCTTGTAGCAACACTGGACCCTTAATGCACTGAGTGAGGCCAGAGATCAAATCTGTATCTTTAAGGAGACTATGTCAGGTTTTTAACCCTCTGAGCCACAATGGGAACTTCTCGATGATCTTTTTTAAATCAAAAAAATATGTCAGAGTTCCCTCTGTGGCTTAGCAGAAATGAATCTGACTAACATTCATGAAGACACAGGTTCAATCCCTAGCCTTGCTCAGTTAAGAATCTGGCATTGCCCTGAGCTATGGTGGGTGTTGCAGACGTGGCTCGGATCCTGCATTGCTGTGGTTGTGATGTAGTCCAGCAGCTACAACTCCGATTTGATTCCTAGCCTGGGAACCTACATATGGCGTGGGTGCGGCCCTAAAAAGACCAAAAAAAAAAAAAAAGAAGAACATGTCACTATATATGTGTGAGCATTAGGAGGAGAAGTTATGATGCAAAGTAAATTATAATTAGAATCTGTAAGCAAGAGTAATGGTTTCTTTCTTTATGCATGATTATCATAACATTTCCAGAGAATTCTAGTTCACTTTGTATAAACATGAAGTTTGGGTAAAACATAAGGAGGCATCCGTAATGAATTTTTATTTTCTGAAAAAAGTTCTGTCATTATCCCAAGTCACCATGGTATAATGGATCATGTTTTAAATTTGGATGTCAAGACTGTTTATTCTAAGTGACAAGTCACTTGTCAGTTTATAAGACAGACAGTACAGAACTAGGAGACAGACCATGGATTCTGGAGCTGGACTGTCTAGGGTCTAATTCTACCTCTGTCATTCATTATTTGCATGGTTTTGAGTGATTTTCTTAACCTCTCTTTTATCTTTGTCCCCTTATAACTAACATAGGGACAACAATTACGTATATTTCATAAGATTTTTTTTGTGCAGTTAAAGGAATTAATATTTGTAAAGCATGTAGAATAGTGCCAGACACACAGTAATTGCCATCTCAGTATCAGTCACTATTTCCTAAGTTCAGACCTACCTTCAGAAGGATAAATTATTTATCTAATTCTTAAGATTTAGATCAAATTGAAGAATAAATATAAAAGTGCTTCTTAAAATGTCAAATTCTACATTAATATAAAAAGAGATGGTGGTGATGACAAGGTTAATATCATATTGGACAAGAATTCGTAAAGGTAAGCATGTTGTGAAAGTATTTTACTAGGGAGATCAAGGGAAGAGTTTGAATTTCAAGTAAACCAATTAATGTTTCTTCCTTTGTTCTCAGTGGGATAGCTGGACAAATGAACATGTTATCTACCTTCTAAGTTCAGAAAATGGTGTTTCAATAATGCTAGTATTTAAAAATCACAAAATTTAGAAATGCAATTATTTCACTCGATAAATACTAGAAATGGACCAGATACTTTATACAAGACATAGAAATGTCAAATATTAATTCAATTCTCTTCATAACTGCTCTTAGAAAAAAACAGAGTTGGAAAAATTAACAAAGACTAAGCAAACACACTGCCTGATCTCCCCATCAAGCTACGTTTTACATGGTCTTAGTCAATTAACTTTGTGCCTGTAAGAAAGAAAATTTAGGTCCTGTCATTTCTAAAAACAAGCACAGCTATAAGAAGACAAGTTGAGAAGACACACTTGATTTTTTAAAATTCATTAAGTGCAGCAGCTTTTATTTGCCCTTTGAAATAAAGTATGCTTTATGAGAATTGGAGAACTGTAATTTGGTACTGACTTAAGGTACACAATGCACAATTGCTCAAAATATAATTTCTTATGCTAATTTCATTTAAACCAAAGGAAAACATGTACTTGTGTTTAAGAAGAATGACCCTCTGCTCTAGCCTCAAAGCCCATTGTCCTTCCACTGTTTTAATGAGAATAATAAAAATACATATTGAACAATGCTATTGTGTAAGCTAAGTGCTATGTATGAATTATCTCAAGCAATCCTCAAAGTATCTTAGAAGCTACTATTGTGATCATTAGGGTTTAGCCTAGTTTTGAAGTTGGAAAGACACAAGATTCAAATTTTGGTTTCCTAATTAGTAACTATGTGACCATGGGCCTTTCAAATTTTATGAGGAAAATTCATAAAATTTCATGAGGAATTTTATTTCCCCATCTGAGGAAATGGAGATAATAATACCAACTTAATGTCTGTCTAGCACAGAATAGGAATTAATTATTATTAATTTTTTGGACATTATCTTAAAAAATTAGAAAGGATACATGAATTGGGTAAGAGTATAGATGAAAGAAGGCTGGATTGTTATTGAAGTTATTGGACTGTTACTGAAGGTAGAGAAATGGATACATGCAGGTTCATTATACTATTTTGCAAGTTCATCTATTTTTGTATGTAATTAAAATTTTACAAAACAAAATGTTAAAAATTTGATATCTTTCAAAATCTTGATGTCATATTTTATATTGGTAATGACAAATAATTTAAAGACTAATCAAGACAGACTAGAACTGGGTGTGTATATAAGATTGAAATCTTCCAGGAATAGGCAGAGTTTTATAGCCTTTAGTGTCGCAAATGAGAATACTGACTGCAAAACCCTGAAAATGAGGCATATGTCTAATTTTTTACATATATGTTTGAAGAGATAAAGGAAAAAGAGAATTTGTCCTAATGAGCATCAGGGTTTCTTAAGTGATTTGGTACAGACAGCCTTTCCCTTTATCTCATTGATCAGATGCCATTTTTAATGAAATTATTTCACACCACTTCTAGTTTTCTTCCTTTGTCAGTAATGTCTGTATATATAAACTTTTCCTAGTGCAGAGGGCCCTAGATTTCAAAGTCATAATATGTCTGTCTGGCCTTTTGGACCTTGGCTGACCATAAGTGGGTTTTCTTCCTCTTATTACATTCTGCAGTTGAGTGTAAAGTCCTAAGCTACATATGCTACTGCAGCTTCCATGCTGGAGAACAGTGCACTCTTGTGGGACAACATTAAAACCTGCATGACTAATACCCTCTGCAGCATAGAGCAGTTGGCCAAGCAGAACTGAACAAATGAAAGACAGCGATCGATATTTATATCTGGATTTATTTTAGTTGAATTAACATAGATGTACAGTGAATGTGTATATTCTTAAATCTTAGACTGTAAAAAGAGAGGTATGTGTATTAGTTTCCTTTATGAATTGCCCACGTTTCGTATTACCTGCGCGTGTAAGTTCTAAGAGGCAACAACATTAAGAAAGTTAGAGAATATTTAGTAAACTATCATTTTATTTAGATAATATATGAATTACCCATATTATCCTGCTTGAAAAGTAAATGCTACTTGAGTTCTAATAATGCTTTGCCACATAGAAAAAGAAAGTTATATGCACATTTCTATAAAAAGCATCCGTTGTTTATTTAGTACTTGCAGAAAATGTAATCTCATATGGTACTCATAATTCAAAGAGTTCATTTTTCAGTCTTTCACTCTATTTTCCACATTGATATAACTAGTTTGTATTTGTTTTTAGAGTAAGATTGAAGAATCGGATGATCGTGTAAAATTATTGTACACTATTGTTTATTTTTACTTTTGAGTAGTGGTTTTATTTAAATGCATACTGAAAATGCTGTGAATATCCATATGCTATTATAATTATATAAAATACTGTTTACCATATTTATAATATTTTAAAATATGCAATGTTATTAAAAATCACTGCATAGGTATGTGTTATTGAATTTATGGTTTAGCAAATTAATAATTAGAACAAAAATATGTCCATATGAAAACAAGTTTCGGAGTTTCCTTCGTGGCTCACTGGTTAACGAATCCGACTAAGAACCATGAAGTTGCGGGTTCAATCCCTGCCCTTGCTCAGTGGGCTAAGGATCCGGTGTTGCTGTGAGCTGTGGTGAAGGTTGCAGATGCGGCTCGGGTCCCGCGTTGCTGTGGCTGTGGCAAAGTCCGGCAGCTACAGCTCCTGTTAGACCCCTAGCCTGGGAACCTCCATATGCCGTGGGTGCGGCTCCACATAAAGGCAAAAAGACAAAAAAAATAAAAAAAAAGTTTCAACACAAATAATTTAAGACTACATAAAGTCACAGACAAATGCAGAGCATTTCACATTATTTAAACTATCCCTCAAAATACTTGTGATGGAATTCGTATAAAACATGTCATTTAAAAGTTTATTTAGTGTTGTCTATTTTTTTAATTCTTAAGAAGATTTTAAAATTACTTTTTTCTACAATTTAAAATTATCACTTCGTGGGCTAATTTAAACTAAGATGTACTTTCATCCTGTTATCCCCATTTAGCCAAACAGACTTTGTGACAAATGATTAGCGTAGCCATGGGAACATTGAGCTGCTATGGCTGCTGCCTCTGAAATTCAATAAATAAAAAGCTGGCTATGGTCTGGGAGTCCATAAGTATGGAACCTTTGAAATCATTCCATTCCATTAACTTCTCTTTTATTTATTTACTGCCTGCCCTTCATCATGAAATCAGAAAATGTCCCTTATTATAGCAATATACCTAGACCTGAGAACCTGAGCCATCCATCTCAGGCAGCATGTTTATTCAGAATTGTACTTAACATACTAGGTCATCACTGGCATTATAATGGTGGTTACCTGCTCCAACAACTTTGTCAATGGATATGTTGGTGGCATCCAATTCCTTAGCAAACTCATGAACTGCTTGGGTAGGGTCTTCATATGTGTGTGGATCAACATAAGTCCTAAGACCTGGAAGTTTTACTGTTTAAGGAAAGGAAGAAAGACATTATTGTGGCTAGATTTACAAAGTCTTTACTGAACAAATTTTATGATAACTTATTGGGTAAAAAAGAAAATCCCCATGGCATTAAATTGCATCAACCTTTAGTTTATTCACAGAAATTGGCAGACAGAGAGGTTGGAGTCTAAGTATTGAATGATTTAAGAAAAGAAGTTCCCCATAATGAACCAAAGAGGTGCCACAATGAATTTTATCCGCAAAAGCACTAGAAGGAAAATTAATATTCAAGGACGGGAATCTTTTTTTTTTAATGATTTTTATTTTTTCCACCATATGACTCAGAAATCCCACTCTTGTGCATATATCTGGACAAAACTTTCCTTGAAAAATATACATGCACCCATATGTTCATTGCAGCACTATTCACAATATCCAAGACATGGAAACAATCTAAACGTACTTTGACAGATGGATTAAGAAGATGTGATATACATATATATATATACAATGAAATAGTAGTCAGCCATAAAAAGAATAAAATAATGCCATTTGCAGCAACATATATAACTAGAGACTCATACTAAGTGAAGTAAGTCAGAAAGAGAAAGACAAATACCATATGATATCACATATCTGGAATCTAATATATGGCACAAATGAACCTTCCCACAGCAAAGAAATGCATGGACTTGGAGAACAGTCTGTGGTTTCAAGGGAGAGGCGGAGGGAGTGGGATGGACTGAGAGTCTGGGGTTAATAGATACAAACTATTGCATCTGGAGTGGATAAGCAAGGAAGGGAATCTTAAGGAGAGAAGGATGGTTCAGAATTGGGCAGGCCCAATAATTACTACCAGTAGCAGCAGTGAGTGAATGCTATCACAGTATGACTCATTTATGATTCTACAAAGAGTGCAGTAACCAAATATCTATTATACTACCACCTCTGACAATAAATAAAAGTTTGTAAAATACTTTCATAAGGTGGTATAGCTGCTGTAGTTATAAATTAATTAGAATATAAAATGGCATGTCTTTTACTGACACTATTCTGCATTTATTGACAGTCAATCAAAACTCCCCACTGCAATTACAGATGTACTTTAAGCTGTGAGTATATGTATATATAATATAGGTGTTTTATGTATGTACTAATCTAGTACCAATTAACTGAAATCTTTTTTTGTCACTTTTCAACATAGTTAATGGCAATATAAGTATTCTCTGTAAGTTTAATAATGCCCCTAAGGAGATACATTCCAAACATAAATCATATTCATAGCTTATTATATATATATATATAAACTTTCTTCACAGTATACTTATTTATGTAATTATTTTGAAGGTGACATCTTTCATGCTGTTTTGTAATTAAAATAGCACAGACAAAATTATAGGAAAATCATTTTGAATTTGATTTAACATTTGGAAGAAAAATGATTCATATTAGAAACAACTGGAATGTTTAAGAAATGAACTTTCTCTGAAAGAAAACTAAAATTTTAAAGAGGGAACCTAAAATCTATTTAAATTACATAAACACGCTCTAACATTAAGGGATGTTGTAATTTAACTCCAACAGTATAATATTATTGATTTCAATTTCATTTTTTGTTTTTTTGTTTTTGTTTTTGCTTTTTAGGGCCGTGCCTGTGGCATATGGAGGTTCCCAGGCTAGTGGCAGAGTCAGAGCTGTAGTTGCTGGCCTACACCACAGCCACAGCAATGCCAGACCTGAGTCGTGTCTGGGACCTACAGCACAGCTCATGGCAATTCCAGATCCTTAACTGACTGAGCAAAGCCAGGGATCGAACCTGTGTCCTCATGGATGCTAGTCAGATTTCTTTCCACTGAGCCATGATGGGAACTCCTGATTTCGATTTTAATTTTTGTAACATTGGCAAAAACATATTGGTAAAGTTATTTTAGCAAGGGATATGGATGGTTAATGGCAATGTATTTTTCATTTATCACAATATATTATTGAAGGGTTTTTAAAATCCTAAACAAAAAAAATAAAATCAGATATTCTTTTTTCTGACATCACTTTTTTTGACACTAGACCCTTATTATATATATTATATATACTTGCAAATATTTTCTCCCATTCTCTGTGTTTTGTGTGTGTGTGTGTGTGTGCAAGTGTCTTTTTTATCTTTTTAGGGCTGATGTCACTTTTTAACAGAAGAATCTTATTGGCAAGATTGCAGATGAACATCCTGGGATTACTAAAGATTTCTCTGAGTCAGTTTTGCAGTTTGTAAGATACAGGTATAGAGACTATCACAACAGCAATTTTTCTGGAGAACCTTCAGCACAATGGACATTTGGTCAATGAGTCCAAGTTTCAGAGTTTGGGATAAGATCTGCAGGACAACTTCATAAATTCCATGTTACATCACATAAAAGTTTATGTTTCTGTGAAGTTTCTATAAAGGTTTTGAGTAAAGAATAGGCATAAGAATAAATGGATTATGAAGAACTTGTGGCTGGGAAGATGGGAGGTAAACACTCCATTTTCCTCAGTTACTTTTTCAGATGATTTTGAGATGGCAGAATAGGAATGGGTGGTGAGGCAGCAAATGGGGCTTTTAGGAGAAGACAAGTAATGTTCCTTCTACCTCTGCCTGGTGTTGACCCAGACACTGCAAAAAAGCAGCCACTCTCCATCCAGAGGCAGAGTGTAGGTAATTAGAGAGGACCACCCATTTTAGGGAGTCAGCATCCACAGAAATGGGGATTTTTTTGCCCTTCCTTTGGACAAACGGAGTGGATGGAGTAGCTTTTGAAATGAGAACTCTTCTAGTTCTTCTATTTTGAATTGTGCAGCACAAAGAATCTGCTAGGCATCAGAGAAAGAAAACTCTGGAAAACTTGCCATTCAAGTTATGTAGTGCCTATTATGCATTTAGTGCCCAATAAGTGATAGCGATGGTTGCTATTATTAGTATTTTCATGTTAAGAATGTTTATTCACAAATATGAATATCAGTGAGGTTTCCTGGAGACAGAATTTGGGCTGAGAAATGACCATTTCTTTGGAGCTCACACTTCAGTTTGCACGCCTCTGCTGTCATTATAAACGTTATTGCTTCCTATAAAAATAGTCACTATTTAGTATAGAGGTCTACTAGATTATTACACTAAAACTATTTCTACATTATCAGTACTGAAACACTTTACTCTTAAAACAAGCAAAGAGATTAAAGAAAGCTATCATACTTTTCTTGCTTTGGGATAAGGAAAACAGTAAAAGCAACTACAGATTTACTAAAAGATGTTAAGAAATAAAGTCTCAGAATGTTTTTGTTTGGTCAATTTGGTTACAGTTTAACAAAGACATATCAAATGGAGGCTAGAATATATGATCATCTGGTTTTTGATTTTCCCCTAGTCATAGCAAGTTCAGGAAATAGTAATGTAAGAAAGTCTAGTACTCCTTTTCAAGAAAAAAAAACAAAAAATGAGATGAAAATAAATTTTTTTCTGATAAACAATTACAAATATTTTACCTTCCTGACCTTAAGGAAATCAATTTGAGAGATATTTACTAGCAAAATAGGGGTACTGGATTAAGAGATACAAATTATAGTATATAAAATAGATAAGCAACAAGGATATATTGTACAGCACAGAGAAATATAGCTATTATCTTATAATAACTTTTAAGGGTGTATAAAATCCTGAATCACATTGCTAATACCTAAAACTAATATAATAATGCAAATCAACTATACTTAAATTTTAAAAAGGGAATTTTTAAGGAGATTATAAAACAAGTTGATATCTAATCATTTTAAATAAGTACTGACTTTAAACAGCCTTGAAAGTGTGCTTTAGAGGTAACATTCCATACCTGTCAGCCCTAGAGAATATATGTATTACTATACAACTTAAAAATTAAAGTAATTCCTAAATAAAATCAATCAAATTCATTGTGATGGATTAAAATCAAGCAAATTGCTTTTCTATCCACATGACACGTAGGGAAACAATACAAATATAAACTTGCACACACACACACATACACATCTCTTAGAAAAATGGCCTGTTCTTTGTGGGAGCTTTAGTTGCTGATTTTTAACTGCCATCCCCAGAGGTTCCAGGAATCAGGTGATTCAGGATGCAAGGCACATAATCCCTTCACACCAATAATTAAGGGCAACACACAGACTAACTGGGCTGTGTCAAGAAAACCAGATAATAAACACATGCACACGTGTTAAGCTGCATTACTTTACAGCTCGTTCTGTGCAAACACAGTAATTTACATTTCCATTTTACCAGCATGAGTTGCCCTAAGGATAGCAAAAAAGTAAAAAAGCCCAGCCAGAAAGGGCAAGGGGACAGGATCTTAGGAGGTGAAACACATTTCTTTCCTTTTGAAGCAATATTATAGGATTTGTAACAAGGCTGGAGGGAATAGTTCATAGGTAGAGCTTTTCAAAGTAATACCAAATAAATGGTCTGAAATAAACCAGCTGCAGCATTAAGACGCAGAAAGTTTATGACATGCATATAAGTTACTTTATGCCCTTGTAGCTAGGATAAAACACATTTCTTTGTTGTTTGGCTATCATAAGGATATTGTGCATTTGAAGAAAATTAAAGTTTCAACAAATTCCACCATAAAAACCTACAGCTAAAGCAGATTGGAGTGATGGAGAAACATGCTTGTTATTGGTCCAAAGAAATTTATCAATGTTCCAAGTCCATGAGATTTATAATTCCTATATTAAGAACCAAATCAATATGGTCTTGCTCTAAAGACAATATTTACATCCAATTTCCAACTCAGATTAAGAGCGATTTAATACACAGGAATGCAACCGCTCTAATTTATGCATGATAATTGTGACTCAGTATTATGTGGGGTCACAAAGAAAAAGCTAGATAAATATCCTGTAATTTGTTCATGCACTCTAAGACTTTTGAGTTGGGAACCTGACTAATCTGGAATGAAATAATTATATTAGGAAAGTGATGCTTTTTGTGAATTATTCCATAATGACTTCAAGGAGATGGAAAAAACAACAGTGCTCTTTGGAAACTCTGCCACTCTGACCATCCTACTTCAATTTACATGTTGGAAGACATTTTTTTTCCAATCCATTTATGCATGGTAGCAACATGTATTCCAGTTTTTACCTGAGTTTAACTAAAGCTACAACTTTTAGATGCAGAGCCAATGACTGATATGAAGTATTATGTTGCACTGAAAGTATTTTTAGAAGGCAAAAATGAGTGCCAAAGAACTTAATGCTTAAAGACTACATTAGTTACATTGAGATTATTTGAGGGCATATAAGCATGAGTATAGTCTCTGTACTAATTTCCATGAGAACATGCTATTCCCTTTAAGGGCATTGATTAGTGACTGCCACAAGAAACTGAGCTATAGTATGGAAAAGCAAAACACCTGGAATGATTTGTTTCACCAGAAAAAAAAAAGTCTTTTTATTAGATATAAACACTTTGTTTCTTAAACTAGTATTTCTTTTAGAGAATACTAAAAAGAGACTAAATTGGTTGGTATTAAAATAAGGGTGGGGGGGTGCTGACTTTCCTACCAGTTGGCTATCATGTAACTCCAAAATAAACAGATTATTCTGAAGGCTCTCTCCTGGCTGGTTGACCAAAATGGAGTAAAGCATTTCAATAAACAGAGGTTGTTTATATTTATTTGGCAGTTAGGAAAGGAAACAGGCTTCTATTTAGATTTTAGCAAAGGACTAGTAATAAGGAAATTGAAGATAACGCTTTGCCTTTTAGCCACGCAGAGCTGACTACAGCATGAACCTTCCCCATCATGTGCACTATTTGAATATAAACCACCAGTTACCCTTTACATTAGCTTAAGTATGCTGAAATGTGGCCATGTCCAAACGACTTACTGCAGAACCATGGATTCCATTCTCCATCTAAAATAAATTTAACTTGCTCTATCTTCCCATAAAACTACTTTTGAATTTTCCTTGTCAGAGGGAAGCTATCCATTTATAAATTAACAACTGCTAAAACTGAAGTGGGAAAAAAAAAAACACCAAAAAATAGTTCAGAAACTTACAATGTCCGTTCCCAAAATGCAGTCTTTTTTCATCTGCACCATGTTTTGACTTGTTATAGCCACAGAACCTAGAGGTAAATCAAAGGAAGAGAATGGAGAAAGTAAATATACTTAAAACAATCATCTATGCTCAGAATGTGCAAAGCACAAAAAGTAAGGCATTTGCCACAAACAATTAAATGCTTTAGTGGAAGTTTAATGACTTCATATTTTCTAAATCCTCTCTCTATAGAAAGCCTCTTTCTCTGGGGACCCTGGAAAGCTACCTAATGAGGAGATATGGAGAGCTGCTTCCCACTGCGTAGACCCCTTCAGTTCAGTTTTTATAATGGCCCTAGAAAGTGTTTATAGTATTTTTTTTTAAACAACTGCTGTTAGAATGAATGAAGGGTAAAGTTTCCATTGTTAGTGATTAGTGCTGTGCAGTGTTACCAGTGTTCAGGGTGAGAAAAATGTCAGGGAAATCTGGGGTGTATTTGAAGAGTGAAGGGATAATTGGAAGGAAAAAAAAAGTAAAAACTAGGAGTGAGGTCAAAAGAGAGAAGAGAAGTGGTGTGTATTGGAGAGTGGGGCGGGAATTTAATAATAATAAAAAAAGGAAACTCAGAACTGAAGATAGAAAATCAAAAGAAAAGGAGAACAAAAGAAAGATCTGGAATACAAGTGGAAACATTCTTATTTGTTAAAATGCTTTGTTGGTCACCCTCTTCAGATTTCAGTGGCAACTGAGGGGAACAAGCAAAGCAATAATGAAAGTAAGTCCTAAAACAGACTGAGGACTCACCTCCCAATCAAAATGTAGGTGATGACTGTGAGGAGAATAATTGCCACTGCCGCTGAAATGGCGATCATTACCACTTGGCTATTCTCCCCAGAGATGGAGAAAGCTGTGAGGTTGAAGAGAAAAAAATAAGAAAAGAACATGCTAACACATCATAACTAACATCTCGGTGGAAACGTTGATAAATTGTCATGTTTATTCTGCTTTTACCTGAAAGATGGCTTACTGTCTGATACAATGTAGAGAGAATTCATCACTTAGTGTTAAAAATATGTTTTGTCTAATTTTACTTGAAATTTCTGATTAATAAGATTACATGCTCTGTTTTCACTGGCATCAGTCAACACTAGTTGGGTACCCACAGTGTGAAATATGCTGGGCTGATTTTCTCTGAACTCATTGCTGGAAACTCAGCAGATAAAACAGAAATTATCAGAGAAATATATAGGTAAGCTTTCCCAGAATGAAATTATAAAAGCTTTTTCATGAAGCTTGTATAGTCTCCAATGCCTATATTTATTTCAAAGGTGGTATAACACTTGTCCTATGGACCTCATCACATTTCACCAACAACTTGTTCCTGTCCCTGTATTTCCTGCCTTGGTAAATGGCCCATCACTCATTCACTCACCAACACAAGGTATTGGCAAAAATAGTCCAGGAGCCAAATCTGGCCTGCCATCAGTTTTTATGTAGCCCAGAAGCTTAGAACAATTTACATTTTTTAATGGTGGTAAAACAAAAAATCAAAAGAAGATTTTGTGAAATGGGAAAAGTATGAAATTCAAATTTGGGTGTCTATAAAAAAAATCGCATTGGAACACAGCCACATGCATTTGTGTATTGTCTACAGCTACTTTTATGCTACAATAGCCAACTTGGGTAGAAGCTAGAGACTGAAATGTACACAAAGACTAAAATATTTATTTTCTTTTTTTTTTTTGCTTTTTTTTTTTTTTGTTTTTTTCTGTTTTAGGGCCACAACATGGCATAGGGAAGTTTCCAGGCCAGGGGTCGAATCAGAGCTATAGCTGCCGGTCTACACCACAGCCACAGAACTTGGGAACTCAGTATCAGCACTGTGTCTGTGACCTACACCACAGCTCACAGCAACGCTGGATCCTTAATCCACTATGCAAGGCCAGGGATCGAAACTGCATCCTCATGGATACTAGTTGAGCTCATTTTTGCTGAGTCACAGTGGGAACTCCCTAAAATACTTATTTTCTACCCCTTATAGAAAATGTTTATTGCTCCTTGACCTAAACTAATAATGCTTCTTTAACGTTAATGCTCATACAAATCATTTAGGATCTCTTGGAAAAAGTGGTTTCTGATTCAGTCAGTCTGGAGTGGGGAGTGGGACTGTGCATATCTTATGAGCTCCCAGTGATGCTGATGCTGCTAATTCTAGACCACAACATTTTGAGCAGCAAAGATGTAGACCGTAAATATAAAGTCACCTTGTCCTCTCCCTCTCCTGATGATTTTATGCAATTAATCAAGTTCTTTTAAATATTTTACTTTCTGTCTTCATTTCTCATCTGAATTACAATTAGAAATTCCCAATTGATCTCTATTTGCAGGCTTTTCCCATCTTTTACCTAGCCACCAGAGTTTTCCTACTAAATCATGGATTTGATTATGTCTTTCTCACGCATAAAAGTTTTGTGGGGGTCACCGTCACTTTTAGGATAAAATGCATATAAAGCCACTTAGGATCTGTTTTCTGCCTAACCCTCCAGTCTCATCTGCTAACAAAATCCATAAGCATTTTAACCTCTCCACTTTCTAAAATACACAGTTCCTGGAACATTCCCTTTTATACACTCATACTTTAATATTTATTACTCTAGTAAATGCAAATTAAACAAATGAGTGAGTGATGTATCAAAAGAAGCACTTAGAAGAGAGGGTTCAGTTAAACTGTCACCTCTCCAGAAGCCAATATCACATCTTGAACCTGCTGAAAATGTAAGTTTGGAAGTTATTCTCTAAAACAATGCAGTTTAAGGGATAAATGATGCAAATAAAGAACATGGCAGGTAGGCTGTTGAAGTTTCCTACGCATCTGAAAAAAAGAACTCAGAGTGCAGCAGGATGGTATAATCATAACATAAACTGTTGCAAGCACTTTATTCTTTACTACCAGAAAACTATTGTTTATACCACTGTGGCAGTCATGGGAGTGCCTGCTAGGATTCCTCTACGGCCAAGCCTGCAGTGGGCAGACAGCCTCCAGCTGCTGCACCTACAGGAGCCACTGCAGCTATGCTCTCCTAAATGACCAAACACAGCCAGGCCATTTCTGCCCGATGCAGAAATCCTCACTGGGGGCTACTGCTCAGAGCTTCATTACTTTCTGAGGCTCCACTCCTCCCCTCTTTTCCTTCTCTCTGTCTTCATCGATGGCTGACCTACATCTCAGACTAAAGCTCAGCTTGGACATTTCTGCTCCTCCCCTTTTATTTTGTTATCTGCATCCCTTCCACACCAAAGCTCTTGTAATTCCACCTTATTATCTGCTTCCCAGAAGATTTGGACTGATACACCCTTATCCACTGGCTATAGATGTTAATTGTTTTCTTTGTTTTTTGTCTTTGCCTTTTATCTAGAGCTGCACCGCGGCATATGGAGGTTCCCAGGCTAGGGGTCTAACAGGAGCTGTAGCTGCCGGCCTTCTCCACAGCCACAGCAACGCGGGATTCAAGCCGCGTCTGCAACCTACACCACAACTCACAGCAATGCCAGATCCTTAACCCACTGAGCAAGGCCAGGGATCGAACCCGCAACCTCATGGTTCTTAGTCGGATTCGTTAACCACTGAGCCACGATGGGAACTCCAGATCTGAATTGTTTTTAAAATAACTTAAACTTGTAATTCAGTAATGTTCCATGTACATATAATAATCACTTTAACTCATGCTTTTCTTTTTGTACACTGTAATAACTTATAGATATGAGCAAGTTCTAGGAGTTCCCGTCGTGGCTCAGCGGAAACGAATCTGACTAGTATCCCTGAGGACGCAGGTTTGATTTCTGGCCCCACTCTTAAGGATCTGACCTTGCTCAGTGGATAAATTTGTCGTTTCCCTGAGCTGTGGCATAGGTCGCAGACTCGGCTCTGATCTGGCTGTGGTGTGGTATAATACAGTGGCTATAGCTCCAGTTGAACCCCTAGCCTGGGAACCTTCATATGCCATGGTGTGTCCCTAAAAAAAAAAAGGAAAAAAGAATAGCAAGTTCTAGCCAGTTTAGAAAATAAAAGTCAGTGAAACTGGAGGAGAAACACAATAGAAAAAAGAATTCTCTATTTCTTTCTTTTTTCTTTTGTCAAAGACAGAGTTAAACTAGACTTCTCTGCAATTTCCTTTAGCTCTAAATATCTGTGAATCCTAAACACCACCTACAAGCACATAATCAAATCATATCATTTTTGTCACTGAAAATGGCAAACATTTGAATGAGTAATACTGATTAAACGTATGCTACAGAGTTGTCTAATAATTTTATGTCTCATACTGTCAAAGACTGATATCTATTACATGACTTAGAAATTAATTTTGAATATGTTTTATTCAAAAGCAAACTGCTCCTCCTTTCCAGTCTCTTCCCATTTTTATCCATCCTAGACATTCCATCCACTCTCTCTCCTTAAAACACACTGGTAAGGAGCTCATTCTTCTGAGCCAGAATTCCTGGCTTTCTACCTATATGCTATGTGACATAATATAATTGTTGTGAGAATTAAAGGAGTTAATACAAGCTAAATACTTAGAACAGTGCTACACACACAATAAGTGATTAATAAATGATGCATATTTTTATTATTTCATTTTACTGGTGAAGAACTGGCAAAACTACTCCATATACAACAAAATTAGGCGTGAATATCTAATTTTGGTATATAAAGTTCTCTATGTAATGACTCCATTCTAACTTTGTCAGGCTTTCTTAATGTCCCCCAATAATAGGGTCCAAGAGATTAAAGTTGCTGCATACTCATTCACTGAAAACAATGAAAAGGAGATATGAAGCATTTAGGAGTGCTGATTGAATTGTCCCTGGGCTAGTTTTCTTGAATAGTAATATCCAATAGAATCGTCTAATTTCAAAACTCAGCTTTATCTCACATATTTTTGCTCTTGAAATTCCTTGGATGTTCAAAGGGGTATATACTATTTATTTAAACACAGTGTTTGCACATAAGCATACACATACTCAAGCACATACACACGGGTGCCTATTATACTACTATTACTTCCAGGTAATATTTTAAACATTATAAAAACAGTTAATTTAATCAAAATAAAAACCCTACTGAGGTATGTGCAACAATCTTCCCCAGTCACCAGTAGAGAAACTGAAGCACTGAAAATTGAAGTGGCTTGTCAAGGTCATTCTATACATGTCAGTTTACTCCAGGATCCCTTCTCTCAACTCCTACATTGTGCCTGCCTTTCTTAGATACAAAGCTCATACTCTGGATTCAGTTTCTGCCTACTGAGGGCTTTCAGACAGCTAGACTGTCTGTTTTCCCAAACATGACCCACTGTTTCATACCATCTGGTCTTCTTGTTTTGGTGGATGTTGCCTTTGTTCTAGGAAAAGCTTTTTTACACTCACACACTGTATGCTTTCTGTAGGACTTAGCTATATATATATACATATGTGTATATATATATATAATAGATATACATGATATATAATATGAATAGCAGCATTGCATTAGTACTCCAAATCTGGAGCTTCTAGGCTCATTAAAAGTTTGAAAAAACTCAATCTATAATCATATCAAAACAAGAAGCTTTCTTTGCACCAGTTAAAATTTACAAAAAGATTTAGAACTACAAATGTTATTGCAATTACATACACATACACACACACGTGTGTGTGTGTGTGTGTGTGTGTGTGTGTGTGTATTGCTTTTTAGGGCTGCATCAGTGGCATATGACAGTTCCCAGGCTAGGGGTCAAATCAGAGCTAAGCTGCTGGCATATACCACAGTCACAGGAGCGCAGGATTCGAGCCTTGTCTGCAACCTACTCCAGAGCTCACAGCAACATGGAACCCACTGAGCAAGGCCAGGGATCAAACCTGCGTCCTCATGGATACTAGTCAGATTCATCCCTGCTGAGCCACAATGGGAACTCCTGTGATTATATTTTGTTATTGTATCACCTAAAACTTTAAACTTGTTTTAAACCTTATTCATATGGACTTTCATGGCATTTTACAGCGTTTTTCTCTAATGTCCTCGAAGAGTAATTTCTCCATATTCATTCCATGACAGGAGGATTAGGAGAGATCTTGAAGTAAGTCTCCATATCTGATAGTTGGATCCCCCTTGATGTCTCAGGGGAATTGGTTTCAGGACCACCCCAACAGATACCAAAATCCAAGGATGCTCAAGTCCCTTATATAAAATGTTATAGTATTTTTATGTAACCTAAATATATCCTGCCATATACTCTAAAATATCTCTATGTTATTACAAGTAATCTATGTACTTAATGCTATGTAAATAGTTTTGGCTTGCCATAAATTAAAGCTGTGCTTTTTGGAACTTTTTGGAATTTTGGGGTATATATATTTTTGACTCAAGGTTGGTCGGATTTGTGCATATAGAACCTGGAGTTCTGGAGGGTCAACTGTGTAGATTTGTATTTTTGAGGATGGCAGATCTCCTTTGAGTAGAATTGTCATGTTTCAGCTGTGAGCTGATCATTTCTAACACTAGATTCTCAATATCTTGTAGAAGGTAGAACTTGTTACTGTAAGCAGCATTTCTAATCGTCTGATAAATAGTGTGCCATAAAATATTTACTCTACCATATTAAGTTGAACAGTATTCATAGTTTTTTGTTAATCCTGAATATTTGTATGAAGTATGAAATTTTGGCATAAAATATTACCATACCAATAAAAATGAGATTTTATATCATGAATAAAAGATTTAGAAAATAGGAAATATAGATGCCAGGGAGAAATGGCAAATTGGAACCATCCAAAGAAATTACTGAGTTTCCTTTCAGTAGAGTGCTGGGCATTTGAATCAGGTTTTAGAAAAGTCTTAATCTCCAAATTATATAAGATTAAATCTGTTAGGGATTAAAACGATGTTAAGTTCCTCATGGATCAGCAAGTTTGTTTTATGTAGTTAATTGACTCATGTAATGAATGTGAAATAGCTGGATTAACATGTACTAGAAGTTAAAGTGTTACTAAATTAAATAATACTCCTCGAAGAAATTTGTGACCAACAGAAGACCAGAAGCTTTCAAGCATTAGAATATATTTGATTTGTAAAAGAGAAAAACAAAAACAAAAACACAGATGTACACTTGAACACAAGTACACAAGCCAAATGCTATGCAAAATTGTTCAATGTTCCCTAAGCAATATATTTTCAATATATCAATCACATTTTGCTAAAAATTAGAGTGAGAATGAATTATTAGACAACTTTGCAACAGCGCTCTCCCATATACTATATTGAAAAAAATACGTACAGTCTGGGCTAGTTTCGAACTCAAATTTGCGACTGTTGGTCCCATATCCAGCTGCAGTCCGGGCTCGAATTTGGAATACATATGTAGTATCAGGCTTGAGGCTACTAATGGTAACATTCGTGCCTCTTGCCCTGAGAATAGTATAACTTGTCTCTTGTTCCTGCTTTGAGGTAAGAAAAATTATGTTAAAATCAAATCTTCCTAATGCTGTCAAAATAAGTTCTCTTCAAAGCCAAGGCTGAAAGACTAATTCCAAGAATAAACTGACAGAGAGGAGGATACTCCCTTGAATTAAACTTAACAGGAATGCCCTACTGATTCTCAGAAACTATTTCTATTAATGGTAAAGTGATAAAAAGGTTCAGTTTTCAGGTACAGGTCTATATTAATAACTTTCTTAGCATTAACTGTATTTGTACTCTATTTAATCTAAGTCATTGTGGTTTAGTAGAGATGAAAATCTTCAGATAAAAGTCTAGAAAATTTCCCAAAAGGATTCACATTTTACATTAGGGGATTCACAGTACACATTAATTGTAAAGGCTTTTTATGTCAAGCCTTGTTTATAAAAATTGGATTTACACAAAACTGTGTTTTTCCTCTAACATACATTAATATTTACTGAGCTCTTTATGGGTAACCTAATTTCAAGTAATGGTGAAATGTCCTTTCACTTCATGGAGTGGGTAACAGAGAACATTGCATATCCTCAAAACTAAATCGAATATTACAAAAAAAATTTTGCATTATAGATACTTTTTAGTTAAAGATGCTGGTTATATATGAGACAGCATTTGAGTTAGCATATTAAATAATAAAGAGGGCCAAATATAGTAATTTTATAGAAATCATTATTTCATGTATTAAAATAATTATTAAGCATATATCCAGAACTTGGCTCTGTTCCTCATCATGAAAGAACTCAACAGTCAAGAAGCCAGACCTTGCAGAGTTTAAATTCTAGTGAAACACTTTAAAGTATTTTCAAACATCATATATATGTATGTGTGTGTGTATATATATGTGGAAATCATTTTTAAATTTATGAATCATGATATAAGTATGTACTTATATAAAGTATATTAAACATAATATTACACATAGGTATGTGTCAAGTTAAAATGCTTAGAGAACAATAGATTCAGCCACTTTTTTCCGGAACTAATTAATATTGTTTTCAAATAAGGATGTGTATTATATTTTGTGGGGAGAATTACTATTATTTTTTGTCTTTTTTTGGGTCACACCAGCAGCATATGGAGGTTCCCAGGCTAGGCATCAAAGTGGAGCTGTAACTACTGGCATACATCACAGCCACAGCAACATGGGATCCAAGCCATGTCTGTGACCGACACCACAGTTCAATGCAACACCGGATCCTTACCTCACTGAGTGAGGCCAGGGATTGAACCCATATCCTCATGGATACTAGTCAGATTCATTTCCACTGAGCCACGATGGGAACTCCCAAATGGGAAGAATTTAAAATAAGAGAAAATGTTTTGTGTTTGTAAAAGATATGAATATAGATAAGCAGTATTTTGAGATAGCTCTATAGACCTAAAATTTGGGTGTTCTGTGCTTACACTATCCAGTCTAATTACATCATTAATTGTCTTTTAACTGTTGCATCATCTACAAAACATGGATTCTTATATTTGCTCAGTCCATCTTGTCACACTTGTAAAAACAGAAGATCATGATCAAATCAGTATTTGACAGTACAATAGTGGACCACTGAAAGCTAAGAGATAACATTTAGATACTATAATTGTGGCACAATGAGGTTTATAAAAGAACTGTTTGCCCACTTCCATCATATTATCAGACAGTTCAAAATAATGTACACAAAAGTGATCTATAAACTATATAAACACACAATTTGTTTTTAATTCACCTTAAAATACTTTGTAAACTGCAGGAGATATATGAATGTGGTGTGTTCTATTAGTAGCTATAAAATCACCCAGCTCTAATGATAAAGTTTGAATACATCTTGCTTTCAAACCTCACCATAATTTATATACCGGGGGAAATAATTAGTACTTAGAGTGATGAAACATCATGGCCTAAATTCTACTTATAAATAATCATATAACTATTTTTCATAATTGCATTACTGAATCACAATTTTGTGATGTAAAGCAAATCTATCCACCCACTCCTATCTTCTAAAATTCCTTGTACAAAGTCATAAAAGATTTCCATAGTCAGTTCACAATGATTTTGTTATCAGTTCAGTATTCTTATCTGTACTGAATGGAATTCATGTGAGTGTAAGGGTCAGGAAATGATGCCTAAGGCAATGAACTAAGGAATAGTTCATCAACAGATTAAGGAATCACTATACAATAGCTGGGAGAACAAGGGTCTCAATGTGGAAGGACACCATAACTAAGTTTGATAGTAACATCTTTCTATGGCTTACTGCTATAGAATGGGGGATATCAGCACAATGATTTCTAAACTCCTTCTACCTATAAATCAAAGGTATCACATGACTAGAGTTCTAAACAGAGCTCTTTCCCTTCCTGGCAGTGTCAGTGGTTTTTCTGCAAGAGGACACTCATAAGAAGCTAATCTCTTTCCCTACGCAACTCAACCCTTTAACATTATCTCCCCACCTTTTCGTAGTATTTGACTTCATAGTCCAATATGATCCCATTAGGGTGTTCAGGTTCTTGCCAGGATAAAGAAATGCTGTTTTTGGATGCCCGGTCTTTCTTAATTGTCATGACAGGTGATGGAGCTGCAAAGAGAGGACAGAGGGGATGATGGGATGAGGATAATTAATTGGTTTGCAAAAGGCAGTAACGGAAGAGCAGAGAAAGGAACAAGCAAATGGACTCTATCATTGTTCTAATCTTTGGCAGGAAAGCACAATTTCCATTTCAAAGGCTCTCGAGTATTAATCTGGCCCCATATCAAGCCTCAGCAGCTGGATTATAGCCCTGGTACCTACAAGCCTATGGAAAATGAACTGAGATTTTCAGCTGCTGGTGCACTAGTGGCAAGTGAGCAGATGTTTTCAATCTGCTACTATAATGTAAGCAATGAAATATATTTGATATATTAAAAAAAGAACAAAACATCAAGACTACCTACTTGTTATAATGTTGCAAAGTTATGAATGCCAGATTCTTCAGCTCATTGATAACATTTTCATATGCAACTCTGTTCAAGGACTGGAATCCATTATGCTCAAGGAGTCCCATGGTATCCATAGGTAATAATAATATTTAGTGTATTGTAAAATAGAGAGGTTTTAGGACATAGTATAGTAGATCTTGACTTCTGACAAAAATCTTCCATGAATAAAAACATATACCAGGAAACAACAATCTTTGCTTTAACATTTTTATTTCTTTTTATGTATATATTTCTATATATGTATTTCTTTATATGTATGTATATACACTTGGAGCATTGAGGAAAGAAGTGTTCTTTGTGTCATGACTTTCTGGACATATTCTGAGGTATCATATTGGGTGATGACTATATTTGTTATGTTTTGCTGGGCATTATCAAAAGTATAGAATATGAATAAAAAACTATCTGTTTGGGTCAGATATCATAAAGTCACCATCATTTCCAACAGAAGATTAAATGCCTTTTAAGTGATATCCTACTTTAAATCCTTCCATTAAAAAGAAAAATGCATACTGTCTATCAATACACTTTTGGTTTCAAATCTCAATCTCAGTATGTTGGCCAACTAAAATATCTCACTGTAGGGTTCAGTGGCATTCTGCCCTAATGGAATGCAGCAAAATAAGTTACAAACATGAAACAAACAAAAATCAATAACTCTTAGGCACATTAACTGTTGAATTGTTTTCATTGCTAAGACATTTTTTATAGCTTTTTCTCAAATCAAGGACTTTTTGAATTCTTAGGCACATTAACTGTTGAATTGTTTTCATTGCTAAGACTTATTTTTTATAGCTTTTTCTCAAATCAAGGACTTTTTGAATCTGGTATATTTTTATTCCCCACAACAGCTAGCAATAGATGTTCCCTATATGTTTATTTGATGTTTCTGTGATTATCACTTGCAGACTTTTGCATCCAAACACACATTTAAATTGTTCCTGTCTATAAATGACTGTCATTTTTGTTGTTCACTTTAAAATAGAGCTTTCATGGGCGTTCCCTTTGTGACTCAGTAGAAATAAACCCAACAAGTATCCATAAAGAGGCAGGTTCAATCCCTGGCCTTGCTCAGTGGGTCAGGGATCCAGCATTGCATTGAGCTGTAGTGTAGGCTGCAGACATGGCTCAGATACAGTGTTGCTGTGGTTGTGGTGAAGACCAGCAGCTGTAGCTCCAATTCAACCCCTATCCTGGGAACTTCCATATGCCACAGGTGTGGCCCTAAAAAAACCAACCCCCCCAAAAAAAAATTGAGCTTTCATTAAGTTTTCCTTGTGACGCTTTGGAAAGTGTATACCTAAATGAGAGATCTATTACAATATAATTTTCATTCTCCTAGTTCTATTATTTGTAAGATCTTCTTATGAACTTTAGTTATTACAGCCTCATTACTTTAATGGCCTGGGAATGATTACTTAATATTTTCCCAAGGAAAAATGTAGATGCTGCTGATGAAGAAGTAAATTTATTTGCTCATTCACATTTTGCTTCAATTAACAATTAATATCCTTTATGTCTATGTGGGTGGCCGAGTCACTTTGCTGTACACCTGAAACTAATACAACATTGTAAGTCAACTACATACTCCAAAAAAAATTTTAAAAATGAACAAAAAACCCAAAGAAACAAAAGAAAAAAAGCAATACCAATATAATCTTCTATGGTGTTTTACCCTTCATTAATATGGATATAATTACCTTTAATTAATATTTTTTGATTATTCAGCCATTATTTTCTAGAATAATATGTGAAAGAACACTTTTTTTTTTTTTGTCTTTTGTCGTTTTAGGGCCACACCTGCGGCATGTAGAGGTTCCCAGGCTAGGGGTCTAGTGAGAGCTACAGCTGCTGGCCTACACCACGGTCACTGCAACGCAGAATCCAAGCCACATCTGCAAACTACCCTACACCTCACAGCAACAGCAGATCCTTAACCTACTGAGCAAGGCCAGGGATCAAACCTGCAACCTCATGGTTCCTAGTCGGATTTGTTTCCACTGTGCCACGATGGGAACTCCCAGAAAACACACCTTTTAAAGTGTGAAATTTTTGCAAACATAATACAAATATTACTTGTTATTTCACTGTTTAAATTGTACATAACACTTAAAAGCAAGTTCCAACTTAATGGGTATATAAATAATGTGCCTTCTAATAGAAAATTACCCACAAAACACAATTATTATTGTTTCACATGAGTTAACATCATTTACCTTTTATGTTCATCTTTTTTTCTAGTCAGTATTATTATTTTATATCCCAGCTGGGCTCACAACACCCCCAGACCTCATCTGAGGCAGTATGCTGCTCTAAAACTGATTCTAAGCAAAGGCTAAGCTATTTTGGTTATATTTCATTGAGATTTTATAAACGTATTCAATGTTTATAAACATGTCACTGAGCTAGATATGAAAAACAGATATGTTAAATTTTTAAGAATTCATTTCTTTTACTCTAATGCTTAGAAAAATCAATTTCTTATCCAATCGTTAGTAGAATAATTTTAGCTTCAATGTCTTTGGAACCAAATTTTGCTTTTTGTCCAAAAAAATGGAGACAGTCCACCAATTTTCCTCCTAAAGCACATCCATTAATAAAATAACTTCTAATGTATGTTACAGAACGTTTCAAAGAAGGTGAATGTTGGAACGCTTTCCTAGTAAACCCTGGGAGACCCTCCTTATATTCATTTCATATCACTGTGTAATTGTTTATTTTTTCTTAATAATTAAAAAACATATTCAAAAAAGTTTTGAAAATTGCCAGGTATAGCATCTCTCCTTAAAAAAGAAGAGAGAGAAAATAAATCATTTTCAAGAAAAATTGTGAAGAAGATTATATGAACTTTTAAAGGAAAGCTTTCAGGTTCTTTTGGGGGATCTGCCTAAATTTTACTGCTTCTGCACTGAGCAAGACTTTATATAACTGTTGAAATTCTTCAAAGGTCTTTGAGCAAGCTGCAGAGCCCTGTTGGACTGTAATAAATAGCCTTTTGTAATTCCACACTTACTTAAGTAGAGGCAATTGCTCGAAGCTTGTGCCATCTCTTAAGTTAAATGAACCTTTTCTGATTGCTGCTTTTAGGCCCCTGTTAAGACATTTGTTCTGCTCTTTTAATACACGCCCCTTGTGTTGGCTGCATTTCAGCAGTTTCAACTCAGCGCACCAGCTGAAATCCTGTTACATTTAGGTAATGCTCATCAATATTTTAATAATAATACATAATTAACAATAATTGTCTCTCTCGTCCCTAATAAATAATTTTAAGACATAATAAAACACTGTAGGAAGAGACAAATTCCATGGGTACACTGCAGTATCCATGCTTTCTGAAAGGTTTTCTAGAACACTTTTTAGTTCATATCTTGAAGCATAATATATCCATACTTGCTCATGTGCTGTAAAATAATTTGTAATGTTAATGAGAAGAGGTGATATGTATTACCTTTTTGATTAGTTTTCAGGTATCAAAGAATGATTTGTTCAAAGTACTAATTTTCAAAATTCATAAATTCTTATTTTTCTGTATAAAAGAACAACATACTACAATGGACATCATACAATACATTTGGTTTTATTCTCATTCCTCTGTTTCTTAAGTTTCTGATTTGAAAGAATGGTGGGTAAGACTTATACATAATGAAAAAAAAAAAAAAAACCCTAGGATTAGAGTAATGCTTAGAAGAAGAGTGGAAAAGGAGGAGGCACTGTTTTCCCTGGCAAAATGCTGGTGTATAAGCTAAAATAGCAATTACTGGTGAACATTCCAACAGCCCAGGATTAAGAGTTTTACTCTGGTGACTCTTATATACCTTAAATGATATGTTATTACAATGATTCTATTAAGAGGAAGAAGTTGATGACAAAGTAGGCTGCTATGAAATGAGTCCAGGAATTTACAGTTTAGTAAATGAATGGTTTTGCAGGGAAAAAAATGAAACTGGTAAGATGAAAAGTTAAACAAGTAGGAAGATAGTAAGTTTTAATAAGTTAATGACTCTTTAAAATAATGTCTTGGGAGATTGGATTAAGATGGTGGAACAGAAGGACTGGAGCTCAAATTCTCTCCTGAAAAACAGCAAAACTACAACCAAATGCCGAACAGCCTTCAACCAAATGGACTGTAAACTTCCAAAAAAGATATTCTACTCCAGAAGACAAAGAGGAGACCACATCAGGAGGTAGGAGGGGTGATTACGCGATAGAAGCAACCCCATACCTCCTGGGTGGGAAGCCCCACAGACTGGAAACTAACTGCATCACAGAGACTTAGCTACAACACTCAGAGTTCTGAGCCCCACGTCAAAACCGCACATCAGGGGATCGGGCACAGGGAGAAAGAGCCCCAGGAGCATCTGGCATTGAAGGCCAGCAGGGCTTGTGTGCAGGAGCTCCA